>CM034149.1:638229868-638846440 GCA_019776745.2 Taxus chinensis | reverse complement strand
AACCAAACTTGATAATTTTAAGCTCCATTAATGGCTGCCATGTAGCTCCACGCTTGGATTCACTGCTAGGTGAAAGCTCAAAATTTATTTATAGGCATTCTAGTGAGCAAAAACTATGTGAAAGTTGGAGGGTGTGATCGTAATAAGAAAAGTCTAAAAACGTATGTTCCCTTGCAAATCAAGTACTGGAAACAAACTTGCTATGTTTGGAAAGTCATCAACAAAAGCAACTGAGACAAGGTAGTATGCCTTGAAGACCTCCAAAAAGCCAAAATGATTATCCCAGAGAAGAAATAGTGAAAATGATCACTTACTAAAAATAGTAAGTCCCATCTATAGGTGCTTACTAAAAATAGTAAGTCACCCCAGAATGGTCAAAGAAAAGGCAATGTGCACAAGATCAATGAGGGAGTTCATCACATCATGATGGCTGAGAAGAGGAAAAAATACCTCTCACTAAAAATAGTGATCCTTTGATTTGGACACTTACTATTAATATCAGTTTGTTCTCAAAGGGAAATTTTGGCACAATGAGACATAGGGGGTGTCCATCTCAGGGATCTGGACAATGTTTTTTGACACTCACTTACATAGTTCGGGTCACAGGGATGTCATACGTAGCCTCAGAGTTACGGTCATCAACAGAAACAATTCACTCAACTTGGTAAGCATTCTTAAGCTGATTTGAAGGAGTTTCATATTGTGCAAGGAGTTTGAAAATTTAGATTTTCACTGCATTTGGAGCTTTCCATCAAAGAGGATCAATGGAATTCATTGGGAATGACATCTCCTCCTCTTCTTCTTCTCTCTCGCATCGCTTTCTCTCACCTTTTCAATATTCTTATTTCACATTGGGGTTTACAATTTTTCATGTCTTAATGTTCCTAATGTAATAAGTCACCTTTATTTTATAAAAAGGGACTTAATATTATCCTAGAATTGAAATTTTTAAGTTGCACAAGGACATATGAAATTCCATTGGGTTGGGTAGACGATAAGTCACCTCTCATTCTATAAATTTAACACCATTCCCATTTCAAAAGGTTGGTCATTAATTTGTAAGATCAAGAGTGCACTCTAACTTGAGAGAAAAAAAGGAGATAGCCAAATTCTTCCTTTTCCCCCTTCTCTATTTCCTCCATTTTTCCACTATGTACAACTTTTGTTTGAGAAATTAATACAAGAAGAAGTTTCTAGATTTATTTGACTAAGGAATTTCTTGATACTTTGTGCTCATCAAATTTCATTTGGTCTTAATGATTCTTAAAAAGTTGTTTCTTCTCATAAATGTGTGTGATGATACTTCTAACTAGTGTGTGTAGGAATGTGATTTCTTACCTAAAACATTAGTTCTCCTACCTCTTTTCTCACTCCCCTTTCCCACTCTTTAGACAAAGTCTTCCTTAACTAGAATTTCTAGCTTTACCACAAGGTTAGTGGAGTGCCCCTATTGGATCCTTGGTCAAAAGGACATTAAAAAATCTACATTTTCTCAAGCATGCATATACGACAACTACACTGGTTAAGTAGAGGGACTATAGATTCCAAGAGCAGTTGGCAAGAAATCCATTAAGTTTGTCCCACTCAACAAATTTTATTGCTTATAGTTTTAAGCACCCATAATGGGGGTAAGGTTTAGCAATATCTACACCCAAAATATGACCACAAGGTCCCAAAATACAAAATATCAAATATTGAAAAAAAAGGAATTCTTTAAAAATCCATTGCTAAAAGATGTACTACTAATTTTCTGCATGTGAATTTTTACATTCTGCAAGGTCTTTCATATTCCTATTGCAAATTTTTCATGCTAGGATTCAAAGAAGGATTTTATGAAGTAAGAGATGAAATATAACAATAAGAAACAATGGTGGATGAAGAAGAAATACCTCAGTACTTTTTTCAATCAGGAAGGAATACACACCTGCTTTCTCTTGACCCCCTCTCATGATCTACCAACGGGTTCCCACAAGAACTTTCCAAGTTAAAAGGTGAAAACACACAATATCCTGAAGAACACATTGATGCTTTCACAACATCATGTGGAATCCTGGTGGTCAAACATGAAGGCATTGCTTTAAGACTATTTGTGGAGTCCCTCTAAGAAAAAACAACAGAATGGTTTTACCTTTTACATGCCTAGTCCATCACGGGTCGGAATGACATCAAGGATGCCTTCAAAGAGATATTTAAATCAACTAAAGACTTTCAGGATCTCCTGGTGTAGTTGGCTCAAATGAAGAAGGAGAAAGTGAAACTATGAGAGACTTCGTGGCTTGCTTCAAATGGTTTCTTCAGAGGATACTGGAAGAAGATTTTCATCTAAAACAATATCAAGAGATTCTTCATCAATTCTCAATCATTTAGAAGTAGGATTTTTTCTATGAAGAGCCCAAATAAGGAACGTTGTAGAAGAAAAAGGGTTGTCCATTGAACTTGATGATGAGCTCATCCTCTTGGAAAGATCAAGAATCCATCAAAGGGAAAGGCCCAACATCCTGGAGATGAGAGAACCAATCCATCACTACAAAAGTTGGTGAATAAGATGGCATATTTGAAGAGGTAATTATTTGAACATGTATCTTCTCAATAAGCAACAGAAATCAGATTGTAGGAGCACCCCAAGGCTCGCCTTGGAGGCTCCACCCGTGAACATAAATTACAGATTTCAAGAAAGTGAAGAAGAGCTTGAACAAGAAAGTAAAGGTGGCAACTTCCTAGAGATTGATGAATTTGGTAACAATAGACAAATCATATTTTGTGAGGATTCCAGAGGTAATGAAGAAGATGAAGAGAATGTTCCCAGTTTCTCATGTGCAGTATTCACTCATTCTCAGTCTGATAAAAGAGATTCTCCATTTACTGTTGTAAAATAAAATAAGGTTGATGAGACTCCTGTGGTGACTCTGTAAAACAAAATAATCAATTGAGGATCCCAACTTCCATATTCCATGAAGTATGCATTGTTGGATCCTGACCATGTAGAAAGTAAGAATACTCATGCTATTCCAGGTAAGTTTTTCAATTCCTCTTCCATTTCTAAATCTAAATCTGCTCCTATAAAATCTATTAATTTGAAATCTCCTAGTGTACCTTTCAAAATACACTCCACTCGCCAAAAATCAAATCCTTCTCCCAAGCCTATCCAGAATCCAATATAATTCCCTTCACCCCCTTATTGGCATATGATCCCTTTGAATTCATATAATATGCAAAGAAAGCCAAAGTGCAGATTACCGAAACTTAATATTTGAGGACTCATCATGAGCAATTTGAGAGGTTTGTCCGATATATCAGGATTGGTATTGTAATACCCAATATTATATCTTCTAGTTCTAAAGGCATGTTGCCAAAACCATCTATACCTCCCTCACAAAACATGATTTCTTTAAGTGCATCAAAGACTGATAAGGTTGAAACTTTTTATGTCTCCCTTCTTGTTGGGGAATATTTATTGAAAAATTACATAATTAACTTGAGTGCCTCATATAATTTCATGCTCGTGAAGGTTGCCAAAGATCTCAAACTTACCACGGCTCCACCCAGTGGCTCTTATTACTCTCTAGAGTCAAAATAGGTCCCACTTGTAGGGAAGATCAAAGATGCACAGGTGGCTTGCCATATTTCCAAATAAGAAAGTTTCAATGATGATTTTGGTAGAAAACATACTAGCCTCATTCGCAATGTTGTTGAGTAGAAGTTTGTGCCGAGACTTGGGAGGGAAAATTTAGATGAATTGGTCATCCAAAAACATACCAGTGAAGGGAGACATGGAGATATTTCTTCTTGAGAATAAGATGAGGTACATGGTACTGAATTCTAGAAGCCTAGAATCTAACATCTTGTATCAAGGTAGCAGACAGATGAACAAATTTGTGGCAACCAAGGAGGAAGAGGATATCCCCATCTTGATAGGTCGAGACAAGCCTTCTCAGAGAGATTTGGAATTTGAAGAAGTATTGAGGAGATTCGAGTTACAAGAGGGAACCCCTGAATTGCCGAATGATGCAAACCTTGAGGAAGAGGAGATGGTTCTTAATGAGGAAAAAAAATCAGCTTATATGCTTATCCAAGATGAGGAGTTATTCTCATTCCCATTTGGGGATGAAGATGATCTCAACTAGGCCATCTATGGAAAGACAAAATCATCTTTTGATGAGCCCGTGAAAGGTCTAAAATAAATGTATGTACAGGGACCGCTAAGAGCCACAAAAGAAACAGAAGACGCTTAGATTAGTCTTAAACTTTTAATGTAAGCCATGAATCTAGAAGACAAGCATGAAACTGACTTGGAAACATCAACAAGTGTAAATATGGACTATGTTGAAATAAATATATATGAGAAATATGATTTCCCTCTCGAGCCAATGCTTGGTGGATACAATGATGAAATTGAGGTATTTTCTTTCCCATTTGAAGAGGATGAATATTTCCATGATGAAAAAATTAAAGAAATAAGTTTTGAAGTCGTTGAAGATGAAGATATTTTTTATGAAGGACCAGTAGAGTGCAGTGATTCCCAAGATCAAGAGGTAATCCCTTTAGGTAGTTTCCTTAAAATAAAAATAAAAAGATTCTTCAAAGGCGTATAAAGAGTAGCTACAGGAAATGAAAAAGCATAACTATGTGTAAGAAATCTTTGATGTAGTAGAAGTTGTGGAAGACCTTGAGTTGATTCTTGATATATTCACTTGTGTCATGGCCATACAAGACAATTATGGGATCCCTCCTAATCCTTCCGTTAATACTCAAGAACCTCATAGTGGACTAAAGGAAAAGGAAAATTCTAAGGTTTCTCATGAAAAAGAGGTCAATGAGCATAGATCTGGGAAAGAAAAGAATCCAAAATTTTTAATTATTGTGAACAAAAATCAACCTTGGGGCAGTGATGAAATGCTCAATGAATAATCAACTATATAGATAAACATGGAAGGAAACTGGCGCTTTGAGACCAACTTCAAAGAGGATAAAGGAAATGGAATTTCCAAGTGAAGACTTGAGAATCAAGAAGCTCACATGGAGTCACTCCTACAAAGTAAAAGGAAAATCATGGAAGCACTAGGCTTCCATAAAAAATTAAGGAAAGGAGGTTACTTTTTGGAACTAGTCAATGGCTTCACAAAACAACATCACTCAATGTTGCCCACTCATGGGCAACTTTTAAGGAATGGAAAGTGCTTCAGTGAAAGTAGGTTGTCCCCCACCCTATATGATAGGTGATTACTAGGTTTGTTTCCCTTTGTGTTGTGTGTTTTTCCCTTCCTGTTGTGTGTGTTGTTTCCTTTTCGTGTGCGTGCGTGTTTCCTTCCTCTCTCTTCCTCTCTTGTTGTAAGTTGTACATGACTCCATGGGTCACAATGGATAAGGCACTAGTCAATGAACTATATGGTCTAAAATTGAGATTCTAGATTTCCATGTCATGTCTTCGCTATGCTCAGTCCATTCCATGTCCCCAAGCTAGAGCCATTTGTTGCCATGTAAATGTGGAACAAGTAAATTGACAATTTCGAGCATGAAAACTATACCCATGTGCCAAAATTTTCATGGTTTATCATTCCTAGGCACCCCAGGTAAAATATATCACTCTGGTCACCCCCCTAATCAATTTCAAATTGGTCCCCTAGCTTATTTAGGAAATTCAATTTAATCCCCCAAGTGATTTTAGAAAGTTCTGAAAAGATCCTATCTTCTAGCAGTATTGGGAAGGGCTATCGCTAACCTTCCCAGGACTGGATCAACCCCCATGGAGTGGAACAAAAGGTAAAAATTAAACATGGAGGTGAATTTAAGTCCTTAGAACATCATTGAAATTATTTTGTAAGGTTTTGAGAAGTTTTGAAAGACTTGGAGTAGTCTGAATGAAAAGCAGGTTTCACAAGCCTAGAAAGTACACAGGCCTAAAAAACTACTGAGCCTCAGAAGGAGATTCCAAGAGCTCAAAATAGATTTAGGAGTAAAAAAAATATCTCTAGAAAGATAATTTCAAGACCTAAATTATTTTCAAATCATATTTTTCACAATACTTAAGCGCATAAGGTATGCATGTAGTTTTTCTCAGGCACAAGTGGAGTACCAAATCACAATTCTGATTTTTTAGGTATCAAATGGATGAATCAAGACATGAGACCCACACCATTGCATTAAAAATGAAATTTATAGTTAGGATCATATATAACTTCACCAATAAATTCCACCAGGAGCTCAAGTTATCATCGTTCCAAGTTACCCTCTTGGAGACAGTTCAGGAGTTAGTCAATTTTCAAGAGGAAACATGTCAGCCCCAGGATCCTAACATGATTTTATGTCCCCAAAATCCCTAAGATCACATAAATTAACCTTGGAAAATTATACCTAGCCCCCATGTGACTTCTATGACCCTCATGTGACCTCCAGACTTGAAAATTCAGCCCCCAGGTGAATTTTTGGAGCTCAGATTCCCTATCGTCGGATCGAGGACATGTGTCAGCTCTAGGACCACTGTGGAATTTAATGTCCCTCACATCCCAAATTTTAGGGATAGAAGACATCTAAAAATCTACCCATCCCCTATGGGGAGTCCTTTGGTCATCCACGTGATTGGTATTTAGCCCTTGGTGCTTCTAGTGTTTTTGCGAATAAATCCCCTACCGTCGGATCAAAAACACGTGTCATCCTCTTGGTCACCATGGAATTTGATGTCCGTCATGTCCCTAAGGTCAGGAACAGTAGACATGAAAAAATTCACCCTGCCCCTCCATGTGCATTTTTTAAAAATTTAAATCCGGCACTTAGTTGTTTTCTTCCTCTCATTTCTCCTCCACAGCTCCTCATCATGCCATTTCTTTTCTCAAGCTTATCTTAACACCCAGTCCACCATTTTTGATCCAAAACAGATCCACCATGACCCAAAAATACTCTACTTCATGAAAACACAACAATATCAGATTAAATTGGATCAAAGAAATGTAGAACTAGAAGAAAATGAAGGTTTCTTGACAGATAACTGTGAAGTCACCCGATCGAGAAATATTCATATCTCACGAGATACAAGTCATATTAAGGTACTAGCTTATGTAGATTTCAAGTTTTTTAAATAATATATCAATGCAATAAAACAAAGGTCAAATAGTGCCTAGAATTATTTGTTCTAAAAAAATCCTCACTTCGTTTATTGGCTCACATTCGTCAGATTTCCCATCATTCTGGAAATGGAAATGAGCTAAAAAATTGCACACGAGCTCCAAATGAAAAACCTATCACAATGGAATTGTTTTCATTGTGAATGGAAACAAAAAAGACCTACAAATTTCAAGCTCCATTAATAGCCACCATGGTAGCTCTGTGCTCAAAGCCAATGCTAGGTGAAAAGTTCAAAATTTATTTTTAGGCATTCTAGTGGGAAAAACTATGTGAAATTCAGAGGGTATGATCATAAAAAAAATAAGAGTCCAAAAAAGTATGTTATTTCACAAATCAAGAACTGGAATCACACTTTCTAAAAATAGTAATTTTTCCTATACAAACTTGCTATGTTTGGAAAGTCATCATCAAAAGTAACTGAGATAAAGGCAATGTGCACTAAAGACCTCCAAAAAGACGAAATGATTATCCGAAGAAGAAAATAGTGAAAATGATTACTTACAAAAAATATTAAGTCCCTTATATAAGTTCTTTCTAATAATAGTAAGTCAGCCCAAGAAGTGGTCAAAGCAAAGGAAATGTGCACAAGATCAAATGAGGGATTTCATCACATCACGATGGCCAAGAAGAGGTAAAAATGACATCTCACTAAAAATAGTGAGCCTTCCATTTGGATACTTACTATTAATAGTAGGTTGTTCTCAAAGGGAAAGTTTGACACAATGAGACATAGAGGGGTGACCATCTCAGGGAACTAGACAATGTTTTTTGACACTCACTACATAGTTTGGGTCACACATATTTCATATGCAGGATGGGAGTTTCGGTCATTAGCGAAACAGTTCACTCAATTTGGAAAGCATTCACACCTTGATTTTAAGGAGTTTCACAATGTGCAAGGAGTTTGAATATTCAAAGTTTCACTTCATTTGGATTTTTCCATCAACAAGGACCAACGGACTTCATCAGGAACAACATTTCCTCTTCTTCTTCTCTCTCTTTCTCTCTCCTCTTCCCCCCAACTTTCTCTCTTTTTCCAATATTCTAATTTTGCATTGGGGTTGCAATTTTTCATATGTCCTAATTTTCCTAATGTAATAAGTCACCTTTATATTATAAAAAGGGACTTAATATTCTCCTAGGAATTTGAAATTTTTTAAGTTACATAAGGACATATGAAAAGCCATTGGGGGTGTAGACGATAAGTCACCTCTTATTCTATAAATTGTAACGCCATTTCCATTTCAAAGGGTTGATCATTAATTTTGTAAGCTCAAGAGTGCATTCTACCTTGAGAGAAAAAAGGAGATAGCCAAATTCTTCCTTTTCGTCCTTCTCAATTTCCTCCATTTCTCCACTGTGTACAACTTTTGTTTTAGAAATTAATACAAGAAGAAGGAGTTTCTAGATTTCTTTGACAAAGGGATTTCTTGACATTTTGTTCTCATAAAATTTCATTTGGTCTTAATGACATAAACAAAGTTGTTTCTTCTCATAAATGCATGTGATGGTACTTATAACTAGTGTGTGCAGGACTTTCATTTCCTACCTACAACATTAGTTCTCTTACCTATTTTCTCACTCCCCTTTCCTTCTCTTCAGACAAATTATTCCCTAGCAAGAAATTGCTAGATTTTCCTTAGGGTCAGTGGAGCACCGCTGTTGGATCCCTGGTCAAATGGCCACCAAAAAAATCAACATTTTCTCATGCATGCATATGTGGTAGTTGCATCGGTTAAGTAGATGGACTTACATTCCCAGAGTTTTGGCAAGAAATCCACAAGTTTGTCCACCCAAAAATTTTTCTCACCAACTCTATAACAAAGTTCCCGACTCTTAGTTAATTCCACAGAATTCAAACAAGTTTTAAGGAACTCCATGTTACTTAGAGCTATGATTGATCTGATTTCAGTGATGGAAAATGACTTGTTAGGTACCATCCTGCTATAGGGTCATAAGAGACTCTACAAAGAATGGAGTTATGACCTGATATCACATCCCTTTCAATAATTTAATGCCTCCAATTCACAATGCTAACTCTCTTTCAAGACCTCAACGCTTCCAATGCATGATACTAAGTCTGCAGATCATCTACCATTTTAATGTGTGGTCACAATTCCTTGACACCAAATGATGTTCCAAGCTAATATTTTGAGAGCTCCTTTTGTTGAAAAACAATATCAGGCACCATTCTGCTAGATTTTCATGATGGAATCTTCACAGATCAAAGTTCTGCCTCGACGTCAATGCCAACAGTGATTCAACTACCATTTTATTGTATGGTCATTATGCCTCTACAAATAATGAAGTTCTGAGATGACATTTACAAGCTCCATTGTCTACAAAAATGGCTAAAAAGTCTCCAAACTCATAGATATTAGTATCCAACTATAATGGTAACTCAAACATTTTATTAGGAGATATGTGTCGCTAATAGGTTCTTTATACAACTTTCAAATACAAGTGTAATGGAAAACATTTCCTAATACATCATGCAAAACTAGTTGTAAAAATGCTCCATTTTTTTAGTCTTGTACAATAAGCTTAAATACCAATTTTATAGGAAATAACTTTGCATGATAAACCTGTCATGAAAATTTCTCCTAATCGGTGGCTTATGTACTTGGTATTCTCCACTGCATCGCAATCATGGATTGACCTAGTTTGTCTCTTCCCTATTTTACAAATAACTCAATAAGGACCAAATATACTGCATCTCCAGGTATTAGCAATTTACCAAAATAATTGCCCTCTAATGGGTCTTACTAAAGGAAGTATAAAAGAGCACAAACATTGCCCAAAAATTGGGTATTTGACTAATGTGTTATGTGGATCATCAAATGATCTATCATCTGCACATGAGTCATAATGGAATAATCCAAATATAAATGTGAGAAAATTACTAAGGATGTTAAACCTTTCCCTTAGCCTATCCCACCAATATGGACTCCATAGGTATAAGATGATGCCATCAATGTCCACTCGGCCTTCACTGATCAACCTGCTTGAAGAATAACAAGTTTGCAAGTGCGATCACCTACTCTGATACCAACTTGATCTGAAAATTGACCAAAAAATTTTCCTCGATCACATATCCCTATAGGCATTAATTTGTTTTCCGAACTTACCCCATTAAAATCAACTTAAAACAATGCAATAATTCAAGTACACTGCACACAAGATGATAACAGAGTTCAACAGAATGCCTATGTCTCTGGGTTCCTTAATAGAACCAATATATTATCAACTTTAAATGATTGTAATAAATAATACAATCTAAGGACGATGATACTGAATACATAAGAACAAAAATCTTTATACCAAACAATGACCCCAACATCGGTTACTGTGTAAACCTGCAAGTTGTAAAACATGTTATTTGTGAAGCAATAATAGATGCAATAAATATGTAGGTCATAGGTCTTATGAGTGTCATAAAAACCCCTCAACCAGTCAAGAAAGAGGTGATCATGTGGCTCAAGGTGAAGAGGATGAAGAAATGGAAGAACTAGAGGCTCATGAAGACTTACAAGAAGTTGGTGAATCACTCTTGATGAAGAGTATTTTACTCAAACCAAACAAGGAAGTCATGAAACCACCTCAAAGTAAGAATATTTTTAGAACTTCATGCAAGAGCAATGGAAAATGCTAAAGATTCATCATCAATAGTGGGAGTACAAATAATATTGTCTCAACAGATATGGTGGAGAAACTAGGCTTGGAAAAGGTAATGCATCTTATCCCCTATAAAGTGTCATGGTTACGAAAAGGATATCAACTCTTGGTTAATTAATGATGCAAGGTAGATTTTCAAATAGGATCTTATAAAGATAAAATAATATGTGATGTTATACCCATGGATGCTTGCCACATTATAGTTGGGAGACCATGACAATATGACATATATGCATTTCATGATGGAAGACATAACACCTACACCTTTGAGAAAGATGGAAAGAAACATGTTCTTAAACCATTAAAAGGAGAGCATGTTGTTATTGAATAAAGATCTACATTTTTGCTAACAAGTGGTAAATATTTATTACATCAAATGAAGAAGGAAGAGGTAAATTTTTCTTTAGTAGGTAAGCCTAAAAGTGTTGTCACTAATACAAAGCTTGTTGATTTGCCTCAAGAAATCCAAGATATGTTGAATCAGTATGTGAATATTGTAGCATATGATATTCTTGATGAATTTCCTCCATTTAGAAACATTATCCATCACATAGAAATGATTCCAGGTGCTAACCTTCCAAATAAGGTTGCTTAGAGAACAACTCCAAAGGAAAATGAAGAGATCAAGAGGCAAGTACAAGAATTATTGGAGAAAGGGCTAATAATGGATATTTTAAGTTCTTGTTTTGTTCCTATAGTTTTGAGTCCTAAGAAGGATAGAGGATGGATAATGTGCACAAATTCTAGAGTAATCAACAAAATCACTATCAGGTATAGATTTCCATTACCAAGAATTAATGACTTGTTGGAATTTTTAAGTGGAGCTAAGTATTTTTCTAAGCTATATTTGAAAAGTGACTATCATTAGATTAGGATTAGAGAGGGTGATGAGTGGAATTTTTTTTTTAAGACAAATGATGGCCTTTATGAATGGTTGGTTATGCCATTTGGCTTGAAAAATGCTCCTAGGACCTTTGTGAGACTTACGAATGATGTGCTTAAAATTTTCACAGGTAAATTTTTTATAGTCTATTTGGATGAAATTTTGGTATATAGTCAGTCAAAAGAAGAGCATATTAAGCATTTAAGATTGGTAATTGAAAATTTACATGAAGAAAAGCTACTAATCAATCTAAAAAAGTGTACTTTCTTGATGACATAGCTGATGTACTTGGGGTTTGTGATCTCAGTGGGATTTGTAAGAAATTTATAAGAAATTTCAGTGGGATTTATACTCCAATAGTGGATACAATTAGAGGAGATAAGAAATCATTTTAATGGATCGAAGCTATTGATAAGAGTTTTTAGTTACTTAAGAAGAAGATAACAAAAGAACCAATCGTGTCCTTTCCTGATTTTACCAAGATTTTCCAAGTTGAATGTGATGCTAGTGGGAATGTTATTGGTGTTGTTTTAAGAAAATAAGGAAAGGATATTGCTTACTTTAGTGAAAAACTAAATTATGGAAAGAAGATTTATTCCACATATGACCAAGAATTCTACGCCATCATACATGCCTTGAAGAAGTGGAGACACTATCTCATGCCTAAAGAGTTTGTTTTGTTTATTGATAATCATGTTTTGCAATTTGTGACTAGTCAAAATAAGTCAAGTCAAAGACATGTCAAATGGATTGATTTTTTACAATTTTTTACTTTTTTTATCAAGCACAAGAGTGGTCAGTATAACAAAGTTACATTTTTTTTTAGTATAATTTTGATCATGCAAGAATCTCAAGTAAGCATATTGGGATTTAATGATCTAAAAGAGATATACAAAGAAGATGTTGATTTCAGATAAGCCTCCCTTATAGGCATTAAATAATTTTCCGAACTTACCCCATTAAAATAAATTTAAAAATGTAATAATTCAAGTACATTGCACACAGAATGATAACGGAGTTCAGAATAATGCATACATATCCAGGTTCCTTAATAGAACTGATATATTATCAAATTCAAATGAATGTAATAAATAATACAATCTAAGCATGATAATACTAAATACATAAGAACAAGAACCTTTATAATAAGTAGCGACCCTAGCTGATAGATTTGATCAGATATTATCCTTCAGGAATGATGTCCTTTGGTTTTTTGATTGGTATTCTAGATGAATCTCCAGTCAATTCTCCAGGCTCCGCATTCTGAAGTGTGGCTCAAATGTGGTCTATTGGGTAGTTTTGTAATAACTCCTAATTACAAATTTTCACCTATTAAAATAATAGGTCTTATCTTCACTTTTCTAATAAAAAATAATATTGGTCCTTAATGAAGATGATGCCTATAAGATAAAGGTCTTAACTCTCCATAATACCTATTTTAAAATAGGACTTCAGTCTCCATAATATCACCTCTGCAATCCCCTTTAAACTTCATGTCATCCTTCTTGGCTTGGGATCGGAGTATGTCTTCTTAGAGAGAATTCAGAGCTACAAAATAATATTTCACCTATTAAAATAATAGGACTTAAAAATCATAATAATGCCTATAATGATAGGGCTTACATATTTTAATGCCTATAATAATAGGCCTTAGCTCCAAATTTCCCTATAATAATATATGACTTATTTCCCAAAAATGTGGGAAATAAGTCATATAAATAAATTTAAAACAATGCAATAATTCAAGTACATTGCACACAGAATGATAACAGAGTTCAGAATAATGCATACATATTCGGGTTCCTTAATAGAACTGACATATTATCAACTTCAAATGACTGTAATAAATAATATAATCTAAGCATGATAATATTGAATACATATGACGGTTTTGTACTCTGATACTCGAATGTTTAAATGAGATCAGCTGCTAACTCTTGCCAATTCCCTATCTGGCGGTGTGTCTCAGCGTGAATGTACCATGCACATGCACAACCTTGTAATGTATAATATAGTTTTTGTTCCCATTGGGATGGTGGTAAAGCCTTTGTGCCTTCGCTCCAGACTGTCTCACAATCCTTGATATAGAAAGAGGTGGATTCCTTACCATTATAATATTTGATGGCAGTGGGTAGGTTACTTCTAGAGAACCAAACAGAGAGGGAAATTATCACCTCACACCATACTAATAGGTTTTTTTGATGTGTAGCTAACCACCATACCACTATGTCGAGCAGGACATAACTTAACATCCCTCTTCGTTCATTCTCCTCCTTCCACTGAGCTTCCATCTCCTGTAAAAAGATCTCAAGGAAGACTCTTATTGAATACTTCGGTGGCTTACTTACCCCAAGGTGCTAGATTGTACATGCCTTTATCATGTAATTCCCTGCCTCGAGACACCAGAAACCTGACTAGTAAGTTGCTCAAAAAAATTGGGTAAATATTTTTTTAAAAAAGGAATCTACTAACCAAACATAACCGATTCCCGAATTTTTTTTTAAACTAAATTTATTTACCCAATTATTTAATCATTGTCCCTATACAATTTTATTTATTTGATTTCTATTATGTTTTCCAAGGACACCCTACAAAGAATCTACACCCCTTTTAAAAATAATTGTTTCCCCCCCTTTATTTAAATTAGCCCCACACACATCCTAAAATTTAGTTCCCATTCCCATTTAAAGTAGCCAAGACCCAAAGTATGAAGGGTTATTTGTGGACCCTAGGATCAAATAGATCTTAGCCTTGGATCTAATTTTTTTTCCCTAAACTTTCCCTATAACATCTTTATCTAAATCTTCTTTTCTTTATTTTCTCTTTCATTTTCTTCATTCTATTTTTCTTGTTCATTTACAGGTTACTTGGAGAGCCATATAACTTTGGTATCATGGAGAAAAATCTTATTATCCTTATTGCCTCCTTATTTTAATTTTTTTTCTTGTGTAATTTTCTACCAGATGCATTCTATGGTTTGTTTTGTTAACACCCAAAATCTATTACCTGATCTTGCTTTGTTGAGAAGGCAACTCTGCCTATTTAGGAATTTATGTAAATCTAAATGAAGGATTTGCAAGGGCGGTGGTACTAGTGTGGCCATGGTTTTGGAGAAGAGTTGGCCATGGTTTAGGGAGAGGGGCCTATGCAAAGAGAAGGATGTGTGGGGGGGGGGGGATGGTAAAGAGAGAGAAAGTAGGGTTGATGCATAGGTGCGGAGGAAGGTGGCAGGGTGTGGAACCTCTTGTGGGAATGTAGCTACACAAGGAGGTGGAGGAGGGTGTTGGGGTCGCGTGGGGAGGAAGGGATGGTGGTGGGGGAAGTGGTTATATAGGAAGACAAAGGAGAGTGGGCAGTGTGGAAGGGGAGGTGGGTTGAATGCACATTTGTGGGAAGGATGGTGTGGGCTTGGCATAGGGTAGGGAAGTGGTGGTGGTCTCAGTGGTCTATGCATAGGGGTAGGGGGGATTTGACCCCTCCTTACAACCACAATCAAAAAATTTAAAACCAATGATCTTCCCCCTTTTTTGTTTTGTTAATTAGCATTTGTTTTGTATATATATATATATATATATATATATATATATAAACTATAATAAAAGATAATATATTTATAAAATGCTTCCAATATATTATCTTATAATATATTCTTATATTAATAAAACAACTAATATGTAACTAAATTTCAATAAAATATAGTTATATCATAAATTATAACTATATTAAATATAGATATATTTTTAACATGTTTATAATATTTGTAGAGTGAAGAAATATTGAACCAATTTGTAAGACAACAATTTTCATTTTGTTTTTTTGTAAAGTATGGAACATGAAACATGTTCAATATATGATAAAACATTTTAAATAATTTTGTGATAAGAAGAAATCTAACAAGGCTTTTCAAATGGTAAAATAGGTTTTTAAAATAATTTTGAAACAATTTTAAAACTATGTGAAGAGAAGTAAATCCACATTGAACTTCCTACTACAATCACTGATAAGCATTTATGTGGGAAAAGAAATAAACTGAAAATTTATTTCATTGAAGAATGCTAATAAAATATTCAAGAAGATAACTAGTAGATGGGTGGTAATATCTCCATTTAAAGACAATCCTAAAGCTCTATGCTATGGCTAGATTTATTTTCCAATGTTCATAGCAAAACCCATATTTCTTATTTTCAAGAAATTATGATCTCCAACCGAGCAATATATATATTTTTGTGCAGAAACATACTTCTAATAATCCAACTTTCCTTTCATAATGTACTTTCATAAATTTTCATATTAAATGGATCATTCATCTTACAACATATTGCTTTTCAAGGAGATTGAGATCACAATCACACCACGATTCAAAAATATTTAAAATACATAAGAGTCTAGCATTCAAGTCTTCTTTCCAGGAATGAATAAATGTTACAACTACCAAGGTTACTCAAGTTTTCAAGATGAGATATATCCCACATAACCTTAACCATAAATTTAAAATAAGAATGATATTCACAAGAACGAAGAATGAGACTATGAGAAACCAAAGTGACAAGAGACTCCAACCAAACTACCTGCTTGAGCTCCAACTTCAAATGCTTCACAAGAATCCAACTCCAAGAGAACAAGGCACGATTAAAGTGCCAACCTTTAGGCATCATTACATGTCTTTCCTAGGTTAGAAGACATGCTAGCCTCCCCTAAGCCCATGGGAGAGAGAGCTAGCTTCCACAACATTGTGCACAAGATTTAGGGAGACAAACACCACCATAAACTCACAAACAAGACAAACCATGTACTATGAACAACACAAAAATTTAGCAAATAACAAAAAAGAGGAGAAAACCATATTCATCCTCACAATTTGGGGAAGAGTAGATGAAATACTCGAAAGTGCCATAAGGTGTGATCCAACCATAGGATGCACACAACAAGATTCTACTAACCCTCCTTATTCCTCCGAATCAATAAAACCCTCCTTATTGCTCCACCCAAACACAAAAATCCTTCTTGGGAATATTTTCAAACCCATTAGGTTTCCTCTCCAAGAATGGGGAAGAGGTTCAAACTATATGAACCACCTTACCTACATCAAACCATATGAAGGGAGTAAAAGGAACCTACATGGCTTTCCCATCAAGCCATGAGGTTTGAGAGGGAAAATCCCTCTCTCTTCCCCCAAAGAACTCCAACATCCATCAAACCATATGATGGATGGAGTAAAATAACTACAACAACCATACTTAAGCAACAAAAAACTAAACAAACATTCCAACTATAAGAAAGCTAAGATCTATAAAAACATACAACATAAAACGAGCTCAAGAACATACCTCAAAGAGCTCTCCAAAACAATATTTTCTGACTTTCTTCCTCAAGTAATTCTCTAGCTCCACAATCCTCAAGTACCAAGCCAATGCTCTAAAAAAATGAACCAAAAAGTCCCCTCTCTCTCCCATGAGGGATAATTTAAAGAAAAGTCAATTAAAATTTCTTTTCCAATAAGGGGGTGACATGTGTCACCCCTCTCTTCCCTAAGTCAAAGATTCCCCCAACATAAATAAAATATAAAAACATATAAAATACCCTTCTCCCCAAATCACTCAAAAAAAAGGGATACAAACTCATGCAACTCCCACAACACACTCATTCCAATAAAAGTGGGGAAAAGAAGGAGGCAAAATGGGAGGGAAAACCCCTTTTTCCTTGAAATTAAGCCCCCCTACCCCATAGGTAGGGTCCAAGGACCTAATTTCATGCTAAGTGACTCCCAAAACTAAAGGGAGGTCACATGGAATGTCATACTAAGCCCAAATTCGGGTTTGAAACTTTTGGGCACAAGGGTAGAGGATGTGGGACCCACCCAAGGGTTCACATATGACCCTAAACCCCTCTAATTATAACAAAATAAAACAAACCCAAAACTTAATACAAGTGGGGACCATTAATCCCCCCAAACCTAAATTATTCATAAAAAATAAAAACATTCTAAACAAAATAAACTTTACATGGCATATTACAATCACATATGAGGGTCAATCATGATGCACAAAATACAATCCAACTATACAGCCTCAAACAATTAACACGGTTAGGACTTAGCCCCGTGGGCTGCTTGTGCACAATTTGTGTAGCCACCATGAACCCCACGTTCTCCAGTGACCTGTCACCTGCACACTCATTGCACACATTAAATGCACTTGTCCAATACAAGAATAAATAACTACTCAATAAACAACTCATTCCAAACATGAATCCTATGTCATCACAACATCAATATGGAAACGTAATTGATAAGCATACACTATTTTACTCAATTCACCATGAATTAGTCATAAAGATATTTATAAATGTGACCTGTCATATGTACTCATCGATAAAAAATAATCCATAACATTAATACATGTGACAACTAAGTATCAAACATACATAAATTTAGTCTAGATAACATCGCAATATGTCAGTATCCACAACATAAAATGAAATATGCCATAATGCTAATCAATGATAAATTGGCGCTATGCGCCTAACTCACCATACACGTCCACAATATGTCTAATCCCTGTCAAAAATTCTCCATGAATAAAGAGATCAATAGATATATAAAGCTATAAAAATGTGAGCACTACATCCCCCTCTCCTAAATTTAGACTTCCTCCTAGAAGTCACTGAAAGAGATAGGGGTGCAAAGCCCTCAAAGGAGTAGCATCCTCCCAGATAGTTGTTGTCTCATCATATCTGTCCCACTGTACTATAACCTGGTCCAAGTCTCGACCCTGAAGAGCCAACATCTAGTGCTCCAGTATATGTATGGGCTCTAGCCTCCACTATCCTTCATCCTCTACCTATAATGCTGACCAATCCAAAACGTGAGAGATATCAAGGACATATCTACGTAGTACAAAAACATGAAATACATCATGGGCACACACAAGGTGTGGTGGAAAATCTAGGTGATAGGAAATTGGACCGATGACCTCTAAAATATAAAAAGGCCCCATAAAATGAGGCGATATCTTAGAACCCTTTCCATAGTGGATTGGGATCTTATGTGGATGAACTCTCAAGAATACTTTATCACCCACTGAGAAGTGATGATTAGTTCTCTTGGTGTCTTCATACGCATTCTAGCATGCTCTAGCCTACTCAAGATAGTGTTTGATTAGAATAACCTACTGCTATATGTCCTGTAGGTAAGTTGGTCCCAGGATAATCCTACCATCTAGTTTATCCCAACTCAGAGGTGTCCTGCAAGGTCAACCATATAAATCTTGATAGGGAGCCATACCAATGAAACTGTGATAATTTTTGTTGTAGGAAAACTCAACTAAATGAAGATAATCTTCCCACTTCTTCTGTTGGTCCATCACATACATCCTCAACATGTTTTCCAATACCTAATTAACTCACTCTCTCTGTCCATCTATCTCTTGATGATATGCTAAGCTGAAATTAATCTGTGTACCCAAAGTGGCCTAAAAAGAGGTCTAAAATACTAAAGTGTAAATGGTATCCTTGTCATTGATGATGGTATTTGGAATCCCATGCAATCTAACAATGTCCTCCATAAATACTTTAGCAATGGCTTGTGCATTATAGGATACCTTAGTTGGTGATAAATGCGCAACCTTAGTGAACTTATCCATAGTGACCATAATGGCATCATGATGATAAGAGGACACAGGGAATCCTACTATGAAATCTATGGAGATCACATACCATTTCCACTTGGGAATATCATGGGGATGTAAGAGTCTTGTGGGATGATAATGTTCTATCTTGACACTCTGGCATTCAAGGTAACAAGTAACAAAAATTTTTATGTCCCGTCGAAGACCAGGCTAATAATATAACTCTCTCAGATCAGCATGCATCTTCTTCACCCCTAGATGTGTTCCATATGGAGCTCGGTGAGCTTATGTAAGGATAAAGCTACGCAGATCCCCTGACATAGGAACATAAATGCACTTACGGAATGGAAGTAAACCATCTACCTCTAAAATACACCCAAATATCCACCCTCTAAGGAACCCTATAACTCCAACATTTGTCTAGTACCCTCATAAAACCTATCCTCGGGAAGATGCTGAAGAATCTTGCCTCTCAAATATGACTGTAGTGTCAATGATGCAAGCACATGTCATCACCTACTAAGTGCATCTGTAACAATATTTTCATTTCATTTGATATATTACACCTCTATGTCGTACTCACATAGTAACTTCATCCAACGCCACTGATGTGCATTGAGGTTCGGTTGTGAGAAGATATGTTGCAAGCTACGGTGATTTTTCCTCAAAATGAAAGGTCTACCCAAAAGGAAATAATGCTAATGCACAAGAGCATGAATGACTACTGCAAGCTCTAAATCATGGGTAGGATAGTTAAGCTCGTATTTCTTGAGCTTAAGTGATTCAAAGGCAATAACTCAATGCTCCTATATAATGACTTCTCCCAAACCCTCTAGTGATGCATTAATACAAACTACAAAATAATCTATTGGGTCTGGAACTACTAGGATGGGCACCATGGTTAACCTTTCCTTAAGAAACTGAAAGGCTTGCTCACATTTCTCTGACCAATCAAACTTATTCCCTTTTCTCTGAAGGGAAGTAATAGGGTGAGCAATCCTGGAAAAGTCTTGAACAAACCTGTGGTAGTAACCTACTAGACCCATAAAACTCCTCACCCTAGTGACCATTATGGGTGTTGGCCAATCCATAATAGCCTACATCTTAGAGGGATATACTAAGATGCCCTCCCCTAATAAGATGTGCCCCAAGTACTGAATCTATGTTTGAAAGAAGCTGCATTTTTCCAAGTTCCTAAACAATTTCTATTCTCTCAAAACCTGAAGTTCCCATCTCAAATGCTCCTCGTGTTCCTCCTCGGAATGAGAGTATATCAATATATCATCTAGGAACACTATGAAAAAGATATCCAGAAAGGTCTTGAATACTCCATCCATAAGACTCATGAAGACATCTAGGGCATTGGTCAGACCAAATGAAACAACAGTGAACTCATAATGCCCATAATGTGTATGAAAAGTTGTCTTATGGATGTCTACATCTAATATGCACAACTGATGATAACCTAACTTGAGATCAATTTTGGAGAACACCCTCACTCCCTGCATCTAATCAAATAAGTCATCAATCCTAGGAAGTGGATAATGGTTCTTTATTGTGAATTTATTGAGCTATCTGAAGTCTACACAAAGTCTGAGATAACCATCCTTCTTCTTCACAAATATGACTGGCACTCCCTAAGGAGATACACTAGGGTGAATAAGACCCTTATCCAATAACTCCTCTAACTGTATCTTAATCTCATGAAGTTCTAGATTCATCATCCAATAGGGTTCACTAGAAACTGGTGTGGATCCTGGCACTAAATCAATGGTGAAATCCACCTCTCTACGGGATGGTAACCTTGGAAGCTCACCAGGAAACACAATGGCATACTCTCTCAAAACTTCATGATCATCTAAGGGAGAATGCTCTGGAATGCTCTCTAATTGATCACTAATGGTGATATAAAATAACTGACAACCTTTTTGCATACTCTTCTTGAGTTGCTTAGCCAAGATCATGTGCAAGCAAATAGACCTCTAGATCTATGAAATCACCATTGCACTCCCTAGATCATCTTGACACTCAATGACCTTATTTTTGCAATCCACCTTAGCTCAATGATCCTCAAGCCAATCCATACCCAAAACTACCTAATATGATCCTAGAGGAATAACTTAGAGGTCAAGTGTAGTGGAGAATACTCCTAAATCAAGTACACAAGTCTCCACATAAGAGTCCATGATGAGTTTAGCCCCATAAGCCAACTCAACTTGCCAACTATCTAGTTTCCTAGCCACCACTAGCCCACACTGGTCCACTACAGAAGGAGATATAAAAGAATCTAAAACACTTGAATCAAAAAGTACTAAGACAGAAATACCCCTAATATTACATGTCATCTCAGTGACTGTGGCCTGATGTACATCCTATCAGTTGTCAACCACTACATAAACACGATTAGAGCATCCTACATTGCCCACTGTCTGCTCAAATCTAGGATCTCTCTGTATATCCATAGTAGTGGGTTTGTGTAGACACATATGCACATAGTGATCAGGGGACCCACGAATAAAACATCCTCCTATACCCCTCTAAGATGGGGTCCCTCCCATACTCTGGTGAATTTATCCTACCCGGCCTGACCCTACCAAACTGTTGTGTGCGGGCTGGTTGTACCTACTGAGTACCTTGGCTCCACCAAAACCTCCTCTACTACCACCTCTCTGTAAGCTTTGAGTCTATCTAGACCTATGATGTTGGTGGCCTAGATGTTGTGTCTGTTGCTATGAATGTGGTGGAGCTCTCAATACTACTGGTGGGTGCCATGATCCTCCTCTAGGGGGTAGTGTTGTACCCCATGACCTTTGCCTCTAAAAGGTCTGAATCCTATCCTAGAAATTGATCTTGTTCCTATCTTAGTGCTCCTTTTCCTTGGTCCTATTCTCCTCAGCCAAGTAGGCCTTCTCAAAGGCATTCTCAAGCATGGGAGGAGATAGCATCCTAAATGCTCCTGCTATGTCTATATTTATGCCCCAAATAAACCTGTTAACCTATAATTTTTCATCTTACAGGCAGTCCACATACTACAGAAGATCCAGAAATCTACTCTCATATTATACCATTGTGCCAGAGACTTTTTGTAAGTCATGAAACTCATCAATTCTCTTTTACACGAAATGCTCTGGCATATATCGAGCCCTAAAACACTCCTCAAACAACTCCCAGGTGACTATGTCTCAAGTCAAATGGATCTTCAGCTCCTCATTCCTCCACCAAATGCCTATTGCATCTAGAAAGAGGTGTATGGCAAACCTGGCTTTGACATTGCTCTCATAAGAGTGTAAGCCAAAGTAGCTATACAGGCTAAAGATCCATGTCTTGGCCCCTAAGCCATCTATAGATCCAGTGTATGTAGGTGGCTGCAAGAAAATTAGATCCCTAATCATACTGCTTGTATCATGATCCTGGCACTGCGGTCTAACGGGTGAATGAGGTCGTCTATCTCTAAATGGTCCCTCAAAGCTGTGTGAATGACTACGATGGTATGAGGCCACCCTCTCATTGTGTACGGAAGGGCTACGTGACATCTCTCACCTACAGGTCTTGTGCTCTAGTGGTTCCAAGTGTGTGTCCTTTCCTTTCAGCTCCTCCTCTCCTGGCAGAATATTCTCCTCTCTCGCCTCCTGTGGTGAGGGAAGGCGTTGCTGCACAACACTGATCAACTGCTAAAGAGCCTCTAAGATCTATGGTTCGAACTTGGGTGTCTGCGTCTCAGGCATAGGTGAACCACATCCCAAATTCCTAATAGATTGATGTCTCACAGGTGTCATCTTGTGTACAAGATAAGAAAGTGGATTATTAATTTATAATGATTGCAAAAATGTTTTAATTGTTTTTGTTTTAATGTTAATAAGGTATTAATTAATTATTAAATGTTCTACCTAGAGTTTCTGTGTGTGTGAACCCCAAGCTCTGATACCAAATGTAGTGCCCCACCTCGGGACACCGGAAACTAGACCAAAAGTCACTAAAAATTTGGGTAAATTTTTTTTTATTTAAAAGAATCTACTACCCAAACCAAACCAATTCCTGATATTATTTATTTTAAACTAAACTAATTTACCCAATTGCCCAAAAATTAGTCCCAACCAAATTTATTTATTTAATTTGAATTTCTATTAAGATTACAAGGAACACCCTAATAAGATACTAAACCCATTTTTAAAAATTAGTATTCCCCGTTAATAATTATTTTATATTAATTTATATATATATATATATATATATACCCAAAAGTAAATGCATCATTGGTCGAAAACAATTTAATTATTTCTTTATAATAAACTTCCTAAGGTCCTCTTAACAAGTGTACACATATTTTTAATCTAGTATTTATCCCCTTTTTTTATTAGCTTGCCCATATACCCCTCTAAAATTTATTGCCCCATTCATAAAAAAAAATACTCATGACTCAAGTTTGAAGAATTTAAAAAATATCCCTAGGATCAAACAATTTGTGACCCTTGATCTCTTCTAGCCTTAAGGATACCCTAAACATCCTTATGTAAAACTTCATTTCTTTCTTTTCTCTTTCATCTTCTTCATTTTGTTTAGTTTTTTTTATTTGCAGGTTGAGGAGAACTCTGAAGGTTTGGAATCCTAGGAAACCCAAATATTATCTACTTTATTTTGTGAGAGGAAATCTACACGTATGTTAAGGGATAGCCATATGAAATGATGGCGTTGTATTTGAGTCTGATCAGGGAAAGACCCATCCAGTAGATTTGAAAATGGTGGTGGATTGGAGAGGGTTTAGCTACGGGTTTTGGAGGATGGGGGAAATTAGTTTGGAGCGATAAGGGCATGTGCGCAAGGGGGGAATAAAATGGTGTTAGAGGGGAAGGATCTAAAGGATAGGAGGATCCGCAAGGAGGAGGAGTTTGGAGGGGTCTGCGAGGAGACCGATGCATGGGGGCGGGGGTGGATAGCATGGCAGGGGCGCGGGCTTGCGTGGGAAGGAGGTGGGCACTGCGTAGTGTGGGAAGTGGGTTGGAGTGGTGGTTGGGAGGCGGATGCACATGGGGGTAGGGGAATTGCTGCACATGGTGCCGTGGAGTGGCATGGGACAATGTGGGAGATGGGTTGCATGGGAAGTGGGGAGGGGTTTGGCCCACCTTGATTTATTTATTTTTAATTTGTTTAAAATTTCCTATTTATTTTTATCACTTTTATTTTATTTAATTTAGGTTATATTTATTAGTAATTCTATAACATAATTAATATTAATCAATATTTATATTATAATATTATAATAATATATTAATTAATATTCATTAATATAGTATTATCATACTATATATTTCTCTATAAATAAACTATGATTAATTATAAAGGATTTTCGAATTTTACAATTAGGATTTATAACTGTGAAAATACATATATATACAATGATGAATAAATTAAAAGAACACTTTCTAATTATATTTTAAAATTTAACTAAATGAAATATACATTAATAGAACCATATCATATGCTAAGAGGCTGAAATTATACAAGTTGTGAAAGGATAGATTATCCCTATTGTTTGCAATGAATGTAACTTTACTGAATGATCTACTCATTTATGTCATAAAATAAGAGAGTAATAAAAATAGTTCACAAAGAGAAAAGACGTGAAGTATGTTTACAACTTGTAAAGAAGGGAACCAACTCACATTTACTTTTCTAATAAAATAATTTATTTAGAGTTCTCATGTAAAGTAGACAAAACTGATTTCATTCTTTTGTTTTGTGTTTACCTAAATTGTAAGGAGATCCATTTCACGAAGAGCATTTTTTTTCTAATGAACCTTCTATTTTTTTTTCAAAGTACTATTAAAAGAATATTTCAAAATTTCACAAGAAGGATACCCAATAAGATTAACATCATTTCTTATAGAGAAACATACTTCCTTTAAACAATTTTCCATTTCAAATGAGTTTCAAATCAACGTATATTAAAGAAATATAACTATTTCACAAGACATATTTTACAAAAGTTCTTAGTTCCATCATAATTCAAAGTACTATAATGCATGAGAAACAACACAACTAATCTCTCTTCCAATATTGAAGAAGGCTTTCACATCCAAATGTAATACTAATTCTTACAAGTGATTCCTATTCACAAAAAGAGAAATTTTTCTTGCCAAGGAATTCTCCCAAATATCCATACCCAAGAGGTTACAAGGAAAGTAATGTTTCACAGAAATTTGAGAGAACAAGGGGAGACCAAGATGCTAAAAACTCCAACCATCTCTATACTTGAGATCTAACTTTAAATGACTTTACAAGGATCCAAATTTAAGAGACCAAGGCTTTTTTAACCCCCAAAACCTTTTGGCATCATTACATGCATTTCCTAGGTTGGAAGACATGCTAGCCTCCCCCAAGCCCATGGAAGAGAGCTAGCTTCCACAACATTTTGCACAATATTAAGGGAGACAAACGCCACCATACACTCACAAACAAGACAAACCATGCACTAAGAACAACACAACAATTTAGCAAATAACATAAAAGAGGAAAAAACCATATTCATCCTCACGAATTGGGTAAGAGTGGATGAGATACCCAAAAGTTCCAAAAGGTGTGATCCAACCATAGGAAGCACACAACAAGATTCTACTAACCCTCCTTATTCCTCTGAATCAACAAAACCGTCCTTATTGCTCCACCCAAACACCAAAATCCATCTTGGGAGGATTTTCAACAACATTAGGTTTTCTCTCCAAGAATGGAGAAGAGGTTCAAAATATATGAACCACCTTACCCACATAAAACCATATGAGGGGAGTAAAAGGAACCTACATGGCTTGCCCATCAAGCCATGAGGTTTGAGAGGGAAAATCCCTCTCTCTTCCCCCAAAGAACTCCAACATCCATCAAACCATATGATGGATGGAGGAAAATAACTAAAACAAACATACTTAAGAAATAAACCATACAAGTAGCTAAACAAACAATCCAACTATGAGCAAGATAATAACTATCAAAAGCTTACAACACAACATAAGCTCAGGAGTATACTTCCAAGAGAGCTCTCCAAAGCAATATTTTCTGACTTTCTTCCTCGAGTAATTCTCTAGCTCCACAATCCTCAAATATAAAGTCAAAGCTCCAAAAAAAATGAACCAAAAAGTCCCCTCCCTCTTCTCCATGAGGGATAATTTAAAGAAAAATCAATCAAAAATTCCTCTCCAATAAGGGGGGTGACATGTGTCACCCCTCTCCTCACTAAGTCAAAGATTCCTCTAAAATAAATAAAAATATAAAAACATATAAAAATACCTTTTATCCCCAAATCTCTCAAAGGAAATGGGATACAAACTCATGCAAATTCCCACCACACACAAATTCCAATTAAAGTGGGGAGAAGAAGGAGGGAAAATGGGAGGGAAAACCACATTTTCCTTGAAATTAAGCCACCCCTACCCCATAGGTAGGGTCCGTGGACCTAATTTTCATACAAAGTGACTCCCTAAACTTAAGAGAGCTCACATGAAAAGTCATGATAAGCCCAAATTCGAGTTTGACAAGTTTTGGGTAGAAGGGTAGAGAGTGTGGGGCCCACTCTTCAAGGGTGCACATGTGATCCCTAATCCCCTCTAATCAAAAAAAAATATACCAAACTCAAAATTTAATGCAAGTGGGGACCATTTAGCCCCCCCAAACCTAATTTACAAAACAAAAATAAAAACATTCTACACAAAATAAACTTTACATGACATATTACAATCTCATAAGAGGGTCACTCATGGTGCCCAAAATACAATCCAACTATACGGCCTTAAACAATTAACATGGTTAGGACTTAGCCCCATGGGCCACTTGTGCACAATTTGTGTAGCCACCCTGAAACCCACGTTCTCTTGTGACCTGTCACCTGCACACTCGTTGCACACATTAAACGCACCTATCCAATACAAGAATAACTAACTACTTAATAAACAACTCAATCCAAACATGAATCCTATGTCATCACAACATCAATATGGAAATTTAACTGATAAGCATGCACTATTTTACTCAATTCACCATGAATTAGTCATAAAGATATTTATAAATGTGACCTGTCATATGTACTCATCGATAATGAATAATCCATAACATTAATACATGTGACAACTAAGTATCAAGCATACATAAATTTGGTCCAGATAACATTGCAATATGTCAGTATCCACAACATCAAATGAAATATGTCATAATGTTAATAAATGATAAATTGGCACTACGTTCCTAAATCACCATACATGTTCAAAATATGTCTAATCCCTGTCAAATCATGTCTATGAATAAGGAAGTCAACAGATAACTGAGGCTATAAAAGTGTGGGCACTGCATATCACCTTTGTCACCGATCCTCTCAAATGTCATGTGATCAACTCATAGGTCCCATGCACCCAATTATTGAACGCTATACATGTGGTGTCACTTAGGGACTGAGCATCCTCAAACCGGATAAATCCTTTTGTGGGATGAGTTATCTTTGGATCCCTGATTGAACGCACATATATTATATCTAGGACCTCTTCTCCCATGGGTTCAGTATAGGGTTTTGATTTTCCATCAGCCAGGGGTATGATGACCCATTCCTCCTCATTTTCATTTTTTTGTATCCCTTGTTGAACCAAAGATCCACATTATTATTATAGCACCATGGGCACCCAAGTAATGCTGGGAAATTGTCTGCCTTGGCAAGTGTCAAGACTTTGAAGTCCCTAATAAACATAGCTCCCTGAATGGTGATAGTTACATCCTTTAAGACACTGATGGGCATTGCCTTCATTTTTTTCCCATATACAACACATTTGAAGATGGCTGTAATGAAGGTCTTCCCATCTGATGCCATGCATCCAAGGTGAGAACATTGACCTCGGCACCTGTGTCAATGAGGATATTACTAAGGAGTCATCCATTCGCGACTACATCTAATGTGATCTCCTTATCCTACCCTTTTCCTACCCTTTCATCTGATCATCCTTCTCACTCAAGATAGGGATGTCATCTTCAACCTTATCTTCCTCATCAAAACTAATGATGTGGATATTAAACTTGTGAACTTTATGTCCTTGCTCTAGCTTGGCCACATGCCCCTGAAACTTCAAAACCAAACTTTTGATCTCATCCATATACATCCTGATAGTGTTTTGAGAAATGAAAATTTTCTTAGAGGCGTTGATGTAATTCATGACATTGTTTCCCATATTTGTTCCAACTTCACCTAAGGCCTCCATATCCCTTTCTACCTGCCTCACCCTAAGAGAAATTTTATCAAAATCCACATTACAATCCTGTTACGCTCTCTCTTTCCCTTTAGATGAATCCCCTTTCATATCAACTAGAGAACCTTCATCCCCAAAACCAAGATTTTCCTCCCCCTAAGAAGCCATACTCATCTTTATCCTTAGTTTGTTCATACGGTCAGCAAGAGTAAAAGTTTCATCTGAATCCCCTGATTTGGGATCTAATTACTTTGCCGCAACTGATTTACCATTATTAAAAAGAAAAATAATTAGATCATGGTGTAAAAGGGTTTCAATCATCCGCTATTGAAAATAATTCACCGACGTAGAGAGTGACATAAAAAAGAAAAAGGGAAGGCTCATAGAAATCTTGTGCCCAACCATATTAAGCATAGTAAGATGGTGAGTATATATCTTTCTATATTTCCCTTCAAGAGTAATGTACCTCATAAGGTGGAGCTAGGACGTATTCCATATATTAGGGATGCATGATCTAGCTATACATCCTATAAGCGGGTAAACCTTTTATTTACCACAAAAGAAAGTATAAATTACATGCTTATGTCTAGTGCAGTCTTTGAATATTTTTAAGAACTCCATATCCATTATAGTCACTTATCCTATTAAATCCTATAAAACTTGAATTTCCAAGTCACATATCACCATGCTTCCATTGTTCCATGCTCGACCAAACTCCAACGCAAGATAAGGATTAGACCCCATGAATTTTGGGATGAAATTCCTAAACCCCTCAATTTTTAGAATGTGCCAAAAGTAGGGGTTATCCTTCAGGGAACCATAGCTCGTGGGCTTGGTTCTCAAATGACTGCTTCCCATGGTTTTAGATGATTGAGAATGAAAATTGAAGAAACAAATGCCAAAATGAGTCTTAAGAGAGAAGTTAACACAAATACCAACATATATCTTACACATGTGAAGGGTCTAGCTAACCACAAGAACAATGATGACATCCCAACAAGGGAAAATAGCCACCCACACATTAGTAATTAATTTTACTAATTATATTAATAACATTGGGTATATCATATCCCCTCTCCTACACTTTAAAATTACTTCCTTTAGCCCCCAGACTACAAAAATGATCCGCACATTTGTTATCCTTTAAGTTATCAAACTATTTAATGATTTCTTTAGTATCATAAGGTCCAATTATTAATTCTAACCTTTCTCAAATTCTTAAGGGTTAAAATCTTGTTTTGGACAGCTAACCCACAAAATGTGTTGGCCCTGGGAGTAAATCATTAATCCAAATTTTCCTCCAAAAATCCTTTTGTTCCAATGCTTCCGCCATGTGAATGGTTTGTAAGACACCATATGTTCTGACAATGAATATGTTTATTCTAATAACTGATGTGTCAGGTGTTATACTTAAGCATTGTAGTCATTGATCTCCATCAAAATATGTAGGAAAATAAATTTTGTGAAAACAATTGATCTACGATGTTTAAAAGACATAAAAAATATTTGATAAACATGTTCAATATTTTTCATTCAAACAACATATTATAAGTACAATATAAAAATTAGTTTGTAGTAATTAACACATATTTCAAATAACTACTATTTCCATCCTCCAATCTTTACAATTCAATTCCGATTAAGGCAGGAAGACTTCAACTTGTCAAATTTTCCTCGAGAAAAAATTACATAGATGAGGAAGGCCAATGGGGAATTCATTAGTATAATGCTTACATGCATAGAATTTATTTCTTATTCCCTCTGTAGATTATATTAATTTTCAACATTATCAAGGTCTACAACATTAAAATATATAAGGTGGGAACTTACCATTACACATCTTTTGTTTGTTAAAACCTAGCGACTTAATAGATTAAAATATAATTTGTTGGGTTATGTTGCCTCATAAGCTGGTACACGTTAAGCTCAAATTAACATAAAGTAACTTGTTAAATTATAGCAACCACTAATATTGAGTTATTTAACCTAGTGATAGCTAAGTTTAAAATATCATCCTCTAACATAGTGGGCGCTAATATTGAAATATCTTAATATAAAATCTTAAAATCATATAATGAATTCAACTAATTTGTACATATCTTGTGTGTTATACAGTACTTGAAAGTTAATGAGGGTGATCAACTTGGAGGTATCTAAGCTCAAAAGATCTTACCTTAATTTTTTAAAACCTAGCAACATCAAAGAGTACAATATCATTTAGTAGGTTATGTTGAAACATAACCTAGAAAAAACTAAACTCAATATGTTTTTATTTAGTTTGTTAAATTCTAGTGACTCTTTAGCTCTAAATATTATATTGTTTCAATGCCTAGTGGCCACTAAGTTCAAACTATGTTGATTTAATTTTTTAAATCCCAATGACCACTCAGATCCAAATATTATAGTAGAGACTAATATTTATGATGGGTTGTGTTATCAAAAATGAACCCCTTGCTCATTTTGTGGCTAACTCCCTTCATTTCATTCCTCCCTTGTACCTCAGTCATAATTTTTTTATCTTTCAGGCACTCAAAACCTTCTGCAAATGACACCATTGGATAGATCTCTTTCTCAACTTTCCAAAAAGGTAAATTTTTCTTCCTAACTCCATGTATTTTTGAAGTTATGGCTCGGCGGAGTTTTTGTGGGAAAATTTCCCTAGAAAAGCCGAGCCAATAAGATGAGGCCACGTGTCCTTGGAAGGGCGGAGGCGGAGGTAAACTTGAAATTTTTACCAAGTGTTGGTGAAATTTAGAAAGGAATTTTTTGGCCCGATGGACCGCCGGTGAATGGGATTGTGCCACGTGTCCAGGCGGGGAGAAGTTGGGAAAATTTCCCAAGGGTTGGCATAAAAAAAAATTTGCCCACAGGGCTCACTTCTAATGGCATTGTGCCACGTGTCCTCAGGCCGAAGGAGTAGCAGAGGTGGGAGAAATTTTATAAATTTTACTAAGTATTGGCACCATGGAAAAATATCCAAGGAAGGCCCAAGCCAATCAAAGCACGCCACGTCAGCAAAGAATTGGTGGGCCGCGGAGGGAGACTTAGAAAATTTGGCAAAGTGTTTTGGCGGGGAGAAAAAGAGAGATTTTGGCCCGTAGGCCCATGCAACAAATGAGATCATGCCACATGTTCTTGGACCAATAGAGCACGGGAGGAGATTGGGAATTTTTCCCAGAAAAAAATCAAAGAAAAAATTTCAAAAGGAAAGCCTGCCCCGTAAGCCCGAGCCAATAGGACCATGCCACGTGTCCACATCAGGTGAAAATGAAAGAAAAATCCCACATCAAATGGGGTTGTGCCACATGTCTAGGTTAGAAAATATGGTCAAAAGTGATGAAAAATTTGGAAGAAAGGGCCCGCGATGAATCGGATCATGCCATGTGTCTTTGGGTCATCTAGTCGGCAAAGAATTTTTGGAAAATTTTCCAAAGGACGAAATGATGGAAAATGAAGTAGGAAAATCCTACAACCAATAGAGTCATGCCACGTGGCACTAGTATGGTGGGGTGTAGAGATTTTTGGGGAAATTTTCCCAACTGCAAAAAAGTGGGAAAATTTCAAATTTTCGGCCTGCCAACCCATTTTGGCCCTGTTTTGCCCTAAATTTTCAAATGAGCATAACTTTCGATCCAGAGCTCAGTTTTTTGTGTTCTTTATATCAATGGAAATCTGGTGAAATTATCTACATGTTTCCATAGTAAATTTTGTGTTTTGATTGATTTTTGAGGGAGAAAATTGGAAAACACCTCTGGCACGTGGAAATGAACAAAACTGACATTTCAACCACCATTTGTAATGCAGCATGGCTCGCATTCTCTCCCAACATGGTCAAAAACATAAGGGAATGGAATTTTAATGATGACCATGCCTTTTTATTGAATTTTGGTTAGTGGTTGAAGTTTCTCTCATGTTTTCCCACGTTTCTCTCTCCTGAGCTCGAATGGGCATTGTTAAAAGCCAGATTTGGCTCATTTTGAAAGGGTTGGACATTTTTATGTTTTTTAGGCTCCCTCTTTCACCTTAGAAAGTGATTTTGTGGAATACCAGACCTCTTTCAAGACTACAACATATTTCCTACCTTCCTGTTCATGTAATGCATTTATTTTGATATTGGAAATGACAGTGCAAGCTCTGTGAATGAGTTTCAGTCCTCTTCTTGTGTTGTTTGATTCATCCATGATATTTCATTACATTTTATCAGTTTGTGCATGATGTTTTGTTGCATTTCTATAATATGTGTCAATTTGTAGAAGTAAAAAATGCTCACCACTCCTTTGGTGCATCACCTTATTAGCATTAGTTTTAATTCTTTTGCATTCTCTATCTATGTCCCCTTGGAATTTATAGTACGATTTTGAGTTTAAACCTCTACAATTTTCATGTAATACACCTGATCAGAGGATTTGAGGAACCATCCTCTAACTTTGAGATTCTTTTCCCATTTTTACAAGTCCCACACTTGGGGAAAAGATTCAATGTTGTGCAATCACACTGGATGTCCAAATGTCAAACTAGAAATATAATTAACATCCAGGGGTGCTGCTGATTTGCACTAATAATTTTGGCACGCCAAGTTGGAATTAGAGGTCTTCATCTTCATTGCAACAAAATTGATGTGCATTTTTTGCAAGTTTCTTTCTTAAAAGAGCCCTAAATTGCACATATGGTGACTCCAAGGAAGAAGAATAAGGTGGTTTTAGCAGTACAGACCTGAAAACTCATGAAAAGAATCACCACAAGGTCAATAGTTGGAGAAGAAGAAATATTGTTTGAGTATCTGCAATTATCTCCAAGAAGAAGACAAAGAGGGAGGAGAATTCCAAGGTCCCCATCTCCACCAAACAAAACTCTATCAACTCCTCCACTTGGTAGACCTTTCATCCAATCAACAAGGGTTCTAAGGCCAATCAAAATGGCACAACACAACCCATATGTCAATTTCACTGCCAGAAGCCCACTTGCTCTCAATGCACAAAATCCAATCCCAGTTGTAGCACTGAAGAACATTCCATACTTTTTTGGAGAGAATCAGACCACTCCTGATGATCATGTCAAGGATATTGCTAATATTTGTGCAATCCATGAGATTGATGAGATGCAAGTTGTTGTCAAATTGCTGGCAAATTCATTCAAAGGGAAGGCTTTGTAATGGTTCAGGAGCCTTGTTTCAGGTTCTATCCAAAATTGGAACCAACTATGTATAGCCCTCCATGAGCAGTTTGGAGAGAAGGGAGATAACTTGTCCCTTCTAGAACAATTGACAACTATCAAGAGAGCTCCCAATGAGCAGCTGACTGACTTTAACTTCAGATTTCAAAGGACTTGGGAGAGAATTCCAATGGCAGTAAGGCCAACAATAGAAGGTGCTTTTCTATATTACCTTAAAGCTTTAAATTCTGATATTTCTATGTTAATTCAATCCATTAGAGGCACAACTATCCCTACTGCTTATAACATTGCTATTAGAGTTGAAAATTGTCTGATTTAAGCTAGTAAGATAGCTCCTAGGCCTCCAATGCAATTGTATCCAAATTTAGAGAGTCCAAGTACTAATCAAGTTCCTATTTTAGCTCCTATCCCCACTCCTAGAAATTAGAATTCAAGTGAAGCTTCTACTTCATATCCTAGTGCCTCAAATGAACTTCAAGAGGTCATGAAGCAATTGCAAAATTTAGGAAATGAGTTGGTTACACTCAAGAGGCAGCAAGCCCAAGGTTTTAGACCTTCTTACAAGCCTCAAGCTCAACCTAACAGGAAGCCATATCAGCCTCAAAGACCACCCAATCCAGCTGCAAATCAAAATCAAGAAAGACCTCCTGCCAACAGACTATTTCAGCCCTATAATCCCAATGTTGCATCTTCCTCTAAAGCACTAGTGCCAGTACAAAACAACATAGCTCAGGGGTATGATTGGTGTTTTCCATGTAATGAACCTCACAACTAGTCTATGTGCTTCAATGGTGCTCTAAATCAAGCCTTAATGGTAACAACAACTGGTGTGGAGGGTGAAGGGAGTCAAGGAAATAATCAACAGCAAGAAACATCCCATTAACAATCAGCTCCAAATGATACCACACTTGTAAACTGGCAGGAAAAATATTTTTGTGGTATGAATAAAACAATATCTCAAAGTGTTATAGCCAACATAAGGTCAAAAAGGAGAAATTTTGGGGAAGGACAACCATTGGCTCAAAGTAATCCACAACTTGCTACCACTCCACAAACTGCTGGAAAACAAAATGTAGTTCCAAACATACAAGGACCACCCAAACCAGCTCCTAAACCCAACTCAGATGCCAGCTATTGCTGCCCATGTGCAAGGAATGAATGTGCAGACCAAGGGACAATAGAGATATGCTTCATCTCCATTCAACATCATTGATCAGATGAAGAAGATAAATGTAAACATATCAATGTGGGAATCACTATCCATCCTAGGCCAAAGAGATTTGCTACAAGATGCCATGAAGGACTGGTCAACTTCAAATAAACAAGTCCAAATGCAAGAGAATGTACTCACAAATGTTTCCGAGCCTGAGGGGAATCATGGAGGATAACAAGGTAAAATGTTGAATCCCCATCCATTCTATGTTTCATTGATCATTGGAAACCAATTAGTACACAACTGCATTATTGATTCTGGAGTAAGTAGTTCAGTAATGCCCAAGAAAATGGCTGATCAATTGGGGCTTCAATATGAATTCATATCTAAAGGGGTAGTGTAATTGGATGGGACAATAGTAATAACAGTAGGAGTGATTAAAAAACTTGAGTCTCACTTTGCATGCATGCCCCAACGTTGTTGTTTTGTAAGATGTCTCGATGATAGATCTTCCACCACTCTTTGCCCTATGTTTGTCAAGGGATTTCATAGCTAAGATCAGAGGTTACTTATCTTTTGATTGGTCACACATGTTGTTCAAAACAAGGTAGGGAAACAAAGCCACAATCAGATATGAGCCTATTGCAAACTTTCACATTGAACCTCACACTCCAAGCCAAATCAATACTAATTGTTCAACATTTGATCAAGAAGATTATCCAAGCACTGATGAAGCTGACACCAAGGTTGGAAGCATCCCAGATTTGAATCTTGATGAATGGGGCAAGCAAGGTGCATGATTTTGATCCTTATCAAGAAATAGAAGAATACTGAACTAGGAGTCTATTGCATGCATGAAGAAAATCAACATATTCCTAGCATTACCAAGCTAGACCACAAGGATGACAATAAGGTATGGCAGTTGTTCTTTGATGGATCAAGGAGTAGACAAGGTGTAGGAGGGGGAGCTATGCTTATTTCACCTCAAGGATTTAAGTATTATTCATCTTTTAGATTTCAGTTTGCATGTTCTAATAACACTGTTGAATATGAAGTCTTGCTACAAGGATTGCATTGGTCAATCAAGAGAGGAATAAAGAACTTGCAAGTATTTAGTGATAGTGAGATGATTGTCAACCAAGTTAAGGGACAACATGCTACCAAGAATGATCTGTTCAAGTTCTACAAAAGCAGGGTGTGGGACCTCATTGAAGATTTTGAGGGTTTTAGCATCAAATCCATCCCTAAAAAAGAGAACCAAGCTGCTGACAAGCTTGTAGTAGTTGGATCAGCCTTTGATGTTGTTGAAAGCATCAAGAAAGAAAAAGTAAAGCTAAGAATTCATGTGATTATAAGGCCTTAAGTGCTAGACAACAATGTAAGTTGGCAAGTGTTTGAAAATGATCAACAAATCATCCATTTCTTATAAGAAGAGGCTGAGTTCTCAGCTAAAAATTAGGAAAAGTTAGAACAACAGTATGGTGATCAAGTGGTACAGCTAAGAACCAACAAACTACCAAAGGGACTTGTAACTTTGGAGTCCATTTTCAATCCTAATGATTAGTTTAGGAAGGAGAAAGCAAACCTCCAAGCCAAGGGAGAAGATTCAGTTCCCATATTGGTGGAAGAAGGGAGATCACTCCAAATTGGTAAAATGACAACTGAGCAAGAAAGGTATGAGTTCATACAGCTTTGTCAAGAATTCTCTGATGTGTTTGCTTGGAGCTATGAATATTTGAAAGGTTTCAAACCAAAGTTAGCTCAACACACTATTGAATTGGACCCAAGTGCTAAACCCATCAGGCAAAAACAAAGGCCAGTCAATCCACACATGGAGCCTCTCATGAGAAAATAATTGAATAAGTTGATAGATTCAAGTATCATATTCCCTATCAAACATTCTAGTTGGGTGGCCAACTTGGTTCCAGTTAGAAAGAAGAGTGGAGAAATTAGATTGTGTGTTGACTTCAAAGATTTGAATAGAGCATATCTCAAGGATCATTACCCACTTCCTTCCATGGAGCATATCTTGCAAGTTGTTGTTGGCTTTGAAAGGTTTTCATTGCTTGATTCCTATTCAAGGTACAATTAGATTATGGTGAAGGAATAGGATCAATTCAAGACAGCCTTCACAACCAAATGGGGGACTTATGCATACAGGAAAATGCCATTTGGGCTGTCTAATGCTAGAGCTACATTCCAAAGGGCAATGGACATGGCGTTCAAGGATTCGATTAACAACATGGTGATGATATATCTTGATGATATCACTGTTTTTTCAAAAAATGCAGTAGACCATCTCTTTTATTTAAGACAAGTATTCCAAAGGTGCAAAAGATTTGGGGTATCTTTGAATCCCAAAAAGTGTATTTTTCTAGCTCATGAAGGAAAGCTCCTTGGCCACATTGTCTCCAAAGAAGGATTAGTAATTGATCCGGAAAGAGTTGAAGCCATAAGAGCACTACCATTGCCAAGTCATAAGAAAGCCTTTCAAATTTTCTTGGGAAGGATAAATTTTGTTCAAAGATTTGTCCCAAATTTTGCAGCCCTAGTCAAGCCTATCACCAAGATGTTAAAGAAAAGTATAGCTTTCAACTGGATAGCAGAAGGCAAGGAAAGTTTTGAAGCAATAAAAGAGGCCATCTCACAAGCTCCAACTCTCATTAAACCAGATTTCTCCAAGGATTTCATCCTCTATGCATTTGGAGGTGATGATACTATTTCTGTAATTTTGGACAGCAGAACAAAGACAATGAGGAGCAGCCAATTGCTTTCTTTAGCCAAATCCTGGAGGACTATGAGGTGAGATATTCTTTCATTGAGAAGCATGTTCTTGCAGTAATTAGGAGCTTGAAGAAATTTAAGCATCTAGTTTCAAACAACAAGGTTCAATTGTTCGTTTCTCATGTGGGAGTTAAAGACTTCCTTCTCAATACAGACCTAAATGAAAAGAGAGCAGGTTGGATTACTCGTGTCATGGAGTATGAAATTGAGATAAAAATTACCAAGTTGGTCAGAGGAAAAGGATTGTGTGAGCAGCTGGTTTTGAGCAAACAAAAGGAAGCATGCAATGAGAAAGAGGTTATTTTGGCATTGCAAGACATCCATGAGCAAGGAAGAACTCAAGAAGAAAATGATGGTGTCCTCACTCCTTCCTGGACCCAAGACATAATGCACTTCCTACACATAGGTCTATGCCCTCCAAAGATGAATAAAACCAAAAAGGAGACACTTCAGATTATAGGCTGTCCCATATGCTCTTGTTGATGGTGTTTTATTCAAAAGGGATGTGAATGGAGTGATACTGAGATGCATTGGTACAAATCAGATTCATAAAGTATTGAAAGAGTTCCATGATGGATCAGCTAGTGGTCATTTTTCACCAAGAGTGATAGCTCTCAAGATCATGAGGGCTAGCTATTATTGGCCCAAGATTTTCAGTGATTGTTATGCATGGATCAAGAGGTGCAAGAATTGTGCATTCTTCACAGGTAAGGAGAGACTAGCTGCCCTTCCATTGCATCCAATTTCAGTTGACCAACCATTCATGTAGTGGGGTTTGGATTTCATTGGAGTCATTAATCTAAATTTAAGCCAAGGACACAAATGGATTATAATAGTAACATATTACTTCACCAAGTGGACTGAGGCAGTAGCACTCAAGGAAGCAAATGAATCTAGCATCCTGAACTTCTATGAAGGGATATCAACTAGATTTGGCATACCTGCTACAATAATATTAGATAATGCATTGGTATTCATTGGGGTCTCAAGGTAACTGAATGGGCTGTCAAAAATGGGATCTACATAAGCACTTCATCAAATTATTATCCTCAAGGTAATGGCCAAGCTGAATATACAAACAAGAACTTGTTAAGGATCATCAAGAGGACTCTTGATGAAAATTAGAGGTCTTGGCATGCTAAATTGAAATCAGCCTTGTGGGATGATAGGATAACCCCCAAGAGATCTACAAGTAACTCTCCATTCAAGCTTGTTTAGGGAAGAGAGGTAATTTTTCCCATGTCACTTGAGTTGACGACGTTAGAACTCATGAAGCAGTTGGAGTTGGAGTTTGGGCCCATGGAGGTTAGGTATGAAAAATTGATGGAGCTCCAAGAAATCAGAAATCAAGCATCCCAAGAAATGGAGAAGGATCAAGCTTTGATCAAGAAGACATTTGATAGAAAGGCCAAGGATAGATCTGTCCAAGTTGGAGATCTAGTGTTAAAATGGGATGCAGACAGAGAAAAACTAGGGTGGCATTCAAAATTTGATGCCATTTGGAGTGGCCCCTACATGGTCACAAAGTGTAAGGACAACAATGCCTTCCAATTGTCTACATTGGATGGTGAAGAATTACAGATTCCAATCAATGGAATCCATCGGAAGCATTGCTACTGAAAGAAATTCTCCACCTTGTACATAATAGCTTAGGTTTTCATTCCTCTAAGTGCTTATGCACATTGTTGTTGTAGTTTAGCTTTGCTTTCCCTAAGTGCTTTGGCTCAAGCTTGTTGTTCTAGGAGATGTATTTTGTAGGCCTTGCTCTAATCAGATGGTGTTCTACCCTCCCCCTTCCTCCTTGCATTGTTCTAATCAGTTGGGGTACCAAGTAGAATTTGATGACTCTATGCCCATTGGATTACTTTAGGAAACTGGTAACTTCATCCAACAGGTAGATGACCCCTCTAAGTCACCAAAATTGTTATAAAAAATGAACCCCTTACTCATTTTGTGGCTAACTCCCTTCATTTCGTTCCTCCCTTGTGCCTCAGTCATAATTTTTTATCTTTTAGGCACTCAAACCTTCTGGAAATGGAACCATTGGATAGAGATCTTTCTCAGCTTTCCAGAAAGGTAAATTTTTCTTCCTAACTCCATGTATTTTTGAAGTTATGGCTCGGCAAAGTTTTTGTGGGAAATTTTCCCTAGAAAATCCTGGGCTAATAAGATGGGGCCACGTGTTCTCGGAAGGGCAGAGGCGGAGGTAAACTTGAAATTTTTACCAAGTGTTGGTGAAATTTAGAAAGGAATTTTTTGGCCATATGGCTCGCCGGTGAATGAGATCGTGCCACGTGTCCAGGCAAGGAGAAGTTGGGAAAATTTCCCAAGGGTTGGCATAAACAAATTTTTTCCCGCAAGGCCCGCTTCCAATGGCATTGCGCCACGTGTTCTTAGGCCGAAGGAGTGGCAGAGGTGGGAGAAATTTTAGAAATTTTACTAAGTATTAGCACCATGGAAAAATCTCCAAGAAAGGCCTGAGCCAATTAGAGCACACCACGTCAGCAAAGAATTGGTGGGCCGTAGAGGGAGACTTAGAAAATTTGGCGAAGTGTTTTGGTGGGGAGAAAAAGAGAGATTTTGGCCCGTAGGCCCATGCAAAAAATGAGATTGTGCCACGTGTTCTCGGACCAATGAAGCATGGGAGGAGATTGGGAATTTTTCCTAGAACAAAATCAAAGAAAAAATTTCAAAAGGAAAGCCCACCCCATAAGCCCGAGCCAATAGGACCATGCCACATGTCCACATCAGGCAAAAAATGAAAGGAAAAGCCCACATCCAATGGGGTTGTGCCATGTGTCTAGGTCAGAAAATATGGTCAAAAGTGACGGAAAATTTGGAAGAAAGGGCCCGTGACGATTCAGATCACGCCACGTGTCTTTGGGTCATCTAGCTGGCAGAGAATTTTTGGAAAATTTTCCAAAGGCCAAAACGATGGAAAATGAAGCAGTAAAATCCCGTGACCAATAGAATCATGCCACGTGGCACTAAGATGGCAGGGCATGGAGATTTTTGGGGAAATTTTCCCAAATGCAGAAAAGTGGGAAAATTTCAAATTTTCGGCCCGCTAACCCATTTTGGCCTTGTTTTGCCCTAAATTTTCAAATGAGCATAACTTTCGATCCAGAGCTCATTTTTTGGCGTTATTTATATCAATGGAAATCTGGGGAAATTATCTACATGATTCTAGGGTCAATTTTGTGTTTTGGTGGAGTTTGGAGGGAGAAAATTGGAAAACACCTCTGGCACGTGGAAATGAACAAAAATGAAATTTCAACCACCATTTTTAATGCAGCATGGCTCGTATTCTCTCCCAGCACGGTCAAAAACATCAGGGAATGGAATTTTAAGGATGCCCATGTTGTTTTATTACATTTTTGTTGGTTGTTGAAGTTTCTCTCACGTTTTCCCACATTTCTCTCTCCTGAGCTTGAATGGGCATTATTAAATGCCATATTTGGCTCATTTTGAAAGGGTTGGACATTTTTATGTTTTGCAGGCTCCCTCTTTCACCTTAGAAAGTGATTTTGTGGAATAACATACCTCTTTCAAGACTACAACATATTTTCTACTTTCCTTTTGATGTAATGTATGTATTTTGATATTGGGAATGAAAGTGCAAGCTCTGTGAATGAGTTTCAGTCCTCTTCTTGTGTTGTTTGATTCATCCATGATCTTTCATTAAATTTTACTAGTTTGTGGATGATGTTTTGTTGCATTTCTGTAAATCTTTGTCAATTTTTAGAAGTAAAAAATGCTCACCACTCCTTTGGTGCATCATCTTATTAGCATTAATTTTAATTATTTTACATTCTCTATCTCTATCCCCTTGGAATTTATAGTAGGATTTTGAGTTTAAACCTATACAATTTTCAAGCAATACACCTGATTAGAGGATTTGAGGAACCAACCTCTAACCTAGAGATTATTTTCCCATTTTTTACAAGTCCTACACTTAGGGAAAAGATTCAATGTTGTGCAATCACACTGGATGTCCAAATGTCAAACTATAAATCTGATTAACATCTAGGGGTGCTGCTGATTTGCACTAACAGGTTGTTTTGGTTAAGTGACATTAGGATTGACTCATCCTTTATTCTTACTTCAAGTGTAGATGCATGTGCCATTTTTTAGTACATTTCATGCGGTTAAAAATGACCAAGGACTGTGAGGTTATCGAGAGGATCCTCTAGATGTAAATCAATCAAATTGATCGTACATGACCATGCCTTGAATGTGTTTACTGACTCCTAACAATCCCAAATCCTTTTTTTCATTAAATTTTGGCAACATAACTACCTACATAGTACTTACCCATTTAATTAAATCTCTCATATCATGACCATGCTTCACAAATTTTGGTGTATATTGTGCATCACGAGTATGTTGTGGTCTTCTTTTAATGCACTTATTAAGATGGAAATTATTATTTTTAGGAACCTAACAGAGTAGTCTTACCCTATTATAGTTGAACAAAGTGTTCATTTTTCTTTAAAATAAATGCAATTAAGCAATCAACTTCTGACTAGTACCTGGAATAGAATAATATTGATTCAAGTTAATATATATACCCACACCATTCTTAAGTCACGTAAGAGTTCAATCCTACAACTAATATTAACTTTTAACATCTATGAGGCTAGTTTCACTTATGTTTGAGTAGTAACAAATTTAAAAAATAGGTTACAAATTTCACTTCAATATCCAACTACTGCCATTCTCAACTTCACAAAATTTATGCAATAATCAACTACTATACCTTTTTTATTATATCAGTTCAATCCTCCAACCAGGTGGAAGTTCATCACAAGATAAATACTGGACATACATTTATGCTTTTCCATGTCAGCATGACCTGGGATCATGCAAGAAAATAATTTAAAGAGAACACAAAACCAATAAGAATATTATTCTTTTTTGGATATCTATATACCGCTAAGATCAAAATATTATGTTGTGTTATAAGCTAGTAGAAGCTAAGTTAAAAATATCATTGAGTAACTTGATATACTAGCGGAAAACTAAACTCAATATTTCTTTCTTTAATTTGTTAAATGCTAGTGATTTTTTAGCTCAAAATATTATATTGTTTAAAATACCTAACGACCACTAAGCTCAAACTATGTTGATTTAATTTGTTAAATCCCAGTGACCACTAAGATCCACATATTATGTTTTTGTGTAACCTACTAGCCGTTAAGCTTAAAATATCTTACTTTCTTTCATTAAAACCAAGAGACTGCTAAGATCCAAATATTATGTTGTGCCATAAGCTAGTGGACGAAAAAATTTAAAATATCATTCAATAACTTGATAAACTAGTGGAAAATAAAATCAATATGTATTTCTTTAGCTTGTTAAATGGTAATGACTCTTTAGCTCGAAATATTATATTGTTCAAATACCTAGTGGCCACTAAGCTCAAACTATGTTGATTTGAATTGTTAAATCCTAGTGACCACTAAGATCTAAATAATATCTTACTTTCGTTTGTTTAAAACCTAGAGACTGCTAAGATCCAAATATTATGTTGTCTCATAAGATAATAGACACTAAGTTTGAAATATAATTCAGTAACTTGTTAAATGATAGTGACCACTAAACTCAAAATAATATATTACGCACAATCTAGTAGCAATGAAGTTTTCCATGTGGCCACATATAGTAAACTCAAGATTCTTCCTTTCTACTATATATATAAACTAAATAAACTCAAGATTCATCCTTTATAATATATATACTAGAAATCTCATGTGTATAATGCAATGTGAATGCCAAACGATATGATTTATTTGATATATTTGGGTTGGATAAATGTAGGAGGGGACCCATGTTGTATAATGGAATGCCTTTGTTGTGAAAAGTGCAGGGAACACGTTTTTTACATGTGGATGCAAAGTGGAGAGTGAATTGTGACTAAATAAAGGAAGACTTATGATGTCATAATCACTTCAAGCCAACACATTTTTTTTATCGTACATGATACTTGAATTAAATGTAATTAAGCTATCAAGTGTTAACTGCTACCTAGAATAGAACAATCTTGATTCTATTTAATATATATACCCATACAAGTTTTGAAGTCATGTAAAATTTCAATCCTATAGCTATGAAGAAATTTTAATATCCACGAGGCTAGTTACACTTTTTTTTAGTACTAACAAATTTAAAAAACTAGTTACAAATTTCACTTAAATCCCCAACTTCTGTCATCCTCGACTTCAAAAAATTAATTTAACAATCAACTACTATACCTTTTTTGTTATATTAGTTCAATCCTCCAACTAGGTGTAATTTCATCAAATGATTAGTATTCGACCTACATATATGCTTTTCCATGTCAATATGACTTGGGATCATACAAGCAAAGTATTTAAAGAGAACACAAATCCAATAAGCATATTATTCTTATCATTTATCTATAATTATATCTACGATTAATTTTATCTTACTCTGAACTATGGGAATTCTCTCCATCAAATGTAGAAAAAATTATATCAATAGAAGTTTGCTCTAACTACTTTTCTTGTGGAACCTTATATAACTAGAGCATGCAACAACATAAGAGTGTACTATTACTACTAGTATTAGAAGTGGATTGTTTTAAATTTGATGAAAACATTCTTCTTGGGAAAGTGGAAAAGGAAGAAAATTCCCAATCACCAATTTTTCCCATTTAAAAATAAATCCAAGCACACTTTTATCTATTTTAAGGGTTCTGAATGGACTGGAGTAATATGATAAAACTCTAGGATGTTAAAGGAAAAACTGGTCATTGGTTACTTGAAAATCAGCTCATCCGTTGAGAAAAGAAGACTGTGGGATAGAGAGGACTCGTGGGAATGCATTTTTTTGACACAAAAATGTCCCAGTCTCATTATAGTCATACCGTGTTTAGTGAAATCACCTCACCAAATCTCACAAACAAATTCCCATCAGAAGTGTTGCTTGTGTTCATTGTAAAATCTATGTGCTTAACTTAGAGAAACTAAATTTAAAAATAGATGTTTCAATAAAGAAGTTATAATAAGATATTTCTATATAAATCTCCAAAGTTAATTTCATTGATTAACTAAGAATACAATAAAATTTGTTAGGTTATGTTGAGGCATAACCTCTTTTGGCAAGCGGCAAGAGGATACAACATGTGTGACTTTTATGGGAATTTATGAAATTTATAGATGGAATTCATGTGATAGAAAGGATCAATTAATGAATATACACATTTGAGATAATATTAATAATTAGTAAAACTTTCAATTCGAAAGCTTGGATACACATGTGGAAGATTGGAATGAAGGTGCTCGACATCTCTTTTTAAAGCATCGTCTATATCGGGCCTTTGGAAATCACTATCACAATCTCCCTGTTCACTATGGGTGGTACTATAAAACACATTGAGAATTCTTCCTGTGAAGAGGTCAAGGCTAACCCAAAAGTATGGAATAGTTCGCATGATGGTAGTTTTTAATTCATTTATGGAAATATTGTCTAGTCACTCTATCCGAGTGATAAGAATTGTGCTGGAAACCTGGAAGAAAGAAAGAGTCAAAGTGGGAAAGAGGAAATTTTGTATTTCAACAGAGTCCATTGTGGTTATAATGGGTCTCCCTATGGAGGGAGACATTTATTTTTAACACTTGCTTTGGGAGGAGAATGGATGAGTTCTTGTGTCCTGATGAAAATTTGAGAAAGTATCAATAGGACTTTGAATGAGACTCACTTCCACAACCTTGGGATAGAGTTATTGAGAAATTGATGATGTATGAAACACTACAGGGACGCTAAAAATTGATCTATTAACCTCAAATTTTACTTTCTTTCCCATCTTCAAACATGACTGTAAGGTAAAAAAAAATTCTTTTCCGCTTCAATCGCTTGAGAATTCCTTTAGACTAGCTAGAGAAGGGGAAGGTCCTTTCCTCCACCAAGGAATTTTTTATTTTCTCTTTAAAATGGAAGATTCCCAAAAAGAAATCTCGCACTTCCCCTCTAAGCCAACAAAGAAGCTTCATATCCCCCCTACTCCTCTACAACCAACTCCCTCTTTCTTGCCTATTTCGGTTGGCTCTTCCCGCAGCCATTATCGCCACCTTTTTCTCCCTTCCAGGTCCGATTTAGAAATCATTATCATTAGCCAGATTGGTCCCCCCCCATTCTCTAATAGCTCTTAATCCTTTAGACCCCATGGTCTATGAACCACTTTCAGACTTGGCATCTCCATCCTCTACACCTCTTGTCAACACTTCTTTGGATTTTCCTCCCATCTCCCCAGACATTGTAATGGATGTAGCCAACTTAAATCACATGGTCACACAAGCACATACAACTTCCTCCCTCCTATTTTAATGGAAGTTAGCATGGACTCAGGAATTCCTGATGTGTTACATGATCTATCCTTGATTTACCCTGATTATCCTTTGTTCGAGAAAATAAGCTCCCCCATTGCAACTTTGAAACAACATGATAATTTGGAGAATATCACGCCTAACTAACACGAGTGCATTAAATATTATGTTACACTCGGTATCTACTATAAAATAATGGAAAAGTCACATAGACATGAACTAGAGGAAAATCAACAAAGACTTCCTAGAACACATTAAGCTAGTGGACATGTTGGTTGAAAGAAGATCTATTGCTGCTACTAAGGAGGAATCAAATACTGTAGAGAAACATCTATAAAATGTAATTTTTCTTTATTCTATTTGGGCCTTTTTGGTTGTTTTTCTTTTTGCTACATACGGGAATGTTCTCTTCTTATTTCATTATAATATATGGCCATGAGGGATTTTTTGTACAAGGATGCAGATCATTTCAAACCCTCACTTTTACCCTAATTCTAAAAAAATATTATGTTTTGGCATATTGTAGCCATGGCTAAGATCCTAATATATATTTTTTTCTTACATCGTTAATATCACTATGCTGAAAAATATTATGTCTTCGTATAACCTAACAACTTCTCAGATCACAATATCCTACTCTATTTTGATAAAACCTAGCAACCAGTAAGCTCCAAAAGTTTATGTTGTGTCATAACATACCATTGGCTAAGATCAAAATAAAATTCTCTAACTAGATAAGTTCCAGTGAAAACCAAGCTTCAAAATATGTCATTGTTTAACCTAACCTAGCCTCCACTTAGTTCAAAATATGTTGATTTGATATGTTAAATCGTAATGACTGTAAGCTAAAAATATTATGTCATTGTTTAACCTAGCACCAACAAAGTTAAAATATATTCCTCTAATTTGTAAAATGTTGTAAAATAATGTAATTATGAATTATTAAATAGTAGCGACTACAATCTCCAAATAACATGTTGTAGCATAATGTAATGGCTGCTAAGCTCAAAATATCTTAATGTATTTCTTTTGTTTGTTAAATTCTAGTGAATTTTTAGCTCAAAATATTATATTGTTTAAGTACCTAGCAATAACTAAGCTCAAACTATGTTGATTCAAATTTTTAAAATCCAAGTGACCAATAAGATCTAAATATTATGTTTTGGCGTAACCCATCGGCTTCTAACCTAATAATATATTATTTCATTTGTTGAAACTTAGTGACCACTAACCTCCTAATATTATGTTGTGTCATAAGCTAGCAGATGCTAAGCTCAAAATATTATCCAGTAACTTGTTAAATGATAGGGACCACAAAGCTTGAAATAATATAGTGTGGAAGTACCTAGCCTCCGCTTAGTTCAAAATATGTTAATTTAATTTGTTTCATCCTATTGATCGTAATCTCCAAATATTATGTCATTTTTTAAACTAGCACCAACTAAGTTCAAAATATTTACCTCTAATTTGTTAAATGTTGTAAAATATCGTAATTATTAATTATTAAACCCTAGCGAATGCAATCTCCAAATAATACGTTGTGGCATAAGTTAGCGACTGCTAACCTCAAAATATCTTGATTTAATCTATTAAATTATAACCACCAGTAGTCTAAAAATATTACGTGGTGGCGTAACCTAGTGAGTGCTAAGCTTGAAACATCTTAATCCCATATCTTTAAATCATACAAAATATTCAACTAATTTATACAGGTTTTGATTACTGTAAATATCTCTAAAGTTAATATCGTTGATTAACTTAGAGGTCGCTAAGCTCAAATAATATTACCTTAATTTTTTAAAACACAACGACTTCTAATATTACAATATAATTTGTTTGGTTATGTTTAAGAATAACCTAAATGACATTGAACTCAAAATGTCTTTCTTTTTTTTGTTAAATACTAGTGATGTTTTAGCTCAATATTATATTGTTTAAGTACTTAGCAACTGCTAAGCTCAAACTACGTTGATTCAAATTTTTTAAATCCAAGTGACCACTAAGATCCAAATATTATGTTTTGGCATAACCTAACATCCACTAAGCTTATAATATCTTACTTTCTTTTGTTGAAACCTAGAGACCGCTAGGATCCAAATATTATGTTGTTTCATAAACTAGCGGATGTTAAGCTCAAAATATCATTCAATAACTTGATAAATCATAGTGACCACTAAGCCTGAAATATTACATTGTGGATGTACCTAGCATCCAATTAGCTCAAAATATGTTGATTTAATTTTTTTAATCTAATTGATCGTAATCTTCAAATGTTATGTGGGTGTTTAACCTAGCGGAAATGAAGCTCAAAAAAACTTCCTCTAATTTGATAAATGTTGTAAAATATCGTAATTGAAATTATTAAACCATAGTGAATTCAATCTCTAACTAATATGGTGTGGCATAACCTAGAGGTCGCTAAGCTCAAAATATCCTAATTTAATTTATCAAATCCTAACCACCGGTAGTCTCCAAATATTATGTTGTGGCATAACCTCGTGGGTGCTAAGCTCGAAATATCTTAATTCCAAATCTTAAAATCATACAAAAAAATCAACTAATTTATATAGGTCTAGATTGATATAAAGATCTCCAAAGTTAATGTTGTTGATTAACTTAGAGGTCGCTAAGCTCAAAATAACTTACTTTAATTTGTTAAAACCTAGTGACTTCTAAGGGTACAATATAATTTGTTAGGTTATGTTTAAGCATTATCTAGATGAAATTGAACTCAAAATGTATTTCTTTTGTTTGTTAAATGCTAGGATGAATTTTTAGCTCAAAACATTATATTGTGTAAATACCTAGTGGACACTAATCTCAAACTATGTTGATTCAAATTTGTTAAATCCCAGTGACCACTAAGTTACAAATATTATGTTTTGGTATAGCCTACCCACCACTAAGCTTATAATATCTTACTTTATTTTGTCGAAACTTAGAGACCGCTAAGATCCAAATATTATATTGTGTCATAAGCTAGTGAACACCAAGGTCAAAATATCATTCAATAACTTCACAAATGATAGTGACCACTAATCTTGAAATATTACATTGTGAATGTACCTAGCTCCCATTTAGCTCAAAATATGTTGATTTAATTTGTTTAATCCAACTGATAGTAAGCTCCTAATATTAATTTGTTAAATCATTTCTATACATATTATTTCTTCACCTCGAATAGTTTCCACTAATCAAATAATATCTTAACTGAAATTTTTAATTTCTAGCGACTGTAAAACACCACTAGGGTCCAATTTTTATGTGTTAGGATATCCAAGTGACCGCTAAGATAAAAATTATCTAAACAATAAATTTTACTAATGTATATAACTCTTGATTTATCTAGTGACCACAGTGTTCTTAAATTCAACCTTTTATGTGTTAAACAGGTAGGCATATAGATTTCGATATTTCTCATAATATTTTGACATAAATATTTTACATTTATGAAAATTTAAGAAACTTTGACTAGCAACTGAGAAGTTATAAAATATTTTTTTAGATACGTCATGATCTACTCATTACACCCTAGTGAACACTAATCTATTCTTAAAATTAAATATATCATGTTTATAATGAAGATGTGTTATGAATATAAATTTTTAATCTTGTGTATAAAATAGGAGACAAATAACAAAATGATCGTTAGGCCCAAAAACAATGTGTTTCTTATATAAAAAATAATTGATCTGCGAGGCCACAAAGGTAAACGAATACAACTTCCAAATAAGAATTACATCCTATCAGTTGCTAAGGTAGGCAACATTTTTCATGTAGAGTGTATTCATACAGGAGTAATCATAATGAAAATATATAAATGATATCAAATAAATATGGAGTTTATATAATAGATACATAAATATACATGTAGAATCGTGTATTTTATGTGTTATACACGTACACATAGATTTCTCTATTTCTTATGAGATTTTGGTAGAATTATTTTACATTTATGACAATTAAAGAAACTTAGACTAGTGAATGAGAAGTTATTCAACAAGTTTTTTAGATACGAAGTGATCTACTCATTGCACCTTATCAACCGATAAGCTATTCTTAAAGGTAAATATATCATGTTCATAATGAAGTTATATTAAAAATTAAATTGTTAATATTTTCGTATATAACAAGAGAAAAAAGAAAAAGTGATCGCTAGACCCAAACATAATGTATTGCGTATATAAAAAACAATTGATCTGCGAGGCCACCAAGGTAAATGAAAGTTTTCTCTAAATAAGAATTATAGCCTAGCGGACGCTAGGGTAGGACACTTTTTTCATGTAGAGAGTATTCATATAGGAAAAATCATATTAAAAATCTATAAATGATAACAAATAAATTTGGAGTTTATGTAATGGATTCATAAATATACGTGTAGAATCATGTATTTAATTTGAAATAAATTTTAGGTTTAATAAATTGATTTTTGAAATAAAGAATTATATCGTGGCCACCATAAAGCTATGTGACTTTTTGGCATAGATTAGTGGGCACAAAAGAAATTACATATTAATTATTAAAAACATAGTGATTGAAAATTATATTTAATAATATTTACGTGTATATATAATATGTTTAACTTCCATTGTATAGAACATAAAATTGTTAAAGACATTACATTTGGCTATTTCTACATGGAAACACATATATAATTGAAAATAATTATCATACAATTGAATTCTTAATATGGTTTTATAGTTTTAAAGTAATTTGTTAACCTCATATATTTTCCTAAAATGTGTAAGTGACAACGATGTTAAAATTGTAATATGAACTAATTAGTAACGTTTATTTGCATCATCTTAATAAACAACATTAAAATATTTTTGTTCTTCTAACCAAAATATTTTTTTTTTAAAGTGACTATGCCACAAACATCATTATCCTAAAAAAATAATCGCATGAACAAGAATGAAAAATTCAAAACGAAAACACCCAGAAAAAGACATAGAATGGCTAAAATGGGAAAGCATTCAATAGAGATAAATACTAGAGTGGAAAAGGGATTAAATGTTCTTTCTTTAACGGAAACAAAATTTGTGTTTTCATGAAGAATAAGGTAGTTTGGCATGGAGATCAAAACCAACTACTTAGATATATTTTCATAATTAATTTAGGAGAATGTAATTAATTAGTTTGATAGATTAAAAGAAACGTAAAGAGGGTGATGATTAATTTAGGAGAATGTAATTAATTGTAGAACCATTCCAGATATATTTTCATATTTAAAGTTAGATATCAAATTAACTTCATTTACTATGGTGTGATTGAACCTTAGTGCAACCAGAGAATTTCAGAAGATGTTATAAATAAATTAGCAGAGGGCGACAATCCATTATAGGAGAATGTAATTAATTATAAAACCATACCAGATATATTTTCATATTTAAATTTAGATATAAAATTAACTGTAAGAGACATGGCTTAAAAAAATACATATTCAAATATGGATATGAACTTATTTAAAATTAATTATAATATTATCCCATATATATTTTAGTATTTAAATATAGCTATGAAATAAATTGAAATTCCTTTATTGAAGGTATAATTATAGTAAAAATTTTGAATTTATAATGAAACACAATTCCCAAAGATGGGATTCCAAATCAACAATGTAAAACATAGTAAAAACTTAATAAAAAAGCTCCCATATAATTATTTTTTTGATTTAATATAATCCTAAACATCTTCAATGTCCTTCAATGGTTGCAAAAGAGGCCATAACCCATATAACAAGATTTTTTCTTCTGACTTAGAATCTATGTTAAATGTTCAACAATTATGCAGTTTGGAACATCATTGAACTTGTTCTTCTCTAAAGAATCATCTACAAGCACTAAATTTTTACAATTGTATGATGCATTAAACCATGACCAAATGGAGTTAAGAATATTGAGATATAATTTTGGATTTCCAGAATCTTCATAATCAAAGTGTTTGGTCTTGACGTAATCTTCCTGTGGAAATATGAACTTGAAGCTTGCAACCTCCAAGAATTTTTTTTAAAGGAATGAAGGCATCATGTCATCAACATTTGAATTTCTTGCTGATGTCCACCTAGGTACTTTATTTACCTTAGCTCATGTTCACCTAGGTACTTTATTTACCTTTATTGTATTTATCCTCACCCACTTATGTGTGTGGATATTTCTTTTATCTTATTTAGATATTAGGAGATATTATATAGTTTTTAGGTATAGTTCTTTCCTTGATCTATGGTATTGACTAGATTCATAATGTCTAGTTCTCTCCTAAATCTATGGTCTTGACTAGTTCTTTGTTGACTAGTTATTTCCTTGATTTATGGCTTGATCTATGACTTTGGCTTGTTCTTAGATTGTTATTCCTTATCTATTTAAGCAAGGCCCATTCTCAATGTATTGCATTGAGTTCCATAATAATATATGATATTGCTTCTCATTTGTTTACAAAGGTTTTTATGTAAAGTTATTCTGGTGAATTGATTTCATCTTATTGATCATGGTGTTTGATTAACATCTTTGTTCTTGGCTTGGTACGATTTGGTTATCGTTCCTTTCATATATAAAATATGACCAGTTTCATGTTGCATGTGTTCATATCTGCAAATGAAAAAACAAAATCAAATCGTTGTAGGTGGTGATGAAGGTAAAAAATCTAAGGGTGTTACTCATTTCTTATTGTTATACTAGGAATATTTTTTTTGTGTAAGATTTATTTTAATAAAATGTAATGTTTCAGCACAACGAGTCTTTATATACCGTATTGTATTTATTTCATTAGATTGGAAATTGGTATATATTTTCTATTATCGAATAAAAAACTAGCATTTAAGCATGCTCATAATTAATTTACGAATACATATTTTATGACTCGAAACTACTCAAAAATTTGTTACAATAAATATTTTCTATTCATTCGCATTCGCAACTTATACACTCACACTCTGAACTTATAATCAGGGAAAATTTTAATTTTCCCATTTTATATTCATACAATATCATCATATTAAATAGTTACGCAAAACCATCATTAAAACATATGAATGTATTTTATGTACAATTTTAAGTTGTATCATCACAATAAAATCGTGAAATGTTAACCTTTTTTTTAACATTTACTCGCTCCAAATATTTTTATGCCCTCTACCACATTTAATCCCTTTGACACTATTAGTGCTACAAATCGGTCATCGACCACATATGTTTTAAACAATTTTCTCCTTTTTTTTTCATCCCTACCATAGAATTTGTTGGAGGGTTTCCCTTTGCACCTAATGTAATACACATTGTGTCTTCAAAACTGTAGGGAACATTGTTTCTAATCAAAACCATTTCTAGATATTTTATTGCAGTCCCATCGACTATATTGAAATGTTATTTTCCTAGGTGAGTACTAGATTCAAGTCAGTCGATAATTTTTTATTGAAGGCCTTTCTAATATTTTCAACATTAGCATAAGTGAGTTTTTCTTACCAGAATCCCATTTCAAATTTTGTTGATAATGATTTTATAAACTCTTTCAGGCCACCTTTCATGTTGATAGTCTCCTTGTTGAACTTGAATGACATATCCCTAGAGGATGATTGGTTTTTCTCATACAACAAGCCCTCCAAATCTAAAATAAGAAAGTAATTCTTGTGGCTAACTGCAGGGAAGTAAATAATTTTTGTAATTGGTCTCATATCAATTCTAACTCATGGAAATAATCAACATTCTATCTTGTGACTAGGATTTTATCTTCTTTACCTATAACAAGATCCTTTGATGCAAGATCTATTTCAAATAAACATTAATCTATTCATAATATAGCTATTGCTATGGAAAATGAAAGCATATTTGAAAAAAGCATAGTGATCTATGTGGTAAAATGGTAAATTCAATATTAGCACTTTAGGTAGCTACCACTTACCTATTGAGCTTCTGATATGGCTTGCACAAACCTTACTAGCTGCTAGTTTTTTATGCAAAATGTATTACAAACAACAATAATCAATTCATAATTGATTTCATGCAATGGTAAATTAAAACATAATTGAAAAGCATACTGATCTCTTTGGTAATATGGTAACTACAAATCAAAATGTTCTATCTTCTGAATGAATTTTAACGGCTGATAAGGTTCATTTATATCCATTGAACCACCCATTAGAAGAAAATTATAACGAGATATTGATGTGGATTAACATCCACTAGGATATGCCATCATTGGCTAGACTAAGCATTGATTATAATGTACGTATCATTATGTTGATACTAATGGTTTATGTAGAAAACCAACAACCTCGTAACTGCAAACTATGTAGCATTGGATGCCACCATGAAATTTTTAAATAGGTTATTTGGTAATTCCTTGAAAAATTTTCCTCTTCTAGAACTAGTTGATATCATTTTCTATAACTATGTGAGCCTTATAAATGGTTACATTTAAAAATACACATCTCTAACATACCTAGTTTTGACTGCATATTCATGTTGGTTACCACCACACACTCCACTGTTACTTTCTTTGGTTATCGGTTGTCTGCATAAACCATTAATTGTCTTATAAATTTGTGGGGCTTATTAGTAGTTCTTATTTATAAATGTACACGATCAACATACTTGGATTTTATTGCATATTATTGCATGATGTGGATGATTTCTCCTCATCTTTCGTCAGAGCTAGTGAACATAGAATATTGTAAAAAAATGAACATAATGGAAATTGAAAACAAAACTCATTAAAAATATTTATAAAATGAGTGAAGGTCAATCACCATGTTGAGTTGGTTGTGTAGCATCAAGTTGAGAGGTTTGTACATCAAATCCTATTGTTATTTAGTTTTTTCCGTAAATAATAAATATGTATGTAGATTTTTTCAGTTGAAATACATTTAACAAAATCACATGTTCAAGTTGTATTCTAGTAGGAGCCTTTCTTCATATGAGAATAGTGATATTTTAAAAACATTTCCTGACTATGTCTCTCAACAATAAAAATAACAGATAAATTAGATTCAACTAATGCACGTAGTGCGAAACTACCACCATAAATCACTAATACTAAATAATTCTAGGAACAACATCGAGTGAACATCTTAGCCCAAAACTCATATGATCGCTTGCAAGAAAAAGGATGTTTGTTTCCTTTTAGGCCAATTTCACTTGCAGTTATCAATTGTTGTGATAGATTCTCCATCCAAACCCTATTGACTTCTTCTCTTTCATCATTGTTATCATCGTAGTTGTTCACTCCAGTTATTGTTTACATAAGACACAAAATTTTAAATTTCCCGCTGCTATCATATAGTCTATAACATCCATCCATAATTAATTCTCCACTGTCTTTAACATTTTCCATGTATTTTTTATTATTTCTCTCAACATTTTTGAAAATTTAATTAGTATGAGAACAATAATAATATAATCCATCACACTAGTTCCAATAACTGTTAGCAAGTCCATTATTACTTTAGAATAAATATTGCTAAACAAATTACAAAAATCAACGATAACACATTCTGCATTGAAAGGATTGGTGGCTAGAATAGCTGAATAGAGTTGATGGAATATGGAACGGGTATGCACATTGAAAAGTAAATTATTTTGTGTCCTCCATCCTTGGTGGGTATATTTTCTTCCATTGACATCACATAGCTGTCTAATATTGTCTGAGCCTCGACGGGAAGAACTTCTTCCGCCACCTCTTCATTTTTTCACTTCACTTTTCTTCCCCTATGTGGGAATCTAAATTTATCTATCCTTTTCTCTCTTCACCCAATAGTACAGACAAATTGGCAGTAGTTTGATTCATGTAATTTAATTTTTTCAATTACATTGGATTCACTACATGAAGTCAATAGATTATTATATAAATTTTTTTCTTTGAAATATTGGAGAACATTTTTCTCTCCTTTTTTTGTGTCGTTTTTTTCTCCGGTAGTAATAATCAAATGTCTTTTCTATTACGCCTTTCTAAACAGGTCCAATTAACCAAGACATCTACTAATTGTAATTTTTCTGATAGTATTGATAGTTCTTCATTGTTCATTCCTCTAGCATCGCTAAAAGAATTGGTTCTGATATCATTGATAATGAATTAGGCTAAAATTTATCCTGGTCATCTTTAATATGATGAACAAGAAAAGCCACCATATTTTAAACAAGGGAAATTTTTTAGTCCATTTAGTCCATATATCATCCGATCAATGATAAAAAAGTCCATTTCTCCTATAGTTTTTTGGTTTTTTTTTGCGTTTTGAAAATCAAAAGGCTTTGATTCTCAAAGTTATACATTCAAAGGAAAATCATATGTTTTATATTTTTATGTAAGGAAGAAAAATGTTAATAAAAAATGTCAATAAAATTAAAATACAATACTTTTCACTCTTCTATTTTGGTTTTTGTCAATCTGTGACGTTGAGGACATCCAAGTGATTTTAAAACCAAACTAGCTTTGTACAAAAAAGTCAATAAACTTGGTTTTTATCCAAGTTTCATGTTCACTTCATTATGTTATTTTCCAATATTAGTAATGGATTCATTAGTTGCATTTGCAGAGAGAATGTGAGCCCTTTAGAAACTCATAGCCTCTTATGTAAATACTTGTAAGTATCTAAGCCCAAAATCTATTTTTTGTGCACATATTGTAGGTTCTCCGTCAAGTATATCAAAATTTAACTTCATCCCTTTCCACGTATTTTAGATCTTGGAGCTCCACAACCTTATACGTAGACTACAAGAATGGAAGAAGAATTGTGTCCCTGTATGTGTAGGAATAACATTTATCAACACAGATTGCACAAGAAAGTCATACATTCTCATCATCTACAAGATTATAGTGATACTATGGAGGTGTTACATGGAACCTTGAAACATCAATTGAAAATACATCACCATTGAAAAAAAAGTTAATCAAACTGTTGAATAGTTGAGGGTTATATTTTTGTGAATATAGTGGTTGATTTCTTCAGCAATGCATCTCATTAAGTATTCTTTTTCAACCCCTGCAACTTTGATCTGGATTGATCGATCTACTAATTTATCCCAAATATGTTCACCTTAGTCATAGTAGACAACTTGGCATGTTTAGGCGGTTAAAGAGAACCTTCTATATTCAAAAAATGAAAATCATAAATAGGTTATATCAACTCTGTATAATTTTCTAGAGTACTGCAAGCATGCCACTGTGAATGTATTTTGCATTTGAATAACTAATATTTGTCATCATCTACTAATAACCTCAAATCCCAACCATATATTGAAGAGGAACATCATGTATTTTGTCTTATGAGACTTTCATTTCCTGTTTCATGAATAAAGAAACCTCCAAATCCATATCCAGAATAAGACACTTATTATTTTCATAGTTAATGTAGTTCAATTTGGACATGAAAGTGTACTCGAATTGACAATTGCTGGAGGATATAACCATACCGAATTCCTCATGTCCATGATCTATAACAAAAAACAACCATAGGTCGACGTAGTAGTTATGAGGGACATGGATTTCAAAAAAACCATTCTTCATCTCTTTTCTGCCATTTCTCAGTGCCTTCAATGAATGGAATTGCTGAGAATGGAGTGCAAACAATGGAAGACGTTTTAATTACAATTGGAGTAGAATAAATTAATAATTACTTCACATATGGAGTAGTTATTTTTTGTATTGTATGATCATGAATGTAAGTACTATCCTTAGTGAATCACCAATATTTATAGTAGATTAATTTTTATCATTAGATAGTAATTAATGTAATGGTTAGCGATCATTAGGCTTCGACCAGAAATTATATCTAAGCTTTAATTCTTTTATTGTGAATCTTTTTTTGTGGATCACATCATTAATAATAGAAACTATGAAAAAAAAAATATTGACAATTAAGATGCAACATACTTTTGGAAGGTTTATCCACTGTTTGACAACTATCCACATTACCTAGATAGTATGAAAGGAACACTTGAAAACAAAGATGTTAGAAAGAGATATGATTTAAGTTAACATATAAATGGAGAGTTTTTAACATTAATTTTTGGAAATTTATACCAATTGAATGGACTAGCGTAAAGGCTATTAAGATTTAATTTTCATATTTTGAGCAAATTGTGTGAGAAAGATATCACAATAATGGGCTCAGCAGTCGCTAAGTAGTATTTGTTAAACATAAAAATGTTTAGTTGTTCCATAACACATATATTTCAAAGAGTAAAGTAGTGTCCCGCTAAGCACCTAACAATTTTTATTCCACAATTGAGCATTGGATTATGCCGTAATTTACATCTGTTTGTATTAAAGAAAACACTTCACGTGGCCATGAAGCTCCATTACTAATCGAAAGGAATGATATAAGTGATCACGTTAGGATTTTCTAGGTTCTTGATGTGAAAATAATAACAGTAGTCGGTCTACTAGGCTCAAAATTTAATTAATTTGAAAATAGCTACAATAATAACAAATAATGGTCTGGCTTAGCGAGCCACTAAGCTCCTATGATTACTCATTTATCATTGTAAGCACCATCTTTTTAGCTTTAGTACCGATACATTTTTTTCAATAATATTAATTATATCATATTGGCTGGACTTTGCATGGAAGACCCAATTTACCTCTTGTTCATAGCAATCAGTATCTGTACTACTTTAGATCGATTGTAGTTGTCAATGATTATAATTGTATCAACTTATCCACACATTACATAGTGGATCCAATTGTTGCACTACTTTCCATCAAGAGTGATCAATACTTTCTCTTCATATCAAAGAAAATTCTTAACGATTGATCAAATCCATTACTAGTTGAAAGGAATAACATCTGCGGCCAATAGGCTTAACTGTTTCATAAATTTGAGAAAAGATATATAATAACAAATAATTGTCTATCTTAGTGGATTTTAGGATCCTATAATTACCACTTATCATTCTAATCATTGTTAATCACTATGTGTTTAACTTTGGATGGTTAGTGTTTTTTATTGATTTTAATTGTATCATATTAGGTAGAATTCACATGGTAGACACAATTGTTGCACTACATTCCATCGAGAGGGATCAAGTCTTATTTATTTATCCTAAGATATATATATTTATAAATTGTAATCCATATTCCTTTGAATCAAAGAAAAATCCTAGTGAACTACCAGGCTCGAAAAATTCTATAAATTTCAAAATAGCCATTGAATAACAAATCATTGTCTAGCTTAGTGAAATCATTACGATCCTATCATTATCCTCTTGTTGTAGTAATCACTATTTTACATATTTAGAGAAATTGTAAATTTCAATGGTTATAATGTTATCAAATTGGCTGCACATTACCTAGTGGAGGAAATTCCTACAATACATTCCATTGATAGGGATAAATACTTTCAGTTTGTATCAAAGAAAATGTTGAGCGACCACTAGCCTCCATTACTAGTTGAAAAGAATAACGTAGCGATGCCGTTAGGCTCAAAACTTTATAAATATGAGAATAAATATATAATAACAACACAATGGTCTATCTTAGCAGTCGATAGGCTCCTATCATTATCATTTGTCATTGTAATCACTATCTGTTCTGCTTTGGATTGATAGTTTTTTTCATTGATTGTAATTCTATCATATTAGGCAGACTTTACATGGAAAACCCAATTGTTGAAATACATTCTATCGAGAGGATTCAAGACTTATTTATTTCTCCTAAGATATATCTTTGTAAATTATAATCCATATTCATTTGTATCAAAGAAAAATCCTAGCAGCCGTGCTAGGCTCAATAATTTCTCAATTTCAAAATAGCTATTGATTAACAAATCATGGTCTAGCTTAGCATCCTCTAGGATCCTTTCATTACCTCTTATCGTAGTAATCACTATCTTTACATATTTATATTGATTGTAATTTTCAATTATTTTATAATTGTATCAAATTGATCTGCACATTACCTGGTGGAGCCAATTCCTGCACTATGTTCTGTCGAGAGGGATCAAGACTTTCAGTTCCTATATCAAAGAAAATGTTTAGCAACCACTAAGACGCCATTATTATTTGAAAGGAATAACATAGTGACCGTTAGGCTCAACAATTTATAATTGAGAATAGCTATAAATGAAAAATAATGATCTAGATGCGGTCACTAAGCTCCTATTAATATCGCTTGTCATTGTAATCACTATGTAGTTCTGCTTTGGATCGATAATGTTTTTCATTTATTGTAATTATATCATAATTTGGTGCAGACTTTACATGGCAGCCATCAATTGTTGCACTACATATTTATCTCGTATAAGATATATCTTTGTAAATTAGAATCCATATATACCCCTAAGAGTAAGTGATATTTTTTATAGTTTTTATAAGATATATCATTGTAACATTCACATCGGTTCTTATCAAAGAAAATTCTTAGTGACCACTAAGCTACTTTATTTATTGAATGAAATGACATAGGGTCTGTTGGGCTCAACCAGTTACTTAATTTGGAAATAGCAATAGAATAAAAAATCATGATATAGCTTAGCGACCACTAGGCTCATACCAATACCTCTTTTCATTGTAAACACTATCTTTATAGCTTTGAAGTGCTACTGTTTTTCATTGTTTAGATGCAAAAAAACCTTTTGAGATTTCAGAATTTTCATGCCACGTGTCGTCGTTTTACTGGTTGCTATTTATATTACAATATCGTGTTTTCATATAGTTTCAAAATATTTTATAATTGTTTCTTTATATTTAAATTTCATAATAAATGGGTCGAATTATAATGTTTTCTAACTATCAGGTTCAAACTTGCCACGTGACACAAAGTAATTGGAGAATTATATTTCATTAGTGCACTACATCTAACATTGTCTAGGTCTGATTTTGATAAAAATTAAAAAATAATTGTGCCTATACATTTATACAATTTATTTCTTCTGTTTTATTATAATATTATATGTTTTATTATGTTTAAACTATTTTAAGCTATATCCAATAACAAAAGATGTTTTTTTCAATATTGTTTATTTTTTCGATATCCCACACCTTTACTTAATGAGTGGTAAATTCAAATTTTGAATTGTGAATTCCCCCGCATTTTTGAGAATTTTAAATTTCAATATACTCTCAATTTCCCCTGCTCTAATTTTCAAATTTTCACATCCCACAATTTTTATATTTTCAAAATTTTCTAACGTGGAATGTGCCAAAAAAATATTAAATAACCTCAGAGAACTAGTTTTTAGGGTTTTTGTTTTTACATTCTTACAGAACAACAACTCGTGAAATCATAGAACAATACAAGCAATTCATAGATTGTAGGGCCCAAGTGTGCAAGAATCCTGAATCATTTTGGCCAGGGAAAAATCAGGAAGTAATTATAATCTCATTCATGGATTAACAAAAAGGGAACAATTAGGAAGTAACAAAAAGGGTGCACACAAACTAGGGAAGCAAAAGGGGTTGCAGAAAAATAAGTGCAAATAGTTAGTTCAGATGCAGTAGATAGTGGTTTGAACGGAATCACCAAGCACGAAATAATCTCATATCTAAATCAGGTATTTATCAAAAACATGTATATTATACTAAATGTGCACCTTTTTTTACTGTGGGTTTGTTCAGTCATTCTGTCTTCGACCAGATCCTGTCTTTTTCACGTTAGTCCATCCCTACTTTGCCCTACGAAAACACGCTCTGCAACCCAACTTTGCTTACTGGTTCTGTTTGATCATTTTTTCAATCCGCCTTATGCTTAATAGTTTCTATCTTTTCACAGTCAATTTAACCCTTGCTTTACCCTACAAAAATGTGCTTTGCAGGCCCAACTGTACTTACCAGTTCTTTTTGATCATTTTTTCAAACCACCTTGTTCTTCAAGAAAAAAAGGAATTTATTGTGCCCCAACCAAAGAAAATTTAATCCCTTTTCAGCTCTGGTTTTTATTTCATTCGAACTGCTTTCAAGTTTCCACTGTTCTATGTCCCCCTCTAGATTGTTTTTTTCCTCAATAATGATGGCTCAGTCGCATAATCACTAGTTTTTAAAATTATAATGTTTAGTGAGACTCAAAATATTGTTGTGGTATTCGTTACGTCTACCTTTTTTTCCTTTTAGTATGATGATAGAAACAACTCAAGGTAATTATTTCATTGGATACATTGTTTATATGGTTACCACGTTGACTTTATGAGAAGATATTCAAGTTAACAAAATTCTTTAAAACTATAAAATAATATTAAGTTTTCAATTGTGAGATAAATTTTTGTGCAATAGAAGGTAAACATATTATATATACTGCCTAAATTTTATATATTAAATATTTTAATCACTATGTATTTAAAACTTATATTTCGTTTTCCACCTGCTAAGCCATGACAAAAAATTACATAGCTTTGTAGTCATGACGATATAATTATTTTAAAAACAATATTATTAGTAGGCCACATATTATTGGTGAAAGATAGAGTGTTGTTTCATATATATTAATTCATCAGGGTTTCTGATGGAAGGCCACAATATTCTTATTCAATATGGAAGGCCACAAACTAATATGTTGAACATTAGGGTTTCTAGCAGTTAACACATTAATGAATTATATTCTTAGCTTAGCGTTCGCTAGGTTATGCTGCAACATATTATTTGGATATTAGTTGTCTCTAGGATTTAATAAAAACAAGAAAGCTATTGTGAGCTTAGCGAGCCGCTAGGGTATAACACAATACCATATTTGTAGTTTAGCTATCAGTAGGTACTTGACAGATATTTTGAACTCTTAGGCCATGCTAAGACAACTGCCACATCATAATAGTTGGAACATAGCAGTCACTAAGATTTAAAAAAATAAAGAAAGATATTTTGAGTCTAGCATCTAATAGGTATTCCACAACATATTATTTAGAGTTTAATGGTCACTAGGAATTCACAAATTAAATTGAGGTAGTATGAAATTAGCAGATCCGCTAAGTACTGCCACAGCATAATATTTAAAACAAATCTTTCAACATAGATTTAACATTTTAAATGAAATTGATTTGAGCTTAGCAGGCCACTAGCCTTTACAAACGATGCAATAATTTAAGCTTAGGCATTCATTAGGATTTAACCCATAATATTTGGAGCATAACGGTCGCAAGGATTTAACACATTAAATTAAGATTTTAGGAGGCTAGTGTCTGACGTAGAATATGCATACTCATAATGTTTGCAAGTTGTCTGTGGTATGCTTTAACAAATCAAATTAACAAATTTTGAGCTACACGACATCTAGGTGCTTCTACAATAGAATATTTTGATCTTAGATGTCTCGAGCATTTAACAAGAAAAAGAATGAAATTTTTAGTGTAGCGTCCACTAGCTTATGTTATAACATATTATTTGAAGATATGATGTCGACTATGATGCAACAAAAAACATGTAAGATATTTCAAGCTTAGCGGACCGCTAGGTTATAGCCTCGAAAACATTTTTTCAGCTTAACGATCGGTACTCAATAATGGATATGTTGAACTCTTAGGCCGTTAAGACACTTACAACATCATAATAGTTGGAACATAACAATTGTTAAGATTTAAAAAAATAAAGAAAGATATTTCGAGTCTAGAATCCACTATGTATTGCCACAACATATTATTTGGAGCTTAGCAGTCGCTAGGATTTCACAAATTAAATTAAGGTAGTATGAAATTAGCGGTCGTTACGCACTACCATAACATAATATTTAGAGAAAATATTTTGATAGGATTTAAAATTTTAAATGAAATTAATTTGAGCTTTGCGGCCACTATTGTTTACAACATATTTGATATAATAATTTAAGCTTAGTGTTTGTTACGATTTAACGCATAATATTTTCAGCATAGCGGTCACAAGGATTTAACACATCAAATTAAGATTCTATGAGCCTAACAACCACTAGGATAAGCTTAATCATAATATTTGGATGTTATTGACGGTATGCTTTAACAAATCAAATGAACATATTTTGAGATTCTTGGCACCTAGGTGCTTCCATAATAGAATATTTTGAGCTTAGATGTCTCGAGCATGTAACAAGACAAAGAATGAAATTTTTAGTGTAACATCTGCTAGCTTATGTTGCAACATATTATTTAAAGATATGTTGTCTCTATGATGCAACGAAAAAACATGTCAGATATTGTAAGCTTAGCGGCCGCTAGGTTATTCCTTGAAAACATTTTCTGAGCTTAGCGATCGGTACTCATAACAGATATCTTGAATTTTTACACCTCTAAGACACTACCACATCATAATAGTTGGAACATAGTGGTCATTAAGATTTAACAAAATAAAGAAAGATATTTTGAGCCTAGCATCCGCTAGGTATTGCCGCAACATATTATTTGGAGCTTAGTGGTCGCTAGGATTTCAAAAATTAAATTAAGGTAGTATGAAATTAGTAGTCGCTACGTACTGCCACAACATAATATTTAAAACAAATATTTTGACTGGATTTAACATTTTAAATGAAATTTATTTGAGTGTAGTGGTGACTAGCCTTTACAACGATGTAATAATTTAAGCTTAGCATTCGTTACGATTTAACCCATAATATTTGGAGCATAGCGGTGGCAAGGATTTAACAGAATAAATTAAGATTCTAAGAGGCCAACGTCCACTAGAAAATTCATACTCATAATTTTTTCAAGTTGTTTGCAGTATGCTTTAACAAATTAAAGTTAAAAAATTTTGAGCTACACATCATCTAGGTGCTTCCACAATAAAATATTTTGAGCTTAGATGTCTCGAGCATTTAACAAGACAAAGAAATGAAATTTTTATCTTAGCGTCCGCTAGCTTATGTTGCAACATATTATTTGAAGATATGTTGTTTGTTGGGATTCAAAGTCAAACAAGTAAGATATTGTGAGCTTAGTCAGACCGCTAGGTTATGCCTCAAAAACAATTTCCTGAGCTTAGCGATCGACTCTCAATAATAGATATCTTGAAGTTTTACACCGCTAAGAATGAATTTTTTTGGCTTTTGCATTCGCTAGCTTATGTTGCAACATATTATTTAAAAATTTGGTGTCACTATGATTTAACAGATAACATGTAATATATTGTGAAGCTTAGCGATTGGTACTCATTTATGGATATTTGAGCATAGTGTTTGCTAGTTTATTCCACAACAACATATTTGGAGCTTAGCATATCAAAAAAAAAATGCATGTTTAGATAAGTATAGCATTTGGAATATATACACAAACATTCAATCAATTATAAGTATTCATCTATTAACATGTCATACATATTACAGTGCTTACCCACCTATCTCAGATACTACAATTTATGATTCACTATGGTTCTTCCTTAATTATGGGTTGTTGTTGATCTGAGTCCATGGGCATAGTTGCTTCTTGGGTTTGTTGCTCTCATTCGGGACTTGTTTTATCATCTCATTTTCGTGCCTCCTCAATATATTTTTTACAAATATGAGAATATTTGGTTATCTTTCCCATGTCAAAATCGGGCTTCTATATAGCACAATAGACTTGTCAAGAAAATCCTTTTGACTACCAATTGATTTTTTGGAAATTTCCTTCAGAGTCTCTATTTTTTTTATTTTTCCCTTGTTTTGGAAACAATATCAATGACATGTGAAGTTTCTCCTTCATTCTTCCTCAATTATTCTCCTTTGAAAATTAACCAATAATTTCTTAAGTGATGTCATGAACTCTTCATCAGAAACCAATTCATGGTTTCCGTTAAATACTTCCATGACTGAAGCTTCTATGAAAATATGATTTCCTCTAGAAATAATGTCCATCAAACTGAAAAGAAAGTCTTCTTACCTGTTCATTCCATTCCCTTAGTATTTCCTTCATATAATTAGCATATGTTTGACATATACCAATATTGTCCATGGTCATAATTGAAGGGTCTTTACAAATTCCTTTTTCAATGGTCTGCCCCATCTATATTAATGTTTTCTACAATGATGTCATTGTTGTAATGATTTTTTCATTCTTTTTAATAATGGTTCTGCCTGCTCCTTTGCACTAATGCATTTATTTATATTATTGTACAATCCATGCAATGCCTCTTCTACATCAGAAATGGTGTTGGAGGAACTATGGCCTTTAATTGAGTTTCAAGATCTTTATTTCTAGCACGTACTCCTCTCACTACTTCTATGGTTACTTCAGATGTAGCCCTTATCAAGGATTCTGTATCTTCCTCATATTGCACCACTTGGGAGCCTTTGGATTTCCTTTTCTTTGTAAGATTGAATAGGTCTTTCTGAAGTTTCGTGCTAAACAATGGCTTTGATTTGTTGACATCTTCTTTTTGGTTACCCTTTTCAAGGTTCCCGTCCTTGGATTGAATTCAATATTTACTAAGGGATCTTCTTGTGCCTCCCAATCTTAATGTTCTTTGTGGGAAATTACTTATTTCTCTACCCAATTTTTTCTCTCTTCATGTGAAGTGGAGGGAGAATATTGAGATGGTTGCACTCGGGCTACACACTGGCTGAAATTTCAGTTTGCATAGTTTCTTGTTCTTCATCTGATGAAGTTAAGGCATATGCCACCATAGTTGGTGCTTCCTTTTTGGGGAAATACTTCTCGAAACTCATATCAAGATTCAATTGGTGGAGATAAGGGAGCACATGGATTTTGTGAATGTTCTAAATACAAAGATGCCTTTCTCTTCGTAGCCTCATTTTTAATAATTTCTCTCAGAGGTGGAACTACCCCTGTCTCCTTCATATTCTACTTAACAAGGCTATCTTGTGTTTGGGTAATCCATACCCAATCATTATCATCATGCACATGTGAGCATATGGTATATTTAACTCTCTTTTATGTGAATTAAGGTGTTGGGAAACCCTTTTCATTTTATCATATTGCCTTAAAGGGTGTTTGGGGAGATGAAATGAATTTATATGGGCTAAGGCAAGACTTCAAATTGGGCCACCTATTAAATTTTTTTCATCCCACATAGACTAGGAGGGGGGATGTGTTTAAAGTTTCTTCTCCTTACACTTTCCAAAATACCATTACAAATCTGATATGCAACCTCTTGTTCTGCCAATTTTTATGGCACATAATATGGCAACTAAAAAGGAGGTGTAAGGAGCCCCTCGATCATGATAACTGTATATTATGATAGAAGAATATGGCTCCCATTTTCCTTATGGAAGTGAGGATGGAATCATATATTCTCGGTGTCATTGTTTCATTTAATTGTTGGTAGAGAACAGGATACAAATAAGTGCATATATCTTAAATATGTAATCTGAAATGATGGGCATACAAGTTTTAATATTTCTCATTTACCTTCAAAGGGCTCGAAGGATACAATATTTGAAAGAAATCCAAACATTTGAGAACACCACAGACAACATCGAGAAGATAGGAAGCCATGTAAAATGATTTCTGATTGTCAACGAAATTATTTCTTTGTCTCACTAAATTGACACAGAGAACTTTCCCTAAGGAGGGAATCTTGTCAGTCATCAATAATAAAAGAAAGTAACAGGATCCAAGAAACATCCACCTTAGATATTGATGAATTTCATATATCCTATTCATGAGGGCCATGCTAATACAGAATCCTGTTCTAAACCTTTTAATAAGGATATCAGGAAGATTAGAATCATCCATATTATCTAATGGGTAAAATGCCCAACTCTGCAAAACATCTCTTACTCTCCTTTGGGCCATCCAGGACTTGAATGTTTTTGAGTTGTACATGGAGTTCTGGCTCTTGAAGTTTATAATAAATTTTGTATGCATTCCCAAGCAAAAAAACCTATTCTATTTTTCCATGATTTAGAAAATAATGAAAAATCCTTGGACTTGGCATGAAGTAGATAGGAAGCGATCACTTCTAGAAATGGAAGCACCTCTGGTTTAGCGGTAATTAAATGGAGATAGCTCTTTTTATGTCCCTTATGTCTTGGAACCATAGCTCTTGATCTTCTGCTATACCCTTTTTTTCTATGACATAAACATCAACACTTTCATCCTGTATTGTGGAAATAGAGCTGATTAATGCTGAAATTCATCATGTAAGGAAGCTAGATTGAACATGGTATCTCTTATTACTCTACCATCCTCATTGGAATATAAATAAGCATCTACCATCAACATTACCAACTCTCCCACCATGTTGAAAAATTAAAGGGCAAAAACATTGCATACATGATCAACAAAAATAATTACTGAGAAAAATGACCTAAATGAATTTACGGTAACATTCATATGTCCATAATTCTTAATATTAGGTAATCTTACAAAATAATTTCCAAATAAATGAAATAAGTGTTGATCCTAGTGGTCGCTAAGGTCAGCCATTACTAAATATTGAGAGATTAGCGGTCGCTAGGCATCATTCACAGAATTATTATTAATGGAATGAGAAAAGTATGACTGTACATGCACCACTGAGGGGTCAAGATATATGTAGTTTTAACCATGGCATTCACTAGGTTTCAATCTAGTAAAAGTTAATAATGCAATGAGAAAATTCTGTCAATACAAGCGCTCTTGAGGCTTCAAGACTTACATATTTCAGATCCTAGCGGTCGGTAAGTTCAACTGTAACTAAATTTTTTAGAGATTGGTCGTATCTATGCATTATTCACATGACACTATTATTAGAATGATAAAAATTTCTCCAATATTTGCACTAATGGGGGGGTCAAGAGATACGTAGTGTTGATCTTAGCGGTCACTAATTTCAGCCATAAAGAATTATTTAGAGCTTCGTTCGTAACTAGGCTTATTTCAAAGCACAACAATTATTGCAATGATAAAAATAATGCCAATCCTTACACCACTGAGGGGTACAAACATAAGTATTTCATGTCCTAGCATTCGCTAGGGTCAACTACAACATATTTTTTAGAGCTTGATGGTGTATAAGAATCATTAACAAATAATTACGTACTTCTTATCCTAGACTATTGCTACGATCAGACACAACGATATATCTATAGTTTAGCAGTCACTAGGCATTATTAACAGGAAAACTAATAATTCATTAACAGGAAAATATATAAATCTTGGTAGTCAATAACATCCAACTTGATAAAATATTTTGAACTTAATGTTACCTAGACACCATTAAATGGACATCTATTATTGACTTGAGAAAATATGTTGTAATACATGTATTATTAAGGGATAAACCTTTCCTTAGGTCTGATTAGTTCATTGCATGATCATGTATATGTATTGTTACTAGGCATCATTAACAGACTTACTATCAATGGAATGAGAAAAGAATGGTTGTACATGCACCACTCAGGGGTCTAGATATAAGTATTTTTAACCATGGTGTTCGCTAAGCATCACTCCAGAAAAAAAATATTAATTCAATGAGAAAAATATCTAAAATACAACCACTCTTAAGGTTTCAAGACTTATTAGTTCAGATCCTAACAGTCACTATGTTCAGCCATAATAAAATATTTAGAGAATGGCCATGTATGTATGCACTATTCACAGGACAACTATTATTAGAATGAGAAATATTTCTCCAATATTTACACTGGTGGGGGGTCAAGATATACGTAGTGTCGATTTTAGTGTCACTAAGTTCACCCATAATGAATTATTTATAGCTTCGTCGTATCTAGGCTTATTTAAAAGCACAACTATTATTGCAATGAGTAAAAGAACTCATTCCTTTCACTAGTGATGGGTACAAACATAACTAGTTTGATCTTAGATTTCTCTAGGGTCAGCCACGACATATTTTTAAGCTTAATGGTCTATCAGTATGATTAACAAATAAATGTACTTCTTATCCTATCTGTTATATGATCAGACACAATCGATATACGTATAGCTTATCTTCGTTTGACATAATTAACAGGAGAACTACTAATGCATTACCAAGAAAATATATAAAGCTTAGTACTCAATAACATCTTCCTTGAAAAAATATTTTTAAAATAGTGTTAGCTAAACACCATTCGATATAAATCTATTATTGACTTGATAAAATTGTTGTAATACATGTATTATTAAGGAATCAACCTTTACTTAGGTCTGATTAGTTCATTGCAGGATCATGTATACTTCTCATTGCTAAGAATCATTCACATACTATTAATGGAATTAGTAAATCATGGTTATATGTTCACCACTGAGGGGTCAAGATATACGTAGTTTTAACCATGGCATTCCCTAATCATCACTCCAGTAAAAAAAATTAATTCAATGAGACAATTATTTTCAATACAAGCACTCTCGAGGCTTCAATACTTACGTAGTTCCAATCCTAGTGGTCTCTAAGTTTAGAATGACAATGAAATATTTAGGGATTGGTTGTAGCTATGCATTATTCATATGGGACAACTATTATTAGAATGAGCAAAATTTATCCAATCTTTGCACTGGTGGGGGTCAAGATATATGCATAGTGTTTATCTTAGTGGTCACTAAGTTCAACCATGATGAATTATTTATAGCTTCTTCGTATCTAGTCTTATTTTAAGGCACAACTATTATTGTAATGAGAAAAAGAACACCAATCCTTGCACTACTCAGGGATAGAGAACATAAGTATTTCTGATCCTAGCAGTCGTTAGGGTCAGCCACAACATATTTTTAGAACTTAATAGGTGTATAAGAATCATTAACAAATAAATACATACTTCTTATCATAGCTTGTTACTACGATCAAGCCACAATGATATACCTATAGCTTAGTGGTCGCTAGGCATCATTAACATGAAAAATACTAATGCATTAACAAGAAAATCTATAAAGATTAGTGGTCAATAACATTTTCCTCAACAAAATATTTTGAACTTAGTGTTACCTAAACCACCATTCAATGGACATCTATTATTGACTTGAGAAAATATGTTGTAATACATGTATTCTTAAGGGATCAACCTTTACTTAGGTTTGATTAGTTCATTTCATTATCATGTAGACGTTTCTTTAATTAATTATAATTGTATAATCTCCTAGGTAATTAAATATCATGATTTACATATGCTTCCACCCACTAAAATTAATTTCAATAATCAATTTATAATGTTATTTCAATTAGTGGTCCTAACATTAACTTAAGTTCAATTTTCTACAAAATCAATGAGTGATTGAATGAATAATAGCACTATCAAGAGGTCACAACATACATAATTTTATTCCTACCAGTCCCTAATAAATGCTATAATGAAATATTTAAATCTAAGTTGTCATTAGGCTTCATTAATAGTAAAACTTTAAATGCAATGAGAAAAATATAGAAATATTTTGAGGTTAGTGGGTGCTAAACATCATTACCAAGAAAAATATCAATGCAATTAGAAAAGAGAAGAAATAAGTCACTATAGAGGGGTCAACACATACTAAATTATGTTCCTAGTAGTCTCTAAGGTTATCCACAAAAAAAACATTTACATAGCTTAGCTGGTCACTATGATCAACATCGACAAAATATTTTTAGCTTAGTGTTCTCTAGGCATCATTTACTAGACATCTATTATTGAACTAAGAAAAGAATTACATTACATGTTTCTTTAGGGGGTCACACTTTACTTAGCTCTGATTATTTTGTTCCAAAAAATTTTATACCTCTCTTTACTTATTTATAATTTTACTATATTGGCTAGACTATCCCTAGCAGAGCCAAGTGTTGCACTAATACCCTCAAGAGGGATCAATCCTTATGTAGTTATCATAGTATTTACTATAAGTTATTGAAAGGAATATAAAAATTCCACATTTTAATATAAATTAAATCTCAAAATAGATAGTGATCTATAATTAGTTACTAAATGAAGTCTCAAAGTCCATGGTATAATTGTAATTAAATATAATGAGCACACTCTTTGTAGTGTTCGTATGAACATACAGACTCTGAACCCTATGTATATTCTCCCTTGTCATTAAACATAATAATTTCACAAGATATCACATCTCCCTATTTTCATATGCTTATTATCACATTAAGAAAGAAAATCCATGACATCTTATAATTTTTAGTGTTGATATATCATTAGCTTATTTAACTAAAACAACCAGAGCCTATAATTTTAATCTCTAATTGTTGTATATGTCTTTCGAGAACTATCAATTAAGTGAAACATTATTATAAATCTTTTTTATGATGAACTTCTTAAATAGTATGTTTTATAATTACCTCGATGCAATGTTTTTCAAAGAGGAACCTACATAGACGAAACTCTTTACATTTTTTCTTTGGCAGTCACATATATGTTTTTATAAAATTTTATTTCTAACAATTTCCTTATGTAATCAAACAATTATTGTAAACAATAAAACAATTATTTGTGTTACTATTACTATTTAATCTACTAGAAGTTATTATCACTCTTTCATTACTACAATTTAATTTATAACGAAATGTCTATAGAAACCGGTCACTAGCGGTCCAAAAGCCCTAAATGAATAACAACCATATCTAAACAAAATCTATTTTCCTCAACCCTTTTAGAAACACCCATTTTTTTTCTTACAATAATTATTGATGTCCATGTCAGGTATTTTACAAATCATTTCTCAGTCCTCTTACGAAAAAAATACCCATACCATGTTTTACATTACTCACAAGCGGGGTACATACATATTTATCAAATCATTTAGGGAATCAATAGATATAATGAAAAAACAATATCAAACCCTATCAATTGAGAAGTGTTTGTCAAAGAGTGTTAAATAATAGACAAATTTTACTATTGAAGAAGACAAAATAGGGTTTCATTGAAAATGATACGTTATATTCTACATTCCTAGAATTTCAAAATTTTGGAAGGAGAAAAGGTGAGAATGCATACCAATTTTTGATGCCTTCATGAAAACTAAACAGTGCTCAAAATTATGTAAATAACTATGATTATATTTTCCATTGAATTATTACACTTACGGATTTTTGACCCTTAGACCAATGTTCTTACCAAAATCTTCGCAAATCTAAGTGTCCTTGAAATATACTAATAATTGGCAATCTATAATGTCATGGAACCGACACTTCTAACTACCACTTTCTTCGGCACATGGATTACAAAAGTCACATGTCTTTTGTCATTAATTTTATTTATATTTAATGGATAATTAATGGCTATCAAATTATGCATATATTTCGAATATCATGCAAAATTTACATTTTTTAGTTTAATGTTGGGGTAACCACAATATTAACCATATATGCCACACACAAAAATTATCAATATTAACAACATTATAATCAAAAGAACACCATGCTCATTGTCAATATTATCATATTTAAATTACATAGTGAGTCTATAAGTATTACATACTTTGACTATACTACCAATGATATGTGGTTCAATTGATGTCTCGCATATTTGAATTAGAAATTTAATATTGTACCACTTAACATTAAATGTAGTACGAAAAAATTAAAAAATACTCTCAAGTGGCAGATTTTACATTATATGGTTTAATGGCCATTAAATGTTTAGGGAAGTGTAATATTAGTTAGGTAACATTTGACCTTACAAAAAAGTGTAATTGTTATTGTAAAGAATTAAAGTAACATATTTTACAACATAATTTTTAATGTATGAAAACTAAAATTTGAAATTGTTTGAAACTTAAATTTGACATACATATACTTAATTGAAATTAAGCCTTTAATATTGACAATTATTAATAATAAACTACGTAGCATGGGTTACTTCTACTCAATATTATACACAGTTATTAAAAATAAACTTATATTGTTAAAAGATTAGGTAAGATATAAAAATCTTAGAAATAATTAATACACATAATTGAATCAAAGCATATACCACCATCATTAATCAAATAAAGACTAAAATTGAACTCTATACCATAAAATAAACATAGCTATAGAATTAGTAGAATTAAATAAATGAATGATTTACCTCGACACAATATTAATGGCCCTAAATTTAAGTCCAAGAGGAAACTAGGCTAGACAAATTTTGACTAGAATGTCAGGTGAAAATGTTAATGATGCCCCTTTGATATGTGAGTGATCGTTATTCCATGTTTGAATGTTTCGCACTTTATCTATGTGAAAATGGTTGCACTTCGGCATGCGAGCGATCACCCTTCTAATGTGCGAGGGATCACACACTCAAACTCATAGATGTACGAGGCCACAACTCTCTAACACTATGATGTGTGATCATTGGCGCATCCAAGTGCAAGTTTTCAAACTTGGAAATACGCTCGCTCACACATTGAATTGTGATCACCAACATTTGACCTCCCATTCTAGTCAATATTTGAATTTTATCATGTACAAAAAAATTAAGTCACAATGATTGCTAGGCTATACAAATTTTGAAAGCCATAGGGGAAAGAAGCTAATGATTATGCATAAGCCAATGAATGTGAGTGGTAATGGTGAATTATAGTATCACTAGTTATAAAAATCAAAGTCAACATTTATAACTTTTATTCTTAAAATTTAGAAAAAAGGTAGCCAATAACACAAGTAAAATCAAGCCACATGTACAAATCAGCCAATAAAAAGGTGACACATCAGTTCTCCCATAAAGGTGATTTTATTCACAAGTATGGGATAATATTAATTTTATTTGTACTGAAAAGTACCTATTTTAAATCCCTTAAAAATATTTTTTCAACAAAATTTAAATCCACAAAATAAAATATGTGCATTAAAAAAATATTAATCTTTTAAAATCTATTGTTTTATAAAAAAATATGATAGCTCTGTAACTCTAACAACCTCCTACATTTAGATTCACAATCATTGGCTCCTTTCCCCTACACTATGTGTTTTATGGATAAAAATATACACACAACAAGCATGATCTAAGGGTGTAATACAATTTGTTATATGTTTAAAGATTTGGATTAAATGAGGTTTTAAAGATGTTCATATAAGATATATATTTTTATTTTCTCATTGTGATTTCAATTCTCCATACTAATGTTAAAGATTTAAATGTCCTTAGATACTAATTTTATCTTTTTATTTGTGGATACAGTTGAAAATGAACTCTGTTTTTGAAGATGGAGCACATGTGGATTTACTATCCAAAGGTGTGAAAGTTGCGGAGGGACTAGTTTATTCATCCAAAGATACACTCCATTGTACAGACATGGGGTCTAGCTTATTTTTTGTCACAATAAGTATTGCATTCAATGATAGAGTGAGACTATCCATACACAATTGATGATTGTGAAACCCTAGTGGAAATTGAAAACAAGGGATACTTTATCCCATGGGAAAGGAATCAAATGATTAAGCATGTGATTTCAAAAAAATTCACGTGTGGGGGGTGATGGAATTCATAAAATCATGAACAGTGACTCAAAGGATACATTTAATGAGGATGAGGGTTTGAATTCTAATATATGATATAGCCATTGTTTCACAACTCCTAAAGATAGGGGTGAATTTTCTACAACCCAAGTGGTGCTAAAAGATAAGTGTGCTTGGAAAGAAGGTGACATAAGTTGAAGGGTTTATATCCCTGGTACAAGAACAACATGTGATTTTGGGAGTAGTGTTGGGACCCACACAGTTTGGTATCTTTTGTGGAGAATATTATAACTACATGCAATGATTGTTATCCAAGTCTACAATACAACAACAAAGTTTCATGACCAATAAAAAACCTAGTTTATCTAGAAACAAGAACTGCACTTTGCATGTAATGGAAATTCATGAACTCCAAGAAACAACCGCCACATTAAAAATTGACTTCAATTTGAATTTCAAGGGGGTTACTTCAGATTTGATACATTTTTGTTCAAAAGAACACAAATCTGTTGTAGAAGCAACAATTACAAATGTCTGTGAAGGAGACATGGTGCACTTTAAAAAATTAGATGGAAATACATTTGGGGTGCATGTTGATAAATTAACTAGGCATTTTTGCAAGGGTTGTTCCATATCAGAAGGATCTCTCATCAAATGGCCTGCTAGCCAGTTGGCCCATCAAGATGGTTCCATTATGGAAGTAAGGCTAAAAGAAATTCTAGAAGAGTTTCTGTTAAAAATGTGGAGTTCATTTGAAGATCCATTGCCTCAACCAGTATACCCAAATTCATATGAAGTCTCAATATGTAGTAGTAATGAAAACTTGACAAAAAATACCTTACAACTCCTACAAATGCCAAAAGGTAAATTCTACTCCATCTAGTACACCAAAGGCAAGGGAAAATGATGAAAAAACAAGAGAAAAATTTTTTATGAAGTTGAGAAAAAACCTTTCTACAAGGAAGGATGTCTCTCCAATCTATCTCTAAGCACTTTCAATCACAGATGGAATTTAACTCTAGGTATGAATGAACTTCCCATCAAAAACTATGTACTTAATACATTCACCACAAATGTTAGCAATTTGTGATCAAGGTCAAACTTTTGAACATATTATAGATAAATTGAATTTATGTGGAAGGGATGTATGTCATAATGCATGGTACAAATGTCATGGAATCCTGAAAAGCACCTATTAAGGATACAAACAATCTTGGATTAATGGCAACAAGGGAAGTAAATGGAAATACATGAAAACAAAAACAAATTCCAAACACTTTTCACAACTATTGCATTGATATCCAAAATGGTGGAGAGTAATTCTGATATATCCCCACACATGTCTTGTTCAATGGGACAAGATGTTACTAAAGTAACAATGAGACCGTTTGCTTGCATGTTATAGTTTTTCTTACATCCTACAAAATTTTAACGAGGGCCTTTCACTGATGGACCTTCCTTCAACATCATTGTCAAATATCAGTAAAATATGGCAAGAAAATTTCTCCCATGTTTCAATCACCAAGAACAACTTTTTTTCCAAATTTGATGAGTACATAGAAATTAAGAACAAACATGCAACGAACTCATGTCTAGAAAAACTGGAACAAATAGATCAATGTTAGAAATGGCACAATGATTACATTCAATTTTTTTGTTAAAATTACTATGCACATAGAGTGTAATCACAAAAAAATCCTAATAGTTATTTGAGCATTGTGCATGAAAAAATGGACAAGATGAAAGTTGCAATACCAAGGATAGATAGAAAAGAAAAATCAATAAGAAATGCTATTAATCTCCCTGTTACCTTCACTGGTATGCTAACACATGGGCACAAAATGAGGTGTTTCAAGAAATTTGGTCTCCCTTTAGTTGAGAAAGGAGAAAACTTCACAATATCATCATTGACACTATGTATATAGAAGCTAGAAGAACCACTTATAGATTAATATGGTGATTTCTTGTATAGTAGTGGGATGTCAAAACACCCATTACATGATGCACTATCACAAAATGCTGCATATGAAAAGTGAAAGGAATATAAGAAGAAAAATGAGCATGCTCAAAAAAATAATAATGTAAGTAGATGTTCAAGTTTGTTTAGAAAATAACCACCAATTCTATACTTGCAACTAGATAATGCTATAAGTGACAACAAAAATCATACATTATTTACATTTCTATCCATGTTAATAGCTAAAAGTGTTTTAAACATAGTGTTCATGAGTTTCCTTCCAGTGGGTCACACACATGAAGAGATAGATGGGACATTCGGTTGATTATCAACATCCTTGTGCAAATTGGAAACATTCTCTTTACCATAAATAATGAACACTTACAGAACATGTCAAGATTATTCCAACACATTCAATATATACCTTATCAAGGAATTCTATGACTTCAAGGCCTTTTTGGAACCACACCTGCTAGATGGTAACCACAAGATCATGGGTATCAGAAAACCAAAGATGTTTAAATTCCATGTCATCAACAAAAGGCCTATCATGGAGTTCAAAGCATCAATCATGGATTCAAAATGGTCACACTCAATTGAGATCTGGAAATCATTAGATGAGAAACCTTTCTTTCCTAAAGGGTATCCTTCATTGACACCCTTCAAAGAACTCAAAGATATGATAGACATGTAGAGAGGCATTCATGCATACATCACACACTAGTAAAAGAGTTGAATAGATGGTGGAGAAGCATACTATGTTTTGAAGATTACATATTGGAAAAATATTCAACGTTCCCTAGATAATCCCTATTTCAATTGCAGCATGATGAGGAGAGATTGTTTTTGGCCAATTTTTTTAGGAAAGTGCAATGTATGATCAGATTGTGGTCACACCATTTCTTGACATGGATAGCTATTATAGTCAAAATGTCCTTTCAAAAAAGGATATATATGTTGGGATTATTTGTGATATACTTTGAGAGGAATTTAACCCAGTAGTGGATGTGAATGTTGAGCAAACGATACTAGTAAGACCAGCTGATGATAATGTACCTATATAGATGAGCAAGGTAAAACAAATTCTAATACAAGATGTTCACAAAAAGGTTCAAAATATTACGTTGGTGGGAACCCACATGAAAAGAAAATACAAAAAAATAAAGGTACCAGGAACACTTAAAGAAAAGGCAGTGGTGGAAAAAATCAAGGGACACATCAAATATTGATATAGACAATGTCATCTAGGCAAAGAGTCCAAGCAAAATATGAAAAGGAGATCAAATTAAAATATTTAATTGGGGTTACGAACCTATCAAGCAATACCTTACACAAATTCAAGAAAATTAATCAATACCCTTGCGAGGGATTAACTCTTATATAATTATTGGGGCTCAAACTTACACCTTTGTCTCAAATCTGAAAGGACTGAGTCATTGAGTAAAAAAAAGGAATGTCTCAAAGTTGTGGGACCTTGCGCACCTGAGATCGACCTTTAGAGAATCCTGATTCCTCTACATATTTCTACTATTATTGCTCATCCTATTGCTAAAAAGGAAATCCTAAGTTAATGATGCCACTGGACTAGGAATATAAGGATATGTGAAAAGGGAAAACTAAAACTAAGGAAATAACACCAAAAAGAAAGGGTGGTGAACACAATCAGATTTGATTGAAAATAAAGGAGGATGCTTAAAATAAGGCTAGACATGCATTGCATAGAATAGAACGTAGTTGTATAGTCATTTTCATGAAACAAAATCAGAAAAGGAGATGCAAGGGACATGAGAAGGAATAAAAAAACACAACGTGAATGAAAGGCAAGAAATAATAATAGAAACATGATAAGGCAAAAAGATATCCACACAATAGTGCTTCAATTACTTCCATAAATACACAGTCGATTACAATGGCATGTGAGGCTGATATCCATATGTCAGGACCACATCTAAAGGTCTGTAACTCAAAAATCAAGGTAATTCCTATACAAATTGAAAGAGTCCAACCCTTATCGATGAGTCATGATCTTGTATTCATAAATAAAGTGAAGAAAGAATAAGAGGAAGAGGGAAAATATGATTTGAATCTTCAACCACCAACAACTAGTAATGAATTCTTGTGAATCTATCTGTAATTCTTCCAAATATGATTTTCATATCTTCCTAATGTATAAGATAAGTAAGGAGGTGATATCTACATCAAATCGGGTGGTTAAAGCAATTATATATTGCATTAATGGTGTGAGGGATGTTTTCCAACTTCTCACCTACCAAAAACCTATCAAAATTCAAATTTAAATATCATGTGGTATGGCCCACATCAGAAGCTATCAAATAAGACAAACTATGCTCCATTATGAGCTCTGAAACAAAAGTTATGAAGATTTTAAGTCTGTAGGTTTCTCTGACGTGTAATGACATGTGGCATTGTGAAGATGGTGGAAGAATGACCAACTGTGTATCTTCTTTGGCACTGCTTCCATGTGTCAAGAAATGGTTTTTCATAATGATTTTTCACCCATTTATAACACTTTGATTGGTTACGTGTATCACTCTCAATGTGTGACAGATACCATGTGGCACAGAGATGGCACAGGAGAAGGAGTAAAGCTGCGCGTGGTGAAAAAAGTGTGAAAGAAGAAAGCAGAAAGAGGCGTGCAAAAGTAATGCATGCAGAAGGAATGAGTGGAATACCTACTAGAGGTGCATATTGTAGAGGTGCAATCATTAAAAAATAATGTGCGGCAATAATAAGGGGCACACAAGAATGTGTGGGACTTATCTAATTTTATGAAGCAAGACCAAGGTGTGTGTAGGATGCATGAACTACTGGGGAGAAGGTGAATGCGCAAAGATTTACAATGGAAAATGGAAGAGATAAAATAAAATGCGAAGAAATATGAGAGCTTTAGGAAAAGAAGAGTTCAAAAATGTGCACAAGGAACTGTGGCTAAGGGAATGTGCTAAAGGAGCAACAAGAGTGTGTAACCTGCAATGTGGAACCTTAGAGTGAGAATGGAAATATAAGTTTTCCAAAAAACTAGGTGAGTTATTTTGGATAAAATTTTGAATAATTTCAAGGCTATCTGCCTGCTAGATGAAGGATATTAATATATTGGAGCATCCATTGGTAATGGAGTCAGTGTATATATGAACCTCTGATCTATAACTTTGAAGAACTAGCCCTGAGTCACTTGAAGCATATTCTAAACTTTGTTTTGAATCCTACAATACTGTTGAAAAATACTGGAAGATGAATGGCATTCTGGAAGCAAAAAAATATTATAGAAGAATAAAGTGGAGGGAAAGAAAGAACTATGTACACATAATACAATGTGCGCACAAGGCACTTAGAGGAATGAAACTACTCTAATATAAACAAATTGATGCAAAAAACTTAACAGAAGGTTTTGAGATGGATCCCATTGACTAGGATTAATAGTGCACATCCATCAAGATGTGATAACTCAAAATATTTAGCCTCCTTGTAATAGCTAATGATTTATAGGCCACTCCAAATTACATCAAACTTTGAATGGCACCTTGGTTTGGCTCTGTTAGCATCCCATTTCAAGGCTAAGTCCCCAACATTTAAATATTAAGTCCTATCCTTTCTGTCAAACCACTTCTTTTTTTATTTATAATGTTGTTCTAGCTTGATCAGGGAAGAGTTCCTCAATTCTTCAAATTCAGCCAGCTCCACTATTCTGATTCTTCTCTAGTCTGTGTCTTTGTATTCTATCTGCTAGGTGGGTGATAACGAATTCAACTCAAGTATCAAATGAAGTGTATCCACCTTTCCATAGACAAGATTATAAGGAAAATTCCATATTTCCTTCTTCATGATGATTCTATTTTCCCAAAACATTTGTGAGACCTTTGTATACAACTGTCTTTGTCTGATATTCATTGTCTGCTTCATGATCCTGACTAGGTTCTATTTTTTCCAAGCCATTACCTTGAGGATAATAATTGGAGGGGTTCTTCAATAAAATACCAATACTAAGAGCCCAATCTGTGATTTTAGTACCAAGGAAGGATTTTTCATTATTTGAAATAATTTTCTAAGGGATTCCAAACCTTATTACGATACCTTCGATAAAGTTGAGTACAACTTGATCAGTTGATTCTTTGCGCACAACAACCTCTATCCATCAAGTGAAGTAATCCATAGATGTCAGCACTCACTTGTGCTCGATGCTTGAAGGTGGATTGATCATGCCTATGAAGTCAAGACTCCATTGCACAAAAGGCTGATTTACTTGGTTTGGTCGGAGGGGAAGTGCTGCCAATTTAATCTTTCCTACAAAGAAATCCAATTCTTTGCACTTCATAACCCACTTGTGTGCATCTGCGAACATGGTAGGCCAAAATAATCCTGCCATTATAATTTTCATCACCATAGTATTGGTAGAGAAGTTTCCACCAAAGAATCCATCGTGAAATTTTTCTAACACTTTTTCAATCTACGCATCATCAATACACATTAATAGCACGCCATCAAAATTTATTTTGAAGATAAGGCCATTAATTAGAACATATGGTATTAACTATAGCCTCAGATGCCTCCTCTTTGCTTTGTTCAAACTAGAAGGGTATGTGTCCTCAGAAAGGAATGTGATCATGTCCTTCATCCAGATATGTGCACTAATATTTTCATATTTTTTGGGCTCTCTACGTGGGAGATGTTCATTTAGAAATAAAGAAGTCTCAGGATCATTCTATGTGTCCTCAGCAAGTTGTTTACAAAGTGTGCTACCTCTAACTAGATTTGTGGATTTGATAGTCACAGCATACTCCATGATTTGGTCACCCACTGCACTCTCTTCTAGATAATTTATTCTTCCATGATGAATTCTCTAACACCTAAGTGTAAAACTAACACCTTGATGTGGTTTGTGGTGAGAATGATTTTGAATTTATTAAGTACATGCATGCTGGTGTAGACATTTTTCTCCATGTTACTATATTTAAACTCATAATCCTACAATGTTTCATTGAATAAAGCCACTAAATGTTGGAGTCCTTGTTCATTTTATTTTTTTAGGACAACAACACTTGCATCAGCTCCGTAAGCATAAAGGATGAAATCCTTATAATAGTCTGGATTAATGAGTGTTGGAGTGCAAGAAATTTCTTGCTTGATCTTGTTGAAGCTCTCTTTTCCTTTTACTGTCCACTTGAAGATTTTGTCCCTCTTGAGCATGAGCATGATGGGCCTTACCAGTCCTACAAAGTTAGGAATGGATCTCTTAATAAAGTTTATTTTTCCTGGGAAGGACTGCAAGGCTTTCTTATGTGCCAGCAGGGAAATAGACAAGATGGATGAAACATGCTCAAGATCAATTACGATGGCATCCTTTAAGACCACATGGCCTAAAATCATTCCCTGTCCCATTGTGAAATTTCATTTCTTGGGGTTCAGAAACATCCCAAAATTTATGCATCTTTTAAATACTTTCTCCAAGTGTGTCATGTGATCTACGCTCTACTTTGAGAAGATAGTTATGTCATCTAGCTAAACAAAGATGAACTCATTGGTATATCCTTTGAAGTTAATATCCATGGTGCACTGAAAGGTTACACCTGTGTTTGAATAACCAAAAGGAATATTTTTATATGCATATGTTCCCCACTTAGTTGTGAATGTTATTTTGAATTGATCTCCTTGACCAGGATCTGATTGAATCCATAATACCCATCCAGTATAGAAAATCTCTGCACACCAGTCACAGTCTGTGAAATATGCTCCATAGAAGGAAAAAGATAATGATCCTTAAACCTTTTTTAAATCTCTAAAATCAACACAAAGTCTGATTTCACCATTCTTATTGTACACTGGAACAAGATTCACGACCCAAGTAGAGTACTTGATCAGAAATATTAACTTTGCCCCAATGAGTTTAGAAAATTCTTTCCTCGTGAGGGTATTTATCCTTAGATTGACTGGCCTTTTTTTTCTGATGGTCTTGATAGTAGGATTAAGGTCAATAAAGTGATGAGAAAATGGGGATTGAATCCTTTGAGGTCTTCATACTCCCATGAGAAACGGTCACTGTATTTTTGACAGAGAGAGATGAAGGCATGTTTTTCATCATGTGTGAAAGTTTTTCCTAGTAGCAATTCCTTTCCAGATGCAATAGTGACTGGGGAACAATCTTCTTATGCCCCGCCTAAGATTTTACTCACCCTTGAACTCATCATCAAAGATGAATATTTTATCTAAGGTAGCCAGTCCTTTAGGAAACTTGTTTGCCTTTAGCTAGATCAATTGGTTACCATAGCTATTATGCAAGTCATCTTGCATTCTTGAAGAGAACTCTATTTAATTTTGAATTAACTAGCAATCTACATGTCACTATCAAACACTTTCTAGTTGGTGTTATTTTCTAGAATAAATGGTTTGATTACCATCTTAACATGTTGTGCATTTCCCTTAATGAAATCCTCCACAGGAGAAAACTGTGAACCAAGCCCGACCATTTAATTGGCTTCTTTGTTCATCTTTCTTGGCACCACCTACAGATTTAGAAAATCAAAAATCTCAAGGGGATCCCAAAATCTATGTTTATAAGCTTTGATAAGCTTATTATTTATCACGCATTTTTCGGTAACCTTGTGGATAACTAATTCTACATCCCCAAAGATCTGCAACACCTTAATATTTTTCCTTCTCAACAATAATAAGATCATGCACCAACATCTCATATTTTGATACATTTTTCAATCATGTGAACTGAAACCTGTGCACGAAGAATAATTTCTCATCCTTGGTATAAATTAAAATAACTCATATGCCTATGTCATTTCTACTTCTTGAACTGTCAAAGTACATCTTCCACAGACAATAATTTTCTTTATTTTTCTTTAGCACATGCGACAACACAAATTCTTCTTCAAGGATGCAATAAGTTCTAAGCTTAGTTTCAACAACTTCAATCTCTTCAGCAAATGGATCAAATTTTTTGTTCCTTTCTACCCACTCATCTAGCACTAAGTTAGGTAGAGAAGGAGGAACAAGCTACTCTTCAGATTCTTGTTCTTGGCCTTTTTGTATTAGGTAGTTGGCTTGGAGAGGAGATATGTCATATTGCTCAAAATCATAGGAAATTATTGTCTCATCTTGTATGGTAAATTGGGTACCATACCTTGTTCTTAAAAACATATGAGATCAATCAGAAGACAAGTAACCACCCACTTTAGGAGTAAAATCTCTTGATAGACAAAGTGAAAACAAAGGAGGTAGGTCAATTATTAACACATCTTGAGTTATAGTGAGGCTTATACATGCATGAAGGGTTAACTCAAGATACTTAATGGCTCCTAAGGTGGTGATAGTTGAGCCATCAAGTTGCAGGACTCCTTTAGACAAAGGGGTGTACTTAAGGCGTGGGACATTAACAATTTTCTTAAGCATGACTGAAGTACTAGAACCTAAGTCAATCATAAATTTGTGCACAAGGTGTTTTCCTATGATCAAAGACATATAAAGGGTGGTGGGGGGTTTAGAACCTTACTTAATTGCTTCTCCTCTGCTTGATAAATATTAACATTAGTGTGTGGTTTTTGGGCAACTGGATTAGAGCGCGATATCTCGGTTAGAGCTTCATGTAATAGGTCATGCTAATATTAAATGGCCAGTTTATCCCACATTGTGACATTCACATTTTTCTTCTTCATCTGATCCATAATGTTAAATGGAAGGCCCATGGACTTGTGCATTTTGCGCAGAAAATCATCTTTTCTTATTTTTTCAGGCACAAAGGCAGGGGCCTAAGCTTACACAGAGGCTTGACCTACCATAAGAGGGGCACGTACTAATTCAAGAGGATTGTTGTGTGGAGATTCAATCACAAGAGCTTGCATGCTTTTACTGTTTGATTCCTTATTTGTATCTTTCTACTTTTGAGTATCAGCCTGTGTTTCTGGAATTGAGACTTACTCGTCAAACTCAAGAATTCTACTCTTATACCTTGTGTTGTCATAAAATTAAGTGTGTGGTCTATTTGTGTCATCTACAACTTGGTTAATTACACATAAGTATTTGGCATTGAAGAAAATAAGGTTGGCCTCTGAAGGGGGTTCTATATTTTATTAATTCTCAGGCTCACTTGCTCTTGTGGAAGGTTCATAGTTAGAAGAAACATGAATCATGTAGGCATACAAGCATGCAACATTAGCATAATGATATTGACTATGAGGCATACCATTCTGATTCATGTGCCAAATTTTTCTATACTAGGACAAGTTCTTGGCTTATGCTAGGTGTTGGAAGAGGTTACACTGAAGGAAAAACTTACAAGGGAAGATGTGCATTATCATGTCATCTATCATTTTTTCATTCTACCCATATATTTTATTATCATACTAATTCCACCATGGTTTATGGTTTTGATTATTCCCTTGATTAGAACTATTTATGAAGGCTTGCGCCTGCTACTTTTCTAAAGAGAACTTTATTGGAAACATTTCTAATCATGGCCTTCATTTCTTCATCTTCTTTCTGTTATGCGGTAGAAGAAAATGTAGATGCAATAGGTTGAGTGCTCTTCTTAGGAATGGGAGCAATAGAGGGTTGGGGCATGTGACACATTTCTGGGAATAAGGGCGTAGGCAGTCTAGGGGATAACTTTCTCACCTAAATACTATTTTTTACCCTTATTGTAATGTTGTAAGAAGTAGGTAAGGTTCTAACTCCCATGGATTGGATCATGACTAAAATGTCAATATTCAAGGCCCTTAAATAATACAACAAAACATGTTGGGTTGTAGGCTTTACAACTTGACGAATTCTATCCCATTTTTTCTAAAACCTGATATTGAAATCAGTAATTTTCTCATTGGGTTCCCTCTTTATTGTTGTCAGTTGCTCTAGTCATGATAGGTGATCTAACTTTTCCTCAAAATAATTATATAGAGTTTTTCCAAGCTCATCCCTGATGGAAATAGATGTAGGTATCAAAACTTTGTACCTCTAGAGAACATTCTCTTTAAATGAGGTTATAAGTAGCTTGACTACTACATCATCATGTGTGATTAGATAAATTGAGAAAAGGTTTGTTACATCATGTATGTACTCAACAAGGTTGAGTTGATTATCACCAATAACATATGGGATACTCTTGAGTGCAGCTATAGGAATCTCATGTTGCACATTAAGAACAAGAAGGCTTCATCTTGTGAAGTTGGTAAAGTTCCTCGGAGGTGGAGGTGGCTGAAGTGCCATGGTATGGAACACAGATCAGATGTGAGGAGGAGTGGAATTCACGTGATGTGCTAGAGATGGATATCTATGTGTAGATTTTTTGCTACGTATTCTCCTAGGAGATAGCTAGAGCTATTTAAAGGATGCTTCAACTACTACGCTTTGTCTCATATGCACTGTTCTCATGAAAGGCACTCAGAACTGCTAGAAACATTAGATCTGGAAGTTTTGGGAATCACCGTATGTGTTGAAACAAGCCTCCAAATGTTATAAATCACTAAGCCACACACCAAAACTTAACATTAATGAAATTTAAGCTTTCAATGTTGGTCCCACCGAGCGTTCTAGAAACTGTTGGGCCTCAAACTTGCACCCGTGTGTCGAATCTGAAAGGACTGATTCATTGATTCAAAAATGGGGCTATCTCCAAGTTGAAAACCTTGCGCATTTGAGACAGACCTCCGGAGAATGCCGGTTCCTCTACCTATTTCTACTACTATTGCTACTCTTAATGATATAAATAATATCCTAAGTTAATGATGCCAAGGGACCATGGATAGAAGGATATGAGAAAAGGGAAAACTAAAACTAAGGTGATAGCATAAGAAATAAAGGGGGATGAGAACAATCAACTTTGAGTGAAAATAAAGGAAGATGCATAGAGTAAGGCTAGACACATGTAGCACCGACTAGAACATAGTTGTACAGTCATTTTCATGAAACACAATTAGAAAAGGAGATGTAAGGGATGTGATAATGCACAAAAAACACACAACATGAAAGAAATGCAAGAAAGAAGAATAGAAACAAGTTAAGGAAAAAGATAGACACAAAACAATGCTTCTATTACTTCTAGAAATGCATAGTCAATTACAACAACATCTTAGGTCAATATCCACAAGCAAGGACTAGATATAAAGCTCTATAACTCAAAAATCAAGGCAATTCCTATCCAAAATAAAATAATGCAAACCTTATTGATGAGTCATGTTATTATATTTATAGATAAATTGACGAGAGAAGAAGAGGATGAGGGAAAATCTAATTTGAATCTTCAACCACCAAAAATGAGTAAAGAATGCCTATGAATCCACTTGTAAATTTATTAAATATGCTTTTCACATCTTCCTGGAGTGTAGGAGAAGGAAGAAGGTGAGATCTACATCAAATCAGGTGGTTGGAGCAATAAGATATTGTATTAATGACATGAGTGGCGTTTTCTATCTTCTTAACTAACAAAACCCACTGAAATTAAAATTTTAATATCCTACACTATGTCCCATGTTAGCAGCTATAAAATAAGACAAATTATGCCCCATTCTGAGATCTACAGCAAAAGTTATGACAATTTGAATTTTGCAAGATTCTCTAACACACAATGACATGCGACATTTTGAAGATGGCTAAAGAATGGACAACTATGTATCTGTTGTGTCACCTCTGCCATATGTCAAGAAATGGTTTTTCACCAAGATTTTGTACCTATTTGGCATTCTTTGATTGGTTTTGTGTAAAAAAATCAATGTCTGATAGATACCACGTGACACAGAGATGGTGTAAAAGGAGCAAAGGCATGCGCGGTGAAAAAATCATGTAAGAAGCAAGTAGAGGGAGGTGCACAAAAGTAATGTGCATGGGACGAATAAGAGGAATACATACCATAGGTATGTATGGAAGAGGTGCAATCATTACAAAATAATGTTTGGCATAAGAAAGGGGGTGCACAAGAATGCGAAGGACTTAGCTACTTTTGGGAAGCATGACCAAGGTACACACGTAGGATGCATGAACTACTAGGGATAAGGTGAATGCATAGATATTGGGTGCAAGGGAAAATGGAAAAGATAGAGAAAAAGGAGAAGAAAATATGAGAGGCTCAAGGAAGGAGGAACACACAAAGGCGTGCGAGGAATTACATCCAAGGGAATGTGCCAAAGGAGAAACATGAGTGTGTGCAACCTGCAATGTGGAACCTTAAAGTCAAAATGGAAATATAAGTTATCCAAATAACTAGGTGAGTTATTTTGGTTAACATTAATTTTCAATGTAATTTTCCCAAATGAATTTATTGCCTATAGAAATATAGTTTCAAATCCATTTATTTGAAACAACTTTTTTAATGTAATTTTTAACTCTTTTTTGTTGTTTATGACTCACTGAATGGAAAAACATAAAAGTAGTGGAATTTATCACACGTAACTTACATATTTACAATATCACCATCATTTTTTATATACATTTATATAAAAATTATATCAATATATAATATACATAAAATTATTAAATAAAAATAAATTTGAAGTATTTAAATAACTATTAGTTTGTATTTTTTAAAGGGAAATATTGTAAAATTATCATCTTCTTAAAATTGTTTGATGGGCATAGGTGGTCATCAAATTTAACCCCCGGGCCGATGTAAATTTTTGGTGGCTAGGCTTATGTAACTTAGTGGCCTCTAGGTTTATATAGCTTAGCGGTGGGTAGGCATATGAAACTTGCTACCGGTTGGCTGGTGTAACTTTGCAACCACTAGGATTATTTCATCTAGACGAATTTACTCTTATGTAAATTAGCAACCATCAAGCTTATGTAAGGTAATAACCTATACTCTTATGTAAGATAGCACGCACGAGGCTTATGTAAGTTAACAACCTATACGCTTATGTAAGATTATCATCTATTTATGTAACTTAATGGCCACAAGGCTTATGTAACTTGGTGGCCACAAGGAAGATGTAACTTTGACGCCACTAGGCTCATTTCACCTAGCATGAAATTTCTTCATGTAAGTTAGTGGTTTATGGGATTATTTAGGTTAGCAACCGCTAGGATTATGTAATATAGTAGCCACTAGGCTTATGTGGGGGAATCAAATAATAACAAAATAGAAATCCTAAAATAGTGAAAATGAAATCCAAAAATTGGGATTTATAAATTAGATTACAATAGTGGTGAAATTTAAATCCAATAATAGTGCTCTTGGAATCTAATAATAGCCAAATTGGAATCCAATAATAGCGATATTGGAATCCAATAATAGCGAAATTGGAATCCAATAATAGTGAAATCGGAAGTAGAATAAGTCTAATAATGGCAATATCTGAATCCAATATTGTTACTAGTGGATTCCAATAATAGTAATAATGGAATCTAGTATAGACAAAAATATAATCCAATATACACAAAAAAAAAGATGAATTTCTTCCAATACTTGAAATACTGGAGTCCAAATTTAGTGAAATAAGTGTTAAAAGGAGACAACAAAATGTGAGGAACAGTTGTACATTGTTTTCAAAATAAGCATCCAGATAATATTGTATTGACAACCTATAGTGAATCCAATGTAATTGAAAAATTTTAATTACATGAACCACACTACTACCAGTTGTATGTACTATTGGGTGAAGAGAGAAATGGAAAAAGAAAACATGATTCCCATATAGGGAAAAAATGGTAAAATAGAAAAAATACCATGAGTGGAAGAGGTTCTTTCTATCAAGGCTCAGACAATATTAAAAAACTATGTTATGTTAGTAGAAGGATATAAACCAACAAGGATGGAAGACAAAAAATATTTTTATTATAAATTTGCATATACATTCCATCTTCCATCAACTTTATCAGCTATTCCTTCAACTGATCCTTTCAATTTTGAATGCATAGTCACTGATTTTTGTAATTTGGCTAGTGATATTTCTTCTGATGTAATAATGGATATTCTAACAGTTATTGGAATTAGTGTGTTGGATTTTATTATTAATTTTCTAATACCAATTGATTATTAAAAAATGTTAAGAGACACACAAAAAAGATACATGTAAATGGTTAAAGATAGTGGAGAATCAATTCTAGATGGATGCTACAAACTCTACGATAGAAACAAGATATTTAAAATTTTATGTATTATGTACACAATATCTGGTGTGCACAACTACGACAATAATGATGATTATAGAGAAGAGGTCACGAGGGATTAGATGGAGAAACTTCCACAAAATTGGTAATTGTAAGCAAAATTGGCCTACAAGGAAACATCCATCCTTTTTGTTGTGAACGTTCTTATGAGTTCTGAGATAAGATGTTCACTTGATGTTGTCACAAAAATTATCTAGTACTAGTGCTTTATGGAAACAATGTCACAATCCATTCATTAGTTGATTTGAATCTATCTGCTCTTTTTATTATTGAGATACATAGTCAAGAAATGTTTAGGAAACATTACTATTCTCATATGAAGAAATTTTCATCACCGGAGAAAACTTCAACAAGTAATTTTTTTTAATGTATTTGAACACATATATGTTACTTATACATTTATTTTTTATGCAGACAACCACAAAGCTATTAAAGATGATGTACAACCCTTTTAACTTGACGCTACATAACCAGTTCAACATGGGGATTTACCTTCTATCATTTTTAAAATATATTTAATAAGCTCTATTCTCAATTTCCATGGTTTTTAACATTTCAATCATGTTTTTTTATAGTGTAGATGACATATGTGGAGGATATAGGAACATCTACCACAAATATGCAATCAGATATTGGTATGTTAGTCGTCTGAATTTACAAACAAAATTGCTAATAAGCCCACAAATTCATAAGAAAATAAATGATTATGTAGACAACTAACAATCAAAGAATGTAACCGTGGAGGGAGCAGAGGTATCCAACATGAATAAAAACTCACAACCTGGTATGTTATCCATATGTATTTTAAAACAAAATCATTTATAAGGATCACAAATTTATAGGAAGCTATAACTAGAAAATATTAGTTTATATTCTTGGCTTACGGTAGAAGACAAAGTTTAAGGAAGTCCATTTGTAAGCTACGATAACAATTTAAAATGAAGTATATATCTTAGCAGACTCTATGCATCCAAGTTCAATACAGTAGTGGTTAGACTTAAAAACCTTACTTTCATTATTGTCTCACTGATTTACAACTGCATATTGTCCACAATGTTTCACTGATTCACTACTACATACTCACTACTTACATTGAAATAACATATTTTTGGATTCAACATCATCATAAAAAGAACTACATACAACTTGATCCCCCTTGTAGGTATATTATGGATCACTTGGCTTTCCTCATTAAAGGTTTCCTAACGAAGTGCAGTTCAACTAATAATGGCATATCCTAGCATTCGCAAATCCTCATGAATAACTGAGGACTATTTTTTTCCAAAGGTTAGTTCAATGAATATAAGTGTAGCCTAACGGTCACTAAATTTGGATCATAAGATAGAGAATAATTGATATTGTACTTACCATATCACCACAAAACCACTATGTTTTTCCAATTAAGCGTTCATATTCCACAACATGAAATCAATTATGAATTGATTAATCTTTATTTTAATTAATATTTATTTCAAATACATTATTCTCACATTTTCAATATCAACAAATAGATCTTATTAATTGAATATTTTTTTATTTGAAATAGATATTTCATAAAAATATCTAACATTGAGTGAAGGCGGTGTAATCCAAGCCACAATCTCAATCGGTAACTGGTAGTAGTAAGTTAAAATGTTATTTAGTTCAATTGGTTATAATCGATACATGGCCGATGAATTTTTTTTCTTTTACGTCTCTGCAGGTAGCAATAATATTTATTTACTTAATTTAGATATGGAGGAATTCCTATATGGGATAAACAAAACATACAATATGGAGATGTCATTCAGGTGTTGCATGAAAGTTGTCAACCTGCGAGGTGGCCTGTCAAAATTTATAAAATTATTATCACCATATTGTGAACTAGGATTCTATTCCAAAAATCTCATTTATGTTGATGTTAAAAACATATCAACAGGATTCAATTAAAAAATATCTATTGTATTAAATCCAAGACTCACTTAGGGAAAGGAACATTACAATATAGTTGATGGGATAACAATAAGAGACCCAGAAAGGGTTTGGAGTAGAAATGATTTTTCCTACAATTCTAAAAACATTTTGTCTATTACATTAGGTGTAAAGGGAAACCCTCCTTAAAATTTTATGGTTGGGATGAAAAGAAAACACAAAGATTGTACAAAAGTTAAATGGTTGATGTCCTACTTGTACAAAAAAATATCACATATAGTGTCTAAGGGATTGAATGCAGCAAAGGGCATCAAATATTTGGAGCAAGAAAATTCTAAATAACTATTTATCATTTCAAAATGTTGTTATGATGGTACTTCTTAACATTGTAAACAATATATACATTCATATGTTTTTTTTTATTATTGGCAAATAGTTTTTCTGAAAGGGACTATACCCTTGAGTACAAAATAAGGCCTAAGAGCCGGAATAGTAGTGAAAATCAGAGAGAATGGATCAAGATCCAAGTGTTACAATGAAGCTTGAAGTATCCCAAAAACAGCTACTCAAACGAGACAAAACAACAAAATTACTGCAAAAAAGCAGTAAAGAGACCGCAAGAAAAACAAACAGGAACAGTAGAAGCAACCAATACTACTTCTTGGCATCTTTGTCAATGCAGGTCTTGATTCTCTTCCAGGAGTGGTACATACCCAAAGTTTTCATGTGGGCAGCATTAGTATAATCCAGTTCCTCAAAGGTTCTTTTGCTTTCCTTTTCGTTACCCCAAAGTGTAGCCAGAACACCGCTGAGGTTGGATACACTTTTGACATGTCCCTTAATGAACTCCTCAATCACCCTAAATGTGGCAATGATGTAATCATGTCAAGTTTTGGCCTTCCGTAAGCGGGAGTCTAAGGAGGTCAGCTTCTTATAGATATCCTCAATCTGACTGCTATCAATATGTCCCTCCCCCTCCATGTTTTTCTTGCCCTTCTATTTAGCCAGGTTCTTAACCTCATCCTTTAGCAGTTTCATCTCAAATTCTAAGGCCTCCAACCTCATAGAAGAGCTATCCATCTGCACATCCTGGGGACTGGCACTGCTGATATTTAGAAGGTTATGTGTAATCTCAATTTTGAAAGGCTCCTTCTCCACAGCAAGAGTCTCAAGGTTGAGCTTCCTGGAGGCCCTGGTGACCGGTCTTCTAGAGGTAAAGGCGAGGTGGGTGGCAGGAGCAACAGCAGGGGGAATGGATGGAGAAGCTTGGACAGCCAGCTGGGGGGTGATAGCAGTGGTGGCGGGGGCAGATGGAGAAACAAGGCTGGCAGCAGCAGAGCCCATCAAAGGGGAAGCCGGGCTAGGAGAGGAAGGAAGACCAGGGTATTTAAGGAGACAACATTTATGAATCAACAAAATAAGTCCTTGGTGCAAGGGAACCACCCAGGTGTGCTTCTGAAACTCCAAAATGGAGCGTTCAAGGGAGTTCAGCAGATAATGTGGAAAGCAAACCAAACGATTCCTACGGAAGTGGTTTAGAAAGATAAGATGTTTAGCAGGAACAGTGAAAAACCTACCTTCCAAGGAGATGAATCGAATCATCATGCGAGTAACCTCATCATAGGGTGGAGGAATTAAACTGACAAGCAGGCCCGCTGTACCAAATTTGAGCTTCTCAGATCCTTCCACAAATCTTCTCTCTTCAGCATCTCTGTCAACCCTTTTGTTGAAGAAGCGGTATCCCTCCAAACAAAGACCGGTCGCTTCAGCAATAAGATCTTCATTGACCAATATCTTCTGCCCCCCGTAATCAATAGTCCGATCCTTCCATTCCTTAGCAAAATGCACAGAAATGCTTTGATCATGTCCCTGCACCTTCTCCATAAAGTTGATGATACCACCTTTGCTGAGAATGTTCCAAAGCTCGATATTTTCCTTCCAGTCGGGGTCCACACATGGCTCAATTTGGTGGGGAGGTCCTCCCATCTTCTCTGTGATAGACTGATTACAACAATTTCCCAGATTCCTGTGTGTGTTGAGACCTGTCCCCTTCTTGCTATTATAAACTGCCCAAAACTGGGAATGATAGCCATTGCTTTTCCCACGAACGGCTGCGTGTCTGCTGAACTGAGCCTACAGAAAGTCACGTGTGGGAATAGCCCTCTCCCTGTCAACAATCACATTACTACTACCATCGGTTTCTGAGGAGCTATGAATCTAGATTTTAACAGTTGTAGTACATCCCGCATGCGTGATTTTCAAATCAAAGTAACTCCACTTGGAGTTCCCCAAATATTTCTCACTAACATGAATATTTGATATAATTTGCATCATCATATTCATTAAAGCAACACATGAGAGACTGTTATTGATGTTGATCTTCACCTAAAGATTATGACTCATCTCTAGGGATTGCTTGCGTATGGCTGTCCGCATGAATGCTGTTATGGAGCTGTTTAGGGATGCTGTTATTATCCCAGATGGTGAAATTAACATTAATGCCATAATTGGCCAGTGCATCCGCCAATTTATTGCCCTCTCTGTAAGTATGCATAATCCTGATGTTTTTGAAAGTATGACTAATAATTATGGACTCAAAGATAAACTCCTTAATGCTCCAACTAGGAGATGAGGACTGATTAAGAAATTTAATGATATTTAGGGAGTCCCCTTCAATAACGAGGTTTTGAATATTTTGAGCCTGGGCAACTCTCAAGCCCCAGAGAGCAGATAATGCTTCGGCAAAATGATTAGTTTGGACTCCCATTTTCCCAGCATACGCAACAATAAAATTACCTTTATGATCCCGTATTGCTCCTCCTCCTGCCGCTGTCCCAGGGTTTCCCTTAGAGGCCCCATCAAAGTTCAACTTGTACCAATTAGAATCAGGAGGATGCCATTTGATCGAAGATCTATCAATACTATTCTCGGGATTGCTCCAACTTCCAATCTGCCAATTGGATAAGATGTACTCTTCATTCTCAGGATATCTCTTGTTCTTGGGGGGTTTAAATCTGGCAATATCTTCTTTGATACCATTAGAAATTTTTCCAATACTGAGTTTATAGTTTTGCTTCTTATTTCTGAAAATGATATCATTTCTATCCTTCCAAATCCTCCAGATTAAATGTGGGATAGCCAGCTTCCAGATCCTTTTGATAACACAATGCCTGAAGGGTGGGTTCCATTGATTCCATAGCTAATTAAGATCCTTCGGCAACACCCAGAGAGCTTCAAATTTAGAGAGGACAAAGTTCCAAATTCTGTTGGCATAATCACAATGAATGAACAGGTGGCTGATATCCTTAGAGTCATTCTTACAAAGATGGAACCTATTAGGAATTATAAATCCTCTTCTCATCAGATTTTCAGTGGTAAGAATTTTGCCTCTGATAGCCAGCCAAAGGAAAAAATTTATTTTGGGAGTTAATTCAGACATCCAAATCTTGTTCCAATTAAAATTTGTTTGATTACTATGGAAGAGATTGATATATCCAGATTTGACTGAGTAGTTCCCATCATGGGAATTATTCCAAACCAGCTCATCCTTGGATTCCAGCTAACGTAATGGAATAAGATCTAAATGATCTTGAAGGGAGGAAGTAATTTGTTTCAGATCAATTCTCTCCACAGTAAGTTTTTTCCAATTCTTACTGGTGCCATTTCCTTCAATGTAGTCCTTAATTTTAATACCATACTTGCTTATTAGACTGTCCTTAGCCATCCCAAATCTGTCCAAGAGATTGCCACTGGACCAATTATCCTCCCAGAAGTTTATCTCCCTGCCATCCCCCACTTTCCATTTACTGCCCTGCTTGATGAAGTTTCTGCTCTTGACCAGATTATTCCAGAAAATGGAACCACAGGGGAGGTGCTCATCATGTAGATAGGAATACACAGCTTGATGATTTAAATAGTTTACTTTGATTAAATCAATCCAGGGTTGTTTCTTAGACAGCATTCTCTAGCCCATTTTAGCAATGAGGGCCTCATTCATTTTCTCAATATCTTTTATGCCCAACCCTCCCATAAACTTCGGGGTGCAAACCTTATCCCAAGCCACTAAGTGAAATTTGAACTTCTCTTCCATGCCTTGCCATAATTTTTTTTTCTGAATCCTCTCAATTTTTTCTCTGAAGGAAGATGGGATCTTGAAGAGCGACATGATATAGATAGGCAGATTTTGAAGAGTACTTTTAATGAGTAGGCACTTACCTGCACTAGATAAAGTGGCTCCTTTCCAGCCAGCCATTTTTTTTTTAAATCTCTCCAATAATTCATCCCACACCTTGTAAGAGACTTTCTTAGTGCCGAGAGGAAGGCCCAAGTAAGTGACTGGAAGTGCACTTATTTTACAACCCAGAATTTTAACAATTTTGTGTTGTCTTTCCTTAGGAGTGTTGAAAAAGAATATGGTGCTTTTATCATAATTAATCTCTTGCCTAGAAGCAGATTCATAGAGCTGTAATAAAGCCTTGATAGCCTTAGCTTCCACGACAGAAGCCAGAAGAAGTAGGATAGTGTCGTCAGCAAACTGTTGATGGGAGACAGCTTGGCTGATGGAAGTGGGTTTAGAGCCATTTAAAAGACCATCTTTAACCGCTTTGCCAATTGTTCTACTAAGGCTGTCAGCCAAAAGAATGAAGAGTAAGGGGGAGATGGGATCTCCTTGCCTAAGACCTTTGCTGCTAGTGAAAAATCCCACAGGCTCCCCATTAACAACCACAAAGAATCTGGCTGTAGATATACAAGTCTTAATAATTCTTCTGAATTTTTCCGTGAACCCAAATTTTGTTAAAACTTTGTCAAGGAAAACCCAAGATACCTTTTCAAAAGCTTTATTCATATCAAGCTTAAGGACCATATTTTCCTTTTTATTATTTTCCATGCAATGTATGGTCTCGTGAACCATAATCACTCCGTCTTGTATAATCTTGCCTTTAATGAAGCCACTCTGCTGCCTTGAGATGAGATCATTCATTATGAGCTGCAGTCTAGTAGTAATAATTTTGGTGAAGATTCTATATATGGCATTCACTAGACTGATAGGTCTAAAGTCCTTGAAATCTTTAGCATCCATTTTTTTAGGTGCCAGCACAATGTGAGTCTTATTAAGCTGTTTTAAAATATTTCCCATTATATAGAATTCATTCACCGCTTTGAAAAGATCCTCCGAGTAGATTTCCCAGAATTTCTGAAAAAAATTAATAGAGAACCCATCCGGTCCAGGAGCCTTATCTCCCTCTAAAGCAAAAACAGCTTTTTTCAGCTCTTCAAGCGTGACTGCTTTGGTGATGCTTCTAAATTTCTGGTCCTCAATTTTATTCTGAGGAATGGCCTCCAACATAAAGGAAATAGCTTTAGAGTTGCTGACATTTCTCTCTTCAAGAAGTTTTTTATAGAAGTCAAGCGCTTATTTCTTAATGCTATTGGGATCTTTTATGATATTTCCGTTGTTTTTAGAAACTTCTAAGATCTTGTTACAGGATTTGTGCTTCAAAGTAGTCATATGAAAGAACTTTGTGTTCCTGTCTCCCTCTTTGAGTCAAATAGCTCTAGATTTAAGACGCCATGAAGATTCCTCTCTGCTGCAGATCGTATGCAACTCTGAAAGAATATTTTTTTCATTTACTTCATCTTCAACCGATCTCCCCATAGTATCCATTTTTAATTTCAGATCCTGAAGCTTTTGTTTTAACTTTTTTTTTTTCAAAAATATTTCCAAAAACTCTTTTATTCCAGATTTTGACTTGCTTTTTGACATTTTTGAGTTTTTGAACCAATCTGAATTGAGCAGTACCTTGACCATTCCATCCCCACCATTCTTTTATCTTGTCATAGATATTGTCATGCTCCATCCACATCTTTTCAAATTTGAATGAGCTTCTTGTGGGTTTAGTCCAATTGAGAAAGTTTAAAGCAATCGGATTGTGATCCGATCCAATTCTGGGAAGGGAAGAAAGATGGAAGTCTTGACTGAGAATCCATCTTGCTGAAATTAGAGCCCTATCCAATCTCACCTGAATGAACTCCTTTTCCAATCTTCTATTATTCCAAGTATACTTATTTCCATGAAGATCCACATCTAAGAGGTTATGTTCAGCAATAAAATCGGCAAAATCCTCCATTCCAATAGAAAAGGCGGAGGTACCTCCAAACTTCTCGCCTGGGTTTAGTGGGGAGTTGAAATCTCCCATAATAACCAGTTAGTAGAACAATGTTGGTTTCTAAATATTTTAAGTTCAGTCCAAAGTTTCCTTCTACCACTAGCTGAATTAGGGGCATAGATGTTAGACAAGATCCATTCACTCTTATTCTCAATAGTGACAAATTTGACTGCAAGATGATTAATATTATCATTGAGAACCATACCAGTACAGTGTCTTTTATCCCAAAGTGTAGCCAGTCCACCAGAAGCTCCCTGGGAGTCTACAGCTACCATTTCTGAGTTATCCCAAAAACTCTTTTTAATAGTTTCAAGGGTCTTAGCTTTCATCTTCGTTTCTTGCAGAATCAAAATGCTGGGATTACTGGAATCCCGTAACTCCTTGATGGTTCTTTTCTTGGAGTTTCCATTTAGGCCTCTGATATTCCAAGAAATAATCTTCATTTGGAGTGATTGGTGGTTGGAATTCCTTGATGGTTCAACTGACGCTGAACACCATCTGCAATATCCCTCTCCATTTTTTTAGATCTAAGAGTCTTTTTAGAAGGTTTTCCTCTTTTTGAACTTCCTCCAAAATCAGCTATTCATCTAGCAGAAGACCTAGTTTTTTTGGAAGTAGAGGTGTCCCAATTGTCTATTTTCTTTTTTTTATCACTATATAGTGATTCTGGGATCATTTCAAAACCTTTCAATCTTTTTTTCTTTTTTGAAATGACCATTGTGAATCTAGAATCAGGATCCTCCGTATCCATAGTAGGCGTAACTTCTCCCTCTTCACATTCTTTCTGAATCCTGATAGGCGTGAGAACAGTAGTTGATCTGGTACTGCAGCAGATCGGTAAAACCACTATTGTGTTGCTGGGACAAGGCAGTAGATCAGCATTTTCCCTAAAAGAGATTATCTCCAAAGGTTCTTTTGGTGTCATACATTCCTTGTTCCAAGTTTCCTCCCTGATGCACGACTGAATTTCTTTCTCAATTGACATACTGTTATGAAAATGCTCAAAAGGGATTATATTAACCTTCACAAGGCCATCTTGCTTGTTCACTACCATGGATACCTTAACAGAGTCTTCTTTATTTGATGCTTCAAAAGGTTTATCCAAGGATACCTTCATAGATTTATCCAAGACTTCTTTGTTAGGGGGTTCAGGTAAAGTTGTTGCTATGGCTTTAGGATGCCAGATGAGATGTTTCTTTATTTGAGTTCTAAAACCCCTTTTTTTACCTTTTCTATTTAACTCCAAATCTTTCTGACTAGGGGCTTTGTCTTCATTCCAGCTATCCGTGCTTGGAACCCTACTATCCTTGTCCAGATCTGAGTCCTTCCCAGGCTGTTCAGCATCCAAAGGAGGGGTCTTCTTCTTGGAATAGTTTTTGTTAGAGTGTCCAATGCCATGACAACGTTTACATCTTAAAGTTTCAACCTCAATTTTTTGGGTCCATATCCCAAATCTAGATTTCAAGATTACGTGCTCCAGAAACTCCTGATCCATAGCTGAGAAAATGCAAAAATGAGCAAAAGCAAGCCTGGATCTGTTTCTCGTGGGTCCATCCAGCCCAATAGGTGCACCTAAGGATTTTGCAATATTCAGTAGTATTTCATCATCCCAGAAATGCAATGGTAGTCCTGGTAACCTACACCAGATTGGGATGGTGTTTATATTTTCATTATTCGGATCAAATCCCGGATACCATTTTTTCAAAAAAAGGCCCATATTACTCATCCACCAGGGTCCTCCCAAAAGCACCGAATCCAAATCCTCTTGCTGATTAAATTTTGCCAGGAAAAAGCCTTTAGGCATAATGGTAATATTTAGGGCTCCCTTAGGTTTCCACTTTCTCAAAGCCCATTTTCTAATGAAATCAATATTAGGTCTAGAGCCAAGAAACTTACCAATGAGGGAGAGATTCACTTTATTTAAGGCTCTATCAAAAAATCCATCTGGGACCCTTAGATAGGTGGCGCCCTCTTTGTCCATTTCCCATGTGAACTGATCAGTGATTTTCAGACCCACCTTGAGGTTAGGGCTTTGAAACAGCTTATTCCAGGCCATAGGTGTGGATCCCAACATTTCCCCATTTTTGTTTATAACCGTCCGATTGTGGCCGAAGATCTTCTTTTCCTCAGCAAACTTTGGCATATTGCATAGAATTTCTGCAGCCAGAACTACAGAAACCGCACTGACAGTACCCCCAGTATCTTCTGCGTTCGTACTCGTGCCCACAAGCATCCCATTCTGGCTACAGATCAGCCTTTCATCAGCATTTTTAACCTTAGTTCATAGACATTCTGCAGCCAAAACTGCAGAAACCACATCACCATAGTTTTCTCCATCGCTATTTTTCTCCATTGATACATATATTACTTCTTATGTTATTATGAAGGTATTGCTTAACTTTATTATATTATGTTAAGATTGTAGAGATGTAAGTTAGGAGTATTTATATTTTCACTGATTATAAGATGACATTATGATTGAATAACTTGTGTGGTGATTTAGCAGAAGAACTTACCCTTAAAAATTTGTAAAATAGTATTATTTTTACACTTTTCATAAAATAAATCTAAAATTATATTGTATATACCTAAATTAAAAAAAAAATTAATATAATTAAAATATAAATAAATATTTAGAATAATTGACGGTCATATATAAAATATTCAAGTCATATGTGATGGTTATTTCAAATATTTGCAAGTATTTTATGGCTAAAAATGTTTAAAATGTTTAAACAATTGCCAAATTTAACACCTGGTTGTGGACTTTGTTGCACCCATTGAAGGGAATGAAAAATGTTTGGGATTTTATTTGATCAAAAACAAAATTAGAGGGATATTATTTTTTAGAGCTTTGCTATGATTTATTTTGTTAATTTGGGATCCCAGATCTTCGGGAATAGCGTTACAATAAAATTCAAACAATTCTTAAAATGTTATTGTACATTTCTATCGTTAGTAAATAATTTAAATTTATTTCATATCTATAATTGAATACGCAAATATATTTGGTTAGTTTAATAATTAATTTGAATGAATTTCATATCAATATTTAAATATGAACATATATATGGAATGATTTTACAGTGAATTACATTCTCCTACTCTAAAGTCACCCTCTTCTAGTTTCTTCATAATATCTTTAGTGATTATCTGGTTACGTTGAGTTTCAATCACATCATACTGAATGAACCTAGAAGTGTTTCAGATCTCTTGAATTTCATTAGCCTAGTGGCCGCTAGGCCACAAGACATTTTAATTATTCAAATCTTCATAGATTACTTTGAAAGACATTTAAACATTGATAAGAACCTTATTCCAAAACATTAATAATGCCTAGCAGTCACTACCCCATATAAAACAGAAACATGTTTTAATTATAATGAAGAATAAATAATGCCTAGCATCCACTACCTCATATAAAATAGAAACATGTTATGTATATAACAAAGCATAAATAATGTCTAGCAGTCACCATTCTGTATAAACCATAAACATGTTGTGTTTATAATAAATCATAAATAATGCCTAATGGCCACTAGTTCTTATGAAAAAAAAAATGTTTTGTATAGAACAAAGCATAAAAAATTCCTAGCGGTCGCTAGCCAATGTAAAACATATACATGTTTTGATTATTCCAAAGAATAGATAATCCCTAGTGGCCACTAGCCCGTATAAAGTATTCCAACACTATGATTTTGGATTCCAATATATGGGACTTTGGAGTGTATTAAATTTGAATATATGCGATTTTGGATTCCAATATACTTGATTCTGGATTCTAGTATATGCAATTTTGGATTTCGATATGTGAGATTTTGGAGTCCAAATAATTCCAATATTTAACATTTTAGAATCCAAAAGTAATAATTTTGGATTTCAATATTGGCTATATGTTTTAGTTGTTCAGACTCGAATAAGTCCAAAGTTAGTGAAATAAGCATTAAAATAAAAAAGGAACTCAACTCCTAGGTATTCCATACTTAAGATAAAACATAAATAACAAGTATCCACAAATATTCATTGAAATTGGGGTAGGATATCATCACTAATACATAATCCATGATGGATTACTATAATATCTATTTATAAGAAATTGTAAACACCTTTTTTTAATTTAATTATTTAACAATAAAAAAATTGGACTTTCACCTTAAGCATGACTCATGTTCACGTTCCATATCCATTTAACCTACCATTATCTCCATTTGATGAATTTATCATCTATGAAAACTTCTCAATTACTCATAGAAAAAATCAAACTATTCTATAGTAGTATAATATCCATAAGCACTAGTCCTAGAAAGTTACAGATTCCTTTGAATAGCCTATTTAGAACTGAGTACTTGGGACAAACCATCCCATAGTTTGGTTCTAAGACAAAATATATTATCTTGTACCATATAATTCTCACATTTTAAATTTGATATCCTTACTTGGGTTGGTTCATATACCATAGGTCATCCTTAGTGAAAAATCAAACCTACAAATCCCTATAAAATCAAGTCTAACTCACTCATTTAAGGACATTAGTAATTTTAAAGAAAAATCATTGAAAAATACATTCCTAAAACACTCCAAACATTCATAAACTTATTTAAAAAAATAACTCAACATATGAGCAACCCATACATAGGTATGAAACTAGCCATAATAGGTCTAAGAGTGATGCTCTCATTTAATAAACCTTATAATTCAAGACAAGACAACATTAAGTGATCCAGGCCATTCTCTCATTTTTAAAAGATCGTATTTCCAAATTCGTTTCATCCATATAGATATCACATACTAGGTGGAGAATAATGTGTGGTTTGAGGTCACTTTAGAGTAGTATTGGTGTAGGTGGCTTAGGGCCACTTCAACCAAAACATTAACCTTTTTACATAATATCTTACCCATGGTTAAGGTTTGAATGTGTTTCACATCACACATAGCATTTCACATAAATATGAAATCTACGGTTTTAGTTTTAAGTTCATCACAGATTGTCTCAATCAAAAAAATAGAGAGGTCTAAAAAATATTTTTTGAAAATTATATGGCATAGGACTAGACCGTATCATACTTTACGATAGGCTAAATATTTATGTTATGTTGGAAAAGTAGCACCCTAGGATTTGCACACTATAAACCCCTACTTTTGATTAACATAGGATTGTCTCTAGGTGTTAGACCCTGTAAATGAGACAAACCTCCATAAAACACTTGTTCCTCCACCTATCCTAATGCTAAAAATACTCCTAGAAATGTAAATGCAACTATCCTAACACTAACCTAGATTTTCCAAGGGATCGGGGAAGGAAGAGATACATAAAATGAAGTTATTAAACTAAGGGAAGTGATAACATAAAGAAAAGAGGATGGAGATATCCGTAGTGAGTAAAAATGGAAGAAAAAAGAGATAGAAGAGGGCAGACAAAAGTGCCATAGTTCAAAGAACACATTCAAACCTCTAATTTTGTGGAGCACAATATGCATGTAAATGAAATGAAAGGAAAAGGAGGAAACATAACTTGAGTTATGGTGGGAAAATCCACAAAACACCGATTTTATTTCTTAAAATGCTGCACAATCCATTGCAATATATGCATGAGGAAAAAATCCTTTACAAAATGCATAAATTCGAGGCCTGCAGCTCACAAAAGTGCTGGAACAATTTTGGCAAAATTCATTTGCAATCTAGAATATCTCCCCTAAAAATGAGGGGATATTACATATATATAGAGAAAAGGAGCTACGAACTGACATCTTTCATTAATTTCCCATACAGAGGTATGGGTAACCATACCGGTTCGCTTACCAATGGTACTTTTCTGCCACGGTGAACATGGGTGACATACCTCATTAATCCGGTTGTTGATCTACCCTATATGATGCCATTAATGTTTGTTCCGTAGATGACATTCCTTGTTGACACCCGACAAGAACCAAAGTAGCAGTCTGCTGACAAAGGAATGAGTTATCGCAAGACAAGGAGAAATGTTGTTGTGTGATAAGGGAAGGTTGACGCGCATCAAGAAGGAATGATGACGTGTGACAACGAAGGGGAAATGATGCGGAAGGAAGAATGAAGTGTGATAAAGAGGGGAAATTATGATACGATATAGAGGAATGTTTTCACATGACAGGGGATGGGTGTTGATGTGCATCAACAATGGTTAATGCACATCAGGGAGGAAATAATTGACACGTGATAGCAAAGGGGCATTGATGTGTGTCAAGAGGAATGATTGAAACGTGTCAAGAAGATGGTTGACGCATGTTAAGAAGAATGGTTAATGCATGTCAATGAGGCAAAAATGAGTAAATTTTACCAACTTGATCATTAAAATAAACCCATCTCCAAACCTTCAGAGTAGCAAACTTGTTAATTATCAATGCCTATTCCTGTAGGTTAATCCATTTTGAAATGGGGGAATATGGATAAAAAAGTTGTGACTTAAGAATTGATGTTCCTGCTAAATCAGAAAGACTGGTGATTTTGCATCCATTGGGCATGGAGTCATTCTGATTGTTGAAACTAGTTTCATGGCCAAAAGATTTTAAACATCTAAAACACTACTGGGACATTATTTCATCATCAGGCCTTACCAGAAACTAGAAGTTGCAACTACAACAGAGCACAACTACGTACAAATAACAAAATCATACATATCCCAAATGGAACATGCAGAGAGTGCACAAGAACTTATCTAAAAGAAAAGATAACTACAATAGAAAAATGTTTCATAAGAACTTGGAGGAAATAAACTAATCTACTATTTATAAGGAAGATACTTTATTTTAGTAACAATACTTGAGATAGATCCCATTGACTGGAATTTGTAATTCTTCTCCATCTAACTTGGATAGTTTGAAAGAGTTGTTTATTTTACATCCTAAAATTGTATAAGCTGGACACTCCATATCACATCAAACTTAGATTTTCTCCCTAGTTTGGCTCTATTTGCATCCCATTTCAAAACCAAGTCTCCTTCTTGGAAAGTTTTGTTTTTGATCTTTCTATCAAAGCTCATCTTGATTTGAGCTTGGTCGTTCTCCATTATTTTCTTGGCCTATTTTCTTATCTCTTCTATCTCCATGAGCTCTACATACCTAACTTCCATAGCTATAACTTCAAACAACTCCATTATCTTGATAATCTCCAAGGATAGTAACTCAAGGGATACCGGAAGGCGTGTTTCCCTTCCATAAACCAACTTGAAAGGGGAATAACTAGTTGCATTCTTTGGATTGATTCTATCATCCCACAAGGATGATTTCAATTTGGTATGTCAAGTTCTCTGATTTTCATTAAGGGTTCTTCTTATGATTCACAACAAGTTCTTATTCATGGAATTTTCTCTCTCCTTACCCTAGGGGTAGTATTTAGAAGAATTGCTCAAGTAGATGTCATTTCTAACATCCGAATTAGATATATTTTCTCTAAGAAAAGATAAGGAATTATTTTATATGATAGTGGAAGGGACACAAAACCTTGTTGTAATACCTTTATACAAATATAGAATGCAGGCTTCATTTACTTTCTTAAGTGCAACTACTTATATCCACTTAGTGCAGTAGTCTGTAGCTGTAAGGATCCATTTTTGGCCTAGAATGGAATTTGGGTTGATCACCCAAATAAATTCCAAGCCCCATTGCATGAATAGTTTGATTATAGAGATAAGATGGAGTGGGAGGACTGTTATCCTCTCTTTTCCTATGAAGAAGACACACTTCTTACATTTCTTGATCCATGAGTAACAATCATTAAAGAGATTAGGCTAGCAATAACCAACCCTCATGGTTCTAACAACTATTTATATTTGGGGAAAATTTACCACCTACCTCTCCATCATGAAAATCATGCAATACCCTCTCTATCTGATCTATCTTGATGCACCTTAGGAGGACACCATTCATATCCTTTTTGAACAAAATATTATCTACAAGCACATATGAGATACAATGAAGTCTGAAATACCTCCTTTTGGATTTACTTAATCCTTGAGGACTTTGACCCATTTGAAGAAATTAAAGAATATCCTGAGTCCAACAAGGGATGGGTAAACCACCTACAGACTATTCCTAATTATCATGCAACACCATAATATCTTTTGCCTCATCTCTTGATTCAACATGCTAGCATGAAGCTAGTTGTTCACACAACCCTTTTCTCCCAACTAATTTTGTTACATATATATATATATATATATATATATATATATATCATACTCCATGACCTTGGTTATCTAACTAGCTCTCTTCTCATTAAGGTTCTTGTTCAAAAGAAAATATTTTATAGGAACATGTGAAACTAATAGATTAATTCTTTTATTTGACACTAGATGCTTGAATTTCTTTAAACTTGTAATCACAACAAGGACATGCATCTCAATGAATGAATATCTCACCACATAATTCTGAAGGCCTTGGCTGAAGAATATAATAGGCTGCTCTATTCCTTCTTGATTTTGTTATACCAGTATAGCATATATTGCATAGGTGCCTCCAAAAGCATATAAAATGAATTCCTTTAAGAAATATAGATTTATGAGGGTTGGATCCTGTGTAATAGCCTACTTTATACATTTATAGCTTTAAATATTTCTTTTCCTTTAGTAGTCCATTTGAAAACTATGTTCTTCTTTAGCATCAATGTTAGTGGCTTGACAATATGGGAAACATTAGGAACAAACCTCCTAACAAAATCAATTTTCCCCAAAAAGATTTAGTAAGCCTTCTTGTGACTTGGAAATGAAAATGCTCAAATAGCTTCTATATTTTCTAGATCAATTACCAACCCTTCCTTAGACACAATATGGCCTAAAAGCTTTCCTTCATGAGCTAAGAATATGAACTTATTTGGATTCAAAGACACTCTAAACCTCTTACATCTTTGGAACACTTGCCTAAGGTGAAAAAGGTGTTTTGTTGCATCTTTGGAGAACATTGTAATGTCATGTAGGTACCCAAGAACTATTTTATTGATTAAACCATTGAACACCATATCCATAGCTCGATGAAATGTTTCTCCAGCATTTGACAGTCCAAATGACATCTTTCTATAGGAATAATTTCCCCACTTTGTAGTGAAGGCTATCTTGAAGTGGTCATCTTCCTTTACCATGATTTGATTATATCCTAAGTAGACATCCAACAACGAGAACCTTTCGGAACCAGCTACAACCTATAGGATTTTCTCCATGGAAGGAAGTGGACAATCATCCTTGAGAGAGGTCCTATTCAAGTCTCTAAAATCCACACATAACCTAATTTCCCCTTTCATTTTCGTAATCGGGACTATATTTTTTACCCATGAAGAGTTATTGATTGCAAAGATGATATTTTCCTTAATGAGTTTGTCCACTTCCCTTTTCATGAGAGGATCGATATGAGGATTGACTAGCCTTTGCTTCTTCCTAATAGGTTTAGATCCTAGATCTAGTTCAATCGTGTGTTATGCCAGATTAGGATTAAATATTTTTAATTCCTCATAGCTCAAAGAAAATACATCTAAAAATTCTTGAAAAAGTTTTATAAATTAATATTTTTCTTGATCATTGCTTACCTTGCCAATTTGAAATGTTTTTCCTTCTCCAAATGAATTTGGCTCTAAATCTTCACTTTTGACTTGAATATTTTATCTTTCCCTCCAGAATTGATCATTGGGGTTTAAGATGGATTCAAGAGTCACTAAGCCTTTATGTAGCTTTTTTGTCTTCAGTTGAACCACTTTGTCACAATATTACTACTCCAATCTATCGTAATTTCTTGAGGATAACTCAACTTCTTCTTGTAGGAAATTACTGATTTGTTGGTTAGTTTCAAATACTTTACAACTTGTATTGTTATCTAAAAGAGTTGGCCTTACAATCACTCTAATATTAGGCTGAGTTTGATCTCTCTTGATACTACTAACAACATCAAATGTTACCCCAACCACTACAAGTCTATCTGCAACCTCGTTCTTCTTCCTTGGTATGGCCACAATGTTGAATGCTTCAAATTATTCAATTTGATCCCATACCTAATGCTTGTAGGATTTGAGAAGATCATTTTTGGCTACATGAGATCCTCTGATCTAGTTCACAATCAAATCACTATCCCCAAAAACCTACAGATTTTTAATACCTCACTTTCTCACCCAATGCAATCCATGGATCAATGCTTCATACTCAACAGTGTTTTTGAACAAGTAAATTGAAAACAAAAATTTGAGTAGTATTTTATACCTTGATGGGAGACAATCATTTCTCTTTATCCAACATATTTCTTAATCCTCAAGCCATCAAAGAAAATCTTCCATACTTCGTTGTCATCTTTATCATATGGTTTTATGACACTAGCAAGAGGTGTATTTTCGTCATGCAGAAAATAGATTCCTAATTCAACTTTCTCTATCTCATTGTATGGATAAAATATATGCCTCTTTTTTTCCCATTCATCAAGAGTCAAATCTAGAATGCCTCCAACCTTGGTATTTATTTATGGAGTTCTTGGGAAATATTCTCGATCAAATGGTGAGAAATTCGCATTGATTGAGTTTGGTACATGAGGCTCAATATGGAAATTTGTAATAGGCTCAGATCTAATTGTAGCCTTAGCTCCATACCTTATTCGGAAAAGCATATGTGACCAATCAGTAGACAAGTAGCCTCCAATTTTAACTGTGAAGTCTCTTGATAAGCACAATGCAAAGAGTGGTGGTGAGTTGATCACTGATACATCTTGTAACACTATGACATTTAGGCATGTATGTAGTGTTAGGCTCGATTCTTTGATCACTCCAACTTTTATTACTATCATCCTATCTAATTGCACTACACCTCTAGAAATGAATTCATACATATTACCCAACTGACCAACTATCCACTTGGGCATCACTGAGATTCTTGCTCCTGAATCAATCATTTATTTATGTACAAGATTGTTTTTAATGATCAAAGATATGTAAAATAGAGGAGGCTCCATGATTTTTCCCTATTGACTTCTTTGATAGCCTTGTTGTGGAGCTATATTAGTGAGACCTTCTATTGATTCTCTAACAACTCATTTGATATGGGCAAGTTGGCTATATGGCTACTTGCAAAAGGTCCCTTTTCCCAGAAATTTTAAAATATTCCCACATAGAGGTGATTACATTTGTTTTCTTCATGTTGTCAATGATATTGAATGAAGTTGGGTCATCCTTCTACTACTCCCTAATTGGCACATCCTTTTCCTATACATGATCAACTACAATGGGTACCCTAGGCAAATTGTGTGGTCTTATGTCTAGATTTGAGCCACTGACTCCTTGGGGTGTGATAGAATTTTGAGAAACACCTGTATTTGATGATTTTACTCCCTCTATATATTTTTTCTTAGACCTTTTGTTGTTGTTACCTCCTGAAAAGGAGGCTTCTTTATACCAAAAAATCCTCTACTTCCCAATTTACAATGGTAGTTTCACTTAGAGGTGCTTCTTGAGTAGTTTCATGTTGTTGACTTTCCCCTTGGTCTAGTTCTTGAGATACATACACCATTTTCACAATTAAAGTATGTGGCTTGATTGTGAGGTTGAATAGAAGGGAAACACCAATCATAATCATGTTCCACATTGTTCTGGACTAGAACCAACACTTGGGATGTTGAAGGTGTACTGGGGTTGTACAGTTGGAATGGATTGGCAACAGCGGGTTGTCCTTTGTTTGTATTTACATCTTTGACATGAGGTCTATTAAACTGATATGGAGGCTTGTTTGGTTAGGCTTGAGGATGATAAGTTCTAAAATTATGGGAATGTTTCCTTTTAAGGGTCACCAATTCATTCCTTGAGTTTTCTGATTGCTTCATAACTTCTTGGAGTTCATTTTTAGTACTATAAGAAGAGTTAGAAGCCTCATTGGAACTCTGATTTCTAGGGGAAAGAATAGGGGCTAATGTAGGAATTTGACTAGAACTAGTAATCCCCATTTCTAGATAAATAGGCATATGTGGCTTAGGTGCTATTTTATTGGCTTAGAATTGGCAATTCTCAGCTCTGATGACTATGGCGTAAGCCCTGTGTAAGGTTACCCCTCCCATAGATTGAATCATTATAGATATATCAGAATTAAAATCTTTAAGGAAATAAAGGAATGCACCTTTAGTAGTTGGTCTCATGGTGACTAAACTTTGGTCCCATATTATTTGGAATCCTAAATTTAATTTGGCCATCTATTCATTTAGTGCTCTCTTGATTATAGTAAGTTTCTCTAGGAGAGATAGATTGTCTACCTTTTCTCTGAATTGGCCACATAGAGTTGTACATAATTGATCCTAATTTTGGATTGACCCTACTTCCAGTCTTATAAACCACTACAAATATTTTCCTTTGAAAGAAGAAACCATAAGCTTTACTGCCACATCAATTTCAATAATCTCATGTATGACACAGACATTTGCAATGTCTTGAATGTGATCAATTGGTGTTGTGTGATTATCCTAATTAAAGAATTGAATGTTATTAAATGATGCCACATGAACTAGATTTTGTGCATTAAGGGTCAGTGGATTTCTACTAGTAAAATTTGTAAAAGGATTTGGTTTTCCTTGTGGTGGCTACTGATGTGTCATCCTGATTGGCCTAAGAACCCCAGTTGATTGAAGGAAGGGTCTACCTAGTGGAGGGATTGATAAGGTTCTATTTGGTAAAGATGGAGACCTTTGTATTCTTCTTCCTCTCCTTCCTCTTCTTGGGGATAACTACAAATCCTCAAAACACCTTCTTCTCTTTCTTTAGACTGAGTTTGGATCCTTCTCATGTACTTGTTCCACTAGCACTACTAGAACCAATTGATTTTTTGATTGGATTCGCATGATGTGTTGTTGCAAATCCTCCAAAGGCTAAAAATTCACCAAGACACACACCCAATCTTGATAACAATGGAAATATTGATTTCTGTCCCGCCGTGTGAGCCAAAAATGTTATGTCGAAAAAGTAGCACCCTAGGATTTGCACAATGTAAAAGCCTACTTTTAACTAACTTGGGATTGTCTCATGGCATGGGACCCTTAAACTTAGACAAACCTCTAGATAAGGCTGATTCCTCCACCTATCCTAATGCTAAAACTACTCTTAGAAAGGTAAATGCAACTATCCTAACACTAACCTATATTTTCCAAGGGACCAGGGAAGGAAGAGATGCATAAAATGAAAGTCTTACACTAAGGAAGGGGTTAACACCAAGAAAAGGGGATGGAGATATCCTTAGTGAGTGAAAATGGAAGAAAATTGAGGTAGAAGAGGGTAGAAAAAAATGCCACAGTTAAAATAACACATTCAAACCTACAGTTTCATGGGGCACAATGAATTTAAATCCCACGAAAGAGTTTAACATGCACAATATACCTAAAATTGCAATGAAAGGAAAAGGAGGCAACAAAACTCAAGATAGGGTGAATAAAGCAACAAAATGTCAATTGTATTGCTTAAATTGATGCACAATCCATTACAATATAGGAACGATGTAAAAATCCTTTCCAAAATGTAAAAAATTCAATTCCTACAGCTCACAAAAGTACTAGAACAATTTTGGCAAAGTTCCTTTATAATCTAGAATCTCTCCCCTACAAATGAGGGGAATATATATATATATATATATAATGAGCTACCAACTGACATATTGCATTAATTTCCAATATAGAGGTGTGGGAAACCATACTGGTTCAATTTCCAATGGTACTTTGCTAGCACGGTGAACATGGGTGTCATACCTCATTAATCTGGTTGTTGAGATACCATGTACGATGTCATTAATACTTGGTATGTAGCTGAAATTCCTTATTGATGCCCAACAATAACCAAAAAATAACGTTTGATAAGAACCAAAGTATCATTCCAGTGATAAATGAATGTGTTGTCGCACGATAAGGAGAAATGTTGTCATGCGATAGTGAGGGAAGGTTGGCACACATCAAGAAGGAATGTTGACATGCGACAATGAAGGGGACATGATGGGGAAGGAAAAATGATGCATAATAAAGAGGGACAGTTGTCACACGATAACAAGGAATGTTGTCACATGATAAGGGATGGGTGGTGATGCATGTCAGTAGAAGTGATTGACTCATGTTAGGGAGGAAACGGTAGTCGTGCGACAGTAAATGGGAGTTAACGTATGTCAATAAGAATGGTTGACGTGCATCAAGAAGATGGTTGACATGCATCAATAAGAATGGTTAAAGTGTGTCAATGACGTGCAAATTTGTATATTTTTCCAACTCGATCATTAAAACAAACCCAACTCCAAACCTTTACTGCTGTGAGATGTAAATTGTTTCCCATTAACTATAAATTCCCAGACCTATAGGTTAATCCATTTTGAAAGTGGGGCCCAAATATGGATAACGATTTTCATACCTATTTAGTTTTTAGTCATATTTATAGATAAAAATCACCTGTAAGTAATTTTGAGTATTCCCAGTCACTCTACACTCATAGATCACAGTTTTTCTCCTATAATTAACAAAGTACACTCCTCCTCTTATGTTTTGAGTAATTGGTTCTATCATTATATCTTAAAAATTTATTTATGAGATATATTTTACTTTATGAATTAATGTTTATTATTTAATAAAAATATTAAAATTATACTACCCTTATGAATTTAAATAAATAAGATCCTAATCTCAAGAAAACCACTTATTTATTTACTTAGGGCGTATTAAACAAGGAAGCTAAATTTTGAGAAATGCACAACTAAAAATAAAAGAAGGAAAATTACTTGATCCCTTGAATACATTAAATGAAGAGATACCTCGAGACACTAAAGAGGTAAAATCCACCCTAACTAAGTGGAGTTCTTATTGTATCAAAATGAAGACGTTGGGTGAATCTAGGAAAAATAATGAAAGTGGTTGTCAATAGATGCACAAATTAGTTAGTACAAGAGGATGTTGAACCCAAAATTTTGGAGCATGCACATCCATATACACGTAAATATGAGCAAAAAAATTGTTGTATGCATTCTAGTAAATCCTAGAGAAAGGAATAAATAAACAACTAAATGTGTTAGAAAATAATCTTAGTGCATGATCTATTAGTAGGAGTGATAAATCTAGTTGGTGGGGAAGTAGTTGGTCACTAATGGTTGTTTTTATTTTCCCTGATAATTTAGATGGGCTATTTTCAATTTAAATTTCTTCTACCATATATAAATAGATTTTATGGCATTACAAGAAGGGGATATGTCTTTTAGAGAAGTAGGAAAGGATAAATATATGAATATAGAGATATATAATGACATTGGGAATATCATGCTTCCTATGTAACGAAAAATCACAAATTAATATCGTAAACGTGTTCTAGTATTAAATAACACATGGTATTTGATTTGCTAATGTTTTCTTTAAAATTTCATATGTGAGTACCATTTATTGAAATACATAATGGTTTTTTTGCTATAATAAATAGGTAACATGAATTTTACAATCATATAATAATGTCTCCAAGTAACAATATGTGTGTACCTCTTCTCCTTACAATCCTTGCACCTAAACTTATAGGAATCTAACCTCCTCATACACTTTGGGTGAGTTTCTGGACTGATACCCAAGTGATGTTCTAATGTGCATTAAAAAAATGACTCAAGGGATTATATTGGAATATGGAACCTTGGGTGAGTATTAAAGATGCCTTTTTTCTAATTTTGTAATTTATAATGTCACCATTTACTTAATCCATTTATTCATGACGTGCACACTTATAATGAGATTAATTGTTATATCTAAGTACATCCGTAGTCGTACTAAAATAATTTATCTCCCTAATACATTAATTATCTACTTACAAACCTTCTCATATAAGCCATAAGTAGTCCATTATGCATTGTTAATGTACATAGATCTCCAAAATACAATCCCACACTACTTGACTAAACCATTAAACAAGAAAAAATTGTCTAGTGGCCTAGTCCTATAAAAATAGTCCCATCCTAGGAAACCCAATGGTCAATTTATCAATTTACTAATTTAATAAAATATGAATATTTTTTTGAAATATAATTACAAAGCTACTACAATGATATAGAATAAAATAAAAATATTGAGCACTTCAAAGATGTAATTATGTAAGAAAATGAGAGAGATAGGGAACTTATCTAATTTTTGCTTATCCCAAAGTATACCCGAAATTTGATCAACTGATGAACATGTTGGGAAGAATGCTAGAAATGCTTGATATGAATTTTGGAACTCACAAGTATCCAGGACACAAGTGCCTGGGTGGGGACGCCTAGGTGCCAGAGACCTTCTGTAGGTGCCTATGACTACATAAAGGGTCGAAACTTTATTTTTATGGTGTTGATAGGGTTTCACTACCCTTTTTTGTTAATCACCTATAGTTCACTAGAATATCACTAAATTCACTAATAACCTGCAAAAAAAAATAATATCCTACAAAACCCCCAAAAAAGCATCAACTCTTAAGAAGAAAAAATACAAAATGGGGAGTTAGACTGACCCCGATGGTCACCTAGAAGAGTGAGCTTATAATCTACTATTGCACTACATATCAGACTCCATGTAGTTATTTTTTACTAAATTTCTCGTTCATAATGAGGGTTTGATGCACTAGCCAATAAAAAACTAGAAAACTCATAAATATAGGAGGATTTATGTTACGTCGGATATGATGTGATATGGGCGCAAGATGATAATGTAATCCACTATTGTAAATCAGATCAAACCTGTAAATAATATCCACTGAAGGGAAAATTATTAGATGGTTTGGATGGGGGTTTCCTGACAAAGTGGATCCGAGAAGAGTTTAACTTACTTGATGGATGTCAACCCTCATTATTAAACAAAATTGATATAAAGTAAAGGTAGACTAAAAGTATGTAGAAAATGAAAGCTTTATAGAATATGAAATTAATTATGATTGATTTAAATTTGATCTGATTGAAATGAAATAAAAATTGAATGTACTAAGTCTAGGTCGACAGTAACCTAGACTATGCAGGGGTAGGTCGACGGTGACCTGAGGCAGAAGGATAGAATGATATCTATAAATGCAGACCATGAGGATCTGAGTGTAGATTAGACAATACATGGGCCTGTAGACACGAGAAATAATCTACAAAGGAGGTATGATGCAAGGAAATGTAAGGAATGTAATGTAATTACGATCACAGTGGATTTGGGCTTAAAATCATATAGGTTCAGAGAAGCAAGATGGGGATTCAGGTTCTTGGAATAGTACAAGAGCTAGAACAAACACTGAAAGGAATCCAGAGAAAAAAGAATGAGGATATAAGATCATGTCGATGATGACCTAGGAAAATTGATGGAAATCTGAGAAATGTTGGAAAAGGCTAAGAGAAATAACCTAAATTAGGAGATCTGCAAGAAGAAAAATTGATAGAAATGGGTTGATAATGGAGTCCTAACCATTTCTGGAATAGTTGGGCCTTAAAAGTACCAAAGGGTGTGCATTCATAGGACTAGTGATAAGAAAGGCACTCAAGGGAAAGCACGCAGGACAAATGGGTTTAAGAAGGGTTTAAGTGAAAACAAGGTGCGCGTGGGAGGTAGAACATGAGTTTAAATGACTTAGCAATATTTAGAATTATAGAGACATTTGAAGAAAAGCATGAGGACCCGACTAGGCATGATTAGTAGATAAGGTGCCAGCCTAGAACCTTGGAGGTTAAGAAAAGGATATTTCACATAGGGAATATTCCTAGAAGACACCATTACAGAGAATGGAGTGTTTGCAAGGGGATAAGCATTCTCCTTTGGAAGACCAAGTTGACACTTGGAAAATGATTTGTTAGGAGAGAATGCTTGGTAGTGGGTTTTGATACTATAAAATTAGATTCTCAGGCTATAGATAGGGACAACAAAGACATAGATACAAGAGGGAATGTGGAGGCACAGAAAGTATGCGTAGAGAATGCAGATAAGTGGAAAAAGAGTAACAAAGTGCTGCAGTAATGCTAGGGTTTAGATCACTTAGTGCTAGAGGGTTTTAAAGGATGCCACACGCATATGTATGGGTAATGGGATCTATAACAAGGGATAAAATGGGAAGAGTATAGTTAGGGTATCATATCAAATATGCTAATAGGAGTTGAGTCTCTGTCATTTAACATGTATGGTCTGAGATGAGCCTTTGAACTGTAATGTGGCTACCAAAACTATGTTGAATCAATATATATATATATATATATATATATATATATATATATATGGGCTTGTTCACTATATCTTCTTTATGGGTGTAAACCCTCATGTTATATGACTTATCATGTCTGAGATCCAATCTATTATGCTTCTTACAATGTTATTTATATTTTGTGTTGTATTAATGTTAGATCTATTAGTTTCATCTTCTACCTCTTTAAATAAGTGAATGTACTTCTACTTCTGCAAATCACCCTCCATTAATGGTAGAGATATCTCAAAAAACTCACATAAAGGAGGGGCTCAGCACCCACACATGCTTTGGGTGAGCTCCCACTAGGTGATAGGAAGATGCACTTTGGGTTAGTAAAGGTATTAAGGGTAAATAAATGACTACATCTTGGTTCCATTTTTGGGACCTGTTTTTGAAGGTTTTGTGATAATGGTGCATGATGAAAGAGTGCTTGACCTTAGACAGTGTCGAATCATGGCTTAAAAACATGGAGGATAAGTTTTCTCATAGATTTAGTACTAGACCTGAGTTTGATGCACATAAATGGGTAGAAGAACATATGTATCATGAGCTATATGAAAATTTATTTTGGTTTTTCCCAGTGGAGTTGTATGAATGGCTTTCATTGTATGCATCTAGATCAGAGGTTGGATGATGCTTATCTGACTTGGAAACGTGTTGTTGATCATTGGTGGAGTAGATTTTTACTGAGTTACACCTTGGAGTAAGCGATTTTTATGTATTCATGTCCAAAGATTTTTGAGTTTGAGTTTTTGAGGGAGCCAAGGGGATCGTTCATGTATTTTATCCCTTTAGTTATAAATATCTCAATCATTACACTAATTTTGGAAGCATTTCCTATGGCTAGCTAAGCTTCTTTTGAGTGTTGAGCAAGGGAGCTTGGGTGGAGGAAGATGGCAGACCTTGTGGCTAAAAAGGAGAGGGAGAAAAGATGACTTAAGTATAATGAATCTCATGAGAGGGAGTTAGATAGACAATGTGAAGTTGCAAGAGAGATGGATTTATAGAGGTAGACATTGTGGGAAGGAATTGAGCTTCACACAGAGGATGTGGACCTTGACTATTCTGTGCTACCCCATCTTGGAAAGAATGATAGGGAGACCCCTTAATATTATGATGAGAGTTCGTCCCTTTGAGAAAGAAGAGTCGTTGGTGCACATTTGAATCTATGTGGTGAAAAAATCTTGTTGTTTAGTTTTCTAAATCTAGAGATAAGTATTGATAACCCTATTGGTATTAGTGGAAGTAACTAATCAACACCTAGGAGGTATAACTTTTCATTTGGAATATCTATGGCTACATAATCATTTCTTGTGTTTTGAGCTATATTGTCTAGAACAACATTTGGGAAAATTTCAGGTAAACAAAGCTTGGGTATCATTTCTAGAAGCGGTGTGGGACACACATATGGTAGTGGTAAAATATCACAAATTGTTGGCATTCAATTTAGTGTGACATTGGGGGCACAAGGAAGGACCACTTCAAGACCTTTACTATCTACAGGAGGTGGATCTGGTGGACCAAGTGAAATAGGAACTAGTGGAATTGGAAAATTTGGAGGAATTGGTGAGTCAAGAGGGACATGAACTAGTGGATTTAGTGGATTTGGTGGATTTGGTGGTAAAGGAATTACTTGAGGGAATCAAGGTTATGGATCAAGTGGATAAGGGAATCAACCACCTTAGGAAGTATTTTTTGAAATGTGTTTGCATATACCAAATTATAAAGGTGCTGAGGATGTTATAGATAATGTACAAAAATGTGAGTTGTTATTATGTCTGAAGGGGATAACTATCTTGAAATGGATAGTAAGTCAGTTTGCAATGATGTTGCAAGGATGCATGCATAGTTGGTACTAGGAATATGACCCTCACCATATAGTGGTAGATTACACTGCGTTGCATAATGCCTTCTAGCTGAATTTCATATTTCTGATTTTGAACACAAGAGCATTAATGCGTGAAGGGGATCATTACCCTAGAATGGAAGGCAAGTTTGTTTACAACAATGGTGTAAGGATGCATGCATAGATGGTACCAAAAAATATGACCCCCACCAGACAGTGGTAGATTACATCTCACTAATAATTCCTTCTTATCTAAATTTCATATTCCTGAGTTTGAATAGAAGAGCATTAGTGAATTGAAGGAGATCTAGCAAGGTATGGTAGAGAGTGTGTGGGAGTATTATGTTCACTTTAATACTCTCTTATCAAAACTATCTTGTGATATTTATCCTTCTTAGCATGCTCAGTAGTTCTTTAGAGGACTAATAACACCTTTCAGGAGAGTGTTGTCACATAATACTTTCACATACCCACGCGAGGCCTTGGAGGCTTCCCTTTTCTTAAAGCTTAGATTGTTGCAATGGCCAAGAAGCTGGAGAAGCTATTTACAAAATCGGCGTATGAGACTCGTAGTGGCCTATGGTGCACATATTGTGAGCTAGAGGGGCATACAAATGACAATTATCCTCGGATAATGGTAAGCGCAATGACAGTAGACTATGAAATTTTCCACAAAGATCAAATTATAAACGTAGGTGTCCACTACTATAGTGTGCAATCCGTAAGAATACGTCTTTCTATTTCAATATTTACACCCTACTACTCATGACACCAAATATTATAGATTTATTAATGAGATACATTATTCCATTGATATTTGTGTGTGCTAGACCAACATTGAAAACAATTCCAAGGATGATGGTCATTACTATAAAGGACGTGTAGATGAAGGAGCTCACGGAAGAGGCCTTTGTGGAGGATTTAAAGGCCATGGAAACCACAGAGTGGAAGAAGTGAGTTCCCACATGGAACTTGTTTCAATTCTGGGTCTACGGAGAACTATATGCATGAATACCTTGATCTATTATAATTCTCTTGGTGTGGAATGAAGAAAAAGTATGAGGAGTTTCCAGAGCTATTTTAACATAGGAGCTAGTTAAAATAGAAAGAAAAGGGTTTCGTGATGGTAAGCATTAGGAAATAAGACTTATAGTGGATGTTAAGGGTAACACGTGAGTTAGAATTAGAACCTATACAGGTGATGATGCAAGATGAGGTTGCATGCATCAGGGACATACCAAAGCAGAAACCATTGATTACAAGAGAAGAGGTGGTGTATGGGAAGTATCCAGACCCTACCCATTATAAGGAAGTATATCAAGTGACCATGGACGTAATCAGGAATCTTCAAGGGGAAATTCAATGTCTAAAGGAGAAATCCAGGAAGTTAGGGCAACAAAAAAGTGATGAGGTTCCTCGTCAGATATAGATGATGTTAGAGAAGTATGTAAGTCTTAGGATTGTGGAGTTGAATTGCTTCATAGATATCCTATTTTACATGTTACTGGTTCTGATAGTAAATAGTGTCAGTCAGGGTGTAACTGACATCAGTTAGGGTGTAACCAGCATCGGTCAGTCCAAGTCAGGAAGTGACCGGCAACGGTTAGGCAGTAACTGTCACCGGTTACATGTGCATGAAATTTTATATTTAACTCTCAGGAATTAGATCTATTTTTAGCATTAAAGAAGATATATTAATTGTAAATGTGTGGCTGTTGTGCCCTAGGTTTATATACACCTATATATGCATGAAAATTAGGGTTTAGAAGAGAATTAAGAGAAGGATTGAATTATATCCTTGATTCTCCTAGATTGAGAGGATGAAGAAGAAGAAGAGAAAGAAAGAATAGGTTACATGAAGACAAAGTCTCCATGGAAAGGAGTTGGACAAAGAAAATAGCAGGTACATCTGAATGGTGAGAAGAGGGTAATGTCTTCTACTGTAGTTTCTTTGTATAGTTATTGTCTCATTGTAATAGCTTGCATAGTATGCAAAGAACATAAAGTTTCTTCTTGTAGATCCACATGTTGGTGAGATCTTGTATTATATATCCATGTAGATCTAGTATTGTATTGTAGATCCATAAGATCATATTGTATTGTTGATCCATGTAGATCTAGATATTGTAGAGGAGGTTGTCTTCATGTTTGCATAGGTCATGTAGCAATGAAGAGACAAACTTACTTCTTGGTGCATAGTCATAGTTGCACATATGGTAGACCCATGTGAGAGGTCTTGTTTACAAATCCACAGAGAACTTGGTAGTAGTTCAAAGATGCAGTAGTTCGTGGTTATGTGAGATCTACTGGTGTTTTTTGGAGGCATAGGTATAGTGCACTCATGGAGATCCATTTAGAGATTTGGAGGAGAGAAGATACTCTTGCAGAGATATCTTTGGTGGACGTAGCCCAAATTGGGTGAACCACAGTACATGTTGTGTTATGTGTGTGTAATTTGTCTTGATTTGGATTATTCTAGTTTATACTTACAGTGTTGTAGATTTTGGGGAATTGTTTAGATCATGTGTGCATGATTTTGTTTGTTATTAAATCATAGAAATATTACACAGTCCCAAATTCCCAAAAACTGGTATTAGAGCTTGGTTAGCTTGGTTATTTTAGAGCAAGGGTTTGCTTCATGGTTTTATTAGTGGTTTGACTCACATGTATGAGAACAGGGTTTGTTTTTCCTGATGAGAAGATCACAGGAAGACATTCAATCTCAAATGGGAGATGGAAGATTAAGGTTGCTGGAAATTATAGTGACTGGTGTCGGTTAAGTGGTAATTAACATCGGCAGGTGACTGTGGTTGGTTACAGGGTAACCGTAGTTGGTTACAAGGTGACTGTGGTCGGTTATTGGGTAGCCTAGTTTTAAACAGAAAATCACAAATCTGAAGAATTAAGAAGATGCATGGAATGTATCTTGGTTGCTGAGGTGTCCCTAATTCTTGGAGGCATAAGCATGTTGGTCAGATTGTAGATCCGGTTATCAAGGTATGGTTTTATCTTGGTATTGTAGTGCTTATATTATTTTGGTTACACATGCATGTTTGGGATTGCAAATCTAGATCTGAGAATGAGATAAAAGGAGTAGTTATGCATCCTTTGGTGTAGTTAGATGTATGGGATTCTTAGAGAGGCATAATATAGTAGCACAGAATGAAGACGAGGTTTCCATCAGAGAAACATGTTCTTTAGTTGAAGATGCGGTTGAGTATCTTGGTGCTAGTAAAGTGATGTATTTCATCTTGGTGTAATTTTATTGCATGTATTATTGATGTTAAGTTTTTGTGCAAGATTTGGATGCTTCTTGAAATGACTGGCTCAAAAAAACTATCATCTTTGGTCAGAGTAGGCACTTGGTTTGGTGACCTATGCCAATTTTTGGTGTTGTCTTAGTTTCAGCAGTACCGATGTCAGTCAAGGAACTGACATCAGTCACAGAGGGTAACTGGTACTATTCAGCAAACCATAGTCAGTCTTTGTGACAACAGGTTTGCACATGGTTTCTTACAGTAGAAGAGGGCATGGATGGTTCAGTGTCCTATTTTAGAGGATCAAGTTTCTTGTATAGTGTGTACAGGAAGAAACAGTGCATATGACTTCATTGTTTGGATAAAAAAGAGGATGGAGTTGGCTTGGTTAGTCCAGTGATACTTTGGGTCAGGTATCACTATATGGTTCATGTTTTATTTCTTTCATTTGGAGAAACAAATATTATGTTTGGATAGTGTGCACAGATTTACACCATTTTTCTGGTGTTGTTTGAATTTTATTTACCAGTTGTGTGGAATCTTGAGGACAAGGATATCTAGTCTAAGGATGATATCCTCAATGAAAATTCATGGTTAACACAGTTGCAGGTAATGAAAGATGTTAAGTACACAAGATGAAAAGAATTTGATTCACCTACTTCACAAATATTCCAAACTTTTATGATGTAGGAGTATTGTTTGATAAGAAGGGAATCATTTTATATTTTCTTTCATCTAGTTTTATTTTTCACTGACATATTAGCTTTTGAGCTTGGTGTTAGATGTAGTGTAGGGAATTTTGTGTTCAGTGGGAGCAAGCCATGGTTATTGGTATTATAGGATTAGATACATGATGCACATGCAGAGTGAGAGGAGATTGCTACTTTTTAGAGTGGCAGAAGCACTAGTTGGTTTTGGAGGGCAGTCAGAGGTTTGCAAGTATATTGAGTTTATTGCTTTGTGATGTCACTTTTGGTTTATTTTATGGTGCCTAGATATCCCTATGGGATTACAATTGATGGTTAGATTCAGATGGGTGAAGATGATAGAGCAATTTTTTAGGGTTTGAAGGGATAAAGGAGAAAAATATGACTGTTACAGATACCGGTGTCAGTTAGGATTAACCGTGGTTGGTCATTTGGTAACCATGGTTAGTCAGGAAGTGACCGGGGTCCGTTAGGAAACCATGGTCAGTTTGGTCACAGTTTTGACAACAGTGTTTATTTACCATTTTTAGATGGTGCCCTTGTTTTTCTTTCATCTTGGTTGATAGTGCAGAGTATGTTGATGAAATGTTTGCTGGTATTTGCACTTGGTATTAGTTGTATGGCTTAGCATAGTTGTTTGTTATTGAAATTGATGAGCACAAGATTCATATATTTCTTTAGAGTTAGTTGGTGAGATACTTGGCACTTCTGGAGAGCCTAAAGATATGGATGGATGTATAGGTGATTTTATACATGTGGATATATTTAGTTTTGTGAGTCTATGATGATGCAGATGTTTGATTTGCACATGGATGCCTATGAGCATGGTTTAGATGCCTTGAGCATGAGTAGGGGATGTTTTTATTTCCTCTTGATTACTATGTTCCTCCTTGATAGGTATGTTATCTATAGATGAATTTCTTGGACATTCTAGTTGTTTATGTAGGGATGGATTTATAGATTGTAGTGTTTGGATTTCTTTGAGTTATGTAGGTGTTTGTGGATTCATCACCCACTATTTCATGTAGAACTCATTCAGGGCTATTTTTACCCAGGATCTTTTTTTTCTTTCACATATTCCAATTTGACTTGTCTTTGGACAGTTTCATTGGTGGTTGCATGGAGACATGGATAGATTGATGGAGAACATGGTTGGTTTTACATGTATGGATATGGCTGTAGTTGAAGCTCAGTACTTCTGTTTGAGTGGGATCTCTTACAGGTATGCTAGTCATGATGGCTTGGTTACATGAGAGGCTTGGTGTTATGATTTAGTAGGATCTTGATGTATGGATAAATTAGTTATCAAGAATCGGTAGTAGCTTCATGTAGGTATTTGGTAAGTCATGTTTTTATCTTCTTGGTTTGAGAAGATGGTTTGATCTTCATGGTTTTATTTATTTTTAGATAATTTTTGAAGTAAATAATAGATGGTTTTCATAGTGTGTAGAAGATGGTGATGTATAGGTATAGGTAAAGAGATTCAAAAATTTATCTGCAAGTGGGAGATTGTTAGGATTGTGGAGTTGAATTGCTTCACAGATAGCCTATTTTACATGTTACTGGTTCTGATAGTAACTGGCATCGGTCAAGGTGTAACTGGCATCAGTTAGGGTGTACCAGCATCAGTTAGTCTAGGTTAGGAAGTGACCAGTGACGGTCAGGTAGTAACCATCACCGGTTACCTATGCATGAAATTTTATATTTAGCTCTTGGCAATTAGATCTATTTTTAGCATTAAATAAGATCTATTAATTGTAAATGCATGGCTATTGTGCCCTAAGTTTATATATGCCTATATAAGATTAAAAGTCAGGGTTTAGAAGAGAATTAAGAGAAGGATTGAATTATATCCTTGATTCTCCTAGATTGAGAGGATGAAGAAGAAGAGAAGAAAGAATAGGTTACATGAAGATAAAGTATCCATGGAAAGGATCTAGACATAAGGAAATAACATGTACATCTGAATGGTGAGAAGAGGGTAGCGTCTTCTACTGTATTTTCTTTGTATAGTTATTGTCTCATTGTAATAGCTTTCCTAGTGTGCAAAACACATAAAGTTTCTTCTTGTAGATCCACATGTTGGTGAGATCTTGTATTATAGATCCATGTAGATCTAGTCTTGTATTGTAGATCCATAAGATCATATAGTATTGTTGATCCATGTAGATCTAGATATTGTAGAGGATGTTGTTTTCATGTTTGCATAGGTTATGTAGTGATGGAGGGAAAAACTTGCTTCTTGGTGCACAGTCATAGTTGCACATATGGTAGACCCATGTGAGAGGTCTTGTTTACAGATCCATAGAGAACTTGGTAGTAGTTCAGAGATGTAGTAGTTCATGTTTATGTAAGATCTACTGGTGGTGTTTGGAGGCACATTTTTAGTGCACTCATGGAGATCCGTTTAAAAATCTGGAGGAGAGGAGATACTCTTGGAGAGATACATTATACTCTTGTATTGAAGAGTTGGTTTGTACTCTTGTTGTATTATATATATGAGATCTGTATCTTTGGTGAACATAGCCCACATTGGGTGAACCACGGTACATGTTTTGTTATGCATGTGTAATTTGTATTGATTTGGATTATTCTAATTTATACTTCCACTGCTGGAGATTTTGGGGAATTGTTTAGATCCTGTGTGCATGATTTTTTTTGTTATTAAATCATAGCACTATTTCACATTCCCAAATTCCCAATAGTAATATTTTGTGCCAAGAAAATATCATTCCTCATTTAGGAGAATCATTGAGGAATAAGATACCAAGCGCTGAAGCATAGCATGAGAGGCAGGTTTTACATGCTAACCTTCATCCCCACAACCTTGAGTATGATAAGGAAATTACCTTGAATGCAGTTGTTGATGGATGGCTCCTAAGCAATATTCTTATTGACCTGGGTGTGGAAGTCAATATTCCCACCCAAGATGTCTACAATCAAATGGAAAGGCCCCCATTATAGTAATCTTCAAATGTGTTATATATGCCCAATAAGATAAACAAAATTCACATTGGTGATTTAAATGATATTGTTATCACTATCCAAGGGGTGAAATTCACTATAGACTTTGAAGTATTAGCACTTGCTGAGGGGGAAAAATTTCCAGCATTATTTGGGCACCCCTAGTGCTATAAGAACAATGTTGACTTGCGTTTCAACAAGGGTTATAGAATTGTTAAGAACAAAGAGGGATGGGTTTTCATTCCTTTGATAGATGGTAATTCAATGCCCTATATTGCGCCTTTATGGGAGGAATACCTAGATAGAATATACGTGCGCACTATCCAAAATCCTTAAGTTGTGCAACCAACAAAGGAGGGATTTATTCAATGGGAATATGCTTAATATATAAGTGATACAACTAGTCTATAATATGACAATTGGGAACATGGGACATATGAGTTGGTCAGAAGGTAGTTAAGGGGATATGTGACGAGAGTAAGAAAATTGCTCCAAGTCAAGTGCCTATAAGGAAAGAAGTTTGCAAGTTATTCCACAGGAGCTAACCCTGATGTTTTACTATGAGATATGGAGACCCAGTAGAGAACTGAGATCAGAAGGAGAAGGATGCTCAGTTAAAGGTTGCTCAAGACTACAACACATTGGTGGGAAACCAATTGTGATAACCTTATAGAGTGGTGTGAAGTGATAATTGCATTCTCTGTTAGGTTTTCCATAAACAATGCACCTACTATCATACAAGATTATCATGGGAAGGAACCTTCCTCATTTCACATCTAAACATGTGAGAAGGTCTAGATGGAAGGTGTGGAAGCCTTGCCACCTTCTTTATGGGTGTAAAATTTTTACTTCACCTTACAAGGTTGCGCCCGTGCATGGTACATTCACTCAGATATGTGTTGTCAGACAAGAAACTAGTAGGATTTGATGGCTAAGCTCCTTCAAGATTTCAAATATTGGAGTACCAAACCATTAGTGGATGAGGTGTTACAGGTTTTTAAGTGCCTAGCTATGGGAGATAGTGCCATGGAGGAGGATAAAATACTGGAATTATTGGGTTAACCTCGTTTAGAAGCATGCTTTGGCAAGGAAGAGTTAGAGGAGTTATAGCTTCAGTGCACATGCATGGATAAAGAAAAAGGAAAATTGGTGCACGTGATCAATTGTGAAGAAGTGGAAAATTTGGATGTTAATCATACTATAGGTACACGTGAAGTTATAGATTGTGTTAATGAGCAAGAGTGCACCTACCATGAACCCCTAAAAACCTAGAAGGTTAACATTGGTTCAGAGGCCAAACCTAAGGAGGATACTATTGGGGATTACTAGATAGAAAAGGAGGTTTCAAAGAGCATCGATCTATTGCATGATTTTTAGGACTTATTTCTACACGCATACCATGATCTTAAAGGCATTCACCACTCAAGGGAAATGAAAACCAAGTTAAAGGAAGGTTTTTGGTTAACTTGGAAAAGACCTTATCAAATGAATTTGAATCTTCATGTCAAATTCAAGGAGGATATTGAAAAGATGATCACATCAGGAATCATTGAGCATGTTGAATAATCAGAATGGATAAGCCCGATGGTCATCACCATTAAGAAGGATGGGAGGATAAGGATTTGTTTTGATTACATGGATTTGAATGTGGTATGTGTTATTGACCCTTTTCCAACCCCCTTCATTGAGAAGATCCTAGAAGGAGTAGACAAGTTTGAGATCTACTCTTTCATAGATGGATTCTCAAGATGTCATCAAGTTAGAATTAAAAAGGAAGACAAAGAAAAGACAACTTTTTCCATTGAATGGGGAATATTTGGCTACACAGTCATGCCTTTTGGACTGAAGAATGTGCCCACTGTGTTTTCTCGCATTGTGTCGTAGGCATATCAAGACTTCACCCATAAGTTCCTTTAGGTCTACCTTAATAATTAAACGATATATGGATTAGTAAGGGATCATTGTGACAATTTGAACTTGTGTGTTGAAAGATGTCGGTAGTTGAGGATATCCCTCAACATTAATAAAAAAAAATTGCTACTCCATTCGAAACCCTTTTGGGGCATATCATATGTAAGGAAGGTTTTTTGGTGGATCCTGCAAAAGTTATCATTATTGTGGGATTGGGGGAACCTACCAGCTAGAGCGCAGTGTGTGGATTCCTTGGGCATACAGGGTATTACTGGAAATTTATTAAGGGGTATGCCAAGATTTTTGCACCATCATAAAAGTTACTAAAACATAAAAGTTCATTTCACTTGGGAGAGGTGTAGAAGATGGTGTTTGATACATTGAAGAATAATCTTATCACTACGCCCATATTACACTTTCCTTCTTGGGATAAGCCATTCTATGTACATGTTGATTCTTTGGTTATGGTGATTTTGGAAATCTTAGCACAACCTGGAGAAGGAATTGTTGACCACCCCTTGTGTTTTTCTTGTAGGAAGTTGACACTGACATAGTAGAACTATACTACTACTAAGCGTGAAGCATTATCCATAATCTACATGTTGCACAAATTCAAGAAATATTTTTTGGTAACACCCTTTATCTTCTACATGGACCACATGGCATTGAATTACCTAGTAAATAAACTCATTTTACAAGGGTGCATATGCTTGTGGGCCTTGTTGTTTCAAGAATTCAAGTTCATAGTAGTTGTGAAATCGAGTAAGAGTAATTTAGGACCTGACCATTTATTGAGGATTGAATCAGGGGTGGATGCGCAGAGCATTGAGGATACAATTTCAGATGCACAATTGTTTAGATTATGGTTCTCACCCTCTAACTTGGAAGATATTGTTGTATTTCTAAAAATGGGTATGGCACCAGAGGGAATGAAGACTTTGGAAAGAAAGAAGTTAGCCATACGCGCCACTCCCTCCATGTTAATTAGTTGATACTTATATAAGCTAGGCCATGATGAGGTTTCACGTTGATGCGTGTTAGAGTATGACTGCTGGGATTGTAGGAGGACACTATGCAGGGAATGTAATAGTGGGCAAGATCCTTCTAGCAAGTTTTTTGGTGGGAAATGATTTACATGGATTATACTGAGTTTTGCAAGGCCTCTGACAATTTCCAATTCCTACATGAGATTCCCTTAAGACTGATAGCTAGCATAGAACCATTTGAGAAATGGGTGATTGATTTTGTAGGACCAATTTCACCTACCATGTGAAGGAAGGGTTCAAACTATATCATTACATGCAAAGATTATCTTACGAGGTGGGCAGAAGCGGTGCCTACAAGGGATTTCACAACAATAATAACATCTAGATTCTTGTGGGAAAATATAATCTGCAAATATGGATGTCTGTTGAGTTTAAGAAGTGATAGGGGTACTCATTTCCTAAATGAGATAGTTAGAATCTTGTTGGCAAAATTCATGGTATCACATCACAAGACCACCCCTTATCACCCCCAAGATAATGGAACCATTAAGGCATTTAAGAATATATTGACTCACACGTTGACCAAAATTTATGATGTAGGAAGAAGAGATTGGGATGATAAATTTTCTGTTGTGTTATGGTCATACCGAACTACTTATAAAAGATTGAATAAGGCAACACCTTTTCAATTCATGTTTAGAATGGAAGTGGTGTTACCTATTGAATTCATGTTACCATCATTGTGTTAACCACACACATAAGGATTAACTGATGAACAAGCGCTTAAGGAGAGGATTGATAAGTTAATCCAGTTAGATGAGAGGCGGGCTATTGCTCGTTGGATTTAGAAAATAGAAAAATCTAGGAACAAGGATTGGCATGATAGAAACATCAAGAATAAATAGTTTGACGTTGGGCAGATGGTTCTATTATATGATTACAAGTTTTTGTGCCATCTTGGGAAATTCAAAGACCATTATATGGGCCCATACATTATATCCTATATACTTGATTCAGGAACTTTCCAGTTACAGGCTCTAGATGGAACATGGTTACTAGGACATTTAAATGGGAGTAGACTTAAGCCCTACTATAAATAAGTCTTCCTTATGTGTATAAATAAGGTAGTATTGCAATTTAGTCTAGGATTTCCCTTAATGCTTTTCCTTTCTTTGTGTTTCCCTTTCTCGTTGCTTGTTCCCTTTATTTTGTTTTGTACACATTGTATATCAGTAGACACTTACAATTTCAATAGTTTTCTATTCACAAAGGATCACGTATCTTTTTTGTGTGGGGTGGAGTGATGCGATAAGTAATGGAAGATGGTAGTGGAAGTTGTGTTTCAATGGCTTGGGTTGAAGGATCAAAAGTGCATAGTTTGGAAGAGCACGCATAGAATAGGTAAACATAAAGAGTTTGGTTTCAAGACATCTTTACAAAAACTAGGTACAAAGGTGAGAAGCATAGGAATAACATGAGGTAAGTGATGTCAAACATAAGGGTAAGGACAAAAGAAGTGCCTTCGACACTGTAAACACGCATGTAAGGATCTTATGTCAGTAAGGGTTTTTGTGCACTAGAAGGTTATATAAGTTTTTAAACAAGATTGGGTGAGGGGGAAAAAGCACTAAAGGTTAGATTTAGAATTAAAATTTGCCTTTATTGTAAAGGTATGTTGGTAGGTAGAATGGTATTTATTACAGATAAAAAACAAAATCTATAAGGTTAGGGTACATTATTTTTTACCTTGCATTCATGATATCAAAGAGCTCTTGCGAACTAGGTCATCCTTGAAGAAAAGTTGTATGAAAAAGGGTTGTGAATATTTGAGTTTATAGCTAGTTTTATCAGTGACCTAGAGTGGAAAAAGAGTGCATGGGCATGAGGGAGAAGGTTATAGAAGTTTTTGAATCTCGCAAGTGAATACTCCATCTTATGAAAAGAAGATTTTCCTAGGTTAGGTTTGCATAGCTAAGGCACATGATTGAAGGGATTTTCACGAAGGGGCTGAGTGACAATGTTAATATGAGCTAGGATTAGGAGAAAGAAAGAATTTTTAGTGACCGAACAGAGAAATGGCACCAAGGAAAGAAGAAAATGTTTCACGGAAGAAGGGAAATGGAAAATGGAAACAAGATGTTTCCACCAGTTTCAACGAAGAATTATACATGGAGATGCAATACCCAGATGACATATTTATTGAAAAATAATGGGCTTCATATGTTAGAAAGATTTCCATAAATGATTACAACCATCAAATAAGCACCATAGAGAACTGGATGGAATTATAACTAGCTCACCCTATAGATAAAAGGACACTAGATGGAATGCATTTCTGCAATGATGAGGTAAAGGTAAAGATGGAGAAGACCAGGCTATTTCAACTCTATGAGTTTCCCTATTTCGGAAAACAAGTGACTGTACCAGTGGTTAATGTCTCATGTACATAAAGACCATTTCTACTTCAGAGGATGTAGGATGTAGACAACTCCCCAACTAATTTATAAGTTTAATGGTCTGGTCAGTGAAGGATAATATTTTGATGATGACTTAGATGCCAAGAAGGCCATCAAAAAGACTGTTGAAGCCTATGACTATAATAAGGGTTCACAATACTTTGATATCTCTGCGATTTCTGACCTGGTAATGAGGATGGCTGTGTGCTTGGTCATAAAACTAAATGGGTAGGAGAGATGGACACATATCAAGAAGGCTTGGTTCATTTTCCATGAGATCTCAGAGGGGGCCATCTATAACCTCTCGGCATTCATAGTATAAGAAATCATAAATATCGTGCATGATGGAGAGAAGATCATGTTTTGTAATGTCCTCCTTACCATCATATTTTTGGATATTGGAGTTCCCAATGGGCTAGATAAATTTTTGTGGGAGTACCCGGATGAGAACCCTTCCCCTGCCAAAATATTTGAGAAGTACACTTGTGACACCATGACGACCACCCACAAGGCACGCCTAGAAAAATGGTATAAGAAGATGCCTAACGCATTTGATGTTGAGTGGAGAATACCTATGCAGTTGCCTATTTACTACAAGGAGAGGCTTAATACACCATCTACCAACATTTCTATATTAGAAGGTTTACTCTTGTAGATGGCGTTAGGGATCCCTGGTGTAAATTTCCATTCTCCTTCATAGCACAATACTTCCAAGCTTGAGTCAATAGATTCAAAGAGGAAAATAAGCTAAGTTTTGACCTCATCACGGGAGACCAAGAGTACTATGATTTGTGCATGACATTTATATATCCAAATAAGCATGCCTATGTGGAGAATTATTTCTCCCATGACGTGCATATGTTGAAGTCAGTGACATTACTTGTTTCTAGGAGGACCGCAATAAGGGTATACCTATGCATAAGGCCTAAGTATGTGAAGGATACTTACATTTAAAATGATGTCTATGTCCCAGAAGCCCCACCATAAGGAAGAAGGATGTGCTGAGGAAAAGGGAGAGAGAGGATTCCCATAAGGAAAAGGAACCAAGGATATATAAAGTGTAGTCTATAGGCACACATGATTTATACACAAAACTAAACACCTATACACGAAGGAATAAGTCCCCCACAGAAGAGAGAGAGAGAGAGAGAGAGAGAGAGAGAGAGAGAGAGAGAGAGAAGACGTCTAAATAATATTTTCTAGGGAAAGAGAATTCCCCCAAAAAAGAAGAGTCTCCAGAAAGAAAGGATTTTCCTAGGGAAGAAGAAAAATAATAGTCTCCTATATTGGAATCACCAACTAGTAAGAAGAATAGAGTAGTAAAAAAGGATAAATCAGGAGAAATAGAGTGCGTGGAGGCCGACAAGGGGGAAAAGGAAAATGAAGAGCATAGTGAGGCCCTCATTCTGTGTACGATGTACATGAGTTAGAGGAGGAGGGAAATGAAGAGAAGGATGATGACGAAGGAGATGCTCACAAAAAGGGGGCAAGTGAAGAAGTCAACATCAAGGATCAAAGGACCCCAATCTTGATTAAGAAGTAGATAGAGGATTCCATAGAAAGGGAGGTAACATGCATCATAAAAGACTTGGTGGATCAAGAGGTGGAGTACAGCACCGAATAAGTACTCAAGGAGATGGAGGGAAGCGAAAGTGTAGAAAAGGAGTATGGAAGCATGGGTGGAGATCTAAGCCAGGTAGTAAGCTTCCCAAAGGTATCATGAAAAGGTGGAAATGGTATGGTAGAGGCACAAGAATAAGGGATGAATTACATTAAAGATCCAAATAAGGTACTGTACACATATTTCCAAAGTATCGTGCCCTCAAACCAACTCTTTTATGTGGTCTTCTTTTGATGAAGAGGGTGTATACCCATGCATGAGGAAGATGTTTTTGTGGGATTTTGAGTTCCATATTGATGAGCCCGAATTTGAGGTCAACCATGAGGAATTGATGAAGATACCAGATTCCAAGGGAATAAACCCTCTGGTGAATCCTCAATAACTATCAGATGAGTAATTTTGTAATGCACTCAATGAAGTGTTGGTGGAGGTTGATGTGAGGATCTTTAGGAGAAATGACAGAGTAAGTGTCCTGGAGAAGATCTTGAAAATAAAAATGAAGAGATCATCAAAAAATAAAAGGAGTTAAAGGAGGAGGATGTGATCAGCGCACAATTAAGGCACGAATTAAGGGAGGAAAATTCAAAGTTATGTGAGATCCATAAGAAAATAGAGATGATTTCAGGTGCCATAATCTTGAAGAAACCAAACATGGCCCCAACTCAGAAAAAAATATGAGTCAAACCGTGAAATTCTTAGAAGACTTAACCACATCCTCACCATGGAGAGGCGGCCACTTGTATTGGAATCAATAGAAGAGGCATTAGTACACAAGAAAGAGGAACAAAAACTAAAGATCAAGGAGAAATTTACTCAGTATTCCGAGATCCTTACCACTATAAAGACCTCCACACAATGGTTGAGGTTGTATATGACAATTTCATTGATAGAGATAGGGTAACAAGTATACTGGTTGCTAAGCATGAGGTGGATTTGAAGGAGTTTCAAGAGAAGAAAAAAGTAAATAGGGGTGGAGTGGTATAAGATCCTAGCCAAGGTTTATAAATAATTGGAAGAAATTGAAACCTTGTGGGGTTCGATTAAGAATTGGCTTAAGGAGCTATATCCCTAGGTCACTCATAGAATGAATGATCTTAACAAGTAGCTTGAAGGAATTATAGAAACATTGAATACTAAGAGCGACGTATTGAGTTTTGATGAGGTGAGTGCTCTAGTAGGTGACCTCCTTCAGCAAGTGCAAGGTGAGGTGGATGCCTGGGAAAATATTGAGGAAATAATAAAGAAGGAATTCCCATTACTCCTATAGTAGTAGCATATTCTTTCATTCTTTCATTCTTTATTCAGATTGTCCATGTCCCACTATCCTTTCATCTTTGAAGAAGAAGGATGTTTTCTTAGAAAAGAACATGGTTAGGTGTGGGGTGATGTTGGGCCCTGAAATATTGGCTAAGTACCAAAGAGCTCACGTGTAGGACTAGTGAGAAGAAATGTGCTCAGGGGAAAGCACACCGGAATAAGGGGTTTAAGAAGGGTTCAGTGAAACCAGGGCGTGCGTGGGAGGTAAAACACAAGTTTAAAGGACTTAGCCATATTTTCATTATAGAGGCACTTGAGGAAAAATGCAAGGACCTGATTATGTGTGATTTGTAGATAAGGTGCCAGCCTAGAACCTTGGAGATCAAGAAAAGGATATTCCACATAGGGAATATTCCTAGAAGACTTCATTATAGAGAGTGGAGGGTTTGCAAGGGATAAGCATTGACCATTGGAGGACCACATCGACACTTGGCACGTGATCTATTTATGAGATAAGGCATGGAAGTGGGTGTTGATCCTATAAAAATAGATGCTTGGGCTAGAGATAGGGACAAAGAAGACAGAGATACAAGAGGGAATGTGGAGGCATAAAAAGTATGCGTAGAGAATGCAAACAAGAGAAAAAGAGTAAAAAAGTGTTGTAGTAATGTTAGGGTTTAGAGAACTTAATGCTAGGGGGGTTTTAAAGGATGCCACAAGCATATGTATGGATAATGGGATCTGTAACAAGGGATAAAATGGGAAGAGTATAGTTAGGATCTCATATCAAATATGCTAAAAGAAGTTGAGTATCTGTCATTTAACATGTATGGTCTGAGATGAGCCTTTTGACTGTAATGTGGCTACCAAAACTATGTTAAATAAATCTATATATGTATGGGCTCATTCAATATATCTTGTTTATGGGTGTAAAACCTCATGCTATATGACTTATCATGGCTGATATTCATTTATTATGCTTCTTACAATGTTATTTAGCTTTTTTGATGCATTAATGTTAGATATGTCAGTTACATCTTCTACCTCTTTAAATAAGTGAATGTACTTATGCTTCTGCAAATCGCCCTCCATTAATTGTTGAACCATCTCATAAAGCTCACATAAAGGAGGGGCTTGGTGCCCATGTGTTCCTCGGGTGAGCGTTCAGTGCCCGCTGGGTGATAGACCGGTGCATTTGGGGTTAGTAAAGGTATTAAGAGTAAATAAATGACTACAGGACCTACAAAATGTTAGATGCAAGAAATACCAAGATAAAATGATAAAAATCTAATTTAATCAATACAAAATGATAACAATCTCACAAATTTTCATCAAGATTGATGTGAGCACGTTCCAAGAAGGTATGTGATGTCTTTAATTGCTTTTGGGTGGCTCATGCACATGAGACTATTCATAGGTCGCAAGGAAGCTTAGGAATTCACATTCATTTGATGATAAATGGAAAAAAAATCACTTGGATTTATAGGGTCACAATGACTAAGATGGGTCACCACTAAGTAGGGGGAAAGTCTCCCGCAATGGGAGTATTTTTCCTTCTTTTAGCACGATGTTCATGGTTTGAAAGATTGGGTGACTGTTTTAAATCATTAGGTGGGAAGGGATTGTTTAGGATGAGATGTGGGTGACGTGGGAGTGGAGATAGGTTAGAAATAGTGTAGGTTGCTAAATAGGAAATATATTTATGGGAAAGTGGTAGGTATTGGCATTAATTAATTAAATGTTAATTAATTTTAATAAATATTGATATGGAAGAGATAAATGGGCATTTAAATTAAAACCAAGGGAGATGAATAAAATATGCGCATTGCGGGGAATGGGAATAGATACAGAATTTAGGTGTCTACATTTCTTCCCCTTTTTCATGTGGTTTGAATTAGCTAGCCATGTGAAAAAATGATGATAATTGGAATGAGGATTTAAAAAAAAGGATTAATTATAAGCTCCCTCTCAAATGGAGGATTGATAAAGTTGAGGGAAATTGATTATGCATTTGAAAAAATATAATTGATGAAGGGAGGTGGGAGAAGAAAAGGATGGGTGAAAGCCTAACCATAGAAAAAAGGATCACAATAATTAATAAAAATTATGGTTATGATTTAATATCACATCAGTAGATGAAAATTGTGGTCTCAATGGAGATAGACTACAATGTTCTCGCAGACCATTGAGTGGGTGAAGACCAATGTAGTATGGATGCAAGCCATGATGACTAATAGGTCATAGGAAAGTCATGAAAATAATGCATAACTAAATGCGAAAGGGTATGAAAATTCCTTCATACATGAGGAATCAATCGAATATGGATGCACCCACAAGGGATGGGATGAATGATATGGTGCCCAGTAGGACATGGGAAAAATTCCAAGAAGGAAAAATGAAATAGTGAGTGGAGTAATATGCCCCAACGGGGAGTAAGTATAGTCACAAAAATGGACTTTGTGTGCAATTATATAGGATTGTAAAATAAAATGCCTGAAGGAGCAGTAAATATGGCCACAAGGTGAAGTTTGAGAGTATAAAGGAATTATTTGGACGTATAATTAAAATGCCTAGAGGGAAAATAAATATGGCCACAAATGTGGAATTTAAGAGTAGATTAGATAGGATTTAATGTATGATAAAAATTCCTGGAGGGAAAAAATTAAATATGGCCACAAATGTGGTTTTAGAAAGTACGTATGCCCTCCCCAAAAAAAAGATAGCTGGAATATTGTAATAAAATGCCCAAAGGAAAATAAATATGGCCATAAGAAGTGGGCTTGAATATCGTAAAAATGAAATAAGATCAGGTGAGGAGTAGGATAAAAACATCTCCACGTCATATCAAGGAACATGAAAGGAAGAATATTCCTCCAATCACATTAGAGGTAAAAAAGGGGGATCCAGGTGATGCAAATCACATGCGAAAAACATTAATGCTAACAAATAACCACGATAGTTAGTCATTCAAAGATCATAAGGAAATAAAGGATATGAGAACGATCTATAAAACCTAATATTGAAAGGACACCTAGCTGGCATGCATTTCCTGCATGCATGAGTTAATGGTAAAAGAAAACAAATTGAATAAGAACCAGCTATTCACTCTATGAGTTTCCCTATTTCGGAAACAAGTGACTGTACCAGTGGTTAATGTCTCATGTACATAAAGACCATTTCTACTTCAGAGGATGTAGGATGTAGACAACTCCCCAACTAATTTATAAGTTTAATGGTCTGGTCAGTGAAGGATAATATTTTGATGATGACTTAGATGCCAAGAAGGCCATCAAAAAGACTGTTGAAGCCTATGACTATAATAAGGGTTCACAATACTTTGATATCTCTGCGATTTCTGACCTGGTAATGAGGATGGCTGTGTGCTTGGTCATAAAACTAAATGGGTAGGAGAGATGGACACATATCAAGAAGGCTTGGTTCATTTTCCATGAGATCTCAGAGGGGGCCATCTATAACCTCTCGGCATTCATAGTATAAGAAATCATAAATATCGTGCATGATGGAGAGAAGATCATGTTTTGTAATGTCCTCCTTACCATCATATTTTTGATATTGGAGTTCCCAATGGGCTAGATAAATTTTTGTGGGAGTACCCGGATGAGAACCCTTCCCCTGCCAAAATATTTGAGAAGTACACTTGTGACACCATGACGACCACCCACAAGGCACGCCTAGAAAAATGGTATAAGAAGATGCCTAACGCATTTGATGTTGAGTGGAGAATACCTATGCAGTTGCCTATTTTACTACAAGGAGAGGCTTAATACACCATCTACCAACATTTCTATATTAGAAGGTTTACTCTTGTAGATGGCGTTAGGGATCCCCTGGTGTAAATTTCCATTCTCCTTCATAGCACAATACTTCCAAGCTTGAGTCAATAGATTCAAAGAGGAAAATAAGCTAAGTTTTGACCTCATCACGGGAGACCAAGAGTACTATGATTTGTGCATGACATTTATATATCCAAATAAGCATGCCTATGTGGAGAATTATTTCTCCCATGACGTGCATATGTTGAAGTCAGTGACATTACTTGTTTCTAGGAGGACCGCAATAAAGGGTATACCTATGCATAAGGCCTAAGTATGTGAAGGATACTTACATTTAAATGATGTCTATGTCCCAAGAAGCCCCACCATAAGGAAGAAGGATGTGCTGAGGAAAAGGGAGAGAGAGGATTCCCATAAGGAAAAGGAAACCAAGGATATAAAAGTGTAGTCTATAGGCACACATGATTTATACACAAAACTAAACACCTATACACGAAGGAATAAGTCCCCCCACAGAAAGAGAGAGAGAGAGAGAGATGAAGGAGGGAGAGAGAGAGAGAGAGAGAGAGAGAGAGAAGACGTCTAAATAATATTTTCTAGGGAAAGAGAATTCCCCCAAAAAAGAGAGTCTCCAGAAAGAAAGGATTTTCCTAGGGAAGAAGAAAAATATAGTCTCCTATATTGGAATCACCAACTAGTAAGAAGAATAGAGTAGTAAAAAAGGATAAATCAGGAGAAATAGAGTGCGTGGAGGCCGACAAGGGGGAAAAGGAAAATGAAGAGCATAGTGAGGCCCTCATTCTGTGTACGATGTACATGAGTTAGAGGAGGAGGGAAATGAAGAGAAGGATGATGACGAAGGAGATGCTCACAAAAAGGGGGCAAGTGAAGAAGTCAACATCAAGGATCAAAGGACCCCAATCTTGATTAAGAAGTAGATAGAGGATTCCATAGAAAGGGAGGTAACATGCATCATAAAAGACTTGGTGGATCAAGAGGTGGAGTACAGCACCGAATAAGTACTCAAGGAGATGGAGGGAAGCGAAAGTGTAGAAAAGGAGTATGGAAGCATGGGTGGAGATCTAAGCCAGGTAGTAAGCTTCCCAAAGGTATCATGAAAAGGTGGAAATGGTATGGTAGAGGCACAAGAATAAGGGATGAATTACATTAAAGATCCAAATAAGGTACTGTACACATATTTCCAAAGTATCGTGCCCTCAAACCAACTCTTTATGTGGTCTTCTTTTGATGAAGAGGGTGTATACCCATGCATGAGGAAGATGTTTTTGTGGGATTTTGAGTTCCATATTGATGAGCCCGAATTTGAGGTCAACCATGAGGAATTGATGAAGATACCAGATTCCAAGGGAATAAACCCTCTGGTGAATCCTCAATAACTATCAGATGAGTAATTTTGTAATGCACTCAATGAAGTGTTGGTGGAGGTTGATGTGAGGATCTTTAGGAGAAATGACAGAGTAAGTGTCCTGGAGGAAGATCTTGAAAATAAAAATGAAGAGATCATCAAAAAATAAAAGGAGTTAAAGGAGGAGGATGTGATCAGCGCACAATTAAGGCACGAATTAAGGGAGGAAAATTCAAAGTTATGTGAGATCCATAAGAAAATAGAGATGATTTCAGGTGCCATAATCTTGAAGAAACCAAACATGGCCCCAACTCAGAAAAAATATGAGTCAACCGTGAAATTCTTAGAAGACTTAACCCACATCCTCACCATGGAGAGGCGGCCACTTGTATTGGAATCAATAGAAGAGGCATTAGTACACAAGAAAGAGGAACAAAAACTAAAGATCAAGGAGAAATTTACTCAGTATTCCGAGATCCTTACCACTATAAAGACCTCCACACAAATGGTTGAGGTTGTATATGACAATTTCATTGATAGAGATAGGGTAACAAGTATACTGGTTGCTAAGCATGAGGTGGATTTGAAGGAGTTTCAAGAGAAGAAAAAAGTAAATAGGGTGGAGTGGTATAAGATCCTAGCCAAGGTTTATAAATAATTGGAAGAAATTGAAACCTTGTGGGGTTCGATTAAGAATTGGCTTAAGGAGCTATATCCCTAGGTCACTCATAGAATGAATGATCTTAACAAGTAGCTTGAAGGAATTATAGAAACATTGAATACTAAGAGCGACGTATTGAGTTTTGATGAGGTGAGTGCTCTAGTAGGTGACCTCCTTCAGCAAGTGCAAGGTGAGGTGGATGCCTGGGAAAATATGAGGAAATAATAAAGAAGGAATTCCCATTACTCCTATAGTAGTAGCATATTCTTTCATTCTTTCATTCTTTATTCAGATTGTCCATGTCCCACTATCCTTTCATCTTTGAAGAAGAAGGATGTTTTCTTAGAAAAAGAACATGGTTAGTGTGGGGTGATGTTGGGCCCTGAAATATTGGCTAAGTACCAAAGAGCTCACGTGTAGGACTAGTGAGAAGAAATGTGCTCAGGGGAAAGCACACCGGAATAAGGGGTTTAAGAAGGGTTTCAGTGAAACCAGGGCGTGCGTGGGAGGTAAAACACAAGTTTAAAGGACTTAGCCATATTTTTCATTATAGAGGCACTTGAGGAAAAATGCAAGGACCTGATTATGTGTGATTTGTAGATAAGGTGCCAGCCTAGAACCTTGGAGATCAAGAAAAGGATATTCCACATAGGGAATATTCCTAGAAGACTTCATTATAGAGAGTGGAGGGTTTGCAAGGGATAAGCATTGACCATTGGAGGACCACATCGACACTTGGCACGTGATCTATTTATGAGATAAGGCATGGAAGTGGGTGTTGATCCTATAAAAATAGATGCTTGGGCTAGAGATAGGGACAAAGAAGACAGAGATACAAGAGGGAATGTGGAGGCATAAAAAGTATGCGTAGAGAATGCAAACAAAGAGAAAAAGAGTAAAAAAGTGTTGTAGTAATGTTAGGGTTTAGAGAACTTAATGCTAGGGGGTTTTAAAGGATGCCACAAGCATATGTATGGATAATGGGATCTGTAACAAGGGATAAAATGGGAAGAGTATAGTTAGGATCTCATATCAAATATGCTAAAAGAAGTTGAGTATCTGTCATTTAACATGTATGGTCTGAGATGAGCCTTTTGACTGTAATGTGGCTACCAAAACTATGTTAAATAAATCTATATATGTATGGGCTCATTCAATATATCTTGTTTATGGGTGTAAAACCTCATGCTATATGACTTATCATGGCTGATATTCATTTTATTATGCTTCTTACAATGTTATTTAGCTTTTTTGATGCATTAATGTTAGATATGTCAGTTACATCTTCTACCTCTTTAAATAAGTGAATGTACTTATGCTTCTGCAAATCGCCCTCCATTAATTGTTGAACCATCTCATAAAGCTCACATAAAGGAGGGGCTTGGTGCCCATGTGTTCCTCGGGTGAGCGTTCAGTGCCCGCTGGGTGATAGACCGGTGCATTTGGGGTTAGTAAAGGTATTAAGAGTAAATAAATGACTACAGGACCTACAAAATGTTAGATGCAAGAAATACCAAGATAAAATGATAAAATCTAATTTAATCAATACAAAATGATAACAATCTCACAAATTTTCATCAAGATTGATGTGAGCACGTTCCAAGAAGGTATGTGATGTCTTTAATTGCTTTTGGGTGGCTCATGCACATGAGACTATTCATAGGTCGCAAGGAAGCTTAGGAATTCACATTCATTTGATGATAAATGGAAAAAAATCACTTGGATTTATAGGGTCAACAATGACTAAGATGGGTCACCACTAATTATGGGGAAAGTCTCCGCAATGGGAGTATTTTTCTTCTTTTAGCACGATGTTCATGGTTTGAAAGATTGGGTGACTGTTTTAAATCATTAGGTGGGAAGGGATTGTTTTAGGATGAGATGTGGGTGACTTGGGAGTGGAGATAGGTTAGAAATAGTGTAGGGTTGCTAAATAGGAAATATATTTATGGGAAAGTGGTAGGTATTGGCATTAATTAATTAAATGTTAATTAATTTTAATAAATATTGATATGGAAGAGATAAATGGGCATTTAAATTAAACCAAGGGAGATGAATAAAATATGCGCATGCGGGGAATGGGAATAGATACAGAATTTAGGTGTCTACATTTTTCCCCTTTTTTCATGTGGTTTGAATTAGCTAGCCATGTGAAAAAATGATGATAATTGGATGAGGATTTAAAAAAAGGATTAATTATAAGCTCCCTCTCAAATGGAGGATTGATAAAGTTGAGGGAAATTGATTATGCATTTGAAAAAATATAATTGATGAAGGGAGGGTGGGAGAAGAAAGGATGGGTGAAAGCCTAACCATAGAAAAAAGGATCACAATATTAATAAAAATTATGGTTATGGATTTAATATCACATCAGTAGATGAAAATTGTGGTCTCAATGGAGATAGACTACAATGTTCTGCAGACCATTGAGTGGGTGAAGACCAATGTAGTATGGATGCAAGCCATGATGACTAATAGGTCATAGGAAAGTCATGAAAATATGCATAACTAAATGCGAAAGGGTATGAAAATTCCTTCATACATGAGGAATCAATCGAATATGTATGCACCCACAAGGGATGGGATGAATGATATGGTGCCCAGTAGGACATGGGAAAAATTCCAAGAAGGAAAAATGAAATAGTGAGTGGAGTAATATGCCCCAACGGGGAGTAAGTATAGTCACAAAATGGACTTTGTGTGCAAATTATATAGGATTGTAAAATAAAATGCCTGAAGGAGCAGTAAATATGGCCACAAGGTGAAGTTTGAGAGTATAAAGGAATTATTTGGACGTATAATTAAAATGCCTAGAGGGAAAATAAATATGGCCACAAATGTGGAATTTAAGAGTAGATTAGATAGGATTTAATGTATGATAAAAATTCCTGGAGGGAAAAAATAAATATGGCCACAAATGTGGTTTTAGAAAGTACGTATGCCCTCCCCAAAAAAAGATAGCTGGAATATTGTAATAAAATGCCCAAAGGAAAATAAATATGGCCATAAGAAGTGGGCTTGAATATCGTAAAAATGAAATAAGATCAGGTGAGGAGTAGGATAAAAACATCTCCACGTCATATCAAGGAACATGAAAGGAAGAATATTCCTCCAATCACATTAGAGGTAAAAAAGGGGGATCCAGGTGATGCAAATCACATGCGAAAAACATTAATGCTAACAAATAACCAACGATAGTTAGTCATTTCAAAGATCATAAGGAAATAAAGGATGAGACGATCTCATAAACCTAATATTGACATGACAAAGGGGTTTGAGATGTACTTTTATAGAGGAAAGAGGGTTCTCCAAGAGTGGTGTTCCCTGAAACTATGCCCCGGCTCTGGGAAGGGGAAAGAGAAAATTGATCAATGCATGAAGTTTGCTAGAAGAAAGTTGATCAATGTGGGAAACTTTCATAGGATGTTAATAAAATGGAAGGTTGATCAATGTGGGAATCCTTCAAATGCCATCGGGAGTAGCTATCCTTCAAGGTTGTGGTATGCTTTATAAAAAATGTGGGTGGAAAGAATAATACATGATAGCTGTTGTTCAAGGGATTGGTTTGTTTCTATTGAATTACTTTTGACTTTAATTTTGATTTACATGTTTTTTCTTTTTTTTTGCATGATTAACTTTCCTTCGTGGGATAAATTTTTTTCTTATAACTTTTAATTTTGATAATATCATCCATGAATTTTGAATGTACATGGGGGAGAACTGGGAATAGCTAAGTAGACCACCTAGGAGGGGATAAAGAATGTATAAGATACACCCCTTGACCTTTTTCATGGTTCTAATAGGTAAATAAGAAGGTGATGGATGTGATTATCATAGAGTTCTCACTAAAGGGGATAACCTATCCTTAAGAAGTATGTTATGGGAAGAGATGTGGTGCCCATATTTAAGGTTACATCTAGAAAGTGACGGAAAACTACATAATTCCAAATCATCATGATGAGAGATAGAATGGGCTAGGATGGAGGAATGATATAAAGATAACACTAAAGGCACATTGTTAGTTATACTAAAAATAGAATGGTCACAAGTGCAATGAATTAAGTGGTTCCACTTCTTGTTTACCATCAAGGGAGGAAAAAAAATAGGCTCTCGACTGATACTTATGTGTAATAATGTATGGTTAATCTAGTTAGAGGAAAACTTTCCACGTTGGCTCCTTTATATAGTGGTAATATTATGATTTTATTTGAGGACGAGGTCACCTATATTAAAGTTTCATTCTTTAAGGTGTTTATTGTAAGAAAATTTAATTCACTCCTAATACACATGGATTTTGAGAGTGAGAAGGAGGCACTCATCTAGGAACTCCAGTTGTTCTAGATGAGCTTAGCGATAGTCTTCATCAGAGATGAAGTGAAAAAGAGATATGCGCAAATAAAAAATATGAACTTCAAGGGGAAGGAAGGCTTCAAAACCATACATAAGTGAGAAATGTGTAGCCTCTATGGAGGTATGAATACTAGTACAATAGGCCCAAAGGGAAAAAGGAATTTGGAGATCCCAATTATGACCTGATTGATCGATAGTTTTGGAAAGAATGTTTCAAAGGGTTTTATTGGTAGATTTGGCTTCCTAAAACTTAGATTCATCAAAAAAGAGAGTGAATATGAGAGGATTATATTCATGATGAAAATGGTTAATGGATTCATCAGGAAATTTCTCATGAAGAAGTTACGTACTGGGAAGAGGAGATTCTACTAACTAATCGACAATAGCTTGTCCCTTAGTGGATTTTTGAGAAATAAACTTGAGTTAAAACTCTATCATGATCATGAGCCATTGAGTAACACAATCGATGTGATAAGGTTTATAATGCAATGTCTTGAGAAGATGAAATCTAGTAACGACATAAGTCTTATGACTGATAAGATAATGTTGAATCATAGATGTAGCAAAGAAAAGGGTGCAACATAGCCTTTCAACTTCAGTATAACAGGTTTCACAGTCAAGAAAAGTATGACCGATGTAATAAACATCCTGCTCATGACCTTGGTCATCGCAATATGCTAGCATGGCTCATAGAGTGTGATTAGTGGTAGAGACGTACAAGTAAAATGGCTCCCCCTCATGTGGAGGTGGAAGCACCAGTGGAGACAGAAGGTATTTTTTAATATTTTAAAAATTCTTTTGACAATCATGAGCCCAATTGAAGCCAATGTCCTTCCAAAGGAGGTGAAGAAAAGGTTGACAATAATCAAAGAGTTGCAAGATAAAATGGTAGACAAGTTGAAGGTGGCCTTGAAGGATAAAATTTTTCTTGAGATTTGAACGAGGAGAAATTTCAATTATTATTTAATTTTCATGTGTTCTACTTAAATGCCCCTAATGAAAATGGTAAAGACAAGGTTTTTTCCCATTAAGACTCCAAATACACATTTGGCTGGATTGAGATGAAGAAAAAAATGAATGAAGAACTCAAAAAGGATTTTAGGAATGATAAGATGGTCATGTCAAAGTTTATATTTTCCCAGAAGATCATAAACATAGTCTTCTATGGTTTTTTGGATGAGATCATGAAATATATAAGTCATATCCCATTGATAAGTAGTTTTGACATTCTTTAAAATGAAGGAAATGACATGATAACAAAAACTTCCACTAAGGGGTGATGAAGGATGTCTTGTGTTGGTCTTCTATTGCGATGAGGATTTGATTATAACAAGAAAAACCTTCTATGATAGAAATCATCTCATGGATTGTGGTAAGATATACAAGATGATCGATATTTGGAAGAGGGAAGTCGTCCTTAGGGAAAGAGAGATTGAGGCCTACAAATTTGGTGCATATACAAAGCTTTCATGCTGCTTTGGATATGGGAAAAATGTTGGAAACTCATTGGGGATAGTCAACATGAATGATTAAATTGGCAGAAAGAAGTTGTTGTAGTTCCTCTTTAACAAGGAGGGAAATATGAGGATACATGTGGCGAAGCTTATATTTTATCGATTTAGAATCGAGATAGGTAACGTTGTTGTGGATGATAATAGAAGGGTCAAGACCTAGAATTTATAAATATGACCATGCAAATTCCTATCTATGATGGGAGAGAAATGTGCTAAAATATTCTAGCTTGTGTAGATCCAGAGATTGGCCCACTATGAGAATACAAGGTTCCTAAGAAGTCCTGATATTGACATCGGTGGTGGCTTTGTTGAGAAGAGTAGGTGTGGCAGATGGAAATGTCTTTTGAAGATAATAATATTCTTCCCCCATGTGCAAAATAATGACATCGTCGTCAATACATTGAAGGATGTCAATGGTAGGAGAGTCTTCTTCTATCATGTCTGGATGGAAAAGGGGAAGGGACTAGTCTAACTCTCACACTGATAAGTGATCAGTCCCTAAGTTATGGGGGAGACCAAAAAATAAAGTCAGAAGCAATAGAAATAGTGTCATCCAGTTCCATGTCCTCAAGAGTCAAAATATATGGAGAAGGTATGTTCATGTCTTTTGGAGTCGTAGGATATGGAGAAAGTAAAGAAGGTATGTCCACGTCTTTGAGCATGTCAAGAGCTTAGAGGGTTGGAAAATATGAAGAAGGTAGAGGAGGTATGTACACGTATTTTAAATTTGGAAAAGATAAAGGAGGTGGAGGAGGCATGTCCATGAGTATCTTAGATGTTGGAATGGATCAAAGGATTGCTCCTTGTAGCCTAACCTTAAATTTTTGTGAGGTTTACGACATTGATCAGAAATAAGGCCATGTGGGCCATGTTCATAATGGCCTAGGCCGAATCCATTCCATACACAATGATGGAAATAGGTATAGGAAAAATATGGAATTTGGAGAAAGCTAAAGCCACGAGTATAAATCCTGGCATGTTGAATATCATCGATATGGGAAGAGGTGGTATCAATACCACCATAAATAATATTGGTGCAAATATGTGGTGGACTGAAAGGGACAACATCCTCGATGTCTGGTTGGTACATAGGCACCTTATCAGGTCTATCAATATGGTGAGGGGTGGGAAGGGTGTTGAGTACAAGAAGGTGATATTCTCCCATCGTTATTTTTTCCATTATGTTATCTAGAGAGGCATTGTTAAAGAGTTTGGATGAAGGAATGGCTAAACTAGTAGATGGTGTAGAGGGATCTATGTTAGGAATGAGTACATAATTTGGTCTTTCAGTCATGTTGCATCCTTAGAAGGGTGAAGCATCCCCGGGGAGCATGGGAACCTTTCCCTTATGCTCGTATTTAAGGGAACAATGTAGTGTAGAGGGGATGCAATGCATGACATAGATCCATGGTCATCCAAGGAGAAAATTGTATTGAAAATATCCATTAATGATTGCAAAAGGTCTCATGTATGAGCTTCTCACTGACATATATAAGGAGGATGAATTTTCCTAAGGTGGGAGTGATGGCATTGTTGAAAGCATGAAGAACTATGGGTGTTTGAGTGACATATTCATTTGGGATATTAAGTTGGTCAAAATTATGTGAAGGAATGATATTAATGCTCACCCCACTTTCGATCATGGATAATTGAATGATTGTATCATTAATCCTTACCATAATAAAGAGGGGAAAATCATCCTCTTCTGGTGGGATGTCTGAAATTTTAGCATCATCAAATGAGATGGTAGTAGTAGAAGCCGTAAGTGCCCCTACGAGTGATGTGAAGGGTTGAGCCTTATAATTGGAATTCAGAATGCACTTAAAGGATTCAATAAGATATTGTCGATGGTCTGGTGAAATTTGAATAATCTCTTAAAGTGACATCTTCATTGGGGCTTGATGAATCTATCTAACGATGTTTTGTTTAATGGGCCTAGGGGCTGCCAAAATGTAAACCTTTGGGTTTGATGATGTAGCTAAATCTAGGGGTGGAGGAATGGCGATGAAGGTCTTGGCCTTCAGTTGGGATGCCAACTTTGGATCACGTGGGCTAGATTGGGTGGTTACCCAAATGGAATTAATGAACAAAGGGGGACTATCCCCATGAGAGTTATCTCTTGAAGGAGAGATGGTAGATGTCGAACTAGATATAGAAGGAAGGGATTGAACTAGTCCAAGAATAAGTCTTCTCTCTTTAACGAGATTATGGAAAATGGTCTAGAGTGCTCTATAATGATGATTATCATGCCCATGGGTACAATGAAAGGTGCACATAAGGTTATAATTGAACCATAAAGGCTTCTTTCCTGTTGGTTCGAAAGCCTTGATAGGAGGAAGCTTGATTGTAGAGGTTTGCAATAATTATTGGAAGATTTCAATATATGATCCAACTAAAGTTATATAATATACCAAATGAGATGTCTTATAAGCTTGGGATAAAATCTAAATATGTTGATTTTTTGGTGATTTGAATTCAATTTTGATGTTGATTGGTGTTTTAGTGTTAAGTGCTTTTTGATTATTGGGTTGAAATGTTTTTGGTCCTGAAACAAATGATTTTAGACTGGATGGTTTAATCCTAAGAGGGATTATAGATTTTGTATGTGAAGATGCATCCTTGGGAGGAGTGATGAATACCTTAACTAGAGGGTAAGATGGAAATGCTATGCTTTGTTTGGGTAAAGGAAACAACATTCGTTTGAGGTGATCTATAGAAAGTAGAGATTGATGGGATTATGTTGATGACATAGAAGGAACATTCAAGGTCATTATAAGGGAAAGTGATTTTAATCATTTCTCAAATAATGAAATTGGCATGGATGTGACCACAATATTCAATGTGGGTAAAGGAATGGGAGGAGGAACTGGCCTAGGTTCCAAGGATGGCATGATGGGCAAAGGTAAAATGGGTATAAGTGAGGGTGTCAAGCTTATTGAAATGGGTAAATTAAATGATGACGTTGATATGATAGGTAAGGGAGTTGATGAAGGATCAACACCAAATGTGGAAATAGGTTGGAATGGTTATTTGATGAACATCTCTAGGGTCATAAATGATATATTCTCTAATGGGGTTTTGGTAGTTTAATATGTAGGGGTAGACATCAAGACATACGTAGGTGTGATCAATAACGAGGGAGAAGAGGTTGTAAATGGGATAGATTCATGATCAGTAGTATTTAGGTTATTTATAGTATGAGCATTGGGTGCTTAGGTCGTATTAGAAGTGGTGGTTTTCCTTACTGGAGTATGATTTGGGAAAGGTTGTTTAAATATGTCAAGTGGTTTATTGGGTGAAGCATTTGGATTTTCCACTTAAAGATCACCCTGATCGATGAGTCTTTGGACCAAGTCTTTGAAAGTTCAACATCTCTCTATGGTGTGTCCTCAGACTTAATGGTATTTATAGTTTTTGTCTTCTCGATACCACACAGGATTTATTCTAGACTCGTCAACTCATCAAATAGGAGGAAGTGTGATAAGGTTTACTTCCACAAATTTATCAAATATGGTATTATATGACTCCTCTAGGGGGTTGTAATTCGGCATTGGTCGAAGGGCTCGTGGTTGGGTTCATGTGCTAGATGTAGATGTAGGAGATGATTTAACAACCGCAACTATTGATTTTGTCATTCACTTATAATTTGGTGTGAATGATTTGGTAAATTCATGTTTGGTATTATTTGATGTTAGTTTTAAATGACCCTGCTCGAGGGAACACATTTTCATCTTGCAATCCATGGTAAAGGCTTCATTGAAGGTTTGGAATGATTGAATTTGTAAAAAAAAGGATATATTCTTCGAACACGAACGTGAGAAGATTTCAATGAGATCAATTTATGGGAGAGGGAAGGATAACTAGTTTATAATGTCGTGTCATCATGCAACAAAGTCTACAATGGAATCATCTTCAAATTTCCAGATAGTATAAAGATCATTAGTAGTTACTTATCACGCAATTTTAATAGAAAATTATTTTAAAAATAGTTGCATGAGTTAGGAAAAGGAGAATTGAATATTGGGGGAAATTGTTATACCAGTCTAATGAGGGACTAGCTAAAGACATGGGGAAAGTATAAAGCATTAAGTCTTGATCCTGTGTGATAAAATAAAACATATGTCTAAATGCACAAATGTGTTGTTGTGGGTTCTCTTTTCTATTAAACTTGGAAAAGTTTGGTAATTCCAAGTTTAGAGGATATGTTTTGACTAGTATAGATGGGTGGATAGGCTCATTACATATTTTCTCATATGACAATAAGATCTTGGATCCTAAAGTAGCGGCTTCGAGACTGAATAGCATATTCACAAAAGCCTGCATAGGGTCATTCGAAAGGGTCTTTTGTGTAATGAGAGGTGATGGTTATATATAAGATGTGGTAGGATGAGTTTTTTTATGTGTTTGCAGATATGTTGGTGTTCAAGGAATTTTTCGGGGGTGAGTGTAAATCATGGGTTGTGATTGAAAAGGTGGTTGTTGAAATAATTACTTCCAGGAAATGGGAATATGATAGGATTTTTGGGATTGGGTAGGTTGTTGGGGAAAGTTCTGAGTGGGAATGTGGGTATGAACAAGTTGAAATTATTGTTGAAATGGGTTGGGGACTGAATAATGTAAAACACCCATAAAAGAGGGTTGGGAGGTGTTGACAGGCATGTTAGATGTGAGGAGATCATATTGTCTAGATATGGGAAATGATGTTTGGAAAAATTGGTTAGGGATACTAGTGGAAACTATGACCAAAGAGGTAAGGGGAAGATTAGTGTTGATTGTTGTGTTGATTGGCGATAGATTGTGAGGGATAGGTGTGATTATCATCATAGTTTGATGAGACAAAGGATTGGTGGAACAGGAAGCAAGATGAGTTGTATAAATCTCATTTACTACAAACTGGGTAGTTTGGGGGTTAGTTATATAAGGATAAAGCTTTTAGAGTTTTGGACCATCTAAGGGAATCACAATTGATCTCCTAACAAGATAGTTCTAGAGCGCCACTGGATTGGCATCTAGAAGCTGTTGGAACATGGTGTCACTGAGGGGGAATTTAGGAGGTCCAAGATTCTCTGACTGAATAGATGGTGGGGTAGATCGCTTAGACGGGATAGATTAATGGTATAAAAATGGATTAGTCTCACCTAAAGTTGTGGTGTGAGAAAGGGGTCCTGGGTGAGAGACATTGATGAGAGGTTGAGTGCTCACGAAAGAAGTAATCAAGGGCATAGATGAAATAACTATTGTGGTGAAATTTTTTTAAGATAAGGAAATTTCAAAGTCAAATTTTGTTCCATTATTTTGGATTTTAAATGAGTAAATATGTGCATGAAATAAGCTATAACCAAGCAATTCAAAAAAATAGTTCTTTTTATATTCTCAATTTATTTAAGAAAGTATGAAAAGAGGAAAAGATGTATAACAAGGGACCTAGGATAAGGAAAACTATGTTTGGTTTTGGGTTTGTTGTGGATGGGAATGTCTGAGGAGGATTCCTGTTGGGTGAGTAAATCGTAATCAGTTAACCGGGTGATAAGATGTTTAGATGTGTTGATTTTATTTGTGAATTTTAAATTTGTGTGTGATAAAGTGTGATACACAGTAAGTTAAGCTCTTACTAGAACTTTATGAGAAAGTAGGATGTAAAAATAATGTTCTTTTAATTCCAAAACAAAGTGTGATATTCAATGAGGACACAAAAAAGAACAGGAAAGTACGATGCAAAAAGGAAAAAATAGTAAAAAAAAATGGGGAATACCTCGATAACATGTTTCCTATTTATATGTACTTGTTGAGTTATGAACAATCCAAGCCACAAACTCAACACAAACAAGCAATAAAGTAGATCCTCACACTACAGTGTTAGTAGGAAGGAAATAAAATATAGACAAAAAAGAAAGAGATCAGTAAAAGGGTGTGTTGGTATCCAAATTGATTCTCCCTTGCAAGATGAGAAACATCACAGATTTAACAAGAAGCCTAGAGACATATAAATCATTATGTATGTCGTTTTGTAGCTGGGGAGGCAATTCAACTGGCTCTTTATCACTTAGATGTTGGAGAAATGGGTAGCACCTTCAAAAAAATTTGATATATCCTCACTACTTTAGTTTGTTCCTTTCAAATAGGGTAAGAGGACCCATTTTTTAACCTCTGTTGGTGATGGAGAATGAAGATATCCTTATTTGCACAAATTTGATAGGAAACCTTGAGAAAATATGAAAAATGCACCACAATTTAACTCTCATGAGTTGTCACTTCTAAAAAATGGTGATATTTTATAAACAAGGTTAAGGTTACTAAAGCCATTATGGAATCCTAATTGCTTCTGCATATTTTGGCAATAGAATTTATTCATTTTTGGAAATATAGGGAAAATAGGGGTAGTTCAGGTAGGATTCATTGTTTTTGAATAATGTTTTGTGGGAGCTTAAGCAGGATAAACTTGATTTTGCTAGATCTTTGAGAACCTTCACAAAAATTTGAAAACTAAATGACATAATGCTTCAAAATAGCTAAAATATTCCTTCAACTAGAAGGTATGCATTAATGGAGGTGCATTTTTTCACGGTTTCACACAATCTCCAATAATTTAACACAAAGGCTCGAGTTAAAAGGCTCAATTAAACATTATCAATACTCTGGTTCATCAAGTCTAAGATACAGTCAAAGACTTACAAACAACCTTTGTCAACAAATGAGAGTAAATTGATTTTAAATTTTTTATTTCATTACCAGATGAAGGGTCTTCTATAATGAAATTGAAAATTCCACTAAACCATCAAAGGGATGAGATATTTTGTGATTCAAAGAGATTATAATATAAGGGTGCAATAGGAACAAGAAATACTATTTGCAGACATTCTGAAAAAAAGCAGAAACAAATTTTCCTAAGATTAACACATATTAGTTCGAAGTTGATTAGATTCACCAGCAGGGGAAGGTTTCTTGAACAATCTCAAAGCTTGTCAATGGTTGTACACTTGCAACCAACTTGACATGATCAAATCTAAAACATAAGAGATTAACAGGTTTCTTAAATGGTCTCTCAGCAAGATGGGAATTCTCAAATTTTCTCGTAAGAATTCTACCCCCAACCATTTGCAAGAGTATTATCATTGAATTTATACAATTCACTTGCTCACTCATCCTATATTCCCCCCAAAAGAAGGATATTTGAGGAATCTTTTTCTTGTTACCATTTTTTCTCTGGGTAAGTGCAGGAAGTTGATGGACAAATATAGGATCATCCGTGGACATCATATTGCAAATAGCAACATAATATCAACTTCTAGGGATTATTAGCAATACATACACTCAAAATTAGACAAAATTATATGAATATGAATCATAGCATCTGGAATCTAGTTTCTAAAATACTAATTTTTGTAAAAAATGGACAAGATTAGCTATATTAAAACACTTAAAATTCAATGACTTGGTATATTTTTTTTAAAAACACCGATAAGATTATAGTCTGTTTGCCCACAATTTGGATTACCAAAAATTAATATATATATTTTTCCTTCGGTGAGAAGTTATATGCCACTATCTATCTTGGGATGGATTTTATTTTGTATTTTTTTGAGTAATATTTTTTTTTTTTATGATTTTTTCCGTGAAAGTGGTATGAAAACATAAAGAAAATAGAGCACTTTCAGTTTTCTCCCCGCCATAACTTCAAAAAATATTGAAATCAAATAATTTTTTTTTTCAACATGTATATAATTTCACCACGGTTGGGATGGTATAAGTTTTATCACATTCTGATAAGTGAAACAAATTTTGCAGTCTTAAAAGTAGACATAAACATTCACAGGAAAAAGTGTCTTAAAGACCTACTATTAGTAAAAAATTATAAAATGATATTTATCCTCTTCTATTCACTTTAAAATCAGTATTTCTACAAAGCTAATAGTCTCCCCTATGCAATGGTACCATTTTTATGACATAGTTTTTACTTTTCGGCATGGTTCAAGTCCGCGGAAAAGTAAATTTGATGTTTTGTTTTTTTTAATGTAAAATTCAGGATTTGATGTCCACTTAATTGTCCCCCAACTTGGTGCACTTACCCTTCTTAGAAAGTGATGTTTAACAAATTCACACCCAAAGCTACTAGGTGGAAAAATCATGAACCGATCACGTTTCTTAGACCCTCAACCATGTCTAGGATGCCATGCCATAGATATTTTATAGTCCTAATAATTATTTTATTTTTTCATGCAAAAAATCCTCTTTTTAATCATTTTTAGGTGGCTCTGTATAGTTGGATCTGACAAGTAATCCTTTTCACCCTTGAGGAAGCACCTTGAGAAATGAGTGCCCTTGTATGGATGCCTGCATTTGTGACTCTCAGAAATGAGTTTTCATGCACAAATTATACCAAATTACCTGCTCTATGAGTCTGAGTTAGCCAAGCAAAAAGATGATTTAGCGGAATCCTCCACGTGTATCTTTGGCACACTTTTGATATGGTGCCCAAAATCAGATACAGTAAACAAGCATGTATTCACTACATGTCCCAGCCTAGAAAATTTGTTGAAAATGTTTAAGGACCACTGGAAGACGCCACATTCCTTGGGTCCAAGGAATTTTGTTCGGTCATTGAAAAAGTCTAAGTATGTGTAGGATCCAGTGAAAACCTCCTAGTGTCCCTTCGGTTCTCTTTCAAAAGTAAAGTACAGGGGAATATCCCCAAATAGGCACTAGCCCTATAGGTGGCCCAGGCCTTAGAAAGTTGCTTGAAAATTTTAAGTATAGAGAGGAGTCGGCGCAAGCATCCACGTGTCTCCTTGGTGCAACTGCTAAGGTAGGACCCAGAGGAAAATTTCAAATGAGCGTTGGCCCTCCATGTGGACAAGCTTTGAATTGAAGCAGTCCTTAAAGTTTAAAAATGCCTCGCTAACCCACCTTCCCACTTCTAACTTTTGATGTGGGCCCCAGGGGATTCATAGGTTACTTCATAACTTTGCTCCTTCCTACAAAGAGGAAAAAAACTTCAAAATGTTCCGTTGACCCATCTTCTTGCTTGTAACATGAAAAATTGCCACGTGTCCTTCTTCGGGGGTCAAAGTAAGACTTTTTCCCTACTAATTCATATTTGTTGAATAGTGAATTAGAGACTATTGGGGCTGTGGGGGCCAATTTAGTATTTTTTTAAAATGTGACCAAACTGGAAAATCACAAAAAATCCTTGTCGGGCTACAACCAATTAAAAATGTACACGTATACACCTTCAGGGAAAAAAAGATAAATTCACTCTGCCTTTATAAATTTGACCGGCCCAAACAAAACTCAACGGGGCCACTGGGCCAAATTGATCTTATAGAAAAAATTTACAAGTTATAAAATAGACCCGACATGCTTCATCCAATCAAAAGAGACCACGTAGCCGAAGATGTTGAGATATTATTTGACGTGGAAAACATGCACATCAAACCGTAAAATGCAAGGAAATCACTATTTGCACCCAAAATTGAATTTTTCTTCAAGGAAACAGAATTTGGAAATGATACAAGGCCCAAATGTGATCCACGACCATGGAGAAGGATCTTCAATAGCATACAAATGAAGAAAACCTTTCACACATCCATTCGCTGAAATAGCAAATATGACGGAGCCTGTAGATTGAAGAATTTCTAGGGAAAACTAGGCCATGATCAAATCAAGAACCAACATTGGTTGTGACTTGAGGATGGGTACTCCCAGTGAGTCCCATAAGAACAAATAGTAGACCAAGTGCCAAAAATAAACCATTGGGAAACGAAGTCATGATCCACACCTCTAGGAAAAAAATGAGAAACCAACTAAAATGACCGCCAAGGACCAGGGAAAACCAAAACTGACAAAATATGAAAACAGAACAAAAAACCCAATACTTTACACTCAAAAATGGTGCATACCTCAACTTTGATAAATCAATCAAGAAAATGTTTCAAATTTCTGCCATTAACAAGAAATTCAAGGAATTCCCCATCTAGGTCTTTTAAGAAGAAGGTTTGTTTACCAATTGGAATGTCAATTGAATAAGGGCTCATCCATAATGCATCAAACTTTCCATGTTTTTCCTTATCCTCGTGCCTGTTATCCCACAATAGCACAAGATCTCCCACACTTAAAGCTCTTGGAGTCACCTTCTTATCAAACAACTTCTTCAATTTCTCTCTAAATTTTACATGCCTCTGATGGGTTGCCCTTATTTCTTTATCTAACTCAACAATCTGATTGATGTGAGCATCATAGGGAATAACCTCTTGATCTTCTTGTTGTTGAAGAAATTGAAATGAAGACAATTGCATATGCAGGGGTAGAAGATATTGAGTTCCATACACTAACTCAAATGGGCTTTTTTTTAGTGGCTCGTTTAATAGTGAATTGATCAACCCAAACAACAAAATTCAACTGCTCGCCCCACTTCCATTTTTTCAACTCCAAAGTTCTTCTAATTATCTTCAACAAATTTTTATTGCTGGACTCTACTTGTCCATTTCCTTGGGGATTATAATTGGAAGCATATGTCAAATTTATCCCATATTCTTGACACATAGCCACCAAAGGTTTCTCTCGAAGGCTCATTGAATTATTAGCAACTATTTTGGAAAGTACTCCAAATAAGTAAATGATGTAATTCAAAATGAAATCGATAAGAATTTGGTGGGTTGCCTTCTTAGTAGGGATTACCTCCACCCACTTGGTGAAGTAAACTGTAGTCACTAATATCCACTTATGGCCTAAACTTGAAGGATCAGAAATCTCCCCAATGAAGTCAATCCTTCACTGCTTAAAAGGGGCTTGAATTGAAATAGGCTACAACGAGAGGGACCTTGAAGCTTTTAATCACCCTAAAAAGTGTTGATAGCTCTCGAACTTCCTAAACAATAAGTTGTATCTTTGAAAAGAGTTGGCCACAAGTAACCAAACCCTTAAGATCTTATGAGTTGTGACTCTTCCAGAAAAATTCCCTCCACAAACTACTCCATGGATATTAACAATTATTTTAGGGGCTTCATGTTTAGTAATGCATCTTAAGAGAACTTCCCCAGGGTTCTTCCAAGCTAACCCAAAATCAGTAATGACATAGTTTTAGGAAGTTTACTTAAGTTATCTTTTGTTATTCTTACTCAAATGTTTAAGGCACTGTAGATGTTTGAGATAAAAAATAATTTCCTTGTACCATTCAGAATTTATCAATTTTTCAAGGATATTCAACCTTTCTTCTTCAACTTCATTTACCTCAACTATTTATAGGTTGCTCTCTGCCATAAGTTTTGTCAGGGTCAAACCTTTGACCAATTTTGTTGTTTGGATGTCCATATCATACTCTTGTAATTTTTTTACCCATCAACATCTCTTTCTTGAAACCGCCATTTCCGATAGGATATCTTTCACCATGGTGTGGGGAACATAAGAAATGAATTTCAAACTCATAATATATGGCATGAAGACCTTTGTTACTTTCATCAAATAAAATTCTTGCTTCTCCATGATAGTATACTTTAGGTCAGCTCCTTGCAATGCCTTACCGAAAAATGCAATTGGTCTTTCACCTCCCTCATCATCCTTCTGCAACAACATATATGCAATAGTACTTTTTGAAGCAAAATAAAACATTTGGAAAACCTTCTTATAATCTACAGATGCTAAAACAAGGTCATTCTTTAATGCTTATTTGATCCTAGTAAAAGCTTGAATAGTTGATTCTTCCCATTTGATACTTTGATCTTTCTTCAGCATGCTAGTGATTGGGATAGTTAGTTCAACAAAGTTGGAGATAAATCTCCTAATAAAATTAATCTACCCAAAACGGAATGAATTCCCTTCTTGGTTCTTGGAATAGGGACTTTGCTAATGGCTTTCTACCGTTTCAAGATCAATCATAACCCCTTCCTTTGACACAATGTGTCCAAGAAAATTTTCTTTCTGAACTCCAAAATGGCACTTCTTGGGATTTAGTGAAATACCATACTCCCTGCATCTTAACAACATTTTTTATAAGTTTTGCAGGTGGTCACTCCTTTCTCTGGAGAAAATAGTCACATCATCTTAATATACAACAATGAAATCATTAACATAGCTAAAGAAAGCTACATCCATTTCTCTTTGGAAAGTGGCTCCAACATTCATTAGACCAAAAGGCATTCTGACATATACATATGTTCCCCAAGGAGTGATAAAGGTAGTTTTGATTCACTCTGATTCCTTCACAACTACCTAGTTATATCTAGAAAAACTATAAAAGGTGGATAACAATTCTGAACCAATAACAAATTGTAACATATTTTCCATATTTGGCAGAGGGCAGTTATCCTTCATTGATGCTCTATTCAAGTTTATAAAGTCCACACATAACTTTATATCTCCATTCTTCTTTCTGATAGGTACCAAGTTTGTAACCCATGATGAGTACCTTGTGTGCTGTATGATTCCTCCATACCTCAAAATTTTCAATTCTTCTTGCATCTTCAGGGAAAAGAGTGGATTGATCAGCCTCTATTTCTACCTAAACGGCTTGGTAGAAGCTTCCAAGGGAATTTCGTGCTAGAAAATATCCTCTCTATATGCTTTTAGTTCAAAATAAGACCATGCTAAGTAGTCCTAGTTTTTCTTCAACATTTTGACATACGAATTATTTTCTTCCTTGCTCAGATTGCTACCTAGCTAGATCTTACTTTTTTTATCCTTTGTGCCCAGGTCATGCTTTTCAAGATCCCTCAAGGCTGACATGTGTCTATTGATAATCCAATCGACATCATCAAAGTTTTATTCAAGTGCTACCAAACCTCTGGGAATAGTATTAGTCTTCAATTGAATGATTTCTTTGCCAAATAAAGTATCCTTTCCATCAGCTACAAAAACCATTGGCTTCCAATCTATATATTGATAAGAAAATTCTCCTTAGTTCTGAAAAAACTTTTACACCCAGGTTTCGTATACGAACACTTGACAGTGTTTAACATTGTCAGGAATAGATGGTCTACGTAATATCTCAATATTATACTCATAATAAGGGGATACAGTATAATTTTCAAATCTGGACCCCAATGTGGCCAATTTATCTAATAGAGTATTGTACTTCCTATCGTGATGTATCATGTTGAAGGAGTCAAACATTTCAATAAAATCCCATACTGCATGCTTATACTGCTTCATTCTCTTATTTTTTGTTACATATAGTTGTTAGTGTGGAATCACAGTACCCCTAAATGGCCTTAGTGTGAAGTGGGGAATTTGGTGTGATTGCACAACATGGGACCATCTCTTAAGCTATGGGACTTGAAAAACTTGAGATGGACCTCTAGAGAAAGCCGGTTATTTCTTCATAATCTACCTGCCACAAGCTACTCTAGTGCAGGCAGAACCTATTCTATCCTAATCTAACCATTCCAAGGAGACAGAGAGAGAGAGAGAGGGTGAAAGATCCTACACTAAGTGGTGATACACCAGAAAAGGAAATGGTTGAATCACAGACCTGACCACCTGAAGTGGAGAGAGGTGAGCAGAGGAGAGTGTGGATAGAATTCACCACAGACTAGAGCTAGATTTCACACAAACACCACTTTGAAAGCCATTAAACATAAATCCCAGGACCTGTAATGAACATCAAAATATACACAGTATACCCTATAATGATAAGAGGTAAGAAGAGACAACAAAATAACCCAAGAATGGACAAATGCATCACAAAATAGATTTTATTGCTCCAAAATGTTACACAGTACATCATCAATGGGAAAGAGGCAAGAAAATACCATTACAGATCCATGGGAGGAGGCTTAGACTCCACATTCTATCCTAAGGAAGAAAGAGATAGGGGCAGAGGAGAAACAATGACCAACCCTTTGAATATGCCCCTTCATTACAATATATAGAAAGAATAAGAGAGAGAAGAGGGAAGAATTAGAATCCTACTTCAACCACCTAGAGATATGCATTGAATCCTTCTTTGAAATCTCAACCACTATAAATCAATACCTTTCTCAAATCTGCCCCAAATCTGTCATGTCTGGTTCCCCAACAGATCAAATCAAATTAGATCTGGTAGATGGAGAAATTAGACTCTGTATTAATTTCTTGGAATATTTTTTCCCATTTTTCACCCACCAAAACCTGTTAAGAATGATATTTTATGTTTCCATGGTGTAGAGAGTATTGAGAAGTTTCCAAAAAGTCTTCTCCCACCCAAATATGAGTCTCCAGTCAAAAGATATGGCCATTTTAATATTTGGATCGCGAGTGCACAATATTTTAAATAGTTTTTTCATAGAGGGTCCACGTGGTGGCCTCCACATTCTCCTTGGGCTTCTTTATATTTTTCTTGAGTCTCTTTTCTTGGCAGGGCCAAAATTCTTACCCTGGACATGTGGAGGTCTGACGCTTGTTTGGAAACCCGCCCCAAATTTTACCTATGAAATAGTGTCATGTTGACACTAGGATCCCTCTGCTAACCTTCCTCTTCCTTTACTATTCAACCCCCAACTCTATCCCTTTTTGGACTCTGAGACACATGGAAGGCCTGTGCTCATTTGAAAACCCGCTCAAGATTTTACCTTTAAAGGAGCATCATGTTGACACTTGGCGCCTTCCACCTGCGCTCTATACTTAGTAATTTTTGGCCCACTCTCCTTTTTTACCTCTGTTGACCATTTTCTATGTGGAGGGATGGTGCAAGATTGAGTCTTTGGCCTAGATCCCACTTTTGAATGTGAGTAGTTAAGAAACTTGGCACCCTCTACTAAGTCGAAGAATTTTCAATGGTGGGTGCAAATTTTTAGGGCTCTAGACGCATGAAAGCTTGGCACATGTTTGGGTCTGCCTCTTTGGATTTAATCTTTGGAGGTGAAATGTTTGGATAGTTGGCTCCCTCTGCTATCTCCTCCATACTTAGTCATTTTTGGGCCCTTTCTAAACCATTTGTGAAGCCCAAAGAATGTGAATCTTTGTCATTTATTTTCTTTTAAGCCTCTAGTTCTTTTGACACTGCTTGGCCTCCTACCCTGACCCTGTTATTCCATTTTTTATCCCACCTGTAATCTGTTTGCTAGATTTGAAGCACGGGTTTTCTCGATAGATTCATTTCTTGAATTTCTTCTTGCATGGGGTCGTTTGATCTTTCGCATGCCTTGACACTCCATTGTAGAGTCCCTCTATTGCCTAATTGTAGGATTTGAACATGATTTCTCTTATTTCTGTTGTGCGGGGTTGTGGCTGACCAATTTTACCTGTGGGAAAAATATGGATAGAAATTTGGTGACTCACAAGGGCATCTTCCTACTAGATGAAGGGACTAGTAGCCTTGAAGCATCCATTGGGCATAGAGTCAAGAATAATAACATGATACTGATCCTTTTTCTTTGAAAATCTGATCCCCGAGTCACTGCGAGCCCGACTACTTATTCTTAGGGACCCTGAACCTGCCCACGTGTCTGAACTCTCAATTTTCATAAGAAATATTGAAACAAGACTTCTGAGAGTAGAAAATTGTTTTGACTTAGGGCTTTCATTTGTCCCTGGATGGACTATTTCGAAGATGCATTTAGTTTCTCTACATTTTTTTAATTTTGAAATCTATAACTATTACAGGGAACTATGAGTCTTCTACCATGAATAGTGAAGGGTCTGGCCTCAGTAGCTCTAGAGCAATACAAAATAAACTTATGTACAAAGACAAAATCATACATGCCTCAAATGAGACATGCAAAGTGTGCACAATCACTTCTTCTGTTGGAAACAAAGCCTACTCCTACTCGTAAACTAACCAGAGAGAAAAGGGGCTAAAAAAATCCTTCTATAGGTAGGGAGAAGTAGCTTCCTTTTCTCAAGAGAGGCAGCCATGTAATTGATTTGACACTAAATATGGCTGCCTATATGAGTGAAAAACTAACTTTAAGCCGATCCTCTACCCATATCAGTAAGGTATCAACATTAATGGAAAATACCTCCTCAAGATGATTTGTATTGGACTCTTGGAGCTGTTGATGGTAACCCTTGGTGCTTTGATACTCATCCTCATGCCCTAAAGTAGGCATGACTAGTTTTGGCTTCTCCCTTGGCTCTGATGAATCCAAATATCTTATTGGGAAAGGTATGGTCCTTTGAATCTACCCATGGTTCTAAACTCTAACTCCAAGAATGGAGCCTTCTTGCTGACCCTCATGGATGGATGGTGTGGAAGGAATGATAGCCTCATATTATTTCTCTTCCTCTGCAGTAGGTGTGACTTTTGGAAGATCAAAATATTCCAACTTTAATTCAGGAGGCATGTTACAAACTACAGGTTGTGCTTACATGCTCTCTTCCATGGCAACAGGATCTTATGATTGAATAATGAATGATGGGGGAAAAAATATTGTAATTTCAACTGGATCCCTCTTATCAAAAAATTTCCATGGTGATCTTAAAATCTTCATTATCTTCACCATATGAAGCTTCATCTTCAAACATGAAGCTAATGAGTTCAAGCTCCTCCAAAATATCATACTTTTGTAGAGGTTGAATGGGAGAGGGGGATGTATTTTCTTGTGCTACTGGCTCATGATTCAGTGACTCTAAATTTGTCTTGGTCACCTCTATATGCTCCTTTTTAACTGGGCTTGGAGTTGGTTGTTCTTCTTCCCTCTCTTGTGAAGAACATGGAAGACTCATATCTTCCAACCTTGGTTCCAAAGATACATTGTGAGATATAGGTTTCTGCTCTTGAATGCCCTCCTTTATGGTAGTAGGCTATTATGCTTGGAAGATGGATGATGGAGGAGAAAATGATGTGATCTTCATTGGCTTTTCTCCATCAAAGCAATCCTCTAAGTCAAAAATATAATCTACCTCATTATTGTCCTATTACATGTGCTCAACCTCCTCCATGGTGTCCTCCTGATCTGAAACTTGCTCACCATGGTTTCCCTCTTCCTCAAACATGAATTTTGAAATATAAAACTCTTCTTCATAATAAGAGCTCAAGGGGGATGAAGTGGGAGGAAGAACCAAAGGTTCTTCTGTAGCCTGCTCCATAGTTGGGACCTCTGAAACTATATGGTCCTCCTCCTCTACTGAAAATTCAACCTCATCCACCACTGGCTCTTTAACCTTGACCTCCTCTATTGTCTTGACCATCAAGGGGATCTTTGTAAACCCAAATTTAGCAGCCCAACTCATCATATTTTCTGTTATTTCTTTTCTATTGGGCTCCTCTTCTTGTTGTTTTCCTTGAATGGATTTTTGAGTCTCTTCCCAACATGGAATTAAGAAAGCAAGAGGAGTGATAGGTTGGATTTCAACAAGCTTTGAAATTTTTTGTGGTGGGAAGGGAGGTGGAACTTCCTGTTTGTTTGGAGGGGGGTGACTATTTGGAAGGGAAAAGGGTAGAAGAACTGAGATGAGGTAGAAGATCAGGGGATAGAGAAGATAATCTAACACTTGGGGTAGAAACTGAGGGGCTTGAATCTTAATCATGCTAAAATGATAAAGACCGAGAAAGAGAAAATGAAGAGCTAAGAGGTAGTGTACTTACCCATTGACAAGTCTGTCTCACACTTTACTCATAAGCCTCAATGTCCTCAATCCACTGTGTACGTTTAGGTAGCACTTCAACCATGAATCTAAGCTTCTCCTGAAGGTTGTAGTGTCTTGGAAAAGGGCCTTCCCATGGACAAGGTTCCCTGCAACCAATCTCAAATGCATTCATGTGTGCTATGCCCCTTGACTGAACCATGCCAGCCTCCATTTTTTGAATTTTCTCCAATAAACCAACATTATCTATGTATTTTTCACCATTATATGCATCCCCTTGTTCTTGATAAGCTTCATGGCCAAACTAGCCTTGACCCTACTCATATGGGTAAGCATAATGGTCCTCGATCTGATTATAATGTTGAATTGAAGGAGTTGGGAAATGCATTGGAGGTGGATTGCATTGTTGTAAGTGTGAGTTCCATGAAGGGAATGGAGTCACGATTGAACAACCTCATGGAATGGGAGAAAATGAAAGATATGAAAGAATAAAATAGATGAAAATGAGTGGAAATGGATGGAAAAGGTTTGTAACTCAGAGAATGGGTTTTTGACCAGATGGAGTCACCAGATGTGCTTGCATGTGCCTCAAAAGGATAAACATTAACAATAAAACACCAACCTACTAAGATGAAGTGGTAAGGTGCTTCAGACCTCTCCCACTGGGTGTGCCAAAACTGTTAGTGTGGTCACACAGTGGCTTATGATTTGTTGTTTGTAATGAGACACCTTAGAAAGATAGAATATCTAACCTCAGTGTCCTACCAGGTGTGTAAAAACTATTAGTTCAGAATCATATCACCCCGAATGGCTTGGGTGTGAATTGGGGTATTTGGTGTGATTGCACAACATGGGACCATCTCTCAAGTTGTGGGACTTGAAAAACTTGAGATGGACCTCCAGAGGAAGCTGACTCTTACTTCCTAATTTACCTACCACAAGCTACTCCAGTGCTGGAAGAACCTATTCTATCTTAATCTAACCATTCTAAGGGGACACACAAAGAGAGAGAGAGGGTGAAAGAGCCTACACTAAGCAGTGATACACCAAAAAAGGAAGTGGTTGAATCACAGACCCAACCACCTAAAGTGAAGAGAGGTGAGCAGAGGATAGGGTGGATAGAATGCACCATGGACTAGAGATAGATTTCACACATACACCACTTTAAAAACCCATTAAACACAACCCTCAAAACCTACAACGAACATCAAAATTTGCATAGTATACCCTACAACAATGATAGGTAAGAAGAGACAAAAAAATAAGCCAAGGATGGATAGATGCATCACGAAAAATATTTTATTGCTCCAAAATGTTACACAGTACATCATCAGTGGAAAAGAGGAAATAAAATGCCATTACAGAGCCATGGGAGGAGGCTTAGACTCCAAATTTTACCCTAAGGAAGAAATAAAGAGGGGGGGCAAAGGAGAAACAATGACCAACCCTTTGAATATGCCCCTTCATAACAATATATAGGAAGAATAAGAGAGAGAAGAGGGAAGAATTAGAATCCTACTTCAACCACTTAGAGATACGCATTGAATCCTGCTTTGAAAGCTCACCCACTATCAATCAATTCCTTTCTCAAATACGCCCCAAATCTATCATGTCTGGTTCCCTGGTAGATCAAATCGAATAAGATCTGGTAGTTGAAAAAATTGGGTTCTGTATTAATGGCATGGAAGATGTTTTCACATTTTTCACCCACCAAATCATATTAAGAATGATATTTTATGTTTCCATGGCATAGAGGGTGTGACAAAATTTCCAAAAATTCTTCTCCCACCCAAATATGAATCTCCAGTAAAAATATATGGCCATTTCAATATTTGGATCGCGGGCACACAATATTTTAAAGAGTTTATCCATACAGTGTCCATGTGGTGGCCTCCGTATGCTCCTTGGGCTTCTTTCCCTATTTTTCTTGACTCTCTTTTCTTGGCAAGGCCAAAATTCTAACCCTGGACATGTGGCATCCTGACACTTGTTTGGAAACCCGCCACAAATTTTAACTATAAATAGCGTCGTGTTAACACTTGGCTCCCTCCGCTGGCATGCCTTTTCCTTGACTATTCAACCCCTGAATCTGTCCCTTTTTGGACTCTGAGACACGTGGAAGGTCCACACTCATTTAAAAATCCACTCAGAATTTTACCTTTGAAGGAGCATCATTTTGACATTTGGTGTCTTCCACCTACACTCTATACTTATTCGTTTTGGGCCCACTTTCCATTTTAACCTCTATTGACCATTTGCTACGTGGAGGGATGGCGCAAGTTTGAGTCTTCAGCTTAGATCCCACTTTTGAAAGTGCGTCGTTAAGATACTTGGCACCCTCCACTAATTCAAAGACTTTTCAATGGTCAGTGCAATTTTTTGGTGCTCTAGACATGTGGAAACTTGGCACTCATTTGGGTTTTCCCCTTTGGATTTAATCTTTGGAGGTGCACCATTTGGACACTTGGCTCCCTTCGCTATCTCCTCTTTACTTAGTCATTTTTGGGCCCATTCTGAACCATTTGCGAAGCCTAAAGACTTCAAATATTTGTTGTTTATTTTCATTTGAGCCTTTGCTTCTTTTGACACCACTCGGCCTTCTACCCCGACCCTGCTATTCCATTTCTGAGCCCGCCTATAATCTATTTGTTGGATTTGAAGCACGGGTTTGCTCAAAAGATCTGTTTCTTGAATTTCTTCTTACATGGGATCATTTGATCTTTTGCAGGCCCTGCCACTCCATTGTAGAGTCCCTCTGTTGGTTGATTATAGGATTTGAATGTGATTTCTCTGGTTTCTGCTGTGTGGGGTCGTGGCTGACCTATTTTACCTAGGGGAAAAATATGGATAACAACAATTTTCTATCCCTCTTGACAATTAGCTCTAAATCTCCTTTAACAATGATGTCTCTAATACCATATTTCCATGCAATCCTTAGACCCAAGAGCAGTGCTTCATACTCAGAAATATTGTTAGTGCACTCAAAGTTGATTTTAAAAGAGAAAACAAACTCTTCTTGGCCTGGAGATATCAAACAATACCAACACCATTTCCAAATTTAGAGCAACCCCCATCAAAAAAAAAAAGTCCAAGGAGAACCTACTTGTTTAAGAGACTTGCATTGATCAATTTTTTGCTCTTTACCATCAACAAATCCAAAAAATTTATAAGCATCAATGTCAATGTATAACACTTCATAGGAATCATTATTGGGATCCTCAATGAGATGTCACATCTTCTTTTCACCATACAACTTTACAAGGCTGCCCTCAATAGGTATAGTGGCAAAAGACATATCCATTTGCACACTTCCACCCACACTAGTAGCCCATTTTCTTGATAACAACATTCCCCATTTGGCAGGGAAATCAACAATAACAACATCTAGTTTTAAGTTCTTTCCTGGGTAGGCTACAAGTTGCACTATCAAACCCTTGACACATCCAACCACTGGCACCTCTTTGGAATCCATGGAAGTGCACTTCCCATAAGTTTCTGTCACTTTGATATCTAATTCATTCATGACCTCAAGAGGCATAATATTGCATGATGCTCCAGAATCAAACATACAATTGTGTAACAGCCTGTCCCTGATAATCAGAGTAGTGAAAAATGGATCTCTATTCAGCTGGGACTCAACCAAGGATGTTCCCAAATATACTTTAGGTGGCTCACCTAGTTCTTCCAGCACATGGGGTTTTTTAAACTCTATAATGGTAGGAGGAGTCTCAACATTGTTTACATTTCTACCTTGGGTAATCTATTCTTCTTTCAATCCCAAATACTCAAAGGCACTTTTCTTGTGCTCAAGAATCCTAAGAAGCTAAAAAATTGGAACATAAATCTTGATATGACTCAAGACTTGGGTAATTTCATAAGGAAAATATTTGGGCAAGGTAGCATTTGGAGGAAGACTGACAAACTCATCTAACAAAAAGGATTTTTCATGGTCTAAGCATGGGCAGGGATACCGATTTTGTTTGGGGAAACAAGGCCTTTTCCAAATGTATCTTTCTTAGGAATTTCTTCTAAGATATTGGTGATAACTGGAGTTTTTGGTTTGTCCTGAAGCCCTACCCCTTTAACAAATTTACTCCTAGTGTTATATTCTTTTTCTTGGGAAACCACAACATTCATTAACAACCTGCCTATCCTCCTTAGAAGGGATTCCTCCATCATAATTTTTAATCATTAATTCCCTTAAGTATTCAAAATCATTATTAGGTAATTAAAAATATTCTACCATATCTATTTCAAAATCATGAGAGGGAGGAAGGGGTAATACCTAGTGGATGCAATCCTAGAAATTTGTAGCAGTTCTGGCACTGATTAATTCAGTTGAAGTTACTCCCTATTGTGAGCTTGTAGATCACCCCATCATGCACACATCATCATCAATGTCATCATCAGCTTCCTCAACTTCTTTGTCTTCATCACATGGGGCATGTGGCAAGAAACATCTATCACAACACTCAATTTCATTGGCTTCTTCCATAACAGCAACTCTGGCAGCTAAAGGATCAAGCACCAAATTGTTTTCCAGGGGTTGGGGCTGTCTATTTCCTTGATCCCACATGGGTCCTTTACCTCTATCATCTAATCTCTGATCACCACTGGGATTATTTGAAAATATTTCTTGACATTGTGGCTTTATGGTGACCTTAAGAACTTTGCTCAATCCCCTTCTCTACCTCTGACCAGTTTATAGGATATTTCCTTGACAAATCTGGCCAATATTTTCACAACCTCCTCCTAGATCCATAGACTTACTTGATTGAGGATTCTCTGGATTGATCAACTTGATACCTTCCCTCTTAGGAGCCTTACCAACTTCTTTGTATATTGTTTTCAATCTACAAAGCCATGGTGAAGGCCTGCCTCAATGTTGTATGGGTTTTTATCCCTCAAATAATAGGAATCCTTCTTATCAAAATCATCAGAGTATTTTATTAAAAAAGAAACATCACTTGGCCTCAGGATCACAGGTAGCCTATTCAGGGTCTTATTGAACCTTGTATTGAAGTCATGAACAGATTCATTAGGATTCTTTTTAATATTTTCAAATTCTGATAAAAGGAACCTAGGGTCTATTTTATCTCCATACTACAATCTAAAAGCATTCTTCATTTTTTTCCATGAATCAATGGAGTTGTCTGGCAAAGATTTATACCAGTCCCATGCATCCTCCTCTAGAGTATGAATGAAAAATTTTATGTACACATCCTCAAATTCAATCTCAAAGTATTCCATCATATTGATAAAAAGCTTTAAGTTATGATCACCAGTAATAGGATTATTTCCTTGAAATTTAGGTAGTCTATTTCTAACATCTTGGGGCACAACATTTGGATATCCAACCATACCTCTGAAATCTATAGGACCACAAGTGTTCACAACAAATGGAGGTCTGGGTGGGGGCTGGGCCATATTGTTTTGGGGATGTGATCTTACAGGAGAAACAGAAATGATGAGGAGTGAGGGGTATTTGGGGCACAAGAATACAATTCTCAGAATGAATGTTCTCTAAAAACTCTGTTTCTTGGAATATCCTATCAGGTTTGGAGAACACAGGGACATAATGAAACATAAATTTTTCAAATACAAAATAAGGACCCTCTCCAGTTAGAGAATTAAGATCTATAAAAAGACTATTTGATTCAGAAGAACTTGAGGAATTATGGAAATCTTCAATGACAGACTTATCAGTTTCCATAATTGATAACTCTTTTCTTGATTTCCAATCTCCAAATACTTTCCAGATTCTTCTTCCTTCAGAATTTGTCTTTCCTAATTCTGGAAACAACCTTCTAGTAGGGTATTTAACAAAGAAAGATCTTCTTCCTTCTAGATTTGCAAAGATTAGTGATAAATTTCAATTGACAGAGGTTAAGACACTGGAATTTATCAAAAATTAATTCAACACGGAGTCGCCACTAAGGATTTTCACCTTAGTTGTGCAAATTCACTAAAATTGATCTGTCAAATGTCTGTCAACACTAAATTCATGCAAATTTTCATAGATCTGACCTTCCTTTACCCATATTTAACATTGATGATGTAAACTTAGTGCAAAAACCAACAGAAACTGGAAATATTGCACACAGAACTTGTAACTTGCACAAATCATACAAATATGGACACAGGATGATGTTTCAACAATGTATTAGCACTTAGATCATGTAAGAAACATTACCAGGGCCAAATATAAGAATGCCTTTGAAAGATCCTTGACAACGATGCCACCAATCTGGTGTTGGTATCCAAATTGATTCTCCCTCACAAGCTGAGCAGCATAACAGATTTAACAAGAAGTCCTAGAGATAGATAAATCATCATATATATTGTTTTTTATCCAAGGAGGTGATTTAGCTGACTCTTTGTCACTCAGATGTTAGAGAAATGGATAGCACCCTCAAAAGGATTTGATCTATCCTAACTACTTTAGGCCATGCCTTTCGACCAGGGTGAGAGGACCCATTTTGTAACCTCTATTGGTGAAGGAGAATGAAGATATCCTTCTTTGCACAAATTTGAAAGGAAACCTTGAGAAAATATGATCAATGCACCACAATTTAACTCTCACGAGTTGTCACTTCTAAAGAATGGTGATATTTTCTAAACTTGGTTAAGGTTACTAAAGACATTATGGAATCCTGATTGCTTCTGCATATTTTGGAAGTAGAATTTATTCATTTGTGGACATACAAGGGAAAACAGGGGTATTTCAAGTAGGATTCATTGTTTTTGAATAATGTTTTGGTGGGAGATTAAAAAGGATAAACTTGATTTTTCCAGATCTTTGAGAACCTTCACAACAATTGGAAAACTAAATGACAGAATGCTTTAGAATAGCTAAAATATTCCTTCAACTAGAAGGTGTGCATCAATGGAGGCCCAGATTTGCACGGTTTCACACAATCTCCAAGAATTTAACATGAAATCTTGAGCTAAAGACTCAATTAAACATTAAATACCCCTAGTTACCTCATGTCTAAGATACACTCAAAGGCTTACAAACAATTTTTATTAACAAAATGATAGTAAAGTGATTTTAAATTGTTTATCTCATTACAGGATGAAGGCTCTTCTCGTAATGAAATTGACAAATGCCACTAAACTATCACAGGGACGAGATCTTGTGTGATTCGGAGGGATTTTAACACAAGATTGCAATAGGAACAAGAAAAACTACTTGTAGACATTCTGAAATAAAGCAGACACAAATTTTTCCAAGATTAACACAGATTAATTCGAAGTTGATTAGATTCATCAGCAGGGGAAATTTTCTTTGAACAGTCTCAGATCTTGTCAATGGTTGTACACTTGTAACCAACTTGACATGATCAAATCTAAAACATAAGAGATTAACATGTTTCTCAGATGGTCTCTCAGGAAGATGGGCTTTCTCAAATTTTCTCATAATAATTCAACCCCCGACCCTTTGCAAGAGTATTCCTCATTGCATTTATACAATTCACTCACTCATTCATCCCCAAATTTTCCCCCAAAAAAGAAGAATATTTGAGGAATCCTTTGTTTGTTACATATTCAATCATGATCTATAGAAAGTGACGTTTAATGGGTTTACACCTAAAAGCTACCAGGTGGATTCAAATCAGGTGAATTTCTGATTACAAATATTTTCATCATTGACAGTCCTAATTGAGAGAAATCCCCATTCCCAATTATCTCCTCTGGAAACATGTTTTTCATCCTTTATGCCTACAACCTCCATTATTCCATCCTTTTCCCATCCTTTCTTCTACAACTTTTCCCTGCATCTAGCTTCTCTAGTAATTCACATTTTTACAAGTGCCCAAGCAATTCCAAATTAAAAATATCAACCTTTAAAAATCTTAGACTCACAAATTAAGCACTAAATCCATTCAATTGCACTTTTTAGACAAAAACGATAAGTTTCATCAAAAAATGATAAAAAATAATGTGTATTCACATCTCCGGGAGTCTTGGAGAAAAATGATGGCAAAATTAGATGCAATGCACAACAACCGGTTATTTTCCCCCTTTCTCAACTTTATATTAGAGTTGTCCATGTGTTTCCTTGGCGCAACTGCAAAGGTGAAGTACAGAGGAAATTTTCCAAACAAGCACGGGCCTTCCACGTGCCCTTGGACTAGAGAAAATTACCTTTTGGCCTTTGAAAAAGTCTCAGTATAAAAGGAGCTAGTGGAAGCCTCCACGTGTCTTATTGGCACACTTTTGATATGGTTCTCAAAATTAGATACCCTAAACAAGCGCGGGCTCACCACCTATCTCATCCTGACACAATCGTTGAAAGAATTTTAGGGACCAGCAGAAGGTGCCATGTGCCTAGGGTCCGAGAAAGTTTCCTCGGTCATTGAAAATTCCAAACAAAGGAAGAGTGAGAAAAATCTTCCATGTGTCTCACTGGTGCACTTTTGATATGGTGCCCAAAAGAGGACCCCTAAAAAATCATAGGATCACAACGTGTCTTAGTCCAGACATAGTTGTTGAAAACATTTAAGGACCAGCGGAAGGTGCCACGTGCCTAGGGTCTGAGAAAGTTTCATCGGCCGTTGAAAAGTCTAAGTATGGGAAGACCCAACGGAAACCTCCAAAGAGTGTCCTCTTGGCACTTCTTAAAAGATTAAAGTACAAAGGTAGCTTCCAAATAGGCATGGGCCCTCTATGCATCCTAGGCCTTGGAAAGTTTCTTGCAAAGTTTAAGTATAAAGAGGAGCTAACAGAAGCCTCCACGTGTCTCCCTGGTGCAACTGCTAAGGTAGGACTCAAAGCTGGATCCTCAAATGAGTTTCGGACCTCCACGTGTCCATTTTTGGAAAAATCTGCACCAGCTACATGAAAAAAATGTCTAAGCCTGAGAAGGGCTAGTGGAAACCTCCAAGTGTCTCCTTAGTGCAGCTCCAAATGTCAAACCAGGAGGCAAATTTTCAGATGAGCGCAGGCCCTCCACATGGATTTTTTAAGACTTGAGTTGAAGTGGGCCTTAGAGTTTCAAAATTCCCCACCAAGCCACATTCAATAAGAAAGGACCACATTTCCATAGATGTTTGGACAAAAATTGACAGGGAAAACAAAACATGACTGTGGAAAAATGGAAGAAAGGGAAAAAACCTGAATTTACGCCCAAATTACAAATTCTTTCTCATGGATAGATGAACGGAAAAATAATTCTAGACTTAATGTGATCCTTGGACATAAGGAAAGGATAAACCATGGTAACCAAATGAATGAAAAATCCTTCACGCATCAATACGAGGAGACAGAGAAAACTTCAAACCCATGTAGATTGAGATGTTTTTGAACAATCAGGGTGAGATTTAAATTGAGCATTAACATGGTGGTCCCATCGGGTGTGCCAAATTTTTTTACAAAGTTTTTCATTCTTAATGAGGGGTTAATGCACTAGCCATTAAATAAGATAGCAAACTTAGAAATGCTGGAGGTTTATTTTACCTCATATATGATATGATATGGGCACAAGATGATGATGGATTCCATTTCTATAAATCATATCAAACCTTTAAACAAGATCCACTCAAGGGAAAATGATCAGATGGTTTTTGTGGGGGTTCTCCTGACAAAGTGGATCTGAGAACCATTTAACTTCCTCGGTGGATGTCAAACCCTGTTATTAAATGAAATTGATACAAAGTAAAGGTAAAATGAAAGTATACAGAAAATAAAAGATTTTATAGAATTTAAAAGTAATCGTGATTGATTTAAAGATGATCTGATTGAAATGAAATAAAAATTGAATGTACCTAGTCTGGGTCGACGGTGACCCAAACTATGCAGACGAAAGTCGATGGTGACCTGAGGTAGAAACATGGAACAACATCTATAAATGCAAACCAAAAGGCTCTAAGTGCAGATCAAATAGAACCTGGGCATGTAGAAACTATAAAAAACCTACAAAGGAGGTTTGACACAAGGAAATGGAAGGAATACAAGGTAATAAGGATCATAGTGGATTTGGGCTTAAAATTAGATAGGTTTAGAGAAGCGGGATGGGGATTGGGTTTGGGAACAATAAAAGAGATAGAGCATAAAGTAAAAGGACTCTGGAGCAAAAAGGATGAGGATAGAATATCAAGTCGATGGCGACTTGGGAAGATTGATGATGATCTGAGAAGTGTTGGATAAGGCCAAGATAAACAAGCTAAATCAGGGGACCTGTAAGTAGAAAAACTAATAGAAATTGGCTGATAATGGAGTCTTGACTATTTTTGGATCTACAGAAGGTTAGATGTAATAAATATCAAGATAAAATTATAAAATCTTATTAAAGAAATACAAAATGATAACAATCTCACAAAGTCTAATCAAGATTTATGAGAGCATGTTCCAAGAAGCGTCTAGGATGTCTATAATTTCTTTTGGGAGGCTCGGTTATAGGAGATTGTTCACAAGTCACAAGGAAGCTTGGGGAATTTTCATTCATTTGATGATGAATGAAAAGAAAGAACTTGGCTTTATAGGGTTGACAGGGACTGGGCTGGGTCACTGTACGTACCAAAAATTGTAAGGTACTGTACTACTAGAACAACGTGACATGTGCCCTAATGATGATACAGGTCTCCTCGCAAGGTGTTCGGGATCCAGAAAATCTCTCCAAGTGTGTGTTAACATCACCCGCATGCCCCGCTTAGCCCCCACGTGCTTTATTTTTCCTTTTCCCCTCTTTTCTTAGCCTTTTTCTCTTCAGTGACAAAACCGCCACCCTGCCTGGGTGGCGGTCTTGTGACTGCCACCCTGCTCAGGGCGGCGGTCCTTTACGTGTTTTCCAGAAAGCTCTTTTAACATGACTCACGTAAATTCAACGCTTTACCAGCTTTCTTTCACTGTCATAAGCTTGCATTTATGATTTTGGTTCCCTGGAATAGTGTTTTGCCATTGTTTATAGTTTAAGAGTTCTATTTGGCTTTTACCTTGGGTAAATGCAAATGCTATAAATGGTTGTCTTGTGCTCAAGAAAATGGCCCCTCATTCACTTCTCATCTTCTCATTTCAGTAATTTAGTATTTTATTTTGCTTATGATTCATAGGTTAGTTCATTGCATGCTTAGTTAGCATTGTTTTACTATTGGTAAGCCACAAATCCATTTTGTGCAAGAAGTGTTGTTGTTTCATCCAATCCATTGGAGTAGAATAGCTTAGGAAGCCATTAAAGTTGTAGGTTTTTCTCCTCAAACAAGATAGTTTCAGGTTCTCGATGCTTTATGTTGCATGACTCGAAATAGATCCCACTAGGAATTGCATAAGCTAAGCTCTGTACTCTTGCGCTATCCCTCTCCTACTCACATTATATTCAGTCTGTGTCTTGAGCTACCTTTGTCCCCAATATCTACTTCTGTTGATGCTAGCATTACATGCTTTTCTGGATCCACGTGAACACGAAGGAACGAGGAGATCACACTGAGGGGACAAGATCACACACACCATCGGATTCACCACTGTTCTGCAGAATCCAGGTTCTAGCTTTCAAAGTTCTAGTTAGAATCATATCAAATAGAGTAGTTAATTGCTTTATTTCAGTAAATTATATTCTCGATATTGCCATGGAAGCTGTGGGGATTGAATAGTTTCTGAGAAACTACGATTCACTCCTCACTTTTGAGGTAGGATCAAGAATCTTGCAAATAAATTAGATGAGCTATTTTATTGTTTAGAATAGATCTACAAATTACACAGACAAATAGCTACACTCGGTTATTTTTTTTGTTTTAAATTATTATTTTAGTTGTCTTTCTAGATATTTTAAATAGTTGTTTTCTTAAATTCGTAAATTTCATCAGAAAACACAAAAAGATAGAGAAAATATATATGCTATAGATACACTTCACATAGTTAAATTTCATTTTGTTACAGTTAATTTACTTTGTTACTTTTGTATGACAATCATGGGACCTAGAGAGCCCAGGGAATACATTTTCGAGCCAATTGTGCCCCAGCCCAATACTCATCAGTGGCAATAACTGACATTGACCAAAACCTTAGGATACAAGTCTTCCAAACAACGGTAAACTTCCAACAGATCAGGATTCACAGTTGAGAGGACTTAAACATAGAAGATGACCAAGCATATCATGTTTTGGTCAAATTAGCCAAACTAAAGATTACCCTAGGCAAACATACCTACATGACTGTAGAAGGGCTCGAAAGAGAACAAACATTCAGGTTGTGATCCTTTAGTTCCACAGCCAGACGCTGGAGACGCCCTAGTAGATATAGATACCAGCTTAAGAATCCAAGTTGCGATGAACGCCTGTAAGGTATTCTGAGAAGATCGCACAACTGTTGGTCCTAAACATAGAAGCTGAAAAAGCTTATGACTACTGGATACTAGGAATCAGAACTTGATCTCACGCATATGACCATAACGGGACCGCAACAACCAAGAGTCTATGGTTGTGATCCACAGATCCCACAGCCTAACGAATCCATAAGAGAATTAGACATAGACACTGGCCTACGTAAATTAGTATTTCAGTCTACTCCGATTCCACCTCTCATCATTCAACAGTTATCCCTACTAGACACAATAACCAATGAAGCTAGAGAATTTTGGACTAGGCTAGAGAATCGTCCATAGAGTTGACTATATTCACCATATGACCCTATCAGGAGAAATACACGAAACCATCCCGGGTCATTTTCCACGCATCCCACAACCCATAGATCGAATCACGCCAGAGCTCAATATTGATTGGAGCCTTCGAGCAGTCATCCTCGCTGATCGATCTATCACACCAGTCCAAGTTAGAAGGGCCTTCTTTGCCTTAGATTCGTAAATACCATTAGTGCGTGATTGAAGAAATTAGACTTGCCTAACTAGTTTTCCTGCACATTCTACCCACACCGGCTGTCTCGGCACGACCTCGGGAGGTCAGGTACGCAGAAGAGTTACTTGTTGATTCTCAAGCTCGCCTGTCACTTTTCCGGCGTACAATTACTCCTAAATTTTACCTTATATTCTCAAAAGCTTCTTTTCGTAGTAAATTTTTTCAAGATATCTATTACCTCCTCCTTGGTGGACACATGTTCTTATTTGATTATATTCTCAATCACATGTTCCCTTAAGAAATGATACTTTATTGATATATTCTTGGTCATAGAGTGCAACATAGGGTTCTTAGATACACTTAGGGAACTTGTGTTATCAAAATACAAGGGGAGTAGCTCCATCACATCCAAATTTTTAGTCTGTTATATTGTTCCTTATCCTTAAAAATTATGTACAACACAATACAACTTCTATATAACCAGCTTCACATGTGGATAGAGATATAAGAGATAGTTTTTTGTTTAGCCAAGAGAATAGAAACTTACCAACATAAAAGGCTTCTCTACTTGTTCTCTTCATGTCATCAATGATCCATGTCCAATCTGCATCTGTGAAGGCTTTCATCCAATTATCATTCCTTCTTGGATGCCAAATCCAATATTCCATGCTCCCTTGAGATGAGATCCTCTTGATAATTGAGCTATTCCTCTTGACTAATTGTAGGTGATTCTCTCTAGGATCTTCTTGAAATATTCTTACTAGACCAACTACTTGCATGATGTCGAGCCTAGAGGTAGTTGAATACAATAGGATTCCTATCATGGATTTATATGTGGTCTAATTTACTCTTGGTGAGTTGTATTCATTTCTTAGTTCACATCATGTGATCATTTGTGTTCCTATTAGATTACAATTCTCCATTTTAAACCTCTAGATGGTCTCCTTTATGTTCTTTCTTTGTGATATAAATATTTCTTTCTCAGAATGACTCATTTGCAGTCCTAGAAAAAATGATAAATCTCCAAGCATTAACATCTCAAACTCCTTCTTCATGACCTCTAAAAATTCATGTGTCATGTTCTCACTATATCCTCCAAATATTATATCATCAACATATACAACCATGATAAATTTATGACCTTCTTCTTCCTTTATGTATAGTTTTTTTTTCCTCACTCCTTACTTAAATCCTTGAACAGTTACGTACCTATCTAATATATTGTACCAAGATCTGGGTGGGAGCTTCCTTAAGGCCATATAGGGCCTTCTTTAACCTAAACACATATTCTTTTTCCTTTGTAAGTGAGAATCCATCAGGTTTTTTAATGTATACTTCTTCATTTAGGTTCTCATTGAAGAATGTTGACTTTAAATCCATATATTCTACCTTGAATTCTTGGTATGTTGACTATTCCAAGAAAATTATAATGGCCTCCATTCTAACCACTTGTGTAAATGTTTCCTCAAAATAATCTCCTTCAACCTGATCATGCCCTTTAAAAACAAGTCTTTCCTAATTTTTGGTGACTTCACATTTTTCATTAATTTTATTTCTGAATACCCTCTTAGTTCCAATTAAATTTTTATTCTTGAGCCTAGGTACTAGTTCCCAATTGTCATTTTTCTCTATTTGGTTCAATTCTTCATTCATATATGTCAAGGTTTTACTTTTAAATGTTTTTGTTTATTTAAGTGATTTCAACTAGGATTATGTAGCATCAACCTAATTATGATATGTGTTAGATTCTACAACATTCTTTGGTTCAATTTTAGATATTAGAGTGATGCTCTCTTGGTTTTGAGAACTCTTCAATCTTCTCTCTGTATGTATGTCTGACTCCTTTTTTTCTATTATCTGATCTATAGGATGATCTCTCTTGACCTATCTTGAGGGATTTTTTATGTCTGGTCTTTCTTCATCCTCATCTACCTTTTCTTTATTTCCTTCTATAGATTTATCTTCATCTTGAATGTCTATACATTGGGGAGTTACCTTTAGCTAAGATTTGGTCTTCATTAGATAGATCTCATCAATAATAAAATTTATACTTTCTATATCTTTTGTAAACTTTTTTTGTAGAGCTTATATGTAGAACTCACTGAGGACTATCCCAAGAAATTATCTTCATCAGTCCTTTATTAAAACTTTCCAAGGTTTTCTTCATCCATCTTGATGAAACACCTACTTCAAAACAGTCTTATATGTTTCACACTAGTAGGTATTCCTTTCCAAAGCTTATAGGGGGTCTTATTTCTATTTATCCTTATTTAGGCTCTATTTAGGATGTAGATTGTTATATTGATTGCCTCTCTCCAATAGCCATCTGATAATTTGGAATCATTTTACATAGTTCTTGCCATATCTTAAATAGTTCTATTTTGTTTCTCTCCACAACTCCATTTTGTTGAGGTGTTCTAGTTGCAAGGAATTTCCTTCTTATTCTATGACTTTAACAAAACTCATCAAAATCATTAGACCAAAATTCACCTCCTCTATCAGATGTCAAGCTTTTAATCTTTATATTTTTTTCATTTTAAACTAGAGCTTTGAATGTCTTGAACTTGTCAACTGATTCTGAGTTTTCCTATAAGAATGTAACCCAAGACATTCTTGTGTAATAATCAATTAGCAACATGGGGAAGTAACCCTCACCTTGAATACTTATAGGTCCAACAAGATTAGTATATATAAGTTTTAATGTTCTTTTTTGGATTACTCCTTGGATTTTATTTTACCTTAGAGATTTTATATCTTCTTTGGTTTTTCTTCCCATGCAAGCATGCTTTGCAAAGTGTATAACTGTAAGTGCACTAAAATGGGAGCCCAAAAAGTGGACAAAAACATGGATAAAGGTAAAACACATATGTGTTATATTTTTCTATGTTTGGATATTACCAAAGTATAACGTGTATGCATTATGCCCATGTTATAATTACAAAAATAATCCCACGCCTCTATCATTCTAACTCCCTCAAAAACGAGTTACAGAGCTTAACCATGCCCTTGTGTTTTTTCATTTAGCTGGATCTCGAGCTCAAATGATTGTCTCTAAATCAGTGGGAAGATTTGAATCAATGATAGCACCATGGAGAAGAGGTAGGCACAATTAGTTTCTCAAATTTGCATTTAAATTTGATAATTATAGAGTAGAATTTTAATTGAATACATTTTTTTATTATTACAACTCAAGGTTGAGGGAATCAACCACAACAAAGCCCTATTATTCCTATCATCCCTCTCAACCCTCCCATAGTTTCTCAACATCCCCATTGGGTAGTCAAGAATATTTATCAGCCCACATAGTTGAAAACAAAATTTAAATTGAGTATTTAATCAAAAGAATGAGGGATTCACAATCTACAAACCCCCACCCGCACCTCTCTTGCAAACACATTGGAGGCTTACTCAATTTGATGTGGTAACGAGAAAAATTGATCATTGGAAATCTTACAAAGAGGGTTGTAGGGTTTATCATTCCAAAAAAATATCATATGTGGATGTAAAGGAAAAAGAAATTACAAATGACCTCAATGCACCTTATTCATGAACCCCCACACTAATTTTCTTATCCCATTGTCATGCAAATGGTTACCCATCCACTGGTGCAATAATTATTTAATTGAAAATAATTTTTGGGACCTATGGTGGATGGTGTTTTATTCTCCACCTTATAATAACAACGAGGTTCCATGATACTTTCTAAGGAAAAGTCTATAGTGAATGGTGGGTATCCTCAATGATGGGTGTAATTATTTCAATGAGATCAAAATTAGATTTCAAAGATTTCTAGGTCCAAGGAAAAGGATCTACATAGGATCAGACTAGGTGCACAATGTGCACCTATTCAGTAGGGTAGAGTTCCCGCATAACATCCCTCTCACTCTAAGACTATCCCTCTAACAGTGAATAAGACAATAAACATTGATACACTCCACCCATTTCAGGGGATATCTATGACTCTTGTTCGAGATATGAAGGACATTTCTGAGCTGGATACTCACAGAGGTAAAAAGATTATTCCCTTAGGAAGTACTAGCATGAGGCCATCATCTTATAGTCCTTATAGGTCCAACAAGATTATTATAGATAAGTTTTAGTGTTCTTGTTGTGGAGTACTCCTAGTGGATTTTAATCTTCTCTTGGTTTTTTTCCCATGCAAGCATGCTTTGCAAAGTGTATAAGTGTAAGTGCGTTCTATTATAATGGGGACCAAAATGGGGGCTCATAGAGTATAAAAAAACCTGAATAAAGCTAAAACACATATGTGTTATATTTTTCTATGTTTGGAGATTACTGAAGCATAACGCGTATACATTATGCCTGTTATAATTACAAAAAGAATCCCATGCCTCTATCATTCTAACTCCCTCAAACATGAGTTACAGAGCTTAACCGTGCCCTCACGTTTTGTCATTTACTAGATCTCAAGCTGAAATTATTGTCTCTAAATCATTGGGAAGATTTGAATCAATGATGGCACAATGTAGAAGAGGTAGGCACAATTATTTTCTCAAATCTACATTGAAATTTGATAATTATATATTTTAATTGAATACATTTTTTATTGTTACAATTCGAGGTCAAGGGAATCAACCACAACAAAGCCCTGTTATTCCTATCATCCCTCCCAACCCTCCCATAGTTGCTCAACATCCCCGGGGTAGTCAGGAATATTTATCAGCCCACATAGTTGAAAACAAAATTTAAATTGAGTATTTAATCAAAATAATGAGGGATTCACAATCTACAAACCCCCACCGTACCTCTCTTGCAAACACATTGGAGGCATTATTTACTCAAATTGATGTGGTAAAGAAAAATTGATCATTGGAAATCTTATAAAGAGGGTTCTAGGGTTTAATATTCCAAAAAAAAATCATATGTGGATGCAAAGGAAAAAGAAAATACAAATGACCTCAATGCACACTATTCATGAACCCCCACACTAATTTTCTTATCCCATTGTCATGCAAATGGTTACCTATCCATTGGTGCAATAATTATTTAATTGAAAATAATTTTTGGGACCGATGGTGGATGGTGTTTTATTTTCCACCTTATAATAACAACGAGGTTCCATGATACTTTCTAAGGAAAATCTATTGTAATTTTATCCTCAATGAGATCCAAAATTATTTTGATTTATGAGATTTCTAGGTCCAAGGAAAAGGATTTGCATAGGATCGACCAGGTGCACAGTGTGCACCTATTCAGTATGGTAGATTTCCCACATAGCATCCATCTCACCCTGAGATTGTCCCTCTAATAGTGAATGAGACAATAGACATTGATACACTCTACCAACTTCAGGGGATATATGTGACTCTTGTTTGAGATACGAAGGAGATTTTTTATCTAGATACTCATGGAGGTACAAATAGTATTCCCTCAGGAAGTGCTAGCATGAGGTCACGTCTTTTCTCGTCATGTGGTAGCATATGTTTGGGGCCCGAGGAGAATGATACTTTCATTCATATTGATTTTGGTGTAGTTGGCACTAGGGATGCACACGATAATGTCACTATGTAAGATGCTTTTTGGAGTGAGAAAATTGGATTACAGTCATCGGTGTCACCTTCACATGTATTTGTTATGTTTTATTATGTGTGTTACAAAAATATCATAGTACTTGATTTACTTATATATGTTCAATTTTTGAAATAATTGTGTTTGTACATGTATGCATTGATATTACAGCGTGACGGAGGGGCATCTTCATCTTGACCACAAGTGACAAGCACCATGCATGCACATGCATTCACAGAGGTAATTTAGAATGTTAATTGTGTTAAATTTTCACGTACATAAAAAAATATATAAATTTTGAAGTCAAATATATGTATGTTCTTGTATGTTCATCTAACTCACGTGATACATGTTTGATAAATATGTTGACTTCACTGGACACCCCACCATCTGTGCGATAGGTAGAGAAATGTGTTACCACTATGATTTCATCTGTGTAGTAACTCACTGAGGTATTCTTGAACAACATGTATTTTCGTTAAATTACTCGTCTCATTCATATTATGTTAAATTACATGTTAATAATGTCGTTCATTGTAGGATTATTAAATTATGTTAATAATTTCCTTCATTTTGTATACGCAAGAGTTACCTATTATAGGTAGAAGCCATGTTCATTTGATTCACAGGCGTGGCGGCGTAAAAAAAATAGTTCTATATAGATAAAATTAGTTGAAATATTGTCATTAGACATACATGTACTTAGTTCTATTTTGGCTAATTATGATGTTTGATTTTGTGATCTTATTTGTATGTAGGGAACTTCAATCCCCTCCATTTTTACTTTGAGGACACGAACTCCTTGATCTCATTGTCTTTGTACCCCCATTTGTATTCCAAGATCTTCTGATGACTCATCTAAGTGTGAGATGCAAATTCGACTTGATCGAGAGCTTGCGGTAAGTTTGTGTATTTATGTAAATACTTTCATTTGCATGGTCCTAATATATATTGAAAACATATATAAATTATGTTTTGACACAAAAACATTGTTTGCATTTACAGGTTCAACTGCAGCCGAGTATTCATTGGAAGAGGACTTGTAGCATGGGCTCAAATTATCCAAAGTCATCTCATAGATCTCCATCTTTTTGTAAGGGAGGGATTTCTTCAAGAAAGGAAAAGAGTGGGATATATTTTGATGATTAGGAAATATATATATGTCTTACATGACATTTGTTATGTATACCTATGTGCATGGCATTGTATATATACCTATATGGCATTTGAACTTGATGGTATATGACCTATTTGGGAATTTTTATATATATTGTGCACATTAAAATACTATTTGGAACTCGATATTTTTGTATGAGACCTTACATTTTTGATATTATTTTTTCATGAAAGTAATATGATGTGCACTTGACAATATTTAAGACTTTATGGATTATTTTTTCATTTATTGGGGAAGTACATGTACTATCATTTTCAATGTATAATATGCATCAAAATTTGGAAATCAATATTTATATAATGTATGTATATAAACAGTTACCTAATATGAGTAATTATTCATTCAATTTATCAATGTGTATATGTGTATTTACCTTACTTTCGCTTCTTCTTGCTTATGGTCTCCTTGTACTGGTTCCCTATCTTATCATACACTTACTACATTCTTCTATGCTTCTTAGTCTTCTCCCCTGATAAACACCCAAGATTCGTCATAATTTGATGCCTTTCATCTGTTGATATTTTGAGAATGTCTCTCCATATAAATTACTCCAATGCTTGAGAATGTCTCCGAATGCAATGACATTCTGATTCAGACACTCAATGATTCTTGATTGTCTAATCCTGTCCAATTTGTGTTATTACCTTTAAATCTGTAGGAATTTCAATTCCCACAAGCTACCATTTGCAAAATACAACATCTAGCAGCCTTACACTTAGACTACATTATTTTACATGTTTACAAACAATAGGATAGTGAGAGAACCGAATGGAGATGGAGAAAACTAGGAGAGGCTTTCATAGAGGGCTTCAACATGGAGGTTTTGGATCTAACGAGACGTCTCTAGGTGCCACAAAGTTTGAGAACACCCGTCAAAGATATAGCATGTTTTGGAACTCAAGGCTCTTAAGGGATTACACCCGAATGAGGTAGCTTGAAAGCACAAGAAATGTAGCAAACCAAAACAAATCCTCCACTAGTGTTCACTAGGCCATCTAGACATTTTTGCATAGACAATTCGGTCCCATAAGCTACTGTTTGCAAAATACAACATCTAGTAGCCTTACACTGACTCAGACTACACTATTTCGTGCGTTTACAAACAATAAGACAATGAGATAATCAAATGGAGATGGAGAAAACCATGAGATAATTTCATAGAGGGATTCAACATGGAGGTTTTAGATCTAACGAGATGTCTCTAGGTGCCATGGAGTCTAAGAAATCACCCGTCGAAGATATAGTGTGTTTTGACCTTAGGGCTCTTAAGGGACTATGCCCAAACAAGGTACCTGAAAGCACGGGAAGCATAGCGAACAAAAAAAATCCTCCACTAGCATTCACCAAGCCATTCAGATGTGTTGGCCCAGATGGTTCGGTCCCACAAGCTACTGTTTGCAAAATATAGCATCTAGTAGCCTTACACTGACTCAGACTACACTATTTCATGTGTTTAGAAACAATAAGACAGTGAGAGAACCAAATGGAGATGGAGAAAACCAAGAGAGGATTTCATATATGGATTCAACATGGAGGTTTCAGATTTAATGATACATCTCTAGGTGTCACAGAGTTTGAGAAATCACATGTCGAAGATATAGAGTGTTTTGGCCTCAGGGCTCTTAAGGGACTACGGCCGTACGAGGTAGCACAAAAGCATGGGAAATTTAGTGAACTAAAACAAAGCCTCCACTAGCATTCACCAGGACATTTGGACATGTTGGCCCAAACGGTTTGGTCCCATAAGCTACCATTTGCATAATACAACATCTAGTAGCCTTACGCTGACATAGACTACATTATTTTATGCGTTTACAAACAATAAGACAATGACAGAACATAATGGATATGGATTAAACCATGAGAGGATTTCATAGAGGGATTCAACATGGTGGTTTTAGATCTAATGAGACGTCTTTAGGTGCCATGGAGTCCGAGAAATCACACGTTGAAGATATAGCATGTTTTGGCCTTATGGATCTTAAGGGACTATGCCTGGACAAGGTAGCCTGAAATCAGGGGTAGCGTAGGGAACCAAAAAGAATCCTCCACTAGCGTTCACCTGGCCACCTCAATGTGTTGGCCTAGATGGTTTAGTCCCACGAGCTTCCGTTCGCAAACTACATTGTTTGGGAGTCCTACACTAACTCATACTGCAGTATTTCTTGCATTTGCAAACAATAGGACAACAAGAGAACCAAATGGAGATGGAAAAAATTGGGAGAGAATTTCGTAGAGGGTTTCAACATGAAGGTTTAAGATCTGATGAGACATCTCTAGGTGCCACGAAGTCTGAGAAATCACATGTTGAAGATATAACATGTTTTGGTCTCATGGCTCTTAAAAGACTACGCCCGAACAAGGTAGCCCAAAAGAATGGGGAGCATAGGGAAAAAATATAAAGCCTCCACTAGTGTTCACCAGGCCATCTAGATGTTTTGGCCTAGACAGTTTGGTCCCACAAGCTACCGTTTTCAAAATACAACATCTAGAAGCCTTACACTGACTCAAACTACACTATTTCACTTGTTTACATACAATAGGACAGTAAGAGAACCAAATGGAGATGGAGAAAACTGGGAGATAATTTCATAGAGGGATTCAACATGGAGGTTTTGGATCTAATGAGACATCTCTAGGTGCCACAGAGTCCAAGAAATCACATGTCAAAGATATAGCGTGTTTTGGCCTCAGGGATCTTAAGGGACTACGCCCAGACGAGGTAGCTTAAAAGCACGGGAAGTGAGGTGAACCAAAAAAATCCTCCACTAGCGTTCACCAGGGCATCTGGATGTGTTGACCCAAACGGTTTGGTCCCAAAAGCTACCATTTGCAAAATACAACATCTAGCAACCTTACACTGACTTAGACTACACTATTTTATGCATTTACAAACAATACGATAGTGAGAGAACTGAATGGAGATGGAGAAAATAAAGAGATGATTTCATAGAGGGCTTCAACATGGAGGTTTCAGATCTGATGAGACATCTCTAGGTGCCACAGAGTTCGAGAAATCACCTGTCAAAGATATAACATGTTTTGGCCTCAGGGCTTTTAAGGGACTATGCCCATATGAGGTAGCCTGAAAGCACGGGAAACATAGAAAACTAAAATAAAGCCTCCACTAGCATTCACTAGGCCATCCAGACATGTTGGCATAAATGGTTCAGTCCCACAAGCTACCATTTGCAAATTACAACATCTAGCAGCCTTACACTGACTTAGACTACACTATTTCACGCGTTTACAAACAATAGGACAGCAAAAGAACCGAATGGAGATGGAGAAAACCGGGAGAGAATTTTGTAGAGGGATTCAACATGGAGGTTTTGGATCTAACAAGACATCTCTAGGTTCCACGGAGTTCGAGAAATCACTCGTTGAAAATATAGTGTGTTTCGGCCTCAAGGCTCTTAAGCGACTATGCCCAAACGAGGTAGCCCGAAAGCATGAGAAGTGTAGCGAACCAAATAAAGACTCTAATAGCATTCACTAGGCTTTTCAAAAGTGTTGGCCCAGATGGTTTGGTCCCATAAGCTACCGTTTACAAAATACAATATCTAGCAGCCTTACACTGACTTAGACTACACTATTTTGTGCATTTACAAACAATAGGACAGCAAGAGAACCGAATGGAGATGGAGAAAACCGGGAGAGGATTTTGTAGAGGGATTCAACATGGAGGTTTTGGATCTAATGAGACATCTCTAGGTGCCACAAAGTCCGACAAATCACATGTCAATGATATAATGTGTTTTGGTCTCAGGGCTCTTAAGAGACTACGCTTGAACGAGTTAGACTGAAATCACAGAGAGCGTAGGGAACCAAAACAAATCCTCCACTAACATTCACCTGGCCACCATGACGTGTTGGTGTAGTTGGTTCAATCCCATAAGCTACCGTTTGCAAAATATAGCATCTAGCAGCCTTACACTGGCTCAAACTATACTATTTCGCTTGTTTGCAAACAATAGGACATCGAGAGAACCGGATGGAGATGGAGAAAACTGGGAGAGGCTTTCATATAGGGATTCAACATGGATTTTTCAAATCAGACGAGACGTCTCTAGGTGCCACAGAGTCTGATAAATCACACATAAAAAATATAGCATGTTTTGGCCTCATGGCTCTTAAGGGACTACACCCGGACGAGGTAGCCCAAAGCCTTGGAAGCTTCATTTATATGGATATAGGTTATACTAGCTTAATTGGAAATTTCCCTCCAAAACATCTAAATTTTAATAGTTAATTGTGGTAGACATGGTCGTATGGAGTTATAAAACTTTAAACAACTATTTTTTAGCTGTAAATCACTCCAACAAACTCATGGATATGTTGGGTGAAGTGATAAAGATATTTGACAAGGTAAGAGGGCAGTTGAGAAAAAGGAGAAGTTCATTTTAACCACTTATAAGCTTCAAAATAGTTCTAAAATGGTGAAACATTACCTCATAGGGATAAATATGACTAATTAAATAAAGGGGGAGCTAAATAATGTCATAGGGAAAGTGAGTGACATTGTCTAGGTGTATCAATCCTTTTGTAAGCATTCTTGGCAAGAAAAGATTGTATTTTTGTATGAAATTCCTTTGATTAAGAAGATATATGAATGGTGTGAGAAATTTTATTTTCATTTGAATTTTTTTTTATCTTTGATTTTGTTTTTTTAATGTCTCATGGGTTAATATTCCCATAATTATGTTTAACACTCTTAAATTTGGGTTGTAATTTGTCCAATTCTTTTAAATTGCAAGTGTTTTTCTGTGTAAATCTTAGTGGATAGGAAGAAAAGATCAATTTCATATAAATTTCCCTAAAGAAGAATCATGAAAGAAGTTCCTATAGCACTTATCCAATTTTTTTGATGTCATAATGAGATTCCTAAATCAAGATAAGTCATTTTTTCTCCTACTAGGTTTTCACAAATCCTCAACTAGGGTTTGATTTGAAAACTTCATAACTTTGTAATGGTAGAGATTTAAGGTCTGAAATTTGAAAATAAAATAATATATATATATATATGAGAGCTTAATTTAGTTTGGAATAGTTTTTGTGTCATTTGGCTTCCATACATGGAGTTACTGATGACAATCCTATGAGGGCAGACTGTGTGATTTAGAGGTCCAATTGAGTTAACACAAGAGCTAGCTGGGAAAATCAGTTAAGATTTGAGACGTGATTCAATTTGAGCTTCTAAAAAACAATAAAGGGTATTTTAAAATGTTTTTATTTTTCCTATAAACTTCAATTATTGCATTTTATGGCCAAAACTCAGTCATTTCTAGATTTTGGGTATAATTTGAAACCACTATTTTGTGAACTGGGAAAAATATCTTGGGATTAGAGATATAAAAATTTATGAGAAACCTAAATGAAGTAAAAGGTAGCATAAAAACATTCCATCAGTATTTGGAGAGGTTTCAAGGAGAAACAAGGTTTAAATTTGTCTCTAGGCGGACCTAATTGACTATGCATAACAGGGTAATAAAGAGTGAAAGGTATAAGCTCGGGTTTTTGGCTTAGAGATAGTTCTTGACAAGATTAAACATGAAGATATTGTTAGAACTATAATATTAAGTGCATCATAATGTTTAGTTTATAGTTAAATAATATAGAATAGTTTATATTCTTATTATTTAAATATAAACTTTAGATTAGGTTTGTTAGTTATTAATTAACTATTTATTAAATCGGGGTGTGCTCTGTCACTCAATATGAACATAACCCTTCGGGTTATTTAAATATGAATGTAGGTCATATTCATTACATCACGTGAATCATTTGGATTACGGGTAAATACATGGAGTAGAAGTGAGGGAGGAGTTGCTGGACTGGGTTGTAAAATTTTTCTCTATAGTGGATTATTCTTCCGTGGGTTTATACCCATTTACAGGTTTTCCACGTCACATATATGAAAAGGTATTGTGGATTTGAAGTGTGTGAAAAAAAATCATATTGGAGAATTACTTGCCTGAAAATCACATAGAGAAAAGGTAAGGATATATATATTTTTAATAAAATTATCTATTTAATTTAATAGTGAGAAATGTGGTAAATAGTTTCTTTTACATTAGATAAGGAATTTTTTTGTAAAGTAATAATATTTTCTTTTACAATGATGATGAATTCGTCATTTTTTTCACTCACACTTCGATTTATTTTTGATATCATACTAATATATTTGTGTATAGACTATTTACTTAACATGACCTCCTTGTGTGGCATAAAATTGATCATGATCGATTATGAGGATTAAAATACAACAAGGGGAATTCATATTAAAACTCTTATTTTTAATTCTTATTTATTGATTGTTTTTTATCTATATTTTACGCACAAATGGGGTCTAATCAATTTTTAATTGAAAAATCTCAGATGTTGAATGGAAACAACTACAACATTTAGAAGATTCGATTGAAAGCAGAATTCATGGCTCACAAACTGTGGGCAGTTGTAAATGGAACAAAGAGAGCTCCTACTGGAAGATATGTAACTATTGATAACGTCGCCACATATCAACAGAAAGTACAAGAGATGATGACCATTATCTTGCTAAGCATACATCATGATTTTCTACTTCATATTGGAAATCTAGAGAGTCTTAATGAAGCTTGGACACAATTGGAGTCGATGCACGAAGGTACACGTTTATCAAAAATTATAAAATTGGTTTTAGAGCTTATGACAACTCCCATGAAAGGAGATGAAAAAGTGATTAATTATTTAGCAAAAATAAAAAATATTAAGTCATAATTAGATGGATCTGGCAATAATTTGATTTATGATAACTTTCTCTATTTTATTATCCAATTAACTATTCATGAAAAATTTAGAAATTTCATTTCAATTTTGAATTCAAAGTATTAATCCAAACAAGACATTCTAAATTTTCAAACCCTTAGTAATCTCCTTGTTCAGGAAGAGCAGGTTATGACTAATTTTGATTCAAAATAAAATTTCACACAGGCAGTTTTTGCTCAAAAAGAAAAAGGTAAACCTTCTAGGTTTAACAAGAATCAAAAATCAACTTTTAAAACTCCTAATAAAAAGAAGAAACTAGGAAACTTAAAAGTCAGTTTTGATGGTAAATGTCATAATTGTGGGAAATTTGGACATAAAAAAGAGGATTGTAAATTTAAAAATAGGTCAAATTTCAAAAATCAGAAATGGAATAAATCATATCAAAATCAAGACAATGATGATGATACTAATCATAGTGCTAATATAATAGCTTTATAATTTAGTTCTAAATGAAAAGTATATTTTCTATTTCGTATACTATTGAAAAAGAAGTAGTTTTTTAAGAAGTAACTACTGAAAACATAAAAAAAACTTATATGTGATTTTGCTTCAAAAATAGAACGCTATTCATGTATTAAAAAGTGCTTACATGATCATTGTTTGAAGCAAAATCCATGGGAAGTATCCACAGTTGGTGGATTATGTTTTTTGTTGTTATTCTTGTATATTTTGATTATTTGATATGTTATCAATTCTTATCTCATTTGTAAAGGCTTATAATAAGATAATGAAGATATTTCTTCGTATACAAAACTAAAATATTATTATATGCATATCAAATAACACTTGGGTACGCCCTTGCATTTGTATTAGAGATGTCCAATACTGATTACATCTAATATATATTTTCAAGAGTAATATGTTGAATTTTTTCAACATATTCTAGCATGGTTAGATGTTAAGCATATTGTTATATTAGTTGTTTTACAACTTGTGTTTAAATTTCACAGTAGGTTAAAAGTGAAATTAATAATGATTTATATGCTTGTATGGATATTGTGACTCTAACCATGTTGATGTTTTGATATAAAATATATTGGATATGTGTTCAAGTTTTTTGGTGCAGGAATCTTTACTTGGAACAACTAAAAGCAACCAACAGTCTCCATTTCTTCTACTGAGGTAGAGAAGTATAACGGAAACAATGAAGAAGCCATATGGCTGAAACGGCTGTTGGAAGAGATACACATGGAAGTTGAAGGAAGTATTCATATTCTATGTAGTATTCATAGTGGTATTGCTCTTGATAAAGAATCCAGTTCAACATCAGCGAATGAAGCATATTGAAGTTCATGTATGTGTTATCCGAGAGAAGGTTCTCTGCAGTGATAGAGATCTCTAGTTCTATCGGACTGAAGATTAAGATTGTAGTTATGTTTACAAGCCATTGTGTACCGTAAAATACTACAAGTGTGTGCAATGCTTGTCCTTTTAAAGTTTCCATTGAGGGGAGTGTTCATGTAATGTCACCTCCTAAAGGTTGGCCAGTTGTTGACTCCTTCTCCTCTATACTTCTACTCTAGTTTAAAAGCATTGTAAAAGATCTTGTATGATCTAAAGTAAATTGATAGAGTTTACATGTAAACAGATAGAGTTTACGAGAAAAATACAGTCGAGTGTGCATCTATTTGTAAAGGAGGTCCTTGTGTTATAAAAGGCTCCTAGAGATGTGGTATAAGAATATTTCCACGAGAAACAGTGAGATGTAGTCTCACAAATCATGCTTAGCTTAAATCATATGTCTAATTTATGGATTCCTAATCCCTTTGTACCAAAAGGTAAGTTAAGCATGATGAAGGTGATATAATTCCTTCAAAAATACATGTGCTAGCCTAAACCTTTAGGGTTTATGGATTTGTAAATTCTGTTGTACAAACAGGTAATGTTGGCATATGGATCCCCACTTACTATTAAGGGGGAGTGTTAGAACTATAATATTAAGTGCATCATAATGTTTAGTTTATAGTTAAATAATATAGAATAGTTTATATTCTTATTATTTAAATATAAACTTTAGATTAAGTTTGTTAGTTATTAATTAACTAACTATTTATTAAATCGGGATGTGCCCCATCACTTAATATGGACATAACCCTTCGGGTTATTTAAATATGACTGTAGGTCATATTCATTACATCACGTGAATCATTTGGATTATGGGTAAATACATGGAGTAGAAGTGAGGGAGGAGTTACTGGACTGGGTTGTAAAATATTTCTCTATAGTGGATTGTTCTTCTATGGTTTTTTACCCATTTACGGGTTTTCCACGTTACATGAAGTGTCATTGTGTAATTTATTTTATGTTTTTATTTACTTTTATTATGGTGTGCACATTTATATTTCCACTTATTAATGTATGTTAACCTAACATTTAATTTAGTTGGTAAATATACCTTTTCACCCCTCATCTTGATAGATATGAGGGTGATATAATTTTATAACTAATCATCCATTGACTATACAATCTCAATTCACTACCTCAACAAAGATATATGTATGTGCCAAGAAGAAGTCAATGATTGTGTGTACATATCATTGCATGAAAAAGAGGAATCGTAACTCGATATATGAAAGATATGATTTTTATTGAGTGAGGATCTCAGATCATACAATAGAAATCATTGATATGGATTCACATGCAAGAAAAGGTATAAAAAATCAACTTGTATGCTAAGATATGGAAGGTCAAAAAAGAGCAATAAGAATAGAAATTGTATGAAAGAATTGGGAATCAAACACTATTCTAAACTATCATTAGTGAAATTCATTTAAGAAAATGTGCATGTACAAAAATGAAAGAAATAATAGTAAATAATATGAAGGTATGCAAGTACAACACAACAAGAAACTAGAGAAGATACTCCAAGAGTGCATAAAGAAGGTTTGCAGGCCAAGTAAGGATTTATTTTTCATTTCTTTATGTATTCATGATGATGTATTATTCATCGCTATATATCTTAAGCATTACATATCTTGACCTTCATGGAAGGAATTTATTCTTCACAGTCTAAGTATTATAACATTAGTAAACCCATTAAATGAATATGTTTGATTGAAAGGAAGTTAACAAGAAAGTGCATGGTTTTGTGATCATGAAAGAAGTTGTTTAAAAAGAGGATGAACAACTAAAGTTCTAGGAGGTTGCATGTATATTGTGAATGGTGTTTTCTTGGAATGTGTAGGGAAGAGATATAAGAGTTAAGAATTCAAGTAAGAACTCAATTAGATCTGACCATATTAAAACCATTTGGTAATAGTTGAGTAAGTTTGTTTTAAGGATCAATAAGGTGACTTCATATGGCTAGAGACATCATCTAAAGGTTGAATAAGATAAAATTATTGATCAATGAATCATCCACCTCAAATATATAGAATTTCCATGAAATTATCCTCATTTGAACCTTGGTTGGTTTAGTTCAATTTGAATGTATAAATGATTTCTAGACTGGGATATTCTAACTTGGCATGCAAATAGATGTATGGGAACCTTATGAAGTTGTGTATGTATACTGAGAAGGGGTAAGGTGCCATCAATTTTGGTATCATAGTATGGTTCTCTTCGAATGATGATTTATATTAATGTTATTGTGTAGAAGATGTATGGTTGTAGGAATGCATAGAGGTGGAGTTGAGAGAATAATTGATAAGCTATATTGTGCAGAAAAAATAAGGTGAAGCATTTTGTTTATGTATAACTAATCACTTCATGTATGAAGATTATGAGTTGTAGGAAGCTTGAAGATAATTGGCAAAAGGAAGGTAGTAAATTAAGGTAGAAGATTGCATGATAATTGAAATTCTTAAAGATATAGAGGTTTTAAAGAAGAGTGAATATCGAGTTGAAGCTAAAGAAGGATTCATCTGACCAAGGTGAAACAAACTTGGATGAGACAAGTGAAAAAAATAATAATACATAAAGACTAGTTAAAGAGAAAAAGAGCCTAAGTGAGGTATCTAGTAAGGTACACAATATTGGCTAAGAGAAGAAGAGAAAAGATGAAGGTCTTAGAATAAGTGAAGAGTCACAAAAATATAGAGTAAGAGATAGATATGGTGAGAGAGATAGTTGAGATCAACTTAATTTTTAAATGTATAGAGAAGGTATTAGAGGAATAAAGATAGATATTCTTTGTGAGGATTAAGACAAGAGTACAATGGCCTCTTAGTAGAATTATTAAATAGAGAAAAGGGAAAAATGAAATCATTCAGCTAAAGAGAAAAGTCAAATTATTGACAAGATAACTTAAGAAGAAGAAAATGGAGATAAACAAGTATCAAATGTTTATATCTAATCATTTCTTGTCATGGGTGCTTACAGGTGAAAAGGAGAATGGAGGATACTTTGAAAACATCATATTGGTGACAAAAGTGAAGAAAGAACAACATGCTTGCATAGAAGATCAAGTGTACATATCATTTGAGCAAGAGGAAATAGAAATATGCTATCCAAAGGAATGAGACATGTTATATGAAGATGAAAAATCATTTGAAGAGGCTGAATGTCATTAAAAAATTCTTGTAATATTGTATTTGATAGATACAATGTCAATTTTTAAGAAGATGATTTGTATAACCAAACAATTAAGTTACTTGATGAACTCATGAGAGGTGAATGTGAAGCACCTATCGAAGTAATTATGGAATCTAAAATGTAGCAGGAGTGTTGGCCATTTTTTTTTAGTGTTGTCATTGATGTCAATCCCCATTGATGGAAAAGGATGTCATGCAGCTATGTGAGTCCCCATACGATTCTATTCAAGTGTTAAGCATGTTGGTTGTCAAGTTTGGTGAAGTCATATGGTGTCCTGGTGCTTGGTTAAGTATACCTAGTCATGGTTCAAGTATTCCCAAGCTGATTGGAGTGTGTCATGGGGTCATACATGGTCCATATTATGTTTAATGAGTATTCATGGGTCTGCATTGAGCCAACATGGTTAGTTCATGGTTGAGCCAACTCCTTCCAGGCATGTTTTAAGCCTTGGAGCATCTAGAATGAGGTAGAGATGTGAGATTTGTACATGATATTTCTTGTTATAGTATGGTTTCAGCATGGCAACAGTGTACATGAAGTATGTGATGACTTTCATGTCAGAATTTAGAGGTTAGATGCATGTATGAAGTCATTGGGAAGCAAACAATTGAAAATAGACAAGTTTTCATAGGTAATCTGATGTGGCTGGAGAGTTTGAGATGTATTTAAGATATATAGTGAATTTTAGAAGTTAAAGGATGTTTTCATAGTGATTTATGCCAAGTTTAAGGTCAGTATGCAGAATATTTTTGAATTTATGCAAGTTTTGGAAAAACTGGGTAAGTTGTAGTGTGATTTTCAAGCAAAGTTGGACCTTATGATGCTCGCTTTGAATTTTATGCTTTGCATGGGTACCTAAAATCTTCATAATAGCTTCTAAGATCCATTATGAAGCTTAAAAAAAACAATTAGGTTTTTTATCATCATGTTTTTATGAATGATCGTTAAGAAGGTAAAGTGGTCTAAAACCCTAACTAAACCCTAGCAAGGAGCAGTATGTAAAAAAGTGAGTATATCAGCCCAGTTTTTATTTCTAGTGAAAAATTGATGATTAGATGTTGTAGAGGATTCTTCCAAATTTCTACAAACGTAGAATAGAGGTTTTGGTCATATGTGGTCCCCACCTAAAATTGGAAGTTTTTAAAGAGTTTTAGTTTGAGGAGAAATTTTCCAAATGAGGTATGAATTAAATTACCATTTTGGAATTTATTTGACTTGTTATTTATGTATATGAATGTTTAAAATCATGGTTATGATGAAAAATTGCAAGTTGAGCTCCATTCAGGTTGACTAGTCAAAGTGTAATTTTGAGGCCATAAAAAGTAGTCTTTAGTAAAATGGTTATATCTTGAGCTAAAGGTGTAATTTTGAGATGATTCAAGTTTTTTTGGAAATTATTTTCAGATAGATTCCTAGTGATATATGGATTTCCTCATGATGGGGTCATTTGATAGGGTTTCCAAGGAATTCTTTGAGTAGAATGTTTTTTGGCAATTCAAGATATGGAGTGGTCGATGCTTGCTATCACTTGAAAAATTGAATCAGGTATAATTTTTAATCCAATTAATCCAATTAGAGGTCTTTAATTCATGTATAAATCATTTTATGAGCTAGCCTTCAGAAACATATTTTTAGCAAGTTGATCTAGTGAAGGAAAATGTTACTGTGGTTTGAAGTGAAGGATGTTTCATGGCTTATAATTTTTTTAGAAGTGTTCTACAGTTTATTCCATTTTTTTCTAGTTGTCACATGGCATGTTTTGGTTGATTATAAGTGATTTTGTGATCAAATGAATTTTCCAGTGTACTGAAGGGTGCAAAAAATAATTGTTTTTAGATGAATAAAGGGAATTGGACAAAGTAAATGAAATAATTTTATTAGATGATATTAATTGCGACCATGTATTAATTTTTTATGATATTTTATTCATATTAAAAGGGTTTTGGGTCATGAAAAAGTATGGTACTAATGTTAGGGAATTTTAAAGAATCTACCCACGTGCTTTTAAGACATTTTTGGCACATGAAATGATGGTTTTAGCTAGGCCAACCTAGTTGGGTCATATGTGACTATTATAATTAATTTATTTTGATGTAATAAATATTTATGAGTCGAATTTTTCATGAGGAACCGAACTCCTTTGGTTTTGTGAGTTGATTTGCATATACAAGTGAATTTTAAGCTCATTTTATGAGCTAGTCTTATATAGGGGAATAGTGTGACCTAGAGGAGAGATATTTGTAGATAAAAAGGCATGATTTGTAGACATATAAAATGTGTTTCAGATTCAATAAGATATGAAAACATCAAATTAAGGAGAAAGAGTAAGGTCGAAGACCTAGGGTTTATGAGTTGAATAAGTTCTCTCCATCAGTTGTGACAACATAATTTTAAGAGATAAAACATTATCATGTGGCTGAGGTAGTGCTTGGTCATCCTAGGGGGTTATAGCCCTATTTTAGAGTGGGGGCTTCACTAAATTAGGGGTTAGTGCTCCTTATAGGGGTTTTTCTCTACTAAACTAGGGGTTAGTGCTCCTTGTGAAGTTGGTGCTTCACTAAATTTATTTTTTTGTGAATAATATCAAAAACATTTCAGTGGTTTTTCTTCCCCTAGAGGGTTTCCCACATATATGTGGTGTTCTTGTGTACCCTCTTTATCTTGTTCTTGTGTACCCTCTATTCAATTCTCAACTAAACACACATATGGTTTTTGTATGGATGAATGGCTATGTGATTGATAATGAATGATGAATTTGAAATGGTTTAAATTTTTAATAGACTGATTGACCCCCCCTCTCGATCTCTTTTGATTCCAACAACTGGTATCAGAGAAGGTTCTTGTGAAACAAGTTTAGCAACTTGAAGGAAATTCTCTGAAGCATAAGCAATGTGTAAGTATTCAGATCTTGTAGAAACATTGAGGATGAAGAATAAAGTATCTCAATAATGTATTGAATCATACCAAATTTAGGTCAAGGATATAGAGATAGAGAATAATAAATCCACAATGGATTTGAAATCTCAAGTGGAAAGTTTGGATAAAAATATAAAATTCAAAGAAGAAGATTGCAATAGGTATGAAGCTGAGTCGAGATCCTTAAAATCATATTTGGAGTAGGCAATGTACAAAAGAAAATCAATACGTGACCTTCTTTGCATGTGACATCCCGAGGTCATTTTGGGGAAAACCAGTGCAGAATGGAAATGGATGTGTGTGTGTTGGTATCGATAAACAAGCTAACGAGGTAACCTTATGTCTTCAACATGCAATATCGGGATCTTTGAGTCCAAGGAAAAGAAAGTTATTCCTGATCTGAAGTGGTGTAATGGAATGGTCGGATAGAATAGCTACTCGGAGGCTCTAGTCGATATCAAGCTCTGATAAGATATCTATGTTTACTAGTTGTTGAACATGTCAGGAAGTGACCTACAAAGGCCTCGTCTAGATTTCTAGATAAGGTCATGGAAGTGAGAACGAGAGGCGTAATGAAACTACAGGATGTATGGGAGGTATTTTCTGTTCTAGTCCAGAAAGTCCTTAACCTAATCAGCTGCTATGTTCAACATTGAAAGTTGTTCAACAATGTCAAGGTAGAAGTGGTAATGATCTAAACACCAGTGTATGTAAACCTAGTGTCAATGCTTAATTGGTTAGTGGGGCCCGTTGGGTTGTGGGACCTGGGGATCACAATCATGAACTTGTGGAGGTTGTGGTCTTTGTATGGTCATACGAGTAATAAAGCCCTGTTGCTAGGAGCAGTCTAATAATCGTAGGCTTGATCAACTGTAATGTTTAATGTGTTTAAATATGTCTTATTTTCTCATAATACCCTAGTAGGTGTGTGTAAAACTAACAAGCTTAAACCCGTATCAATGTCGGTCAACAACTCAGTTACCGTTGGGTTGTGGGACCAATGGATCACAACTAAACGTTTTCTCTTGTTTTGGACCTTTCATGGTCATACAGAATGAATTGAATTGATTTTGATAAACTGAACTAACTATTAAAGGAAATTTAATCTATGTTTTTGGTATTTTCACAGTATATCTGACAAAATAATGGAAGCAAATTAATCTAGCAAAAGTAAATATTTTTTATCTTTTCAGAGAATTTAAACAATTCTTCCAATCTAATAAACAAAATTAAATACAAATAGTTATCATTTGGTTGTAGGTTAATTACTTGTGAAAGTATGTGGATCTAGATCTAAAACAACTGAACTAATTTAATCAAAACCCTTTTAAGCCCTACCTTAAAGGTAGAGAAGAAATCATAACCCTAGAAGAGCTTATTTTTCCCCACTACTTCCCTAATAATGTCAAAGAGCAAGCAATCTAATTATTTTCTCTATTTGTAATTGTTTGATTAATTGAAATGAAACAATTTTTCTACTCTATTTGATGTGTATTTGAATTAATAAATTAGAATTGATAAATTGAACAAATGAAGCAAAGAAACAAATAAATTCTAACTTAGATAAGCAAGAGCTTTGGAAAATTTTGTTGTATCTGTAATTATCCCCTCAGTTTACCCTTTCATTCTCTTTGTTGTCCATATGAGTCTAAGGAATTGGGAATGCAAAGTTAGTAGCAAGAGAAAGTGCACTTGAGCAATGGCAACTTGGAGGTAGTTTGGTTGCAATGCAGGTGGAAGAGGGATAGCACAAGTGAATAGAGCTTGGCTATGCAATTTCCAACAGGATTGTGGCAGCAATACTATGCAAGATACACAAAAATTCTCAAGTCCATTTGCTTGAATACATGCATTGAATATATAGGAATTGGTTAGGATGTGCTTTCATGCACAAGGCCATCCTTGGAGTTGCTAAAAACATTGGGGTGAAGAGGCAATTCAAACTAATTAAATCTATTTAAGAATAGAAGAGGGAAGGAATACCATGCAATCAAGACTATTTTTGGGCAATTTGGTTCACAAACGCGACCCTAGAAGTCAAGTTAAGTGAAATCATGCATGTTAAAATTACTCACAAAGAGTTCTTGAAAAAGCGTACAGGGCGGGCAGTCACGGGACCACCGCCCTGCCTAGGCAGCGGTTTTAGAATGACCACCCAGGCAGGGTGGCGGTCCTGACACTAAAGGCCAAAACATGCACAGAAAATGAAGTGGGAAGGTGGAAAGAAAGCATGGAAAACCTAAGTAGGGATGGTATAAGCTACAAATATACACTGCGAATGGGTTTTAAGAACTCGAACACCTTCTAAAAGGATATGATTCATCAGTCAGGGACTTTTGTAACCATTTTACGAACAATGTAGCACATGTAATTTCTCGGTGCGTACATATATCCCCCTCAAAGAAGTGTCTTAGCCATGAAAATGCGATAAAATGTAGAATTCTGAGTATGACGTTTTCCTGAAATGGCGAGTTAGAAGCTATACTTAACACACCCGTGTGTTGGAATGTCATTGTCCAAACTCTCACTACCTACAAAATGAAAAATAAGACTCAAGTGCAGATAGATGAAATATCAAAAAATAAATACTAAATTAAAATGACAAGAGGACTTACCATTTGTGTCGAGAATATAGAAATATACATGCATCAGCGCTCCAACCCTGTGAATATATGCACTCAAAACGAAGTTATAACAACATACAAATATAGTATATATATATATATATATATATATATATATATATATATATATATCAAAACAAACCCATTTTCCAATTCATTTGTGTGTATTTATTTGGTGATTTTTTAGCTCTGGGGCCCACGATGACCTTTTTATATCAAAATAATATTCAAAATGTTCATTGCGAGATCGTGATTACATGCCTCTACGGGTAGGAGATCGGACAATGTGCAGTCTCATGTTATTTTTTCCTCACTTGTGTGTTTTTAAACCTAAAATGTCAGAAATGTGAAAATATTTGCCTAGGGGGGATCATTTTTCAAATTTCTTGTTTTAAATGAGTCTTTAGGGGGTGCTCATAGGGTAGTTCATTAAAAAATGGTCTATTTTTGCATTTTTGAGCATTTTTAGGGGTAACAAAGCCATACGGTGAATCTGTTCAGCACCACTACCTTGAGCAAAAGCGGCGATCATAGAACTGCCACCCTGCACTGTGTGTGGTAGTTCTGAACAGAATGACCAAAACTCATGCTAACTTATTTTTTTTTGGATTTTTTAATGCTTTTGTTATGTTTTTTTATAAGCTTGTTACTTCAAATATGTCACTAACTTTCTCTTTTTCTTTGTTTTGGTGGATACAGAAGAAGGAAGAGTATATCTGTCAGAGTCATGAGTGGGAGTGTGACTGGATCCCAGCGATATTTTATCAGGTGACTCAAAATGAGACCGATACTCTTTAGAGAGAAGGCATATAGAGGATTGCACAAGTGACCCATGCCACTCATATTAGTCACATACTATGAAATTTTTTTTCTTATTGGGATGTAAAATGGAATACCTTCCTATTTCCAGGTACTAGGGGTGAGTGGATGATGACCTAGACAATGTGTACCATATTCTAGGGGTTTAGATACTAAGAAGATGGTTGAATTTGGAGACAGTTGGATCTAGAGGCATGATGACTCTATGGGCCACTTATATGGGGGATGTCGTGGTTTCCTTTAGTTGGAAGAAGGGGATGAAGGTATGATCCATTGCCACTACTCCCATCTCTACTATCTGCAAGACCATCATGGGTATCTTTTCCTTGCAGTTGATCGAGAAAAAGGAAGGTGATACACTAATTTATTGCTAAGCTCCCATCATCATGTGGATTGAGGCATATGGTTGTATCTATGTCTATGACTAGATATACTTGACAATACCTATCATGACCTGTATCATATTGTTAGGTTACAGGGGTAGTCTTTGAGCCACCCCACATTGGTTATGAGCTGGGTGTATGAGCGGATCATCCCCTATGGGAGGGGAGTGTCAGTACAGGACCCAGGGGCCGTTAGGGCTGCTAGATGGATGGCGATGATAGTTCTCAAAGTGCCACATCAACCAATGAGCTTCCCTGACCATAAGGAGACATGATGGCCACTCCATACCAGGACATGGCAGGATTTTAGAGATAGGATGTGAACCATAGTGGTAGTTTTTACCACTATTGGTCAGTTAGTTGACAGGACAGGGGAAGCTTAAGACTCACTCGTTTGGCTGAGTTCCTCTACAGTTTCAACCTCCCTTATATTGATATGCTTCCCCTAGTGGTACTTGTGTACAGAACCATGAATGAGGCCCGAAAGGGACCTCGCAGAGATCCGGGTTTGGAAAATAGTGATTCCAAGAGTTTCCTATTACAGTTAGGTGAGTTTTTTGTGTCTGATGGGAAGCTGGCACCACTCGTGTACCCTTACTATAGATTGATGTCGCACCTACTCACAAGTGGAGAGGAGGACGATCCCATAAATGTGGACTCTAACTTTAAGGAGCATACATCAGGGATGAGACTAGAGAGGAGTCGGTCTAAGAGGAGACCGATGGAGAGGAGACTGGTGATGAGGGGTTGGCTGGTGAGGCTGGCAGGGGTAGCTCACATGGAGGAGGAGAGTGATCATGAGTGACATGATACTCAGGATGTTCTAGAGAGTGGAGCGGGAGGAGGCTGGTAATAGACGAGGAGACAATTGTCTCCGAGGGACCTCTTCCTCATGACGGAGAGGGGGATGATGAGTCTGTGTTGGGACAGCATCTTGCTTCTAGTTTTAGGGAGGCCCCACTACCATCAGTAGTAGTAGCATCAGCCACTGACCCTACATGGATGCCTTAGAGATATGAATATGTTGATTCTCTTCTCTTGAACCTTTTCAGTCAGAAATGTTAGTTGGTATTTCCTTTTGTTTTGTTTTTGTAACTTTCTAACTTGTCCATTTCCTTTCTCCTTTTTTTCTTATGCAGCGACTACACAGGAGTGATGAGAGACTTATTTGATGGGTGTGTCATGGGACACCTTGTTGATGCCCATCGAGGAAGATCTAAGTTGAGATGACTGAAGATATAAGATAGCCACTTACAGCCAGCAGACACGTTAATCTGTTTGTGCCCATATGGAGGGAAGAAGAGGTCATGACTTCTCTCTCTACTCATGTGACTGCGTATGAGATAGGTAAGATGATTGATGAGGTGGAGTCCACTCTCGTAGTTAATACCATATCTAGCGGCCGCATCACCACGAGCACTCCCACCATTTAGTACATTTCTCGTCATCGTAGTCACATTAGGAGTCATGGACGCAGCCATACGTGTACCATCTCAGGGATCGCATAGGGATTGATAGGCTATTAGGCATTTTATTTCTTTGTTGTCCATTTTGTCAGGAATTATGTGATTTTTTATTGTATATTTCAAGCTCGTTACAAGCATTGTTTTGACCACACCTAGTGCACGTGATGGCATTGTATACAAACTTGATTTATTATGATATATATAGACATCCTCTTTATTTTGGTTTAGTAATTCATTATATATGAGTTGTTGACTTCCTCTTGGATCACTTCACATGTGTACTCTAGATGTTTAGAACTTCCATTTTTATATGATTTTCAGAATATATGCAGTGGATATGATTTCTAACAGAATGATATCTTTTTTGTTGTTTTGTAATGTTGATATATGATAATGCAATAACATTGTAATGTTGAACTTTAGTTTCTCTAAGCAACTTTTAGTACTTCGTATTGTTTTGGCAAAACATGTGGTGAAATAGTGATATGATAAGTGAATGAACTTTCCCCACTCCTAACTCCATGCAACAATGGTATATGATGCAAGGCCTCAACACCAAGATCCAGAACGGGCACAAGTTATAGAAATTTGTTGAATGGTAATGATGAGAGAAAGACAAGGATTTGGAAAAACCAAATTAAGACACTACAACATCATTCTACTCAAGTTTTCTTTATAGTTTAAAATGTGAAAATGATTTCCATTTTATCTAGAGTTAGATCTGTAGATGGCCACTTGGTTGACAAAATCTAGTTTTGGGGTTTTAAAATACTCTTTTGGAATTTTAGACATCTAACTCACTTTGTTCTAATTTATGATTTAACAACATTTGAATAAACTGTTTCTAACTTTCAGAATTTGTCAAAGAGACCCCCTACGCATCTTGCCCCATGCTACCAGTAGGAAATATGGACTCATCACCATGGATAAGGCGTAGGTGAGTAATTGAACTTCTCTCCTTTCCTAACCCTACATCACTAGTAAGAGACGCAGGCGCAACCTCGAAGGCTGGTATGGCAAATAAATGTGTAAAATAAATTTTTTTTGTGTGGATTTTCATTTGACTTATTTATCTAGGAAAAATGTCTAGAATGTTCTTTTTTCCAAAGATATATATATGGGATAGATACGACACCATGAAGCTTCTAGAAAAAACTATAGGCAAAGACACCTAATCTAGAAGAAACTGATAAGTAGAACCAAGTATGCAAGCCTTGGTATGGTTACTTGTCAAAGCTTTGTCTTATCTTGCTTGGATGGATGAAATGATTTGGAAACAATTGATGATACCGTGAAGATTTGAAGAGACATGATTTGAATGTTTTACCAATGTTTTCAGAAGTTTTTAGGAATTTCGATAAGAATAAGTCCCTTGATCACAAATTTTATGAAATGAACTGGTAGATGAAAATTTAATGTGGATGCAGTAATATACATATGGAAATGTTAATAGATCATGCATAGTATGTCTTCAGGTAAAGAGAGTTTAAAGGTTCGCTAAACCTCCTCACCCTCTAGTTTACATAGGTGAAATGCCCCATTTTTATAGTCTTCTATTACTTGATATGGACCCAACCACCTGGGCCTAAATTTCCTTCCTTCGTCAATTATTTTTGTCTTTTCAGTTGTTCGAGTCTTAAAACCAAATCTCCCTCTTATATTTCATGCTCGTAGACTTTCTTGTTTTATTGTTCGAGCCATTCGGTCAACGTATAAATGCTATGTCACTGCTCAGCATGTTGAGCTTAGCTTCATCAAGGCTTTCTAATTGAGAGATTCACAGCCTCTCAATAGCCTTCTTATGCTATGAATTCCTAGCAGTGAAATACAGAGACTAGGTATTTCGACCTCAAGCGGTAGAACTAATTTTGCACCAAATACCAAAGAAAAGGGGGTTTCCCCCATTAGCATTCTTATCAATGTTTCGATAGGCCCCATAAGGACATGGAAAGAGATTTAAGTGCCAATATCATTTATTCTCCTTAAAAGTCTTAAGGAGAATGGATTTTAACATCTTGTTTGTAGCCTTAACTTGTCCGTTGGCCTGAGGATAATATAGAGAAGCCATATGGTGATTTATTTTAAACTTTTTACACAATTCGCATACTTCCTCATGTTTTTGAAAGATGTGACATTATCATAGATAATGACTTGTGGGACCCCATACTTATAAATGATTTGGTTCATAATGAACTTAGCGATTACACATCTAGGCACAATGGTAAGAGGCATGGCTTCTACCCACTTTAGTAAAGTATTATGTGGCTGTGATTAAGAAGTTATGTCGATCTTTTCATGAGGGAGAGAACTTCCCTCTCAAATCAAGGCCCCACGTGGAAAAGGGCCATGGTGTTGTAACTGGTTACAGAGCTTGTGTCAGATATGTGGATCTCATGGGAGAACTCTTTACATTTATGGCATTTACGTGCACAAAATCTACTACGTCATGCTCTGACATGTAGACTAGAAGTAGCCCATCCGATGTAACTTTCGAGTAGTAGCATTGTGGCCGTCGAAGTGAGCTCCACATACTCTACTATGCAATTCATAAATAATCTTCTCAAATTGTACTTCGTCAACACATCTTAACAACATTCCATGATTCCATCCAAAGCTCTACGATAGAGAACCTGTTCCAAGATAACGTACTTAATGGTTATAACACGTAACCATATTCTTTGTTGTGATGTCATCCCCTTCCAAATATGTATGATCCACAATGAAATTAATAATGATCAGTGTACCATGGTCACATAGAAAATGGGAGGTTTGGTTTCAGGAAAAATACACACATTCATCAAGGAATTTCTAGATTTACTAGATCGCCTCCATCTAATGGGTTATCAGCCAACCAATTCATAATGATTTTTCCTTTGATGGATTTCTTATTAACAAACATTAACTCAAACTTGCCCATCAGAGTTATGAAGTGTCTAGTTTTGTTAGATAAGGACCCTTGGTGTGAGAAATGTTTGTAGATGATCCGATTTAACAATGACCCTTGTTTCTTGATTTAGCATGTAATGTCTCAAATGCACTTTGTTGTGAATACCATAGCAAGGCATTCCTTTTCTACCTATGTGTAACGATGTCTCATAGTCAAGCAATGTTCGAATAATAAAATAGACCACACTTTCTCGTTTATTGTCATCCTCTTGAGCTAACATGCAGGCCAATGAGACATCTGTAGCTCGTGAATACAGAATTAAGGAGGTGATCTGACTTAGGTGGACATGAGTGTAGGAGGAGATAATAAGAACCATTTGACTGATTCAAATACCTTGTTGCACTCTTCCATCCAATCAATACAACAATCATTTTTTAATAAATTGTTATATTGGGTGACTAGAAAAGGTTAGATCAAGGATAAACCTTCATGGATTACACTGAGTTTTCCAAGAAAAGATCTGATTCCAAACTCATCTGGTGGTGGAATCATTTCTAGTACAGGCCCATATTTTGGTTGGGTCTATGTCAATCCCTCACGAAGATATGATATATCCCAACATAACTTGCCTTCCCGTTATGCACTGAATACACATTTTTCTAGATTCAACATGACATCATATTCAAATTAAGTGAAGAAAGGATTATATGAAGCGCATCAGGGTGATCATATTGTTTTCTAGCCTTAGCCAGAAGATCATATCATGTAGGATTCCATAATCTTATGGATAAGATCATGGAATATATAAGTCATCACCCACCCGTTGGTATGTGGCACCAGCATGTTCTTAGGTTCGAATGGCATGACAGCATAACAATATGTTCCCCAAAGAGTGATGAATTTAGTTTTGGTATGATCTTCCTTGGAGATTCTGATTTGGTTATATCCAGAAAACCCATCCATGAGAGACAACAACTCATAACTAGTTGTTGCGTCAATAATAACATCGATGGATGGCAATGGGAAATAATCTTTGGGATCAAGCCTTGTTGATATCCTGAAAGTCTATGCAAATGTGGATTTTTCCATTCTTTTTTAGAACGGGGATGATATTAGATGCCCATTATGAATATTGAATATTTGAATGGCTTGATGAACCCCACCTATAGGAGCTTCGTCACTTATTCTTTCACCATGAGGGTCACCTTTGGCTTCATGGGTCTCTGACTTCTGTTTAATTAGCTTAGCATCTAGCTTAGTGACGAGGTTTGTGAACTACAATGTGTGGTGTCAATTCCTCATCATTTTCTTATAGCTTAATGAAAAATCTTTTTCATGCTCCTTGAGAATTTGGGGTGTGTATTTCTATCTCCTCTAGAGTAAGAGAAGGATCCCAACTTCAAGATTTTTGGTTCTTCCTCCATCCCGATGTTTCTATCAATTGTTCCTTAGATTAAGGAGGTGTTACCCTCTTCAAATTTAGGTGGGGCCAGAGGTAGCTCTAAGCCTCCTTCCTCTTCTACTTCATAGGCCTTAAGACCTTCTCGTAGAGGAAGGGTCTTTCATGGAATCTCCAAAGTAAGAGGAAGAGTGTGGGATGAAGAGAACAATTGAATCTTATGATGAGCGGGATGTAAATCTATGTAGGCAACATTCAAATACCCTAGAATTGCTTTAGTCATTTTAAGCATAATCTAAGGTGATAAACTCATTCTCAGACTTCTATATAAGCTAGAATTGGGGTTCTCTGTATCTTGTGAACCAAAATTTTGGTATGGACCAAAACCATAAAATTAGTGTCTTCTAACTTGCTTGCTTGGGGTAAAACAAGAAGTATAAGTTTTTATAGAGTCAGGAAAGAGGTTTTTCTCTCTGGGTATAGCTTCGATTGAAATGAAATCAAAACCTTTACTTAACTCGAGGATGGTAGTCTTGTAGAGCTACAGATGTTTAGTCCCTAGTCTTGTATACTTTAGATACTTGATTTGCAACTAGTTGTGAATCACCTAGCACCATAATATTAAGAGCACCCTTCCTTTTGGCTACTATGAGACCAAGAAGGAGAGCCTCATATTCTGCTCCATTGTTAGTGCATTCAAATTTCAATTTAAAGGAGAAGGGCATGACCCTTCCCTGAGCATTGGTAAGTATTACACCTGCCCTAACACCAAAGCGATACTTTGCTCCATCGTAATTCAAATTCCAATAGTCAAATGAGAAGATTGAAGTTGGAATTTTTTTTGTATTATCTTCCCTTGCTTGCAAGACCTCTACCATGCATGCATCATCGGCTGGGAGAGAGCCAAGTCCCAAGGAATGTCTTATACCCATTGAATCAAACAAAAGAAGAAGGGGGTAGGTCATTCTACAAAAAAATCGACTGTCTTTGTTGTCGTTGTTGTCAATTTATCAAAAATTATAGTTTTGTCCTTTACGGCAAGAACTACTTCAATCAAACCCATAGTTTCTAGTTCAATTGTAGGAACCATATTTTCTTCTGGTGTTGAGCTTGTAGGTTTGTTTAACTAGTTTCTAGGAAGCTCAAACTTAGAATGAACCCCTATCTTCTTTAGATTAGCTAGATATATGTCAAAGGGTTTTGGGTCACCCTGCACCACAAAGACCTTCCCTAAATTTAGGAATCTTACTGCCTGAAATAAAGTGGATGGAATCACCTTAATGTGATGAATCTAAGGATGGAAGAGGATCATATTATATTTGGTTTCCCAATCTATAATATAAAATTTGGTTAGAACCATCTTAGGTCCAAGGGTAATTGAAAACACTATAGTTCCAATTGACGTCACTTTGAGGCTGTCATAGCCTCTTAGTGTGTTTCATTTTGAGGAGCAATTTGTCTCTCCGTAAACTAACTTTTAAAGGAAAGAGAATGGGACTATGTTGACTTCTACCCCATCATCAATCATCGCATGTTTTACATAGTTATTATAGATCCAAACTTGTAAAAACAAGGCTAGATTGCCTCTATGAGCTATTTTAGCATCCATGGGCATCTTGCTGATGTCATATACGAATCCAACATCTCTTTTTAGGATACCCTGGAGGATAAACATCAAATTCCATATGGTTTATCTACGCTTCTATAGGAGGGGTGACATAAATCAAGTTCCCAAGACCTAGTGGTTCTAAAAAGTAGATATGTGAGCAGGGGAATTCTTTAATAGATCCAAGAAGGAAATGTGAGAGAGGGCTTTGGACAGGTCATTGATCAAGTCAAAATCTCCTACTAGCTTTCCTAATGTTTAACAAATGTCATTTGATATAGTTGGGTAGATTGGGATAGGTTGTAAAGAATAATCTTTGGTTTTAGTGGTAGCATTAATTTGAGTTTCAATTTCCAATTCTACAATTCTAACCATTTTTGTTTGTTGGTGACCATCCAAAGGAGGGGCTACCTATGAGTTTGATGAATTTTAGGCTTCATGATCATTGGTTCCTATTGCAATGCCTTTATTTGAACCGTTGGGATCTACTCTACTATCTTTTGGGCATATATGGAGAGGATCGATAAATATCCTAACTGGTGTGTTCTGTGGGGATACTAGTCTCGTGTAAGTGTTCCGAGTTGATGCTGTTGGGTTTTTCAAAAACATGTCAACAAATAATTTTCTTTGATGCTCTAGTAAATGTTGTAGATTTTTTTTGTAATCACGACACATTTTATCTTCATGCCCACATACCTTATGAAAACTGTAATACAAATTGAGATTATAATCCCAAAGTATTTGGTTTGCATTCTATTGCAGTCCAAAATTCCAATCATCATTAAATTGATGATTGTTATGATTAAAATTCAGGAACCCCTGCCCTTGATTTTGGAATTGGTTCAGATACCCTCTTGGGTATTGACTAGGGCCTTGGGTCTGCACTTGTCTTAGTTGTTGAGGTTATTTTTGTTGAGGATGATTAAAATCCATAGTGTTGATTGAAGGTGAGAAGTTATTATTTCTTTGATTATTTCCATTTTTGATGTTTTTATTGGTAGTGCTTACATTGGGAGCTAACAACATTAGGTTTCTTAGGCTGATCATTAACACTGTCAGTTGTAACCCATAATTCTTATTAAGGACCTTTGTTCCCTAATTATTGTTCACATTGAAGGAATAACCAGAGTTACCTTGGTTAGGAGTGACTAACCTCTAATTTATTTTGTAGGTCTTACAACCACTGTCTATGGATGCTTGATTAATTCAGAGATCACCCTCTCGTAGCTCGTTGTAGGTACTTAGTGGGAAATTTTTGACTTCTTCCTTTATCTCTCTATTGAGGGAGTGGAGGAATAAATCATAAATCTCCATATGATTCATTTTTAGATAACTTTCATAGGAATAGAGAACATGCCACCACCTTTGAATGAATTGGGCGGCAGACTCATTGTGCTCTTATTTGATATAAAGGAATTCTCTAATTCCTGTCATTAAAAGTTTTTTCATATCAAAATCCTTAATAAAATATGACATGAGTTTCTTAAAGGTGTGTATCGAAGCATCTGGTATCCTGTAGTACCAATCGAGAGTGATACCTTCTAGTCTCTTAGGGAAAATATTTGTAACAACTCCATCCCATGGGAGTAACTCTCAAATGGCTGTTGCGTAATATTTGATGTATGTGTTAGGATCCCCCTTCCCTTCAAAATTTGGAAGATCAGGAAAGGTTCTTAGGAGCATGAAAGTTCATATGGATAATTCTAGAGGCTCCTTAAGATATTTGGAATAGGTCCCCATTGCATATGTTTCAACCATTGAAGATCCTTGTTGGGGGAGGTGGAGGTTGTATCAGTTATTGAAATGGTACAACATATACATTTTTTGGGGCATATAGCATCCCTTGTGGTTGACCATATGGACCCGAGTAAGTGTACATATCCCCCTATGGTGTTTTAGAGTATATTTGTATATAAAGGGGGTTGACTATTTTGATATAGAGTTGAATGCACAAAGATGGGAAACATTGCATTTCTAGATGGTATGGAATTTAAGAACATACATCTAACTAGTTTCTATTTTAGATATCCATATGTGGCATGGGGGGGCATACCCCAGGTGCCTATCCCAGTTAGTAAATCTCCAAATCTTGGAGTGCGCATATAAATCAGAGGAGTCTATGCAGTAGATATTTTTCCATAGCTGTATAGATAGTGAGAAACTCTTACTTGCCATGCATATGAATTTTTAGTGTTTTGGGAAAGCTCTAACTATTTGACTTTATCTACTAATGTTGAGATGACGCCACTTATTGATGAGGTGGTGTTTTGTTTCGTTGCTTGTTATTGAACTTTTGGATGTTTTTGAGGAGTGTGGTATCCTTCTATGAAATGTTCATTGTTCTACCACCCCTCATTGGAAATGTTTTCCCTTGTTGGAGGGGTATTTTTATTGTTTTGGATAAATACATCAACATGTCCTTGTAACCTGTTAAAATTCCGGTTTATATTCTAGAAGCGTTGTTCACTTCTGGCATATCATGCTACGTAATCCTCATTTAGAGGTGGGAGTTGGTCTGAATGCATGCTAATGGGTTATATGAATAAAAACTGACGAGATGAACTTACCTCCTCAAATAAATTAATGTTGTTAGAACTTTACTACTAAGGAGGATCTGTCTGTGTGATTTGGTCAAGATCCTCGATACATACACATGAACCAACATTGGTTCCCTTAGGAAGAGGATTTTGAGCCTGAGTAGTTGAATGGTTATCTACCCATGTAGAGAGTGAAGGTTAATGTTCTTGTCTACCTGTTTGATAGTTGTACACATCAAAACCTGAAAGGGGTCAACCGTATTCATCATATTCTGACATATTTGAGGGGTATAATAAATCCCACAGAATAATGAGAGAGAGGAAGATGGATGAAGAAAGTAGAAAAATGTAGAGACTAGCTCTTCACATTAGGTTCACCAATTTGTATGAAAGAAAATCAACATGTGACCTTCTTCACACCTGACCTCCTAAGGTCGTGCTAGGAAAATTAGTGTAGAATTGAAATGGATGTATGTGTGTGGTAGCGATGACCAAGCTAACGAGGAAATTTAATGTCTTCAACATGCAATACTGAGATCTACGAGTCCAAGGAAAATAAATTCATCATAAGTTGAAGTGGTGTAATGGAATGGTTAGATAGAGTAGATACTTAGAGGATCTACTTGATATTGAGCTCTGCCAAGATTCTGTCTACTGGTTTTGGAACACGTGGAAAATGACCTACAAAAGCCTTGTATATTTCTAGACAAGGTCATGGAAGTGAGAAAAAGAGGCGTACTAGAACCACATGGTCTATGGGAGGTTTTTTGGTCTAGTCCAAAAAACCTTAGCCTGATTGAAAGTTGTGCAACGATGTCAAGTGGAAGTGGTGATGATTTAAATACCAGTACACATAACCTAGTTTCGATGTTTAATTAGTCAGTAGGACTACTGGGTTGTGGGACATAGGGATCATAACCTTGAACTCATGGAGGATGTGGTCTCTGTATGGTCATATGTGTAATCAAGCACTATTACCATGAGTAGTCCAATAATCATAGGCTTGATCATATGCAATGTTTAATTGTTCTATCTTCTCAGAATACATAACAGGTGTGCGTAAAACTAACAAGTCCATTACGTTGTGGGACCAATGGATCACAACTAAACATTTTCTCTTGTTTTTGACCTTTGATTTTCATGTAAAATGAATTGAATGGATCTTGATAAAGCAAACTAACTATCAAAGGAAATTTAAACTATGTTTTTTGTATTTTCACTATATATCTGTACAAAATGATGGAAGCAAACTAATCTAACAAAAGTAAATGTTTTTTTATCTTTTATGGGATTTTAAACAATGCTTCTAATCTAATAAATGAAATTAAATACAAGTAATCATTTGGTTGTAGTTAATTACTTGTGCAAGTATGTGAATCTAGATCTAAAACAACTGAACTAATTTAATCAAAACTCTTTTAACCCTACCTCAGAGGTAGAGAAAAAATCATAACTCTAGAAGAGATATTGTTCCCCACTACTTCCTTGGTAATGTCAAAGAGAAAGCTTTCTAATGATTTTCTCTATTTGTAACTTCTTGATTAACTAAAATGAAAAAAAATTATACTCTATTTGATATGTATTTGACATTAATAAATTAGAATTGATAACTTTAACAACTGAAGGAAACAAACAAATAATTCTAACCTAGATAAGCAAGAGCTTTGGTAAATCTAGTTTTATCTATCCTTTTCCCTTAAGTTTATACTTTCTTTCTCTGTGTGTCCATATGAGTCCAAGGAATTGGGAATGCAAAGGAAGTCGTAGGAGAAATCACTTGAGAAATGGTTGCTTGAAGGAAGTTTAGTTACAATGCAAGTGGAAGAGAGATAACACAAGTGAATAGAGCTTGGCTATGCAATTTACAACATGATTGTGGCAGAAATACTATGTAAGATACACAAAATTATCATGGCATTTTCTTGAATACAAGCATTAAAGACATAGGAATTGGCTGGGATGTGCCTTCATGCACAAGGCATCCTTGGAGTGCCAAGTCATTGAGTGAAGAGGAAGTTCAAAATAATTAAATATATTCAAAAATAGAAGAGGGAAGGAATATAATGCAGTCAACTATTTTTAGGCAATTTGGTTCACAAACATGCCTTGGAAGCCAAGTTAAGTTAAATCACGCTTATTAAAACCATGCATGAAGAGTTCTGGAAAAAGTTTGCAGGGTCATCACCCTACATGGGTAGCGGTCAAGGGACCGCCACCATACCTAGGTGGTGGTTTCAAAACTACCACTTAGGCAGTGCGGTGGTCCGGACACTAAAGGCCTAAACATGCACATAAATGAATAAGAAGTTGGAAAAAAGCATGGAAAAGTTAAGTAAGGATGTATAGGTTAAAAATATACATTGTGAATGGGTTTAAGAACTCAAACACCTTCTGAAAGGACATGAATCATCATTAGGGACTTTTGTAACCATTTTCTGATAATGTAGCACATGCAATTTTGGGTGCACACAGGAACATAGTAATTTGAAGACCTATGAAAATTTATAGAAAAGTTGAGAAACCCTAAATGACATGTTGGAGAATGAAAGAGCTACAAAAGATAAATATGGTCTTTGCTACAAAGAAGAAGATTAAGAGAATCTTGAAGTAAACAAATCTGAATCTAGTGATGCTACCAAATCTATGAATGAGGCTAAATATCTTAAGAAGGTTATCAAGAAACCTAATGCAATCAAATCTACAAGTAAGTTCAATGGTTTATGTTACTCTTGCAATAATTTTAGTCATAGAGCTAGAGACTGTATGAGGTTTCTTAAGAATGCATTTCTATGGAGAAATGGTAAGCATGAACATTTTTATCAGTCAATAAATATTACATTCTTTAGTTATCACAAGAAGGGTCATATTGTAAAATTTTTGTATCACAAGTCTCCAAATCAATTTTGGAAAAATGATAAGAATCATGGATTTTTGTGCTATGGTTGGAATCAGTTTTTGCATATAGCCAATTATTTTCACAAAAATGGTTCCGAGAAAAGGAATGATGCTTCTAAAGGTAAAATTTATTTATTTTCTTAAATTGCAACAAACTAGGTCATATTTCAAGATACTATAGAGTCAAAATGAGCACATACAAAAGGAAGGATGATGTTAAGTCTATACTAGCTAAGAAGGTGAAAGAAGAACTCAAAGGGGCTAAAAATGATTCCAAATTTATTGGTATTAATTAGAGTGATCCTATTGTTCATAAAGGTATGTTTTCTCTTGTTGAACCTAAGGATTTTATGTTATCTTACCAAGAAGACCATCAAGAAGATGATAAACAAGAGAAGGTGGAGCAACTGAAGAGGTGGATGGTAGACCTTGGAATCAGGCACTATGAGTATATGGATATTTTACGTGTTTAGGGAGATTGCAGATGTCTTGGGTGTCTCCATTAGGCTTCGTGGAGCCATAATCCAAAGGTTGAAGCATATGAAGATATGGAATACACTCATGTGTTTGTTAGTCATTATATGTATTTATTGTTTGAGTTTGTGAATATTGGTATAAAGTTCTATTCTCATGGGTGCATCTTTCATTGTTGTGAGTCTTTGTAAAAAGAGTATGATGTCTATAAGTGTATGATAATTTTTTCACTGTCATCCAGAAGTCTATCAGGTATGTGTCATATCTTGTCTAAGAAAATATTGTTCAGCCCTAATGAGATTTGTATAACATTCAGTATATGTCATCAAAGGGTATATATGCTTGCTCAATGTATTGAATTTATGTGACTGCTGATTGGAAACCTTACTAAGGGTCTTAGTCATGTTCTTGAGGACTGAGTTCAAATAAAATCTTGTTAATCCTATATTCTGTCATAAGTGGTTTATAAAGTGTGTCATTTTAATATGTCTTGAACCTATAAACATGCTCTGATATTTATAAGATGTTATTACAAAGTGAGTAGTAAAATTAATGTTGTCATGAAAATATGCATCATGTCTTAAAATGTATCAAGTGTTTTGTTGCTATTGTGTGTGTCTCATAAGGTCTTGTCTTAAGTCAAAGGAAGAAAATTAAGTATTGGTTCAGTCAAATGGTCATGATCATTTCTCAAAAGGTGTTGTGGTTTTATGGTCCTTAATGGTGTTCTAGACTTCAAGTAGGTCTGATGTATGGATTTTCTAACACAAAGAATCTTGCATCATGTAATAAGAGGTATTTTTGTTTTCATATTACTCATTAAGGCATGATAAGATGGGTTATGACAGAAGTCTGAGTATGTGGCTCAAATAATTGAGTCTTGATGATCAAATGTACAAGGAAGATATTATTCTAAGTTGTTACTTGACTTGTTAAGTCTGAGTTTGTGTCTCATGTTCTATCAAGTGTTGTCATCAAGTAAGTGTCAAGTATGTAAATGTTGCAATGCTACTTGTGTGTGTGTATTAATATCTCGAATTCAATTCAAATGAGTTCATTGTGTTTGTTCATTCATGTCTAAAATGGTTTCTCTAATTGTGTGGCTCAACATAATCTATTGATACTACGAAGTGCTTACATCATGGAAGATGAAATGACATTAGTGCCAAAGGAAAAGGATATTCCTTTGAAGGTGCTTTCACAAGTCTTAATGTTTCTATTGGCAAGATGGTTGTATACGTCATTGAAAGTAAGGAATGAACCTGTGTTGAGTCTCCATTAGCATAGGATGATACATTGAATGGTGGCTAGTAAGGAGAATCATGAAAAAATATATGAAGTATGTCTACCAATGGTCTGTGTTGTATGTTGAAGAAAAAAAACATGAAGTTACAGTGAAGCTTGTACAATGGATGAGCATCTAACACCTCTTAGGATGCATCAGGAAGGTCAAGGCTTCTCAATATTGGAATTGGAAGCTATAAATTCATGTGAGTTGTACAATTCAAAGTTTTTTTTTTTAAACATCAAGGAAAAAGTGTCCAGATGCGATGCTCAGTCATGTGAAAGTACTGTAAGGAACTAACTTGGAGGAGTTATCAGATGCTCTGTGTTTGAAAGATTGAATATATTTTCCTGGTATAAACATATCATGCTCATAAATATCCTATTGAAGCACCAAGGAGGGTGTTGAACCAAAAGGGAGTGTGTATATACCCAAATAGATGTGTTGAAAAATGAGAAAGCAGAAGATTGTGATTCAGAAGTAATCAAATTCCATGAAGCCTCACAAAGGTGTTAAAGAAACTTGAAATTCTATAATACTTAAATAACATATTTCATCATTAAAATATGTGAACAAGTTCCTTTGCAAAGTTGTATGATGGATATCTAACCTCTGAGTATGAATAGTCCACTAAATCAGGGGTATTGTGAACTCTATTAACAAGATTTGGGATGAAATCAAGAATTTAGTGATTTTTGCATAAGCATGTGTGTACCCCCCAGGTTTTAAATGAGAAAAAACTATGTCATAACCCATCCAAGATGGGTATGAAGTTTGAAGATACTCTTCAAGGTCAAAGGAGTCTAGTTTTTACAAGTGTCAAGTAATCACATGATCTACATTAGAATGAAAGGGTATGAATTCTGTTGAAAATTTCCTAAATGTTGAACATGAAAATATAAGTGTCATAGGTCTTAGCGATTCAAGTATTAAGTTATATGTGATTAATGTGTTGTGTGTTCTCAAATGATATAGCCCCTCATGAAGTTTCAAAAATAAAAAAAGTGTGCTAGAATATGCATGGGTATGGCTATTGCATCACTTCTATGGTTGAAGAAGCTCAAGAATATTATATGTAGTCAACTAAAATTCTTCAAGACAGAGGTTCAAGATATCTTCAAGGTATGCGACAGTGTTATACTAGGTATTTTTACTATCTTATCATGTATTTAGGTTTGTGAAGAGTTTGTAGATGAGGTATGAGAAGAGTAAGTTGGGAGATATTGTTCAAGGTTGTGCTTTCTTTAAAAGAATACTTGAAGATGCAATAAGGAGTGATTATGATCATGAGGTAGTACCTAACGTAGGGGGCATATGCTAAGTTTGAGTCAAGAATGCTCAGTTAGAGGTGTTTTCAGACCAACAAGATGGGATATAAAATTTGATAGACATTGACTGTGACTTGGCTAAGCTATGGAATGTGACATGTATGTAGTATCAAGAAGGTAGTTTCAAATGTTCAAAATTATATCTTAGAATTTCATCAAGGTGATTCATGAATTTATGAGTGTATACACAATGAATGAGTTGTAGGTTATTTAAAGATCTCAAGAAGAGTTATTAATGTCTGAAGTTACTCTAAGGTACATGCCTGTTGGTGCATTTTTTCCTTACTTGAATCAACATCACAATTTGTGACAATATGGTTACAGGTGTAAGGGATTTATGAAACAAAATATGATGATAATTGATCCTAAAATAAGGTGTTGAGATGTCCTTCTGAGTTATTTGAGAAATTTTGTGAATACTTGAATGCATCAGTTGTAGAGGAAAGTTTTTTTAAGCTCAAATAGGCATATTGACATAAGTTAAGGTAGAATACTCTGAATGAATTCTTTAGGACAAGGGGAAAATGTTTGATCCACTTCTTCAAGAAAATATACAAGGTAAGGACATATTTATTATGCTTTCAGTTAGAGATAGATAGTAAAAGTTCACAGGGAGTCATATAGGGTCATGAAATGTTGAATTTGAGCTTTTGGAGTTGGTTGAAGGTTGATCAAAATGAACTAAAGTTGGTATTTAGGGACAATGGTCCAAATAGTGCTTGTGCTAGACTTGAAAGAAAATCTTGTGACCTTGTGCATTGGATAGACCTAGAAAGTGATTTATAGCATGATTGAAGCCCAAATATGTGGTGTATTAGCTCAGGGGAAGCATTTTTGTGGCTCTCATCAGGTACAAAGGTTCATTTTGTTGTTGTTGGACTCAGAAGAGAGAGCATACAGTCCCATGGGAAGCATTTGGTCATGTAAGTTGAATTTGTGAATTGTTACCATTATGAATTATCTTATGTTGTCATTTTTCTTGACTAGGAGTCATTTTAGCCTTTTTCATAGATTTAAAAGGGGGAGATAACATTAAAAACATGTTTTTGAGGTCATGTAGGTGTTTGTCTTGTTGGTTTCCATTAATGAAAAAGGGGGAGATTTTTTGCCATTTTGTGTTAGTGTTGTCATTGATTTCAACCCCCACTGATGGAAAAGGATGTGATGCAGCTATGTGAGTCCCCATATGATGTTATTCAAGTTTCAAGCATGCTGGTTTTCAAGTTTGGTGAAGTCATATGGTGTCCTGGTGCTTGGTTAAGTATACCTAGTCATGGTTTGAGTTTTCTCAAGCTATTTGGAGAGTTTCGTGAGGTCATAAAAGGTCCATATGATGTTTCCCGAGTATTCATGGGTCTGCATTGAGTCAACTTGGTCATTTCATGGTTGAGCCAGTTATTCTAGACATGTTTCGAGCCCTAAAGCATCTAGAATGAGGTAGATATGTGAGATTTGGACCTGATATTTAATTTAGGAGCATGGATTTGGAATTTTGGTAGTGTACCTTAAGTGTGTGATGAGTTACAGGTTAGAATTTAGAGGTTATATGCATGTATGAGGTCATTGGGAATCAAACAGTTGAGAACAAATAAGTTTGCATAGGTAAGTCAATGTGGTTGGAGAGTTTGAGATGAATTTGAGCTATGTGGTGAATTTGAGAAGTTAAAGGATTTTTTTATAATGCCTCATGCTAAATTTAAGGTCATTATGTAGAATATTTTTGAAGCTATGAAAGTTTTGGCAAAATCGAGTAAGTTGTAGTGTGATTTTCAAGCAAAGTTAGACCTTCTGATGCTTGTTGTGAATTGTATAATTTGCATGGGTACCTAATATATTAGGCATAGCTTATAAGATCAGTTATAAATCTTTTAAAAAAATAATTAGGTGGTTTGATTGTTATTTTTTTGAATGATTGTTACGAAAGTAAAGTGGTATAAAACCCTAACTATACCCTAGCTAGGAGCAGTTTATAGAAAAGTGAGTATATCAACCAAATTTTGATTGATATTGAAAAATTTATGATTTTATGTTGTAAATGATTCTTCCATATTTCCAAAAATGTATAATATAGCTTGTGGTCATATGTGGGACCTACCTAAAAATGGAAGTTTCTGAAGAGTTTTAGTTTTAGGAGAAAGTTACCAAATGAGGTATAGACTAAATTACCATTTTGTAATGTATTTGAGTTTTTATTAATGTATGTGAAGGTTTTAGACCATGGTTATTATGAAAAAGTGCAATTTGAGCTCCGTTTAGGTTGACTAGTCTAAGGGAAGTTTTGAGGCCAGAAATAGTAGTCTTTAGTAAAATGGCTCTATCATGAGCTAAATTTTGAGATGAATCAAGTTGTGATGGAAAGTAGATTTAGATATATTTCTATTGATATATGGATTCCCTAATTATGAGGTCATTTGACATGGTTTCTAGGGGATTCTTTAAACTGGAAGATTTTTAGTAGTTCAAGACAACATGTGCTCTGATGAAAGTTTTAGGTTTTTTGAAACAAGAGATAGATTGGGTGATGTTTCCTATCAATTGGAAATTTAATAAGGATTAATTTTTTATCCAATTAATCCATTTTTATGTCTTGAATTCAAGTATAAATTATTTTATGAGCTAACATTTGGAAACAACTTTTTTGGCAGGTTGATCTGGTGAAGGAAAATGTTATTGTGGTTTGAATTAAAGGATGTTTCATGAATTATAATGTTATTATAATAATTAAAAAGGTTTTGATATTTATTTTTATTAGTTACATGGCATTTTTTGGTTTATTATAATTTATTTGGTGATCAGATGAAGTTTCCAGGGCGCTGAAGGGTGTAGGAAACAACTGTTTTGAGATTTATAAAGGAAATAGGACCAGTAAATGAAATAACTTAATTGGTTGATATTAATTGTGAAAATGTATGATTTTTTCTGATATTTTATTCATATATAAATGGTTTTAGTCATGATAAATTATGGTACTAATGTTAGGGCATTTTAAGAATGTGCCCATGGGGTTTTGAGCCTTTTTTAGCACATAAAATGATAATTTCAGCTAGGTCGACTTACATGGGTCATATGTGAATGTTGTAATAAATTTATTTGAATGTAATTAATATTTATGGAATGAATTTTTCATGAGGTACTGACCTCCTTTGGTTTTGTGAGTTTTTTTGCATATAAAAGTGAACTTTGAGCTCATTTTGTGAGCTAGTCTTACATGGGGAAGTAGTGTGACCTAGAGGAGATATATTTTAAGGTACAAAGGAATGATTTGAGGTCATATCATATTTTTTGGATTGAGTAATATATTACAACATGATATTAATAAGTTAGATGTAAGACAAGTAAAGAAAGAAGGAGAAAGAGTAACGTTGAAGACCTAGGGTTTATGAGTTGAATAAGTGATCTCCATCAGTTGTGGCAACATAATTTTAAGATATAAAAAATTATCAGGTTCTTGAGTTGGTTTTTTTCATCCTATGGATTTTTATCCTCCTTGTGGAGTGGACAATTCACTAAATTGGGGGTTGGTGTTCCTTATAGGGTTGGTGTTCTACTAAACTAGGGGTTGGTGCTCCTTGTGAAGTTTGTGCTTCACTAATTTTTTTTTGTGTAATATCAACAAAGTTTCAATGGGTTTTATTCCCTTTAAGGTTTTCCCACATATATTTGGTGTTCTTGTGTACTCTCTTGCTCTTGTTCTTGTGTATGGTGTATTCAATGCTTAACTAAAGACACATATGGTTATTACATGGATTAATGGATATGTGATTGATAATTAATTATTACTTTGAAATGGTTTAAATTTTTAATAGAATGATTCACCCCCACTCTCAATATATTATACTTCCAACAAGGAGGAGGTGTCTCATATGACACAAATGGAAACTAAATCAGTTTTGAACCAAGACATGGAAGAAGAAGAAAAGAGTTGGTGGAAAGTTATGAAGGATCGAAAGAACTTGATACTCATATGAGATGAGGAAGCCATAAGAAAATATGAGATGGATCTATTAGAGATCTTAAGAGGAGAAGATGTTGGTGTAGGGACAACATTGCCTCAAATTTTAAAATTTAACTATGGTTTTAGTTTTTCATGTACATGAATGAATAATTTTTAATAAGAGATAAAATATTATATTGTGGATTTCACTAGAGAATAAGAAATTAAGAAAGAGCTATATGGGATCATTTTTTATGAAGAAAATGCTGACAAGAAGATGGAGTAATTTATAGTGGACCCACACAATGAATTCAAATAATATATCGAGTCACTAGAATTCATAAAACATGAATATTTGAATGAAAAGAGGGAAAGTAAACAAAACTAGATCAAGAAAAATAAGAAATTAAAGAAATCAAAGAGAATATAGAAGAATACAGTAATCCATTTGAGAAAGAGCTTGAGAATTTTCCCACTAGGGGAGTCTAATGTAGGAGCATAGGAATATAGCCTATGATAATAATGTAAACATTATTATTTGTGAGAATTTATACCATAAATGTGTTCTAGGAGGTCATGAGAAGCGTTGGAAGATTTATTTGTATGGACATAGGTTATACTAGCTTAATTGGCAATTTCCCTCCAAAATAGCTAAATCTGAATATTTTAGTGTGGTATACATGGTCCAATGGAGTTATAAAACTTTATACAACTATTTTCAAACTGTAAATCACTCCAACAAACTCATCGATATGTTGGGTGAAGAGATAAACATGTTTCACAAGGTAAGATGGTAGTTGAGAAAATGGAGGAAGTTGGGTTTAACCACTTCTAAGCTTGGAAATAGTTATACAATGGTGGAGTTCGACCTCATAGGGATATAGATGAATAATTTAATAAATAATAAGTTGGATAATGTTATAGTGAGATTGGGTGAGGTTGTCTAGGTGTTTCAATCCTCTAGTAGGCATTCTTGGCAAGGAAATACTATATTTATGTATGAAATTCCTATGATTAAGTAGAAATATGAATAGAGTGAGAAATTTTCTTCCCATTTTAAGTTGTGTTGATATTTGATGATGTTTTTCAATGTCTCAGGGGATAATATTACCATAATTATGATTAACTCTCCTAAATTTGGGTTTTAATCTGTCTAATTCTAGTAAATTGCAAATGTTTTTCTGTGTAAAGCTTAGTGCACAAGAAGAAGGGGGCACATTCAGATCAAGGTACCTGAAGAAGAAAAATGAAATGAGGTCCTACAGAGCTTATACAAATTTTTTGAGGTGATAAGGAGCTTACTAAATCAAGATAAGTCTTTTTTATCTAACCGGGTTTTAAGAGACCCTCAACTAGGGTTTGATTTGAAAAAATCATAACTTTTAAATGGTAGAAATTTAAGGTTTGAAATTTTGAAAAAAAGAATTATATGAGAGTTTACATTAGTTTTTAAAAGGTTTTGTGTCATTTTGATTCCATAACTGTAAGTTATTGATGACAGTCCTAGAAGGGAAAACTGTGTGATTTAGAGGTCTAATTGAGTTAGCACAAGAGGAAGCTGGGAATGATTGGTTAAGATTTGAGACTTGAAAATTTATGAGATTATAAAAAAAAAATGGCATCTAAAAAAGTTTTTAGTTGTCTAAGAAACTTCAAATTTTGCATTTTATGGCCAAAACTCAATCATTTTCTAATTTTGGGTATAATTAGAGAACATTATTTTGTGAACTAGGAAAAATAGCTTGGGAGTTGAGATCTAAAACTTTATGAGAAACCTAAATACAATAAATGGAATCATAAAAAATTACCAAAAATATTTGGAGATTATTCAAGGAGAAACAATGTCTAAATTTGTCTCTAAGAAGACCTAGTTGACTATGCATAATAGGGCAATAAAGAGTGAAAGGTATGAGCTCAGGTTTTTGTCTTAGAGATAATTCTTGACAATATTAAAGATGGAAATATGAGGGTGATAAAATTTTATAACCATTCATTCATTTTCTAAACAATATCAATTCACTACCTCACCAAAGAGATATGTATGTGCAAGGAAGAAGTTAATGATTGTGTGTACATATCATTACATGAGAAAGAGGAATCATAACTTGATATATGAAAGAGAGTATTTTTCTTGATTGAGGATCTCAGATCATATAAGAGAATGCATTAATATGGAAGGTCAAAATAGAGCACCTAGAATATAAATTTCGTGAAGGTATTGGGAATGAAACACTAGCTTAAATTATCATTAGTGAAATACATTTAAGACAATGTGCATATACGGAAAGGGAACAAGGAATAATAAAAGAGATGATGGTATGTAATTACAAAACAAGAAGACACTAGAGAAGATACTCCAAGAGTTCATAGAGAATATTTGCAGACCAACTAGGAAATTATAGTTCATTTCTTTGTGGTTTCATGATGAGGTATGATCCATCCCTATATATTTGAAACATTCCATATCTTGACCTTTGTGGAAGGAAGTGAGTATTTGTAGTCTAATTAATATAAAATTAGTAAACCCATTGAATGATTATGTGTGATTGAAAGGAAGTAAACAAGGAAAGTCTAGGGTTGTGTGATCATGCAAGAAGCTGGTTATAAAGAGGATGAAAAACTAAAGTTCTAGGAGGTTACATGTACATTGTGAATGGTTTTTTCTTGAAAGGTTTAGGGAAAAGATATAAGAAGTAAGAATGCAAGTAAGTGCTCAATTAGATCAGATCATATTCTCACCATTTGGTAATAGTTGAGTAAGTTTGTTTGAAGTATCTTTAAGGTGACTTCATTTGGATAGAGACATCATATAAAGGTTGAAGAAGATCAAATTATTGTCAATGAATTATCCACCTAAAATATATATATAATATCCATGAAGTGATCCTCATTGGCACCTTGGTTGGTTTAGTTCCATTTGAATGTGTAAGTGAGTTGTAGACTAGAATATTAATTCTTGGCATGTAAATAGATGTATGGGAACTGTTTTTACCAAATCACTACACCCTCTGAATGTCCAGAATGTGAACAGGACATCCAGTGTGATTGGGGCACATGGGATAACCTCTCTATCTATGGGACTTGGGCTTGAGGTGAACCTTTAGAGAATGTCGGCTTCCTCTTCCTAAACTAAGTTTTGTACTACTCCTAGTGTAATAAAATGGTTATCTAGTCCAATGCTAACATTTCATGGGTTTTAGGGAAAGAGATTTACAGAAATAACATTATATTAGGGATGGTGATGCACAAAATAAAGGGTGTTTCCAAAATCAGGAAGGGTTAATTTGAAGAGGGTATATGCACCAAATGTCAACTTCACGTACTGCAACTTAGAGAGGGTACAAAATACCACAAGCTAGGATGCACACATTCCCTTTGTTAAAATCGATCAGAAAAACAAGTTATCAATCTTCCAATGAAGAAGGATGAACTTGAGAAGGGTGAACAAGCACCATAACTCAACTGCATCTAATGCTCCACCACTCGATAAACACAAAACTCAATGAACCTGCAATAGAAATGTGAACTTGCACAGTGTACCTATAAGCATGAGAAAAGGCACAAAAAGTATAGAAGTATGAAAGGACCTAGATTAGTCACAAAACACACACTTTTATTGCTTCAATAACGTGCACAATGCATCATACATTTAGAAGAGGCAATGGTTTCCATTACAGTATTGAAGAGGAGGATAGAAATTTCTCTCAACATAAAAGGATAACTTGTAGAAGAAAGAGGACTCTTGAAAAATTGCACTTTCCTAAAATATCTAACTGTCTAACCTATCTAACCTGTTGGAAACCCTTGGAATGAACTTCCAACTTACATTTATAGAAGAAGTTAAGAGAGAGGAGAGAAGGAGTCATAAATTCCCTTCCTAAATTAAAGGCACATGATGTATTTATTATAGTTGGTTGAACCACTTGAGAAGGTTCCATCATGTGTCATTAATACCCACTTTGACGTAATCCTTTTATTTAATTAAAGGAATATTTAAATCAGATATTTTAATAATAATAATAAGTATTATCAATGAAATATTTTAAAAATATTAATTTAATTACTATTGTTGGTGGGGCCCCCTGTTGACTGGTTTGTGCTGAAGCGGGAAATCACGAGGAAAAGGAAAAAGTAGCCCAACTCGGTGGTTGGCTCACTGAGCCAACTCACTGAGTTGGGCTCAAGCTCTACTACTATTTATTGCAATCGACTGCCCATGCATTTTCATATCAAACTTATGAGCCTAAGACTACTCTGCACAAACTCACCATCGAACTCTATCTTCATGAGTTATGTTTGATATGCATTGATCTATCCTTTGTTTGAGTGCATTTTACCAAACTCATCACCTATGCGACCATCACCGAGTTCCTCCACATTGTGTAAGTTTTCCTTGGGTTAATTCACCTTGTTGGATTCATAGAGCCCTACTGAGTTCATACTCGAATGCCATGTTGATTCATTCCTAGCTTGGTTCCAACTCGGTTCACCGAGTCGAGTTCTTCAAGTTTAATATGATCCTGAATTGGTAATGCACTTTGAGCTCAACTCGGATCCCATTGAAAAATTCATACTAGTAACTTGTTTGAGTCATTATCCTAATTTCGAGCTATGTCCCTGACCTATGTATTGGCCGAGTCCATCGCCATCACATCGACTCATGTTATATAATGTTTACTAAGCCCAACGTCTCCAAGTTTAATCTTACCTTCTGCCATTACTTGTGAGTTTTGGTATTGCCGAGATCACGTATGAAACATTCACCAAAAACTCGTTTGCTTCAAATCTAAGCATGAGACAAACCACTTCACCATAATGCTTGTTTATCACCTTGTGCGCCAATTGAAATGAACTCCATTCTCCACGACTTGTCTTCAACTAAATTTACTCGATGCTCATGCACCATGTTCCTTCGCTAAGTTATATATCTTCCTCATTAAGCCAAACTACATGTCGACCCTATGAACTTGGCTTGATGCAAGTTAAGATTCACCTTACGAATGCCACTACTATGGCAAGCTACCTGCATGCATTGTGAACACTAATCCTCAAGATTGAAATTAAATGCCTCTACAAATACACTAAAATCCAACACCTATGAGCTCAGTTTTTTAGCTGCATTCTTAAAATACAAACCAAGCCTTTCGTGAGTTGTTCTCCAAGCTCAACCTTATCGTTAATTGTGTGACCCATGCTGAGCTTTCTTGCCAAATGAGATACACCCTGGTTCACCCTCACACAGGGTCCATTAAATTAATGAAAGGTCTATTCCTACACACGAGCTCCTCATCTTTGGACCCAACCAAATCTATTAGTTATTTCGGACCCTGATATTTGAGCATATTATCTGAGAAACATGTTGTGACTAATTTGAATGAGATCTTCACTGTAATATCAAGACTGACCAAACTTCTCTAACATGCTAATCTCTCATTTCCATATTACATTGCATTGAGGGCTCATTGCCTTGACTAGGTCTCTTACCAATTTTCTTATTAACTCGATCATTGACCGAGCTCTACTTACTGAGGCATTACGCATGCACCAGATGGTTTAACTAATAACCCGGCCTCTCCATGAGCACATTCTTAATAATCACTCTAATGTCGTTCAAATTTCTTGGTGACTCACCCAATATTACAGCAATAGACCCGGACTCCTTTGTTAATTTTCTGAGAGTGGGATTGCCAACTTGGATTACCATCATTGAAATTCCACTCTTAGCAATAAATAGATACTTCTCCCATGGTCAAAATTCTTATAACGGATTTTCAAAGTTTGTGTTTCCCTGGATCGGTGTTCTAAGCTCTCCCTTCACGATGAAATCATTTCCCCAAGCTGCGTTGGCCGAAACTGCATCGAGTAAGTCATTCCATTTCTAATTCACGGGTTACTTCCTAAATGTAATGGTTGAGCTCCTTCCTCATAGTAAGATCAGCTAAAACTTGCATGTCATTTTCCATGTGACTTCATCCTCAGGATTTTCATGTCTTATCTATGTTTGTCTCAGCAACAACGTCCTCGCCATTGAGTTCAACTTGGTTTTCCACTATGATGACCCGTGGGTCCTCAATTTTCTCAGTCAAGTCCCTTTTGAGCTCAGCATGCCCTGTAGATCCAATCTTTGAGCCACTCGATACTCCACACATTTGGCTCAAACGCTCAAATCACTCACTCAAATTATATCCTGCAAATCATTTCACCTGTGAACTCCTTGCATTGATCCTTTAACAAACATTGAGTCCTTCACTTCCATGTTGAATTATCCTATAAGCCCATGGACATTCCTTATGAGATGAACTCAAAATTTGAGTCACACTATCCACTCACAGACTTGATTCAATCTATCTCCATTTTTGGCTGACCTCGTGCGAGCTTTCTTCCTGATCTCTTTTAAAAATTTGTGGCAGAATTATATGGTGAGTCCAATCGAAACCTACAACCTCTCCTTTACCAACCTTTATGTTTTTCTTTAATTGCACTTGAACTCGATCCATGGATACTTGTCATACCACCAAGTTTTTTTCTTTAATTCATTTTCACAAGAGGTCACTGTGGTGTTTCCAAATGAGCTCAACAGATTTGCACTGAATTTCCATGCAAGTAAATCGAACAAGCTCTCCTTTGATTTTCAGCCGTGTGAATCCCTTGGGCAATCCTCTCTCCCATGGCTCATGGAGCCATTTACTGTGAAGCATCTCAAACATTAAGCTTGAGCCAGTTAGCCTCAGCCTTCTCACAACCGAGCTAGGTCACGACTTGCCTCTTTGAAAACAAAATTTTCTCCCCACTTCAAACATTGATCAACAGAGTTCTGAACTCAACTTTCATTATGACATTGTTGCTCGATGTCGAGCTTACTCAATGAGTAACTTGGCTGGATAAACCGGACTCAACCTTTCAATGGCTTACTCCGATCCATTTGACACACCTTACTTTAGTTCCCTAGTCAATGCTACTTGGTTTTCATCCAAACGTGACCATGAACTTCTTCCACCCACATGGCGAGCTACCTTTAGCTTGTGACTATGGTGCCCTCAATGTTAGAGTTAGATCCTTATTTTTATCCCCCTGGGATTTTTATGGAAAATGGGGAAATAACATGAACATAATAAGACCTTTGTAAAACAATGAATTATAAATTTTAATCATTTTTTTCCGAGTTGGACAAAAGTGGGCCCATGGGGGTCAATTTTCATACTTTGAGCAGACCTTAAGCCTCCAAGATTTGAAATGATTCGGAATGTCTCATGAAATCCTTTTCAATGCTAGAGCACAATAGCGCCCTCCCCCCCTCCCCCCCCCCCCCCCCCCCCCCCCCCCCCCCCCCCCCCGCCCCATTGTTCAATTTTTCCCCAAGGGAAAAAATTGGATAATAGGAACCTTATGAACTTGTGTATGTATACTGAGAAGGTGTAAGGTGCCATAATTTTTGGTATCAGAGCCTGGTGCTCTTGGAATGATGACTTGTATTATTGTTATTATGGAGAAGATGTATGGTTATAGGAATACAAAGAGGTGGAGTTAAGAGAAGAATTGCTAATCTATAGTGTGGAGGTAGAATAAGGTGAAGCATTGTGTTTTTTTAATGACTAATCACTTCATGTATGAATATTATGACTTTTAGGAAGCTTGGAAAGCTTGAAGATAATTGGTGAAAGGAAGGTAATAAAGTCAAGAAGAAGATAGTGTAGTAAGTGGAACCCCTTAAACCCATAGATGTTTGAAAGAAGAGTAAAGAGCAGGATGAAGCTCAAGGAGTCAACAGACCAAGGTGAAATAGACTGTGGTGAGACAAGTGAAAAAAATACCAAAAGACTAGGTAAAGAGAAAAATATCCTATTTGAGGTATCTAATAAGGTGAAAAATACTTTCTAAGAGAAGAATAGAAAAGATGAAGGGATTAAAAGAAGTGAAGAGTCACAAGAAGATAAAGGAAGAGATAGACATGGAGATAGAGATAAATGCGATCAAGTTAATCTTGGAATGTATAAAGATGGTCTTGGAGGATTAAAGACAGATACTTTGTGAGGATCAATAGAAGAGTACAATGGCCTATCAGTAGAAGGATTTAACAAAGAAAGAGGAAGAAGGAAATCAATCAGCTAAGGAGACAAGTCAAATTTTTGAAAATCCATCTTAAAAAGAAGAAAATGGAGACAAACTGGTCTTAAATGTTTATATCTAATCATTTATTGTCATGGGTGCATACAGGTGAAAAGGAGAATGAAGGAGGACACTTTGAAAAAATTACATTGGTGACAAAAGAGAAGCAAGAACAACATTTTTGCATAAAAGATCAAGTGTACATATCATTTGAGAAAGAGGAAGTATAAATATGTTATCCAGAGGAAGGAGACATGATAGATGAATAAGAAGAAGAATTTTATAAGAGGATCAATGTTATAAAAAAATCCTTGTAATATTGTATTTTATATAGAAAATGTAATTTTACAATAAGTTGATTTGTATAACCAAAAAATCAAGTTACTTGATGAACTCATGAGATGTGAATGTGAAGCACCTATTGAAGTACTCATGAAATCTAAAATACAATAGTGGGAGCTTTCTTATAAGACAAAAATAGAAACTAAATCAATTTTTAACCAAGACATGGAAGAAGAAGAAGAAAAGAGTTGACGGTAGGTTATGAAGGATTCATATGACTTAAACATCATAGGAGATGAGGAAGCCATAAGGAAAGCTTATATGGAGTTATTGGAGCTCTTAAGAAGAGAAGATGCTGGTGGAGGGGAAATAATGCCTCAAATTTTTAAATCTAAATATGTTTTTATTTTTGCATGTGCAGGTATGGAGAAGTTTGAATAAGAGATGGAATCTTATATTATGGATTTCACTAGAGAAGAAGAAATGAAGACAGAGCCATATGGGCTCATATGTTACGAAGAAAATTAAGACAAGAAGATGGAGTCCTTTCTATTAGACCTACATAATGAAGAAAAATAATATATTGAGTCACTAGGACTCAGAAAACATGAATATTTGAATGAAAATGGGGAAAGAAAACAAACCTAGATCAAGACAAAGAAGAAATTGAAGAACTGGAAGAGAATATAGAAGAATAAAAGACTCCATTTGAGGAGGAGATCAAGAATGTTTCCACTAGGGGAGTCAGAATTAGTAACATAGGAATATAGCTGATGGTAATAATGTAAAAATTATTATTTTTTATCATTCATAGCATAAATGTGTTCTAGGAGGTCATGAGAAGCCTTGGAATATTCATTTGAATGGACATAGGTTATACTAGCTTATTTGGCAATTTCCCTCTAAAACAACTAAATTTTAATATTTGAGTGTGGTAGATATTGTCTTATGGATTTATAAAAATTAAAAAAACTATTTTCAAGCTATAAATCACTCCAAAAAACTCATAGATACATTGGCTGAAGAGAAACATAATTGACAAGGTAAGAGAGTAGTTGAGAAAATGGAGGAAGTTGTTTTTAACCACTTTTAAGATTGAAAATAGTTCTAAATGTTTTGAATTCGACCTCATATGGATAGATATGTCTAATTCAATAAAGGAGAAGATTAATATTTTCATATGGAGAGTGAGAGAGGTTGTCTAGGTGTATCAAGCCTTTAATAGGCATTCTTGGCAAGAAAAGATTATTATTTTGTATGAAATTCCTATGATTAAGAAAAAATATGAATGGAATGAGAAATAATATTGTCATTTGAAGTTATATTGATATTGGATGATGTTTTTTTATGTCTAAGAGGTTAAGATTCTGGTAATTATTCTTAACACTCTTAAATTTGGGTTGTAAGCTGTCTAATTCTTATAAATTATAAGTGTTTTCTGTATGAAGCTTAGTGTATAGGAGGAAGGGAGTACTTTCAGATCCATGCCCTTGAAAAATAAACATGAAAGGATCTCCTAAAGATCTTATACAATTTTTTTAGGTGATAAGGAGCTTCTTAATCATTATAATTCTTTTTTCTCCTACTGGGTTCTTAGAAACCCTCAACAAGGGTTCAATTTGGAAACTTCATAACTTTTGAATGGTAAAGAGTTAAGGTTTGAAATTTGAGGAAAATAATGATACGAGATTCTAATTTATTTTTGAATTTGTTTTTGGGTCATTTCGACTCTTTACGTTTTAGTTATTGATGATAGTATTAGGAGAGAAGACTGTCTAATTTACACATTTAATTGAGTAAGCACAAGAGGTAGCTGGGAACACTCGGTTAAGAGTTGAGACTTGAGCCTTTATGATATTATAAAAAATAATAAAGGGTATTTAAAAATGTTTTTATTTTTCCGATAAAATTCAAATTTTACATTTTATGGGAAAAACTCAGTCATTTTCTGATTTTGGGTATAATTAAAAAACACTATTTTTTGAATCGGGAAAAATATCTTGGGAGTTGATCTCTATAAATTTATGAGAAACATAAATTTAATCAAGGGTATTAGAAAAAATTACCAGAAAAATTTGGATAGGATTCAAGGAGAAATAAGGTCTAAATTTGTCTCTAGGCAAACGTAGTTGACTATTCATAACTGGGTAATAAATAGTGAAACGTATGATCTTAGGTGTTTGGCTTAGAGATAGTTCTTGAAAAGATTAAACATGGAGGTATGAGGGTGATAAAATTATCTAACCATTCATCCATTGTCTAAATTTTTTTAAGTCACTACCTCACTAAAGAGATATGTATGTGCTAGGAAGAAGTTAATGATTGTGTGTACATATCATTACATGAGAAAGAGTAATCATAACTTGATTTATGAAAGAGAGGATTATTTTTGAGGGAGTATATAAGATCATATAAGATAATGCATTGATATGGATTCACATGCCAAAAACATAGAAAAACTCAACTTGTATGCTAAGAGATGGAAGGTCAAAACATAACACCTAGAATAAATTTTTTATGAAAGGATTGGGAATCAAACACTAATCTAAATTATCATCAGTGAAATGCATTTAAGATAGTTTGAAGGTAAAAAAAGGGAAGAAAAAATAATAAAATATATGAATGTATGCACGTACAACATAAGAAGACACTAGAGAAGATACTCCAAGTGAGCATAGAGATGGCTTGCAGGCCAAGTAAGCATTTATTGTTTATTTCTTTGTGGATTCATGATGAGGCATTATCCATACATGTATATTTGAAAAATTCCATATATTGACATTTTTGGATGGAATTGAGTTTTTATATTCTAAGTACTATACCATTAGTAAACCCATTGAATGATTATGTGTGATTGAAAGAAACTAAACAAGGAAAATGCAGGGTTGTTTGATCATGCAAGAAGCTAGTTATAAAGAGGATGAATAGCTAAATTTCTATGAGGTTGCATGTATATGATTAATGGTGTTTTCCTGGAAGGTGCATGACAGACCTATAACAGGTAAGAATGCAAGTAAGTTCTCAATTATATCATACCATATTCTTACCACTTGGTAATAGTTGAGTAAGTTTGTTTGAAGGATCAATAAGGTGGATTCATTTGGCTAGAGACATCATCTAAAGGTTGAATCAAATCAAATTATTGATCAATAAATTATCCACCCCAAATATATATAAATTCCATGAAGTGATCCTCATTGTAACCTTGGTATGTTTAGTTTTATTTGAAAGTATAAGTGAGTTCTAGACTAGAATATTTAGTCTTGGCATGCAAATAGATGTTTGGGAACCTTATGAACTTTATATGTATACTGAGAAGGTATAAGGTGCCATCGTACACTCATATTCTAATGTTTAAATATATTGACAATGTTCCCTAATTGAATGTAACCTCGCAATATCATTTTACATATATTGTTAGATTTGAATGTTGGATAATTTACCTCTTAATCGAATTGCACTTTTGTATGTAAAATCTATATCTCAATTATGGTTTTCAAAATTATAATTTTGGTGTAATAATTTGGTGAATCCACTTGTTGATATAATCCTTAACCTATTTGAAATATTCCTTCTATTACAAACCCTAGTTTCCCTCCCCTCACTCTAGGGTTTAAAATATCTCATCTTTTATGGTTTGTATTCAAATTTTATTATGATGTATATCTATTTTACAAAATCAGTCTAATTTTTAGAATTTTCCCTAAGGGTTCAAGTTTTTCCTCATATTATGGCCTCTTTCAAGGGTTCTCTATTTCCTAAAACAAATTTTGAGGCATATATAAAAAATAATATAATATATTTTTAAATCACTTAGAGGTTTCTCTTTACTTCAATAGAATAACCCTTCCTTTTTTGCAAGTTTTGTAATCCCATGGTTTCATATCCAATGCATATTACTAGTAACCCTTCCATCCTGGACTAAGCTAATGGGGTACCATTACATGATCTTGAAACTTATTGTCAACATTCAAATGAATTTTCCAATGATTATAACAACATTGTGGATATTGACCAATCTCAACTTGTTGTTAATTGTCATGAAAAATTCCACCAAAAAACCTCATCATATTGATTCTGAAATTAAAATATTGCTTGCATCAAAATCAGCCCTTGATAGGAAATATAGTGAAGAATCCCTTACTAGGAAACCATAAGCTTTGTTAACATTACTATCATCTATTGTTCTCACATCCCTAGTTCCTACCACTTTGGGTACACCTCATCTATTGATGCCAAATGTCTTTATGCTTATTCTTGCAACTAGAATTATTACCACACATCCCATATCTACTCCTCATGGTTTGCATATATCTTCTTCTAGAACATAAGATCTTAAATCCATTGTCCATACTTTACAAGAAAAAATCTTATAATTGTAACAAGGTGCATCCACTTCTTATAACGATATGGATTCGTTACGGTTATTTAAAAATACCCTAACACCTAAAGTGGTTTCTTATCCACTACCTATTGGGTTTGTTTCTCCTAAATTTCCTATTTATGATGGTAAAATGGATCATGTTGAGAACATTTTCTCATTTCATATTGTTTTCTTTGATTATGCTTCTAATGGCATCTTTCTTACAAATATTTTACCTTGAAGTCTTAACTATTTTGCATTACAATGGTTTTATTATCTCCTCACTCACTTTGTGCATGATTTTACTGCTTTATCAAATATATTTTTGGCACAATTATCTATCAATATTTAGGAAAAAAAATTTTATACACAATTGGCTCAAATACGAAAAGGGTCTAGATTGACCCTCTTAGTGTTGATGTATTGTGTTATAAGATCATCCTTACCAAATGAATAATTTATCATATGATAATGACTTGCAAGACATATTCATTCAAATATTATTAGTACCTTTGCAAGATTCATTCATGTTTGATATGTTTTGATATTTTGATAATATATTTAATACCTTGAAATAGTGTGAAGCTAAGTTGTCACATATGAAAAAAAAAAAAGGTATGCTACTATCTCTCCTCCCACATCCAATGCTAAGTTTGTAAGAAAACCCACATTCAACATCAAACTTAATGAGTTCAAATATTCTTCTAAAGATATCATTAATTTTATCTCACAACTTGTTAAGCTATAACCCTATCTCATGCATCATCAATTTAATCTCTTTCCAAGTCCTCATCACATAGTATTGAAATAATTGCTTAAGTGTGATATCATATCTCTCCATCCACCTTTTGAGGTTACAATTAATAGGCCTCAAGGGAAAAATTTAAATGCTAATACTCATTGTGATCATCATCTATGTGTCAGGATTTATACAAAAATATTATTAAATCTTCACAGTATAATTCAAGATCTTATACATTGTCAAGATATTGAGTGGGATGAGGCCATTGAATCTTCCAAGGAAACTAATTATTATGCTACACTAAAAATATTCAATGATCCACTTCCTAATCATGAAAGAACAAAATATTCTTTCGATGTCCATAATGTTTATCATTTGGTGTCTCCACTACTCTCTCACGATCACACATTTGATGAGTGTTGGTTTTGGAGTGTGACCTTTGTGCTGTGGTGGAACATATTCCACTTTGTGTGATTATGTAGATTCAGATATGGGAGGAGATGTAGATAGTAGAAGGAACATGCCAAACTATATTTTCACTGTAGTTGGGAGAACGGTGATGGGGATTTTGTGATTACAAAAGGTTGTGGATTTTTCAACCACAAAGGTTGATTATGTTACTACTATAGAGGATAACAAGGAGATAATTTTGTTATAGGATTTTCTTGATGAGTTGGGGAACAAAAAGGAGTTGGGAAATCTACATACTAATGGTCATAGTGTTATACAACTAGCAAAGAACTCTACATTCCACTCTAGGAAGAAGAACATATAGATACGATACAATTTCATCAGGATAAATTTGGAGGAAGATAGATTGAACCTGGAAAATATTCATACTAGTTAGAATCATGTAGATATGATGACCAAGGTGGTCACAACGGATAAATTATAGCTATTTGCAGCTTTAGTTGTTCTTTAAGGATTATTTTGAAGATGAGAAAAATGCCAAGTCCAAAGTGGAATCTCGTCTAGTAGGTGTAGTAATGATGGAGTTTTTGTGATAATTATCCAATTGAAAGATTATTGGTTTTGGAGCTTGATATTATTGGTTAAAACTAATAGCCCTGAGGATTACAAAATTTGGGCCATTCATTATTAGGTCACAAATCTAATGGTATAGGTTATAATGGTTTTTTTGGTTTCCCTAAAAGTGTTGTGAGGTGTGGCTCATTGGTATTCCTATTTTTATTATAATCGTGAGGATACTGTGACAGAGAGAAGAGAAAGTTACATTATATTTGTTGTATTTTGCTGGATGGAATAAAAGGACAGGTTGTTTTGTGGATGAAGTCCAAATCTGGGTGAACCATGTTAAATATTGTCTCCGAATTATGTTCTTTTATTTTCTGAACCTTTAATTTCATATCTGTAATATATTATGTATTTTAGTTTCTACTATTGTAAATTCAGTGGGATTGTTTAGCATAATTTTAGCCCTTGTTTCCTAACAAATAGTACCAAAGTACGATTGGTTTGCTAAAGTGTTGAATCACAGGAAAATTTTGATCTTGAGTGGGAGTTAGAAGATGATGGAAGATCAAAGTTTGATAAATTCAATGGGTAGAATTTTTTTGAAATATACAGATGGAATATTACCTTTATCAGATGGATCTTTATGTTCCACTGACGGAAAAGGGAAGAAACCTTTGAACATCTCAGATTTGGATTGGGAGTTTTTGGATAGGAATGAACTTGGGACAATCCCGCTATGTCTTGCATCTTTAGTATTTTCTAATGTTTCAAAGGAGAAGACTATAAAAAAAATCATGGATGCATTAGGGAAGTTATCTTAAAAACCCTCTGCCTCTAACAAGATATTTTTAATGAATTTTTTTTTTAATATGAATATGTTTGAGAATGGTTCAGTAGCAAATCATTTGAATGATTTTAATATGGTTGCAAATATGCTATATTTGGTTACAATAGAACGTGATGAAGAATTTAGGGATTTAATAATTTTATGCTACTTACCTAAGAGTTGGAATACCCTGGTAATTGAGGTAATCAAATCAGTTCTAGATAATTAAAAGTTGAATTTTGAGGATGTTGTAGGGGTGATTCTAAGAGAGTAAATGAAAATAAAAATATTTTGGGAATCTTATACTTCATGGATTTATTTGACAATGGAAACTAGAGGGAGATAGAAGAATAAAGGGAGCCGCGCAAAACTGAAAGATTGGGAAAGTCCAAAATCCAAAAGCAAGATGAAATGTTAGCACTATGGGAAGGTAGGACATACAAACAAGAAATATTGGGCTCTTCAGGAAAAGAAAAAAATAGGAAGAAAAAAGGAGGTGAATTTGGAAATAGGTAATGTCTGCCAAGATGCTTTTATTCTTTCTTTGGATAATATTGTTGAATCTTGGGTTTTAGATTCGGGGGCTTCTTTCAATGCTACTCCACATAGGAACTATTTTTTTGATTATGTTCAAGGGGATTTTTGGCATGTTTATCTTGGTGATGATGAGCCTTGCAACATAGTTGGAAAATGATTTGTTCAAGTTAATATGTGGAATGGGAGCACATGGCTATTGAAGGAATTAAGACATGTACCTATATTAATATGAAACTTGGTATCAATGGGATAGTTGGGAAATTATGGTTGTACTGTGACATTTACATCAGACTCGTGGAAGGTTAGCAAGGGTGATCTTGTGGTGGTAAGAGGTAAAAATGTTGGGCCATTATATTTAACCATTGGTAACACTAATGCTTGTAATCTTGTGGGTTCATATGCACATACAACATTGTGGCACTATAGGCTCATTCATACGATCCATAAGGGAATGTAGATCATAAAGAAAAAAATTCGTGGATTTACAAAAACATGTTTTGATTTATGTGGAAATAGAAATGGGTAAAGTTTCTCAATCTTGGACCTATGAAGAAAGAGTGTAAGTTAGAGTTAGTATTTTATGATGTATGGGGGCTATCTCAGGTATCATCTTTTTGGGGTTCAAATTATTATGTCACTTTTATTGATGATGCAACAAGAAAATTTTGGGTATATCGTGTTAGAAATAAATTTGATGTATTTGAAAATTTTGTTAAATGGAAATCCTTGGTAGAGAATGAAAGAGGTCTTAAGGTCAAATGTCTCAGGTCAGATAATAGAGGGGAGTATTGTAGTAATGAGTTTGAAGATTATTATTATAAGAATGGAATCTGTAGGAAAAATATGGTTATAGGTGTTTCACCACATAGGTGTACCGTATGACAAAACAATTTAAAATTGGAAGGTAAGGTATGTGAGGAATATGTAGGGGTCATGAAGAGGTTGTGCTCCATTGTTGAAGAGCAATCCGATTGTAGAGAACTCCTTTTTTTCCTGGAAGCACTACCTAAGAAGCAAAACAAGACCATAAAATAGATTTAATAACATAGGTCAGTGGATTGCCTAGCATGACCTAGATCCAGTAAGCGGGGTGCTTCCTAGAAAGTTGTCAATCCACGTCTTAATACAAATCAATGCTGATAAATATCATGAAATGGAAATTCCTATTGTAGTTATATGATTCGGGTATCTCACATAACACAAAAGTCTAAATCTAAAGTAAATAATGAATATAAGATAAAATCTAGGAGAATGGTCAGTTGTCATGGTCTATAAGTATGACAGAGGGCAGAAAGAAGGTCTGGGTGAAGTCTTGGGAGGTTTTGGAGAGTTGTGGGTGGAGGAATGAGCTCACTCGTCTGAGGGGAAAATGTTAGACATAGAGACTGATGCCGGTTGGGGAACTGATGCCGGTCATTGTTTATAGCCGAGAACAGTTGGGTAACCGATCACGGTAAGGGCAATTGGATTTGAAAAATAGAGAGGAGCTTTATTTGGGCTCTCTGTGATTGTACAGAGTATTGGGAGGTCTTAGGTAGGGTGTAGGAATTTAGGTGAAGACTTGGCAAGGGTTGAAGGGGTGGTTGAAAGGGTGGAATGGTTCCGGTGAATGAGCTACAGAGTATTTGGGAGAGGAAGGAGGTGATGATAAAAAGATAAAGGATCTATAACCAATCTTAATGAAATCAATAACCTGGTTAAGAATACTTATCAGAGATCTGGAGATTGGTAGAAGGTGGTGGTTGGTGGGTGTGTGTAGGAGAGATGAACTGAGGTCCAGTGTCGCGGCAACTAAGGTTCAGTGCTTCTCCGTGTGAACGATTCAACCCTGTGAAGTCGTAGGTTGGTTGTTGGTGGAGAGTTTGATGTTTTGGTGCTCAATTGATCATCACTATGTTGATTTAATGCCCAAGATGTGAGATCAAATAATGCCAACCAAAAGAAGAACCTGGGAAAAGAGTTGGAAATGCTTATTTAAAGAAACCAACGGCGGTTCCTTGACTAGTGCTGGCCAAGGAATAACCAACGTCGGTTAGGGAGAAATAGTCTTATTTGCTAAAAATAAGCTTTTCTCTCCCTTTTGGCGTGAGTCAATAATGGTTTTGGGTTAAGATTCTTGTTTCTCGTTAAATCACATGGGAAATTGGTGGGAGAGGTAGTTGGCAATTAATATTAGGTTTAGAAGAAGTCTCAATTAGTTAGGGGGGTGATGACTCAATCTTAGTTATTGAATGGGCTTGGAATGGGTTTAAGGTGAGGTGGAGAGGTGAGGTGGAGGGGTGAGGTAATAATTAATCTAATATAGGTAATTAGATTAATAAAAATATGTGAAAGGGGTCATGGTAAGGGGGTATGTAATAAAAGGGGACCTAGAGGGTGTCATTCCAATTTTGGGTGTCTACATTTGCCCCTTTTATCTTATAGCTTGCACTAATGAGCGACGCTGACAAAAACAAGAAGTTGATGCCCCAGATATGGGTGGAGATTATCCCCCTCAAACCAGGAACTGATGTAGAGGACAACATAATTAGTGATGGGTTTGATAAGGTTGCGGGTGATGAAAAATGGGATTATTAGAAGGTATAGGCAATTGGGATGATAGGGTGATCGAAAGGTGTTGGCAGGAAAATGCACACACACACACACAAACGATGTCTAAAATATTATCAATAAAATTGCGTATGCGGATTTTAGGTGTCTACAATATTCACCATCTGGAGTAGGTACTCATAAGGTGTAGGAAGTAGAACATATCCCTGAATCCTAAATAGTGTATCTTCAAAGTAACTGAAGGAAAACTCCTCGGGCATATAGTGAACAAAGATGGATCAAAAATTGATCCTAAAATAATAAAGGCTATCCAAGAAGTCTCATTTCCCACAAGTAAAAAGGGAGTACATTATTTTTTTGGTAAGGTCAATTTCCTCTGATGATTTGTCCCAGACTTTGCCAAATTAACCAAACACATAACCATCATGATGAAGCCACACTCCAATTTCAAATGAAACAAAGAAGGAAAGATGGAATTTGAAGTAATAAAAGAAGAAATAACAAAGGCTCCCACTTTGGTGAGACAAGACTTTGTTAAAGATTTCATCTTATATTTCTATTCTTCATAACACACGATATCAACCATCTTGGTGCAAAAGAATGAAGAAGTTCTAGAAGCCTTTACTGCTTTCATGAGTGCACCTTTGAAGAATCATGAATTGAAATATAGCCAGTTGGAAAAGCATGCTCATGGATCAATCAAGGTGGTGAAGAAATTTAGGTTCTATATCCTCAACTTGCACACCATAGTCATGGTACCAGGATCAACCATCAAGTCCATTCTCACTCCGATAAAGACATAAGATAAAAAAGATGCAACTGGGTAGCAAGGATCTAGGAGTATGATCTAGAGATCTGACCTTCCAACCTAGTTAGAGGCAATAGTTTGTGTAAGATGATAGTTGAAGATGAGGCTCTCAAATCTCAACATGGTAAAAAAGAATGTTTTTGCCCCGAATGTTTCAAGGACTTACCCCAAGCTCTTTTTTGTGAGCATAACATATGAATGATATGCTGACATTGCTTACTTCTTCATCTACGATGAGTTTCCTCCTCACTTTGATTATAAACAACGAAGAACTCTCAAGTTGAAGGTGGACAAGTTATCATATGGAATCATGCACTCTATAAGAGGGGATTTGATGCAATCATGCACTCTACAAGAATGCAACAAGGCACAAGGTTGAAGAGCGCACAAATGCTAACTTGTTAACGGTCGATAGTTTATCCAAACAAGGGTGTTGTGGTCCAGGTATCCAAGGTATAGAATGTGATCCTGGAAACACAACAAGGCTAGGTTCAGGAATGGGTATAGGTCAGTTCTGAAACACCAACAGGTTTGGTCTGGTCGAGATAAACATCATGAAAGAAGGCAAGGCAAGTCTGGTAGGCTAAACAACACAGGTAGCATTATCACACGAAAGAGCGAGTAAGCGAGTTTGATCTTCATAAAGGTGAGGTTAGGTTAGCGAAGGTATATAGGTAAGGTCATGGGTAAGGCCTGAAGGAAAATGTGCCCCTAATTATCCATAAGGAGGTGGTGAGACTGTTAAGTGAGCCCGTAGGGTGGTTTTAGGGTTGTGTCAACTAGAGTAAAAATTAGGGCAAATGAAGCACATTGCGTTATATGCAGGGTGACTGACGCTGGTATGGCGATCGATGTTGGTCATCTAGGGCAATATTCAACTGACATCGGTTACCAAAATGGTGACCTATAAATGGAATCCCGCCCAAATTTTTCTCATTTGAGCATTGGTTGAGTTAGAAAATGACTAGTGGAGAGAGCATTTGTGAGGAACATGACAAATAGTGCTAAGAGACTGAGTTGGCGAGAGATAAGTGGGTGGAGGAGGGGATTCTATGTCCCCACGTGTAACTAGCTGATTGGTTGGAGAGCTAGGACATATTTGACATGGCAGAGGTAGGGGAAGGTTTAGGGGGTGCTCCAGTTTAGGCTCCAGCCATCCCAACACGGAAGCATCTACCAGTAGTAGGATTTGGGATCTAAGCTTGGTTTTAGATTGTGTTTGTTTTGTTTGATTTTGATTTTTTTGGTTTTGTGAAATTTTATTGAAATTAGGGTGAAATCAGGGTATGGGAGGGTGTAATTAGATTGATTAGGGGTGAAAATGAACTAAGGGCCAGTTGGAAGGGTTTTGGGTGGGTTATTTGGGTGTTTTTGTGAATTTTTTGGCAATGGGGGGCGTGGGGGTTTAGCTTTGGGGCCTAATAGGTAACTGACGTCGATCAGTTATCGGGTGGTGTCAGTTGACTAATCGGCTTCGGTTAATGGAGGGTACCAACATCGGTAGGGTAACTGATGTCGGTTACTCAGTTAAAGAACAAAGGGTGAGAAAATGTTGAGTGTGGGTCATCTAAAGGAGTTTGAGATTGGGTAGGGTGGCAAAGAGAAGCCTTAGGATAGGGTTTGGGTAAAAGAGGATGTGATAGGATGATTTTGGGAGGGATGGGGTTGGATAGGTCAATAGGTGAACGAGTGGGAGGGTAGATAGGTAAGATTAGAAAAGGGGAAAAATAATGGAATGGAGTGGAAAATAATGGCCGAGCTAATCCAAAGACCCCATGCCTTTAGAGTACTACCTACATAGCCCTTGCAAAAGGGGCCTCAGGCCAATGTAGTTCTTCCATAGGACAGGGAAGAATATGATTTTTGTAATTAGGTTGGGTGAAGGTGAATGGTATAGGTAATACATGGTAAATATTATACAAGGTCAAGTTTTGAATAGAAATTCGAAAGGGAAAATGATTAACTTGTGTGGGTGTTGATGATGTAGGCTAGGAAACAAATGACTATGAGGGATTGACTTCCTCCCCTTATAGTATAGATGAGACCCATTATTTCGGATGAGGAGTGGGAGCACATTTGGGCAGTTGGGCTAGGTGTTGTGAGGAGGTATAAGAGGATTGCACGAGACCATAATATGATGGTAGCCCTCATCGATAGATGGGACCTTACTACCAACACCTTCCACCTGTCGATGGGAGAGATGACCATCACATTAGAGGATGTATACAGGATTCTGATCATTGGGGATCCACTATATCATGTGTCGTCTACATATGCGATAGAGCATATGATTACGGTGTTTGGGTCGGCCATGGGAGAGTTGACATACCATAGTGCGAGTATCAATTATGGTGCGATGTATGCAACGCATCCGCAAGAGACCCATCTTTTAGTGTTGATGATGGGTGACATCACTTGTTTTGCCGTTCCAGATGCAGAGGGTGGGAGGTTTCCATGGGCCTTGGTGGGAGTTATAGAGGACATGGTTTTTGACAGTTTGTTTTGCATGGGCACCAACTTACTTATTTCAACTATACAAAGAGATTTGGGCTTATAGGCGGATACAATGATTCAGTCTCTGTTGCACTTATCTATTACTTTGTTGGGCGTATGAGCACATCATGTGCCTTTGTCCACTAGGTTTACCACAACAGGGGTGACACATGGGTGTATACATGGTAGGATACAAGCGGTGACTGTTGATAGGAGAGGAGGTAAGGGTGGATGGGGTGACTCGAGATATTGCATACTATTGGTGGGTAGTGGATAACCTATCACCCGTAGATGTTTTATGGAGGTCATACCTCACCTACACAACATTCATAGGTATGGAGGAGCTGGAGGGTCTATAACTGTTGAGATAGATCCAGGGGCACATGGCCGAGGAGCACGAGCTCATACTCGTGGATTGGGTTAGACGAAAGTGTGGCTAATAACAAGATGTGCCCAAGTCATTCCCACAGTACCATTGAGATGATGTGGAGAGACCATTACCTCTTCTACAGTCAACACCATGAGCAAGAGTGGAGGAATAGGTAGTTGATGAGGTGATAGACGATACTGGGTACATGGATGGGTATAGGAAATGGTGGACGACATAATTACATGAATCACCAGCCAGGCCAGGACAACCCAATTTGGCCACCGTTATCAATGAGAGAGACATGCTACGGGTGCAGGTTACAGGACTGCAGACCCATGTTACTGCTTTATAGGCACATGTTGCCACATTACAGACACAATTAGTGGCATCATAGGCGCAGGTCGGTGACGAGGGACACATGGTTTCCCCTTCTTCACCTCTGAGGGCACATGATGGGACACAGATACAGGGATATGGTCCATCATCATAGGTATAGGTACCACGATAGGGTCCACTACCACTGGGATTTGGGTAGGGCCTATAGCCTCAAGGACATAGAGAGATGGGTAGTGGAGCGATGCCACCACCACAGGTGGTATCGATGGACCGATACAAAGATGTTATGGCTGAAGCTAGGTATTGTGAGGATGAAATTACAGAGTTTGACCTCCCTATTGTTCGATATGCCACCTATAGAGCACATCAGATATGTAGTTTGAGGTCCGGCTCATGGACCCATAGTGGTAGTAGTTTAGGGAGCCACCGTACTCATGGGCAGGGCCAGCAGGATGTGACCAGTGCACCGAGACAGATGCCAGGTGAGGGGACATGAGAGAGTGGAAGAGGTGGTAGACCCTCTTAGAGATGATGAGATAATGGAAATTGGTTATGATTTTTTATTTATGACTTATATATACTGGTCTGCATGCTGAAGAAGCGAGTTGTATATAGGCTTTTTTAAAAGACTTATTTATATCTATGTATACAATGTATTGACACATGGAATTTCCAGTATATAGATGATGTTATTTATATATGTTGTGCATGGTTTCATTTCCATTGTATTGTTATCATGGAAATTAGATGTAGGTATGAGTGGTAATGTGGTGTTTCAGTTTAATTTCCTATGTAATGATATTATGGAAATTAGATGTGTAGACATGGTGATGATGTATGGTTTGGTTTGGGTTTAATTTCCAATGTATTGATATTATGAATACTAGATGTGGGAATGGTTGTATGGTTCAGGTATAATTTCCAATGTATTGATATTATGGAAACTAGATGTAGGCATGGTTGATGTACGGTTTGGTTTGGTTTAAATTTCCAATGTATTAATGTTATGGAAATTAGATGTAGGCATGGTTAATGTATGGTTTGGTTTGGTTTAAATTTACAATGTATTGATATTATTGAAACTATTTATAGGGCGAGAGAGCTAATAGGTAATATAGGAAAAGTCAGAAAGATTACGTAGGAGGGGAAAATAATGTCCAAGCTAACCTCTGAAGACCCCCTTCCTTTAGAGTTCTACTGATATAGACCTTGCAAAAGGTGCCTCAAGATGATGTAGTTCTCCCATAAAATAGGGAAGAATAATATGGTGGTAGGTAAGTTGGGTAATATTGGGTAAGGTAGAGTGTGGTAAGGTAGATTATGGTTTGTAAGTGTATGATGTTATTTGATTTAATTTCTAATGTATGATCATATTATCATAACTTAATTATGTTTATAGGTTTGGGTGAGACAAGAATAGAACCAAGATATCCAATATCGATGGTATCGTCCTGTTGAAGAAGCAATAAGTAAAGAGAGGGGAGCAGAAAAAAAGTGAAATGCTCCATAGTTGACAAGGACCATAACGGCCATGCCAAATAGGCGTATGAATATAAAACCCTTGATACATTGCATGATTGAGAGGTATATGGTTGAAAGAAGATGCATGATGACAAAGTGTTGCATAAGCTCCACATCCCTTGAGTAAATAGGATAAAACAAAAGAGGTTAGGGTGGAGTGGTTTATTTAGCGTAACCTTGTTATAGGAAAACATACCCCTTCTACAAGATACCCAAAACCAACATAGGCAAGTCCATGAATTTTGTTTTGTATTTTTCTTTATTTTTTCTTTTACATTTTACTTCTTGCAATCATAGAATTATTGATGTGGGAAGTCTATATTGGGATGAATAGTAGTGTCTCCTTGAGGTCTTCATGAAGCTGATTGATGTGGTAAGCTCCAAGATAATTTTTGTTTAAAAAATATAGATTAGTCTTCTTTTTTTGGCTAGTTGTTTATAGTTGTCCTTCGATGGAGAAATCTACTTCTAGAAGTAATAGAGAGACATATATGTTCATTTGAGGGAATCATTTATTTGTGAGAAGTTTTACTCAAGGAGTAGAATTGTTGTTATCCCAAAATTGTTGCATTATTTTGGACTTGTAGTCATGGACAAGACTATAAAGAAGTATAGGCCTCTTTTATGAAGGAAAAACCAAAGCATGAAAAAGGTTAGCTATGAAAGAGGGGTTTAAAGTGATAAACGACCATGAGATTTCATCCTAAAAATGATGAAAATTATCCATGAGGATCATGCCATTAATAGAGATGTGATACTTATATTGAAGATTAGGTTTAATGGTGATGGATAATTACACAATTTTGTTTGAGTCTTTGGTTCCTAAAAGAGGTAAGTGAAAGGAGAGGTTCACTCAAGGGATGAGCATATATGAGACAAATTAATTTAGTACTTTATTCAATAATAGAATGGTCAAAGATGGGAGGCATTAAGGGGCTCAGGTTTGTGTTTACCCTCAAGAGAAGATAAATGATAAGTTCCTGATCTATAGGTATGGGTGATAATATAAGGTCCAAGCCAATTAGGAGAAAAAATTTCTCCATTTTGGTTACATGATGATTAGCCTTCAAGATACAATTTTTGATCTTAAATGTTTGTTCTCAAACTCATTTGTCATAGGTACACTTAATGTGCTTTTGCTAGATTTGGAGGTGGTCTAGAGCATTTAAATGGCATTCGTCCAGTAGCTCAAGTTGTGTCAAACGTTCTTGGAAAAAGGCATAATCAAAGAGGATATTTTTAAGAGATATACAAAGAGATGGAATTTAGAATTCGACAAGTAGGATGACCTATATACCATAGACAAAAGACAAAGGTGTGGAAGTGGTAGAGGTGCGAATACTGGTACCATAATCCCATAAGGCAAAAGGAATGTGTGTGTGCCAATCCTTACTAGTGTCATCAACCACTTTCATAAGAATTTTGGTGAGAGTCTTTTTATAAGATTAAGCTTAACCAATTGCTTGTGGGTAATATGGTGAAGAGAAACTGAGTTAAATACAAAACTTGTCACACAGTTGGCATATGGATTTGTTTTTGAATTGTTTTCCATTGTCAACGATGAGGTGATAAGGAACACCAAAGCGAAAAATGATATGGTGGTTGACAAATTAAACTATTTTATCAGCTTTGGTAGAAATGATAAGGATTGCCTCAACCAATTTAGTGTAGTATTTAGTGACTGTTATGATCTAGAAATGATGTTGCAAGGAATTAGGGTTAAGCTCCCAAATGAGATATAAACCCCACTAAGAAAAGGGCCAAAAGTATCTGGTGACTTATAATGCATGAATAAGAGTATGATGAAGGTTAGCATGTTTTTTACACTTCATAAATTATTTAACATAGTCACAATAGTCTTGGTTAATGGTTTTCTAGTAGTAGCCAAGTCAAAGGATATGCTTTGCAACAACGAGGCCGCTAAAATGTCCCCCAAAAATCCCATCATGAATTTCTTTGATAGTGTATGGGATTTCAGAACTAGTGAGGTACTGCAAGAGGATATTATCAAAGCCACATTTATAGATAATACCTCTCATGATGACGTAATGAGAGACATGTTTTAGGAAGGCTTGTCATCCATTGCGAGTGAGATCTAAAGGCAAGATTGAAATTGAGAGGTAGTCTATGAACTACTTGTCAAAATTTCACCCCCCCAGGGTAAATTTTGATAACATGCATCAGAGTTTTGTAGTTCCAGGAAAGTAGATTGAAACAGGAAAAATCACAAAAAATGGCTAATTCCTAGTCCTAGGAGCAGTCGGGACATTTGGGACATCTAGGCACGGATCGGCCGAAAAGCCTCTAGGCGGCCCGTGAAGCAAAGGGACATCTGGGCCACAGGTACGCGCGGGACGCGAAATGCCCGAATCGGCCGAAAGAAGGAAAAATTTTCCCAAGTCTTCATCCGGGACAAACGGGACACAAGTATGCGAAGTACACGAACCGGCCGGTTCGGCCGAAATGAGAACAAATAGTCCGGAGGCAAATGGGACATCTGGGCCATGAGGACGCGAATCGGCCGGATCGGGCGAACCGGAAGAATTTGTCCCACGAAGCACTAGGACATTTGGGACAAATGGACATGAACCGGCCGGTTCGGCCGAAATAGAGAAAGTTCATACTGGGACATCTGGGCCGCAGGGACGCGAGGGATGCGGATAGCTGAAAAAGCTGAGAGCCAATCAGATTGCGCCACGTGTCATCAGAAAATGAGGGATGAGGAAGCCCATTTCGGGCGGATCGGAGGTTTATGTCCCAAACAGCACTGGGACATCCGGGACAAAAAGACGTGAAGGGCGCGAAAGAGCCGGCAGGCCCGCGGACCAATCAAATCATGACACGTGTCACAAGGGAAAAGGTCAAAAAGTCAAAGGGCAAGTTTTGAAGGGTCAACCCGAACCAATGGGATAGTGCCACATGTCCCAGCTAGGGCCGATAAGGAAATTTCAAAGGAAAGCCCACGAAAAGGTGGAGGAGAGAGAATTATTCAGCGAATCAGAGCCTACCACGTGTCGTCCAGGTGGCGAAGTGTGGGAAAATATTTCAAAATCCGTTTTGGTCTGTTCCGTGCCCTAAATCTTCAGATCGTCATATCTTTTGATCCAGAGCTTGGATTTGCAGGTTCTTTATATCAACGGAAAGCTGTTGAAATTCTCTACATGATTCTGGGATCAATCTTCCATTTTGGTGTAGTTTGGAGAGAGAAAGTTAAGAAACGGCTCTAACACATGGTAATGCCAGAAGTGACGCTTCAACAACCAGCTTTAATGCAGCAGACAGCCCGCCGTTTTGCCAGGATCCGCCGCTTCTACCATAATGAGATGATTTAAAATGTGACCTAGAAGTGGTTGTGGTAGTTTCAAATTTCCTCTCTTCCCTCTCTCTTTCTTCCTATATATTGTACAGAGGGGCTTCTTTCAAGGGGGGGACATAATAAGTTGTTCATCTTTTCTGCTCTGCCCTCCCTTCTTTTCTTCTCTAGGGTTGAAAATGGAGTTCGAACCTCCTCCCTTGCTCTGTAATGGTGTTTTTTGCCTTTTACTATTGAAATGATGTTCTGTGCAAACTTCTGGAGAAAAAAAATAAAAACGTTTTTTGTGATGCATTTGTCCATCCTTGCTCGTTCTTCACTTTTTTTCCTCTTGCCTCTCTTCATTGCAGGTATTTGTGCATGTTTGAATGTTCATTGCAGGTCTGGAGCTGTGTTCATGGAGTTTTGGGACATTTTCTGTGTGAAATCTATCCTTGGGCCTGTGATGCATCTGTCCATCCTTCCCATTGCTCACCTCTCTTTGTCCCATGGCAGTTTTGATAGAGGTTCAACATTCTCCTTCTCTGGTGTATCACCGTTTTAGTGTAGGCTTTTGCTATTTTTCCCTTCTCTCTCTCTCTTTGTCTCCTTGGCATGGTTAGATTAGGATTAGATTAGCTTGCCTGCACTGGAATAGCTTGTGGCAGGTAGTTTAGGAGTAGGAACCAGCCTTCTCTGGAGATTCCTTTCTCATTTTATAGGTCCCACACCTGGAGAAAGGATTCAATGTTGTGCAATCACACTGGATGCCTGAGTGATCAACCTAGAAGCCTAATCTACATCCAGGGGTGCTGTGATTTTGTGCCAATAGTTTTGGCACACCCGGTGGGACCTTAAAGGTATTCCACTTCATCTTTTGCAAGTTGGTGTGTTCCTGTGAAGATTTCAGCCTTTGGAGGCACTTGCAAACACATTTGGCGACTCCATCTGGTCAATAACCCATCTCTGAAGTTACAGACCTTCCTTTCCATTCATTTTCATTCTTTTTCTATCCATTCTTCCTTCCATCTCTTCCATCATTCTCTCATTCTATGAAGTTGTGCAATCATGACTTCATTTCCATCATGGAATTCACATCAACAACAGTAGTATATTCCACCTCCAACATGTTTTACAAATCCTCCAAATCAATATTTTTAGCAGATTCAAGATCAGTATGCATACCCATATGAGCAGCAGTGCCAAAGTCAGTTTGGCTATGGAGCCTTCCAAGAGCAAGAGTATGCGTACAATGAAGACCATCAGATGTAAGATGCTGGTCTATTGGAGAAGATCCAAAAGATGGAGGTAAACATAGTGCAGTCCAGGGCTCAGGCACAGATGAAAGCATTTGGAATCGGTTGCAGAGCACCTTGTCCATGGGTTGGACCTTTTCCAAGGCATTACAGCCCTCAGGAGAAGCTTGACTTTATGATTGCAATGCTACCTTTGCTTGCAAAGTGGATTGAAGAAATAGAGGTGTATGAGAGGAGTATTTAACAACCTTGTCAACGGGTAAGCGCACCTTCTCATGCCTTTTCTTTTCCTCTTTCCCAATCTGTTTCATCTCAGCAATGTCAAGCTTTAAACTCTCCATCTGTTGTCCCAAATTTCGATCCCATGTCTCCACCTCTCAATCTTCCACCACACCTCAATTCTTCTTTCCTTTTTCCTTCCAAACAGTCATCCTCTCCACAAGAGCTAAATGAAATACCTCCCACTCTAAAGAAACAAGAGGTTTTACCTCCCCACCACCACAAAAGAATGTCAAATCAGTTGAGTTACAACCCATCCCTCCTCTTGCATTCCCAAATCCAAGTTGGGAGGATGAAAATCAGAATGCCAGTCAAGGAAAACAATAGCAAAAAGAGAAGCCAAACAAAGATGAAGAAATTCAAAGTCTGAAGAGTTGGGCTCTTATATTTGGGATGACAAAGATCCCCTTGATGGCTAAACCTACAGAAGAGGCTAGGGTTGGAGAACAGGTGGTGGTTAGGACTGATTTTGTTGCAGTAGAAGAAGAAGATCTTGCAGTCCCAACTTGTCCTCTAGAGCAGCAGATTGAAGAGTTTGACTTGACAAACTTCATGCTGGAGGAAGAGTTCAATCAAGAGCAAGATTGTCTTCAAACATTGGAGGAAGGAGAAGCTACTCCAAATCCAAAAGAAGAGGAGCACATTCCAGCTATGAGGGAGAAAATTGCAGATCCAAGAGCTCTGAGCACAAAGCAGGCTACAGGAGAACCTTCAGTCCTTCTTTCTACTTCACCTCTCTCAGGTTCCAGTGCTGAAGAGGAGTTTGACCTCTCAAAATCAATGTTGAAGGGAGAAAGAAACCATGGTGGTCAAGTTACAGATCAAGAAGACACCATGGAGGAATTTGAATATTTGCAGCAGGACAACAATAAGGCAGTTTATCTGTCAGATTTGGAGGACTGTTTTGATGGAGAAGAGCCGGTTGAGTTTCCACCTTTCTCTCTTTCATCATCCACACTCCAAACACTTGAGTCTACTGTCATGAAGGAGGGCATTCATTTACAACAGCCAGCATCTTATAATAGCTCTTCGGAATCAAGATTGGAAGATTTTAATCTTTCACGTTCTTCATTGGAGGAAGAGAAAGGATAGAGGAATTTCACCATTTCTTCCACACCATCCATTCAAGAAGGTCCGCAAGAATACTCCATTCTTGGAGTTGAAAATCAGGGAAATGGGCATACTCAAAGGATCAGACCTTGCCCAATCAGGTATTTGGCTTCATTGGAGCCAAAGGAGAAGTCACAACCAGTCATGCTTGCTTCTGAGCATGAGGGTGAGCTACAAAGTACTAAGGATCGGCTGTCATACCTCTTCAATCCAAATGCAGAGCAACTAAAAGAGGTATTGAATTTGCCTTCAGCTGATACCTTGATGATTTGGGTGGAATACCAGCTTCTTGTTGATTTTCCACTCATCCTAACAGCCATGATCAGCTCCAAATCAATTGCATGGCTGCCACTTTTGAGAAAGGGAAGCTATTTCTCACAACCAATTGCAGGGTTTGTTTAGCTTGCTTTTGCTTCCAGTTAGAGTAGAGTGGGTAGGTTTGCTTTCAGTAGAAGAAGTGCTTGTGCACACTCTGCATGTTCCATTTAGGACATGTATGATTTTCAGTTTTGTACATAGTTTTGGTGTTGTTGGTTCTGCTCTTGCACAGTTCATTTCAGTGGCATTTTGGTGAGAACAACTCCATGTCCGGTGGGATTCAAGTGGCTCAGAGGGAAGTTTTCAAATTTCAGATCATTTTTCAGGCTTGCTTATGACTCCATGCCCAATGGATTGCTTCAGGCTACTGATCATTCACCTAGCAGGCAGGTGACCCCGCTGAGTCGTCAAAACTGTTGTCAAAATTTCACCCCCCAGGGTAAATTTCGATAACATGCATCAGAGTTTTGTAGTTCCAGGCAAGTAGATTGAAACAGGACAAATCATGAAAAATGGCTAAGTCCTAGTCCTAGGAGCAGTCGGGACATTTGGGACATCTAGGCGCGGATCGGCCGAAAAGCCTCCAAGCGGCCCATGAAGCAAAGGGACATCTAGGCCACAGGTACGTGCGGGATGCGAAATGCCCAAATCGGCTGAAAGAAGGAAAAATTTGTCCAAGTCTTCATCCGGGACAAACGGGACACAAGTATGCAAAGTACGTGAACCGGCTGGTTCGGCTGAAATGAGAATAAACAGTCCGGAGGCAAATGAGACATCTGGGCCATGAGGACGTGAATCGGCCGGATCGGGCGAACCGGAAGAATTTGTCCCACAAAGAACTGGGACATTTGGAACAAATGGACGCGAACCGGCCGGTTCGGCCAAAACAGAGAAAGTTCATACTGGGACATTTGGGCCGTAGGGACGCGAGGGACGCTGATAGCTGAAAAAGCCGAGAGCCAATCAGATTACGCCACATGTCATTGGCAAATGAGGGACAAGGAAGCCCATTTTGGGCGGATCAGAGGTTTCTGTCCCAAATAGCACTGGGACATCCGGGACAAAAAGACGCGAAGGGCGCGAAAGAGTCGGCAGGCCCACGGACCAATCAAATCATGACACGTGTCACAAGGGAAAAGGTCAAAAAGTCAAAGGGCGAGTTTTGAAGGGTCAGCGCGAACCAATGGGATAGTGCCACGTGTCCCAGCTAGGGCCCACAAGGAAATTTCAAAGGAAATCCTGCAGAAAGGTGGAGGAGAGAGAATTATTTAGTGAATCAGAGCCTGCCACGTGTTGTCTAGGTGGCGAAGCGCGGGAAAATATTTCAAAATCCGTTTTGGTCTGTTCCGTGCCCTAAATCTTCAGATCGTATCTTTTGATCCAGAGCTCAAATTTGCACGTTCTTTATATCAATGGAAAGCTGTTGAAATTCTCTACATGATTCTGGGATCAATCTTCCATTTTGGTGTAGTCTAGAGAGAGAAAGTTAAGAAACAGCTCTGACGCATGGTAATGCCAGAAGTGACGCTTCAACAACCAGCGTTAATGCAGCAGATAGCCCGCCGTTTTCCTAGGATCCACCGCTTCTACCATAATGAGATGATTTAAAATGCGACCTAGAAGTGGTTGTGGTAGTTTCAAATTTCCTCTCTTCCCTCTCTCTTTCTTCCTATATATTGTACAGAGGGGCTTCTTTCAAGGGGGGGACATAAGTTGTTCATCTTTTCTGCTCTGCCCTCCCTTCTTTTCTTCTCTAGGGTTGAAAATGGAGTTCGAACCTCCTCCCTTGCTCTGTAATGGTGTTTTTTGCCTTTTACTATTGAAATGATGTTCTGTGCAAACTTCTGGAGAAAAAAAAAAAAAACGTTTTTTGTGATGCATTTGTCCATCCTTGCTCGTTCTTCACTTTTTTTCCTCTTGCCTCTCTTCATTGCAGGTATTTGTGCATGTTTGAATGTTCATTGCAGGTCTGGAGCTGTGTTCATGGAGTTTTGGGACATTTTCTGTGTGAAATCTATCCTTGGGCTTGTGATGCATCTGTCCATCCTTCCCATTGCTCACCTCTCTTTGTCCCATGGCAGTTTTGATAGAGGTTCAACATTCTCCTTCTCTGGTGTATCACCGTTTTAGTGTAGGCTTTTGTTGTTTTTCCCTTCTCTCTCTCTCTCTCTCTCTCTCTCTCTCTCTCCTTAGCATGGTTAGATTAGGATTAGATTAGCTTGCCTGCACTGGAATAGCTTGTGGCAGGTAGTTTAGGAGCAGGAACCAGCCTTCTCTGGAAATTCCTTTCTCATTTTATAGGTCCCACACCTGGAGAAAGGATTCAATGTTGTGCAATCACACTGGATGCCTGAATGATCAACCTAGAAGCCTGATCTGCATCCAGGGGTGCTGTGATTTTGCGCCAACACTACTTATACCAAATTTTTCATGGGTTAGTATTGATGCTACCTACAAAATTAAGGTTGGGGATAATATAAGAAGGTGACTTCACCTATTGTATTGTGACAAAAAAAATTGATTCTGAAGGTGAGGCAAGTATTTGAGAAGCAAGAAAAGTCATGGGATGTGTGAATTTGTTACTGGATGATAGAGTGGATTAAATTAGATAGTGATCAAACGTGGTCAAAAGTAAGTCAATTTTTTTTTATACTTTTGAAGCTCATCATTATGAACCATTTATTTGGTTCAAAAAAAGTTGAGAGTTACCAAATATGTTAAATGATTTAACATCTAGGGAAATGACACTTTGAATACCTAGCACAAGAGCTTCATACTCGAATATATTATTTATGTAGTTGAATTCTAGTTTAAAGGATAGTAGCTTTAGACACCTGTAGTTTGATTGATGCACTATTATTCTTAATATTTCACTAACTAGTCTTCCCCTTGCAAATTTACGACACTTCGTCAGTTAGATCTAACTCCCCTCTTACAACACTCTATTGGTCGTATTTCCTCTTATAAAACTAATTAAATAGGTTATAATAACCTCTTCTTGGCTAATATTCTCTTCTTTACCACCTTTATTAGCACCCTAGAATATCAATCCAGTTCGTTGGATTGATTAAGCCTTTTAGAAACCTAATTTCTCTCTAAATAAGATTAATTACCCTCTAAACATGGTTAACTAGTCTTAATCATGGTCAATCTCTTCTAAACGCAGTCAAACCTCACTTTGACTTGCTAAAAGTGCTTTTTAGACTTTTGCATTTGTCCCACATGCACCCAAATCTCCCATTTTCCCAAATGGAAAACTATAAATAGGGCTAGACCCCATCCCTCCTTTTATAAGAATTCTCTCTTCTTCCTAGCACAAATTATAGTATTTTGTTTAGGCTTTAGATTGTATTTTTCTTCCATTGAGCTAGTAGCATTTACTTTTGTATTTTTATAGCACCAATATGGAGTAAAAGGGAAGAACCATTGGCCTTGAAGCCATTAATGAGGAGATCTCTCTTTCTCTTATAAAACATAACTGAATGCTTAGATCCTCTTAGGTTCATTATTTCAAGCTTTCAAAGAATAGAGGTTAGTTTCATTTTCTTAGTTTGCTTATTTACTTCAAATTAATGTATGCAAAGAAGAAACCCTTGCTCATTTCTTATCAGATGGTCCATTGATCAGATTGTTAAAATCCTTTGGGGTTTATTTAGAGATTCTTACCCCAAATCCATGTCTTTTACAAATTTTCATTAAACACATTTGGCATGCCCGGTGGGACAGTTATGTCCATCCTCCATTAATGAATGTCTTTTGAGTTCTTCAAAGTTCATTTTCAAGTTTTTTAGATCAAATCACTTGTTATTTCCTCATTTTTGTTTCTAACACTAGATAAATGACCTTTATTTGCATGTATTTCATAGGTTTGATATAGAAATAGGACACTTTGACTAACAACTAACCTATTTTCATTTGAAAATTTGAAAATCCGTGAATTTTGTAGGTTTTTTGTAGGGTACGCGTATGTGTTCAAGAGGGGTGCGTACACATCGAAACCCCAACATCCCCATCATAACAAGAGTATGCATGTCTAGCAGTCCTCATCATTTTCAAATTTTGTCTCTAAAGGGATGCACATGCGTCTTTGTTAGCTAGGTCACGTATCTACCTCTCTAGCCATGTATGTGTAAATAACTTGATTGTGTGAAAAATTAAAAATTGTTTGTTTTATGCTTCGATGCGTACACGTTGAAACCTAAGTGTCCACATTAATATGAAAGCTTCCTTGTCTAGTTGCACATATCTGTGTTTTAATATACTAGATTTCATTAATTTTTATCTGCAAGTGTATTTTTTGAGTTGGGCACGTACTCGTTGGTTGGGGGGCACTGGTGTCGGTTTGAGAGCGCAGGTGTCTATGTAAAGATTGAATTTTTTTCTATAATTTGCAAAATCTTTTTTTTATCTTTGCTGCAGATTGCTTGGACTAACAAGTTAAAAACATAGTTTATCTTTGGTCTTTTGGTTTGCATAGTTAAGTGTTTTCGGTTCTTAGCTTAAAACTAAATTTGTAAAAGTGTGTATGCTCTCTCCTTGTGCCTTAAAAAGTGATCTTGGAGATCAGAAACACTTATATAAAGGATTGCATCGAATTCTCAAAACACTTCTTTTATAAAGGATAAAGTAAACTTTCATGTGATTTCAGTAGGATTTTTCACATTGCATATGCTCTTCCTTCGCGCCTATTGGTGATCTTAGGAATCAAAAGCAAAGTGTAAAGTTCTCTTTCTTAACATCGATTAATGAACTAGAAAATTACTAAAGCTTGTTGTCTACATGACCCAACACTTGTAGAAGAAATACGTCCAAAACACAAACATTATGATACATGTGTTCTTGCAGGTTGCCAAATGGTGTGCTACTTAAAACCACATTAAGTTAAACAAGAAAAAAAACACACCATATTCAAAACAATGTATTGTAGGTTTCAGAAAAGGGTACATTCCTATCTACTCAACTAGAAGATAGCCCCTTTGGCATAACACCTTAAGCTATAACAATGGGGGTGGTTCCAGGAACCCTAAAGTAATTCACCACTAAGTAACCTCGTGGATGAAATAGGAAGCGCTCCGCTTACCCACTTGACTAGTACACCTTGTGAGATAGAGTTATCGGTTTTCCATATGGTGACCCCAGGGAGAGCACACATGGATGCACTAGTTTCCCTTTGTGCTCGAAGGGGATAAAGTAAAGCCAAGATACTCCCAAGATAGGCAAGGGACTATTTGGGTAAATCACGCTCGCTTAAGATAACTTTGTAACACCTAGTTGATAGAACTTATTAAGGAGGCCATTCTATCTTGGAGCCCACTTTTCTAGTCCATTGTTGTGTCAAGCCATCATGAAGTGACAAATCATCTAGAGTCTAAACCTTATTTGTTGAACAAGGAAAAGAACCCTTGTGAGTTTGATCTAAGTGTCTTTCATCATGAGACTAAACTACGCCCCACTTTCTCTTAGTTTTATTCTTGTCTTCGGACGAGGTGAAACTCTACCCAAGTGGCGCTTTGTTTGTTTTCATATTTTTTTATCTATACCCTTGCATTCTCACTACCCACATTTTCGAGGTGATAAAGGTGCATACCTCGCATGTTTTTTATCAAAGATAGTGCTCGCCACTTTTTTGTCCGTTTACTCCCATCCATGTTTGTAGCGGGGTTATTAAACATCTATAGTGCATAGGTATGCTTCTCATATCTTTGATAAAGTCCTTCTATCTTGATTTCAAGATCATCTTCACCACTGTGAGTTTGGTTCTCCTTTTGTATCAGCTTGAGTGGATAGTTTTTGTTTGCATCCTAGACGCACAATCTTGGTACTTACATCGTACTCTCTATTTTTGAGAAAATGGTATAAGTCCCTTTATTACATGGTTACACTACTCACACGATTAAAAACTACTTGTTATACTTATCACTTGATTTTAGTTTCAACGTCATCTAAGTCTTCTTGAAAAGTGTCGATAACACCTTATATATATTGTGATAAGGTTGTCATGGTACTAACACCTTGATTTCTCGGTTAATGTATCACGGTGACATTATTATGGTATATTTGGTCACAGCTTCCATTTTTCAAAAGGTTTGGCTTTCATTAGCATTCAAACTAGTCTTAAATATACCTTGTTGAGGGACTACGTCAACATCACATTAGTACTTAGGCCTTGTTAGAATTCTAACTTGACCTACATATTGATATTGTATTATCACTATCTATTTTTAGGGCATAAGGCTTGGTAACAAAAAAATGGGTGATCATTACATTTAGGTGTGCATATGAGTGTTCCTTAATAAAAATGATTACATCAAACGTCTGCTTATAATGTCTAAAATCAGAAAAATGGCAACCAAATCAAACAAGCATGACATAAGAGAAAACCCTTTCGAAACCTTTCCATTTAGTGGGAAAAATTTGGGCCCTCTCTTTTCACAAGTAAAAGATATGGAGCTATCAATTGATCATAGTGGAGAAGAGTCAGACTCTTCTAGAGAACAATAGAGGTTAGACCTAAATAGATTTGATGAACTCCTATATTATAATAAAGATCAAGTACTTGCAAGAGTCTTAGCATTAGGAGCTAAAATTCCACAAGAGCATGAAGAATAAATAAAGGTCATTAACCCTAACATAGGAGAACGAAGATTCATCTTAGACATAGATAATCCTTTTGATGTGGGATACACTTCCACTTCTGGGCAACATAAGGCCAATGTTGAGGGGGAACGATCACAAAAACCTCACTACAAATATTTTTGTAAAGTGAAAATTGAGCATAAAGCCTCCCCTCCTCTGAAATTTGATGAAGAAGAGGACCCCCTAGCTGAGGAGGAGATCCTCCAAAAGCAGATCTTGAAGTTGAGCCAGAAACTAGCAAACCTAGGCTCTTTAAAAAGAAACCTATATAAAGACAAAGGCAAAAACAAACTTAGCGAGTTTCAATCGGATCCACACATAGACTATACCTTTAAAGTGACTTAGGTATAAAGACCGATGTCACCTACCAAGGAGAAACTCATTTAGAAAGAGTTATAATCAATGAAAGACACATTTACTACATTACAACAGGAAAATGTCGGCCATAATAGAAAATATTTGTATGGAGAACTATGCCCTTACCCCTTTGATAAGGAAATGTTACAACAACCTTTCCCAAAACACTTTACCTTTCCCAATTTTGATAAGTATGAATGCAAAAGTGATCCTCGTGATCATATAAAAGACTTTTACATGGCTTGTCAAGAGGTCACATATAGCAATAATTTCTTAATACAACTTTTTCCTCGCAGCCTAGGAGCTGTGGGATTGGAATGGTTCTATGGCATACCCAAGGGCTCCATTATAATGTGGCCTGCATTAGCAAAGAAATTTGTACGACATTACTCCTATAATATGGAAAGCAACATCACAATGAATGATTTATGCAATACAAAACAATAACCCAATGAGACATTTGCAAGGTTTTTACAATGATGGCGTAGGTTAGCTAGTTTTTTTCCTTGTGCATTACCAGAAAAATAGTTAGTGAGCATTTTTGTTCCTAACTTAAACCCTAAAATAGTATTTCACTTACAAATGCATTGTGGCTCAAACTTCGAAGAAGTTATAGAGAAAGGTGGTCAAATTGATAAAGCCCTCATCGTAAAGGGAATGCTTAAACCGGTCACTAAAAACAAACATGAAGCCAAATCCATAGACAAACCTAAATTCTTAAATAAAAATAAGCATGTTGTTGGTGATGGCATTACAGACTCTAAAAGAGTCCAAGCCGTACAAACAAGTCCACTTTTAAAGCTTTTACAAGGACCTCGTCCCAAAGCACCTACAAAACGTATGTTTACATCCTTAACAGAGTCCTTATCAACCATCCTAAAACAATTGGATGATGTAAAAATGGTGGAATATCCAATTACAATGGTACCATACCCAAAGGATGCTCCAAAACTAGTTTGGTTCAAAGATCATGAATATTGTGAATTCCACCATGTTAAAGGACACAAAACGGATAGGTGTTTGAGACTGCGCCATTATATAGAAGATCTCATCGAGGAAGGAAATATTATTGTGGATTCTCCCCCTAAGTCTAGGAAAGGTCTAAATGAAAAAATGGGTATTTACAAGGAACCTTTTCCTAACCATGCGGATAAAAAGAAAAGGAAACCAGATCAAGGGAAAACCTCCAACAACTATAGTACTAATGCCTATGTTTACCCTACAAATGATATTCCTTATGATTCCCTCATTGGATGTATTAGCTCATCTAATAACACCATCCAGATTTTAGAAAAGAGCTGCACAGTAGGGACAAAACATGCTCACTTAGTCATACCAGACCCAATGCCTATTCCTCAAGAAGGTTAGTATAATTTAATAGAGCAGTTAGAGAAAAAACCTACTAGGATATTTGTTCTCTATCTCCTCAAGATCTCTAATGCCCATAAGAACATATTGTACAAGGCTTTGCAAAATTTAGGGGTTTCCTCATATGTAGACCCCATGAACCTTCGATCCATGATTGCGCGCCTAGATTCCAATGATCATATGACTTTTGATCATACTACAATCCCACATAACAACCCAGAACATAATTTACCCTTGTATCTCAAATTGGTGGTTACCCATCACAAAATCAAGAGAGTACTTGTAGACGAGAGATCTGGTCTAAATATTTTTACTTTGAAGCTGGTTAAGCAGCTAGGCCATTCAGAAACAGATATGGGTGCTAAGACTATCACAATCACAGTTTATGACAATGAAGAAAGAGAATCAGTGGGTACTATAGTGGTTTCCATGGAAGTAGGTCCAACATGTCATGACATAACATTCCATGTCCTTGACTTGGACCTTCCATACAACATGCTCATGGGGTGCCCATGGATCCACGCCATGCAAGCTATTCCATCGAACTTCCATAAGTGCATCAAGTTATGTCATGAAGGTCAGGTGGTTACCATTCTGGGTGACCTAGAACCATTCACACATTATAGGGCATTGCACAGTTTTTCTCGTGCAACTTATGAGTGTCCTTCTGCAGATGTAGTTGTCCCCCTACAGAAAGAAGCTATGAAAAAATAAATAGATTCAGAGTCCCTCATGCCTTACAATCAATAATTTCCTTCATTGGTTAACCCATTATCTTCATGGGAGGCAACATCAACAAAATATGGCCTACATAATCCATTCACTCTTGAACCAGCTTTGTTGATATCAAACTTATCAGTATCCCTTAGAATAAGGGGTAAACCTTATTTTTAGTTCAAGAGCACTCGCGAGAAATGTCCTAAACCGTTGGAAAAATTTGTCCATAGTGGTCTCCTATCTGAGGAGAAAATGTTAGAATATCCTACTAGGAGAGTGATAGAAGGCACCATGGCTTCATGCAATCAAGCACCCCAGTATATCAAAGGTCCCCACATGATGTTTGTCATGGGATATAGTGGGTTTGGATGTGGTATTAATGCACAAGGCTGGCTAGAGTGTATTCTCATCCCTCATTTTAAGTATGATAAACATGGACTTGGAATAAGGCCTCATAACACTCTACCTTCTAAGAATGACACCACCTCTTCTAAACATGAGGAAATTTCATCTCATTCTGATAACAACGCATCTTCCCAATGTAGCCTCTATGAGGATCTTGCCTCTATGAACCTATTCCCAAATTCATTGATCCTTACCTTATCCAAATCCATCCCCTTAAACAAATATCAAGTAGCCCTTGTATACCTTGAAATCATAGATTAGGTTCAACAACTTCACATGCCCTTGGATTTATTTTAAAATGATGAGGCATTTGTATAGTTCATGGGACTCAGATATTTTATTCTGGCTAGAGACCACAAGAAAGGATTTGAGATTCAACTAGACACCTATGTATACTTCAGGGAAGAAGTATAGATGTGTGGACGGTTGAATAATAAGGCTATAAATAAAGTTACAACCACTTTTGAGAAACCTGGAAAAAAGGATAAATGGAAATCTCACAGCAACAATTTTTTTGATAAACTCTTAGAAAAATAGAACGACGAGTCTAACGATGAAATGATTTATCCATTTAAAGACAATCATGAGCTACCGCAGGAGGTCGATCTTACTCTTCCCCCTGATCCTACATGGATGGAAGATGCTTCTAAAATGCTTATTGAGGAAATAATCAACATCAACATTGGCTTAGAGGAGCAACCTAGAATAATAAATTTTGGAGCTTCACTCTCCTCTCAGGAACAAAAGATCTTTGTAGAGCTCTTAAAAGAATACACGAACATATTCACATGGACATATGTAGATATTCCTAGTTTGGACCCAAAGCTAGTTGTGCACAACCTCGTTGTGTACCCAGATGCCAAACTAATCAAACAAAAGTTGAGAAAGATGCATCCTAAGGTGACACTCCTTGTCAAAGAAGAATTCAAAAAGCTATTACCTGCTGATTTTATTAAACCTATTGACTATTTAGAATGGATCTCTAACATAGTCCTAGTACGAAAAAATCTTGTTGGCATAAGAATCTGCACTAATTTCCATGACATTAACAAGGCGTGTCCAAAGGATGATTTTCCCCTACCTAACATTGACATGATAGTTGATTCCACAGCTGGTTATGAAATGTTGTCCTTAATGGATGGATTTTTAGGTTATAACAAGATATGAATTACAGAAGAATATCAGCATAAAATGCCATTCATCATCCCTTGGGGAACATTTTGTTACAAAGTCATGCCTTTTGGGCTTAAGAATACTGGGGCTACTTACCAGCAGGCCATGACAGTTATCTTCCATGATATGATAAGTGACATCATGGAAGACTATGTTAATGGCATTCTAGCAAAATCCAAGATTAGAAAATAACACCCTATAGTATTGAGGTGTATTTTTTAGCGTTTATGAGACTATAAGGCTCACTTGAACCCTAAGAAATGTGTCTCCAGTGTTTTATCAGGAAATCTAATAGGGTTCATTGTTTCACAAAGAGGGATTGAAGTGGACCCTGCAAAGGTTACAACTATCACAGAAATGCCACCACCTACCACTCTCAAGAAACTAAAGAGTCTACAAGGGAAAATTCAAGCAATATGTCACTTTATTTCACAACTTGTAGATAGGTGCCACCCCTTTACCAATTTTCTCAAGAAATATGTCACATTCAATTGGGGACATGACTGTCAAAAGGCCTTTGCACTACTCAAACAGTACTTGGCCAGCCCACCTATACTCATGCCACCTACCCTAGGTGAACCTCTCCTCTTATACATTTCCGCTACCAAGTTTGTTATTGGTTCATTGCTTGCCTAATACAATTTAGACCATAAAGAGAGAGAATTTTACTATCTCATCCACACCTTGATCACGTACGAGTTGAATTAGCCCCAAATAGAAAAGGCCTGCTTGGAAGTTGTCTTCACATTCCAAAAGCTTCACCATTATCTCTTAAACAATAAAACCAAACTCATATCCAAAGTTGACCCTCTCAAGTACATTTTATCTAAACCCACCCTCAAAGGATGAATGGCTAATTGGATCATTCTCCTGAGTGAATTTTATATCGATTTTGTGAATCAGAAGTCTTTAAAAGGATAGGTGTTGGTTGATCAATTGGCAGAAGCTCCTCTCCTAGGAATGAAACCTTTGTGCTTAGATTTACTAGATGCATCTATGATGTATATTGAAGAATTGATAGAATGACAGGTCCATTTTTATGGATATTTCACCTTCCATGGATTCAGAGAAAGAGTGGTCCTCATCACTCCAATAGGTGATGTCATACTATAAGCATTCCGACTGGGATTCCCATCCACAAATAAAATTGTAGAGTACGAGGCACTCATCACTAGCCTCAAGCTAGCTATTACATGTAACATCAAACAACTATGATTCATTGGGGACTCTCAACTTATCATAAAATAGGTTAATGATGAGTACAAGGTTAAATATGAGAAGCTTATTCTATATAAAAGGATGGTTGAAAACTTGAAGGAATATTTCACACAGTTCATATTTGAGTAAAAACCAAGGTTGCATAATAGATCCACAGATGCTATGGCTACTATTGGGTCTCTCTTACGTATAACACCTGAAGAAAGCAAGATTCCTTTCTTCGTAGAGCATTTACAAGTGCCTGCATATAATATGCCAGAGTCATGTTTGGCATGTGAAGTTGTTGGTCCTTTACCCCCTTAGTATGACCCTATCTTTCAATACCTACAAGATGGTACTCTTCCACCAGACATCACCCATTCTAAAAAGAAATCCCTTATTCACCACATAGCCCATTATACCCTCTTACGAGGCACCATTTATTGTCGTGGCTCTGACGGGAATATGCTTTGCTATTTGGATGTTGTTGATTCTATCCATGCCATTAAATAAGTACATCGCAGTATTTATGGAGTGCATACTAGTGGCATGGTATTAGCTAAAAAGTTATTGAGGGTAGGCTATTATTAGCCTACCATGGAATATGATTATTGCAACTTCATAAAGAAGTGTGAACTATGCAAAAAATATGGGAACTTAAAACATGCACCATCACAGGCCTTACATCCTATTGTAACACCTTGGCCATTCTCTAAATGGGGCCTGGATCTCATAGGGAAGCTCCATCCTTCTTCTTCAGATGGTCATACTCACATCATCACTGCCACTGAATACTTTACCAAATGGGTAGAGGTTATCCATCTTACCTATGTCACCGATGTGCAGATCTCAAAATTTATCATGAACCATCTCATATGCCATTATGGGATCCCTTCGACCATTTTCACTGATAATGGTAAATCCTTCAAAAACAAAACAGTTAAAACCTTGTGTCAATGATTCCATATCCAACTCAAGTGGTCTACCCCCTATTACCCTCAAGGTAATGGACAAGAAGAAGCCACTAATAAAACCCTTGTATGGATTATGGAGAAAATGGTTAGTAAAATCGGCCGTAATTGGCACCTACAAATACATCTCACCCTCTGGGCTTATCATACTTCCATCCACACTCCTACTGGTGTAATGCCATATTCACTTATCTATGGCATTAAAGACATCATACCTCTAGAAGTGGAGCTTCCTTCCATGAGAATATCTCTCAGAGGCTATCTTGATAAAGACGAGGACTATAGAGTTGCTCACCTGGCATAGTTAGAACTATTAGATGAAAAGCATATCAAAGTGCTCAATCACCTACAAGTCTATCAGAACAGAGTGTCCAGGGGATACAAAAAATGCATCATTCATCAAGAATTTGATGTAGGATATCTAGTTCTTAAAGAAAATAATATGAACACTGTCAAAGATAGAGAGAAGAAAGGAAAGTTTGAAGCTAATTGGCTAGGTTATTATGTAGTGATTGCAAAATTTGGATCAGGATCCTATAAACTTGCATATTCAGATGGTGGGGAGCTTCCACAACCTATGAATGCCATGTACCTCAAGTGGTTCTATGCTTAAGCATGATGATAATATCAAATAAGAACTAAAAAAAGAAAAACAAAGAAAAAACAAGAAAAAAAAATGGAAAATGAGAAAATAGTAAAGAAAAAGTAGGTCTTCCACATGTGAAAACCACACAATTATGGCACAGTGGGCAGATCTTTGAGTGAAAACCAATTTTTATCACTCAAGGAAGATTCACCGGATGCAAGTTACTCTTATGGCAAGATGGGTAATCATCACCACTTTTTGGATATGACTTCCTTTTCTAGATCTAGGAACCCTACTAGAGATACCTTTTTCATACCGTGATCTGGTTTATTTACTCTTATATCTGCATAAAGGACATTACCTTTGTATACTCCCATCTAACGTTGAGCGTACTTGCACCATTGTAACCTTCTTGTACATACACACATGACATTCTACCTTTTGTATATTTTGACATCATGCTAGGGGCATCCATGCTTCTTTGTTCTTGTAAATTAATTTTAGAACATGACCTTGGAAAATACAAAAAAAATTGGAAAAAGGATACACAAAAACATAAACATCTGGAAAATTTCCCTTTTCAGGGATAAAGATACATTCATTTCACAACATTATCTTAGGGAAACCTAGACACTAATGAAGACCGTATCTGTGAAAACTTATCTTTTTAGATAAACCCAAAAACATTAGAAAATATATCAATGTTGTCCCGTAAAAACAAGGTAATGCTTTAATTGCTTTTAGTTGTTTGTTTGTATAGTTTTGATGTGCTTAACCTGTTGAGTTGTTTGTTCTTTGAATGGATCATTTGATTAGCTTATATTGAATCTCATTTGATTTAATTGTGTATTGCATTACATTCATTTAGGAACTCTCATACTTGTAGAATATTCCTATAGGTTTATTTGTTTGTTGTGTGCATCTGTTAGACTTCATTTTACTCACTTAGATTAGGTACCATTTTTAATCTCTTGCTAGCATTTGCATGTGTTCTTTTAGTTGTATTTTGTTTTGTTTTTTGTATGTATATATGTGTTTAGTTTTGTTAAACTTTTGCTTGTGTGTTTTGCACAATTATTTCTTATCACATCTATCATCTATCATTTCATCACATTTCAAACATCATTCACTACATCATATATATAAAAAAATGCTAAGTATTACATCATGCATGTATGCTAAGCTAATCATCACATATCATATCATCAATGGGGGAAAAAGGAGTTGTGCATGATCACAAATATATCCCCCCACACACTAATATCATCCAGTATCATCCCAAGTGCTAGAACAAAAACTCAAGAAGATCTCATAAATATAAAAACATGTGGTGCTATCTACAGATACATCATCAATATGAATGCATGAAACATACACATTTCTAAATCTAAGGTATGTCATATACATAAAGGAAAGAAAAATCATACATCATAATCAATGCTAGTACAAAGCATAAATCATAGTATAGTATATAAAAAATGTTCATATAATACATGTATAAACTATCCAAGTCAGTGCTCAAAATATACATCATTGATACAATATGCCATCTAAAAGGGGCATGCATAAAAAAGAGTCAAGCCTTCATCAAGAGGCATCATCAAAACAATGGTACATACAACTATACATCAAAATCATCCTTCATAAGAGGAATGTATGCAATACATCTATACAAAAGGAGAAGTAAATAGATCAACCACATCTCTTTCCCTCGCCGGGGCTCCTAGGTCCATGACCTGGTCAACGGAAGAGTGGTGGATGTGATGGACCAGCACCAAGGGTACCACCCTACTATTTAGCTAGCTGTTGTCTAATCGGCTCCTACGTAATGGGATGTCAAACTGATCTAACTGAATGGCCTGATAGCCATGACTTAGAGCCTATCACAATCTTATCTGACTGCTAAAAAGGAGCCACTCACTACTTTGTCAAAACTTCCCTAAAGTAGGTAGTCCTATAGTATAAAGCCTCGCCACCAGATCTCATGGCATCCCGTATCAAATCAGTGTCTCTAGAAGTGATAGCTACCTATAGGGTGGCATCTCTCTCACCTATCACCCTACCAATATCAGCCTAAACCTATCTAGAGATAGCAGCCTCTTGATCTCTATCTGTAGTAATAATTCACACCTGGGCTCATACATGATCTCTTTGTATAATGTAGCCCTATGAATATGTCTGGGTGTGGTTAATTTGAGTAACAACCATTTTCACTTGAGTCTAAGACTGGTGTAAAAGGCTCAATATATGAGCCCCCTATGCGGCCATCTCATGAATATAACTGTGCCATGAAGTACTATCACTACCATGGGTGGCTTGTTCTCTAGCCTAATCTCTCTCCACTGTCAAAATATATACTTGAGCATGTGCTTGATCTCGCTCTACTGTGAGGTAACGTACATGTTCCCTAGCTGCATCTCTCTCTCCAGCCACTTGCACCTACATAACAATCGCTTCCTATAACTGCCGTTGAAGGGTAGCAGACTGCTCACCATCACTGCCACCCTCTGGAGCATGAGGTGGTTGGCCCTACTCTAGAAGTACCTACTAGAGAGGGGTGTAAAACCCCATTGGAATGCCTACTGGGAGAAACTCTATGTCAACTACCCTAAAAACTTGTCTCGGCCTAGGCTTGGGATCCTGTCCCTAAGTCTGTTGCAATGCTGGACCCTGTCCCCTACCCTTGACATACCTGTATATGTTCGGCCCACCATCATCGTCGTCGTCGTCGTCACTGTCATCACCACCAATAACTCTACCCTCACCACCACTAGGATTCCCCCTTGGAGGGGCTCTTATGCTGGTGTTATACGCCATCTTGGAAATAGTCAAACGAAATGGAAGCACACCATGATACCATGGCCCATACTCAGGTGTAGTTCTCGGATCTCTAATTTGTCTTAGTGGCACCCATATAGTAGGTACCACTTGTCAGAAACTGGTAAGTGCTCTATCATGAGTGATCTAGGGATCCATATCAAAATGCTCTCAAGCCCTATGAGCATACCATATATCTAGCCTAGGAACATCCTGAGTCATGCAGAATTTCCTCTGACATTGATCCACTATGTATAACTCTCACATATAGCTACGGCTGCCTAAGATAAAGTGATCTACTGTGGCAGTGCTGAGCTCTAAACTGCATTTGGGCCACTAGAAATGTATATAATGCCTCCAAACCATGGAAGCCTGCCATAACTCATCTAACTCACACTAATAGTAATATGCATCCCCCATGTATGGCCAAACATCATCCCCTGTCGGGACCCAGCCCATCATAGAAGGCTCCTCGGGGGACTGAACTCTCAAAACACCTAAAAGATGACCAATGGAAATATGATCCCATGCCTAAATCTATAACAAACGAGCTGTTCCTACCATCTTCGGACGGTAGTAGGTAATCAAGTGAAGGTCCTAGTATAGATGCACCAAAATACACTGACCACAGTAGTAGGTCTCTTCCTCTACCAAACCACATATCACTCCTAGGAGGCCGAGTGAAAAAGAAGCACTAGTCTTGTCAAGGAGTATGACTCCACTGACAAAGGCCATCATATAGACCACTACTCGGTCTAGCTCTGGATCATTGATGCATCGTGATAACCTGATAGACGTCCCGTGCCATGGTATCATCGAGACACTGAACAACTCTACAATATATCGCTGAATGTCAGTCCAATGGCTCATAGTCTGGATAAGTTGATCCTGAATAGGGACCCACATAATGTGTCATACTTCCTCCAGAGTAATAGTAATCTCCCTAGTCGGTAGCTGAAAACACTGACTCTCGTTGTGCCATCACTCTGATATGGCTTTCAAGAGGCCATGATCTAATGTAATATGTGGCATCTCAGCCACATGAGTCAATCCTGTCACATATAGGAGGCTCTCCAGGGTCGCTCTATCATCATCATCAAACCACGGCTCTATCACTGCTAGCTGACCATAACACTCATGAGTCTGGAGAACAGGTAATATACGTTGTAACATCAACACAAGTGTTAGGTACTTACTTATTTATATCTAATTTTCTAAGGAAAAATGCTTCTTCAAATTTCCTAACTTGCTAATTATTCTTTTCTTCTAAAAACTAATCGCGTCTATATTATTTAATACTTGGATATTTTACTAGCCAGTTATTTTTTCCCTTTCTTTCAAATGCCTACGTGCCTCTTTCAACACCTGCATGCCCTTTTTAGCACATACGAACCCTTACCGATGCGTACGTACCCCCTCCATTTTCTCTCCATTCACCGCAGGCCACACAGAACGTATACCCACCCAGTGTGATGCCTACACGCCTACCATGGCACACACCTATGTGCATGCTTGTTCTATCATCACTCTATGCAGACGTGCCCCTCTAACACTAATGCCCCTAGTTCGACATGCATGCATGCATCCACTACTTTCCTTCCCAATGGATGCATGTACATGTCCCTATTTGTTTTGACACATACACGTGTGTGTACCTATCAAATCGATGCATACGCCCATGCACATGTGTCAAAATCAGTCCTACCTACCCTAACAAAACCCTAAAAAGTGCAATGAATGCATAATTAACTAGAAGGGATAGGCCACTCATGTAGGGTCCATCCATTAGGTCCTGCATGAACTCCTAGATGCGATCTGTGCATCTTCTCCTGCTCGGTATTCTTGCCATCTCACTCCAGGGTTGTCACTCTCACTTGCGGTAAAAATTCGCAAGAGCTCTGGTAGAAATGAATTAGTTGTGGTTGTTACCAACTCTGGGTTGGTATATTAACCTGTCGTGATGCTCCTGGGGCATGTTTTCTCCACCATGATCATTCTAATCTTCCTCTATCCACTTTGATAATTACTTTTGTATTAAAATAATTATTTTTGCTAATTCTCACATGTTCGGGCACTTCATGCCCCCTTACGGTTACTTCTCCATCACACTAAGGTAATTTACGAACCTTTTAGGTGCCTTTTCCTGCCTTTTCCTCTATTTTTCATCTATTTTCCCCGTCGTGATAATTATTTATTAATTTATTTTATAGAAATTATTCTCGACATATCTTCCGTCTTATGGGAATATATTATGGCTCTCTGATAGCCTTGCATTACCACTTTCACCCTCGCATGTACTTTTAGAAGATCTTTGATCTTTTGAAATTCTTCTAACCGATCAAAAATAAAAATAAAAAAATTATTATAAAACCATTTAAAAAACCAAAAACATTGAAATACCTTGAAAATGGATAACAAAATTGGTAAAACCATTCATCTACGGCTGAAATTTGTGTCTATTGCATGGCACTCATCCCATATCTTGCTGATGTTTTCAAATATTTTGAAACAACGAATCACGCATCATATAAATCTTCAAACACTTACACAAGCTATGTTGCTTACTTTGTCTGTACTCTGGGGCACTATCAGTTGCCTAGTACTATTTTTGTCATGCACATTACTTTTTTATGGGACCCAAGTGTTCCCCATCTTTCCCCTTGCATAATATACCTTGCTTGGGGCATCATTCTTCACCCTTTTTGTTTATCAAAACATTTGGGACTACATCTTGATAACAAAATATTTGTGCAACTATCTTGAACGTTGTTGGTTTAAGTGTGTGTGATTGTACTTATTTCCTTATTAGGTGATATTGTTTATTTCTCATATTGCATTACATTCATGTATATGTTGCATAGAGTTAGTCATTTTTAGCACAAGACATTTTTTTGTATCTTATCTTTTCATGTCATTTTACGCTTCCATCACATGCTCACATTTTAATAAGGACTGATGAGGAGGATTCTAAGCATTATGATGATTATATATTGATTGCAATTGATTTGTTGATATCTCAAATTCCTTCTTTCTTCTTGTTTCTCATCTTCTATGTGCACATTTCTTTCTTTTGTTCTCTTTTTCGATCACTCATCAAGTTTCTTCGTCACTCCATTGACACTTGAGGGGGCATCCTTCATCCTTCATCCTATTAATTTTTCTTCTATCCCTTCAAAAAATTTCTACTCATTTGCATTTTTCTACTTTCTTTGAAGTGACGTGGCTTACATCACCCCAAAGAGGGTAAAATGTAGACACCTATAGTTTGATCGATCCACTATTATTCTTAATATTGCACTAACTATTCTTCCCCTTACAAATTTAAGACACTTCGTCAGTTAGATCTATCTAACTCACCTCTTACGACACTCTATTGGTCGTATTTCCTCTTATAAAGATAATTAAATAGGTTATAATAACATCTTCTTGGCTAATATTCTCTTCTTTACCACCTTTATTAGCTCCCTAGAATATCAATCCACTTCGTTGGATTAATTAAGCCCTTCAAAAACCTAATTTCTCTCTAAGTAAGATTAATTACCATCTAAACATGGTTAGCTAGTCTTAATCATGGTCAATCTCATCTGAACACAGTCAAACCTCAATTTGAATTGCTAAAAGTGCTTTTTGGACTTTTGCATTTGTCCCACATGCACCCAAATCTCCCATTTTCCTAAATGGAGAACTATAAATAGGACTAGACCCCCTCCCTCATTTCCTAAGAATTCTCTCTTCTTCCTAGCATAGATTATAGTATTTTGTTTAGGCTTTAGATTGTATTTTTCTTCCATTGAGCTAGTAGCATTTGCTTTTGTATTTTTATAGCACCAATATGGAGTAAAAGGGAAGAACCATTGGCCTTGAAGCCATTAATGGGGAGATCTCTTTCTCTTAGAACACAACTGAATGCTTAGATCCTCTTAGGTTCATTATTTCAAGATTTCAAAAAATAGAGGTTAGTTTCATTTGCTTAGTTTGCTTGTTTACTTCAAATTAATGTATGCAAAGAATAAAACCTTGCTCATTTCTTATCAGATGGTCCATTGATCAGATTGTTAAAATCCTTTGGGGTTTCTTTAGAGATTATTACCCCAAATCCATGGCTTTTGTAACTTTTCATTGAACACAGTAGCATGGGATCACCATTAAGAGGAATGAGGATGACCCCCATACCTCCCCCGTGGTGAAATTTGGATCTGTCAAAGAATAATGTCATTTTCTAAATAATATCATCAGTGGAGAGGGTGGCGATACATTCATCCTGAAAATAAAAGTTTTATGATTGATTCCTAGAAAGAGTATTGTTTGTAAGTTAATCCATGATGGTTTTTCCTTTGAAAGACTTTTGTTGAGTGAAATCCAACTCCAAGTATGCAAGAAGCATGAGCCAACAAGAAATGCATTGGTATTGGTGAGGTTTGGCATACATGTAATGAAGAGGGTCGACATTGGTAACAACAAACATTTTTTGATTAAGAAGGTAGTGGTGAAGTTATGTTGCCAAAAAGACTAGGGCTAAGCAAATATTTTTAGCATGAGTGTACCAAGTTTCATATTCTAGAAGAATACAACTTATGTAATAAACCACTTGTTCCCTTTACTACTCATCGCGATGAGCGAGCATGGAACCCAAGGAATGGTTAGTAGTAGAAATGTAAAGGTAAAAAGGTTGGTCATATTTAGGTGGAATGAGCATAAGAGGATGAAGAAGGTAGTTTTTTAATGCTTCAAATCCTTTGAGACACTCATCATTCCAATGGAAAGAAATGTCCTTTTTAAGGAGGTGGTGAAATGGTTGGAATTAGTCTAAAAGTTGAGAGATGAAGCATCAGATGAATTGTAATTTTTTTTCCAATATATGGAGTTTCCGAAGGTAATTAGGTGGAGGCATGTCAAGAATTTCCTTGATCTTAACAGGATCAACTTTGATGCCTCGCAAAGAGATGATGAAACCAAGGAGCTTACTTGAGATAACTTCAAAAATGCACTTCTTCGGTTAAAGGAAAAAATAATATTGGATAAGGTGGGTCAAAGATAAATTTAAGAATGGCCAGGTGTTTGGCATGACACTTGGATTTACCAAGAAGTTCTTCGACATAGTATTCCAATATGTCATGCATTATGTCATGGAAGATGTAAACCATAGCGCGCTGATAGGTAACACCATCATTTTTCAAGCCAAAGGGCATGAATTGATAGTAGAAGGTACCCTAAGTGGTGATGAAGGTGGTTTTATGTTGATTTTCTAGAGTAAGTAATATCTTATTATAACCTAAAACCCATCCATAAGATAACATCTCGTGGATAGATGTAATATCAATTAGTTAATCAATGATCCGTAGAGGAAAGTCATATTTTGGATAGGAAAGGTTAAGGTCACAAAATTCAGTGTAAATATGAAGTACCCTGGTCTCTTTCATGACAGGAACAATGTTTGAGACCCATTGTGGATATTCAATAGGTAGGATGAAGCAAACAAAGAGAAGGCATTGAAATTATTAATTCATAAGAAGATAAATACGAGGATGCATTTTACGCAACTTCTGTTTCATGGGTTTGGCATCTGGGGTAGTTATAATATTTAGAAGCATGATATTAGGGTCAATACCTAGTATATCTCTATAAGACCAAGAAAATGTGATCCTGTGACTGGGAATAAATGAGGTGAAATATTCTTGTTCTATGGAGTCTAAAGATTGGCCTATCTTTAGAATTTTTTGGTTATCCTGAGTGTGAATGTAGATTTCTATGGTAGATTCATTCAACATGGGTTGTGTGTTAGAGGATAATGGAATTTAAATATAATAATCCTCCTTACCTAAATAGGTCATAATATAATCATCATCCTAAAATTGAACGACGTTTATAAAAGGCATATCATCATCCAACATGTGAAGATAAATAAGAGGAAGGGAAGAGGGAACTTTTGCATCGCACTAATAGGTTAGAGGTCCCAAGGAGATGGTGTTCACACATTATTTTTTATGAAGAATAGATTTGGGATCCATAGACTCTGTGGGAGAAGATGGCGTCATAGGTGAGGAAGGTGGGGAAGAATTTTCATCTTGTAAGAGGGTAATTCAGGAAATCCAATAACACAATGGTTGATGTGTTTCCTAGTGGTGTATGGTATAATGATGTGACAACCTTTTCCAAAACTACCAAATTTGAAGCCTTTCTAGGTGCAATGGTGAATAAAAGTAAGTGTGAATCTACGTTTGGTTAGGTAGGAAAAGTCGGATGAAAAAGGTATGGTTTAGAAGGGAGGTTCAATAGAATAAGAGGAAGTGTCAAGCCCTCCATAGGTTATGTTGGTGTGAAGGTGGGGAGGGCCGTATGGTATGACCTCTCCTATACTATGATCATAATGTTGGTGTTGGTGTAGTTTTCCATACTCTCGAGGAGTAAGGAATGTGTTAATTTTGAGGAGGTGGTATTCTCTGAGTGAAAGGAATTGAAAAATGCGTACTAAGGGGTTTATAGTTTTTAATTGGGTAGTAGGTATAGATGAGATATCTGAATCCTGATAAGATGGGACATCAGTAAAGAGAAAAATAGGTGGTTTGGTAGGTGGGCTAGATGAGGAAGGTGAAGAAACATAAGTGGTAGATGTGGTATATGCCTTAATTGAGATTAGGACATCATTTGGCCGGTAAGTCATATTACAGGTTTTGAAGGGGGATGGATCCACCTAAATGGTGTAAGGTTCCCCTTCATATTCAAATTTTAGGCAACAATGAAGGGTGGAAGGTACACAATCCATAGTGAAAATCCAGGGACGACCTAGTAACATGTTTTATTGGAACTCTCCTTTAAGAAAGTAGAAGAGTTTGGAATTACTTTGGGGACCCATGCGAATGCGGAGGAAAATGGTGTCAAGGGTAGCGGTCATGACATCATTAAAATATTGAAGCATGATGGGGTTTCTAGACATACAATTGGCTAGTATGCCTATTTTTTCATAGACATGAAAAGAGATGATGTTGATGCTAGTTCCCCCATCAATCATAACTCGTTTAATGTGAATATCATTAATGTAAACAAAGATGAAAAGAGAAGGATCAAGATCATCAGGTTGTGAAGGGGAAATCTCTGATTTGGAGAAATTAATGTGATGAGGGGTGATGAGGGTGGAAATAGGTGAAGTGTCATTGGGTGGAACCTTGATGGATTGCGGGACCTCAATGAGGGCGTGACGATGAGAATCAGATGTTTGAATCAAGTCATAGAAAGACATATTCAACATGGACTAGTGAAGTTATTTGATCATTGAATAATGTGTAACCCTAGAAGAAGTAGGTGATGCCAACCTAAGGATGGTTATCTTGGGGGAGGTGTAATTGTAATGGTAGGTGAAGGTGATCTAGAAGTGTTACCAACTTTTTCCTTTCCTTTGTCTTTCATGTGTTTTGATTGAGTGACTACATGCCCCATGTTAATTTCAAAGATAGGAGAAGGAAAAGAGGGTTGTTTAGGCTTACCTTTATCCCTAGGTGGATGTGAACATAAAGGTTATAGAATGGGTTTGGGGCTAGGTTGTGTGGTGACGGGAAAAGAAATAATGGAATCCTACTCCAATAGGTCATCTCCTTCGAAGAGACCATCAAAATCAGAAATTTTAAGGAGAATGGTTTTAAGAGCCTTACAACTCTCAACATCATGCCCTTGTGAGAAGTAATAAGCACACATTTTTATGTTGTCAAACCCTATTGGTTTAGGTTTGAGAGTATCATAAGGCTTGATAGGATGAAGTGATATAGAAGATGTCTCTAACAACCGAGAGAGGATGTTAGAATAGGATCTTGTCAAAGGATCATAATGAGAGGTCACGGTTTTCTTGGGTGAAGGGGTAGGCGACCTTTGTGAGAGAGGTGAGGTGAGAGACCATGTTGGTGTATCTAATTTTTTGGAAGATAGTGAAGGATTGGGTTTAGACCACACCTTCTTGGGTAAAGGAAGAGTAATAATGCGCGAGGGTGAAGGAGACTTAGAAGGTGTAGGTATCTAAGTAAGCCAAGGAAAAAGCATGGGTGTTGGCAAGAGTGAGGGCAAAGGTAGTGAGGAAGAGGTGAAGGCAAGGGTATATGTTATCAAACTTTGGGTTTTCCTTGGTAAAGGGTTAGGTTAACATGGTTTGAAGGATGTGGGCCCAATATCAATGACATAGGTGATGGTGAGTGAGAAGGTTTGGGGGATAACACGGTGCAATCCTTAAGAGGCTAGGTATTCATTTTAGGTGCCAGAGTAGATTTTGTGATTACTGGTGAAGAAGTTAAAAATTCTAGCTTCACACGAGGTTGTAACAGACTTGGTACCGGTGAAACCCTTAAGGTGGTAGTAGGTTTTTGAGTAGATAGGGGCTTGAGTTGGGGGAGTGCTAATGAAGAAGGGGCCAATACCACTGGTTCATGCATAATAACCATATTCACTTTGAAGATATTTGGATATATGGTCAAGGTATCATGGGATAACATCTACATTTTTGTGGGAATGGGGATTCTAAGGCATCCCTAGAGGTTAGTTTAATTGACATACTCGAACTGGTCAACCAAATAAGAGAAGGGTTTTGGAGTAGATTAAGAGGATGCTAACTTGGTGTTAAGTCTTGTAAAGAGATCTAAGGCCCGTGAGATAGGGAAGGTCTTAGCCTCTAAGTCGGTGGGTAGGAGTGAGGTAAGAAGAGCGATGGCATATTTGAAGACATTCAGTGAGGTATCAACAATATGAAGAGTAGATAAAATTGGCTCCTTTGTGGGTTGAGAAGAAGGACAATTGGGTAATGTAGACTCCTCTACAAGTAGAGAGGATGATAAGGTAGGTTCCTCTATGGCTATAAGAACATGTAAGTTGGGTTCCTCCATGGGTAAAGGAACAGGTAAGGTGGTTTCCTCTATGGGCAAAGGGATAGGTGAGGAGGGCTCCTCTAGAGGTAAAAGAATAGGTAAGGTGGGTTCCTCTTTAGGTAAAGGATCAGGTAAGATGGGTTCCTCTATGGGTAAAGTAACAGGTGAGGTAGGCTCCTCCATGGGTAGAGGAGTTTGTGTAAAAAATTTATTAATAAATGCTATAAAAGAATATTGAATAGAAGGATCAAAAATTTTATTGAAGACTGCCTAAATTGCATGTACATTAGTTTCTTCTTTAGATGTCTTGCCAACGTGAGTTGATGAAGGAGCATGGTTAGGAAAAGGTTTTATGAAAACATCCAAGTTTGCATTAACACATGCATTAGGATTATCAAGGATGAGATCACTATTGTCTAACATTCTTTACACAATGTTTTTAAAGGTTTTAAAATTTGTGTCACTATGTCCTTTTATGAGGTGGTAATTACAAAATTCATTTTCCTTATACCAAGCTAGTGTGGGGCGAGAAGGTTCAAAACCAATATGTGGTTTGATGAGATGAATATTGATGGCTTCAGCCTTCAAAAAAATTTCTTAGATAGAATAATAAGGCTCCCTAATGGGAGTGTAACTCTTTTGTTCATACCGATTTTGAAATTTTTGCACTAGCGAGAGATGGGAAGGAGGTCTAGGTTGATTTTCTAGATGAGAAGAGCTGAATTTTAGACCTACTACATTAGTGGATCCTTTTGGCTTGGGATGATTTTTGGGTGGTCTAGAAGAAGACTAGTTTTATTTGAAGGTGGTGTTTTTGTTATGCAATTTTAGTTTGTTTTCTTTGAGGGTGTGGATCTCAAGCTTCCTAACCATGGTAAAAATATTGTCAAACATATGAAACATTTGAACTTGAAGAGTTGAGGAAATGTGTCTAGAACACGCCCTCGTAAAAAACTATATGAGCTCAGGCTACGGGAGAGAGAAGGAAAGTTGATTGATTAGGATTCACCACTATGTGATGAAATTTATGATAGAATCATTGTCATATTGACGAATAGAATATAAATCTTTGATAGAGAACTTTTTCAAAATTTGTATCGAAAATTGATCGAGAAAGTTCAGTGCCAATTGATTAAAGGAAAAGATCAAGTGTTTGCAAAAGGCATTGTACTAGTCTAAGGTGGGTCCTGACAAGGACATGGGAATGGTACAAAGGAAAAAGGCATCATCATGGCCTATTAGGTAACAATCATCTCTAAATAAACGTAAGTGTTGTTGTGGGTCCTCCTTATTGTTGAAGCGGTTGAATTTAGGAAACTCCCATTATGTGGGATATGGATGAATAGGTATAAAGGAATGAATGGGTTCGTTACAAATCTCATCATATGTTACAACGTTATGGGACCCAGAAAATGAATCCTTAATTGTGTACATTTTATTCATCATCATTTTAATGAGATCCACTATGGGGTTTGATTGAGGTATGCCCTTGAGGTATAAGGGCCTTAATAAGATGAATGGGTTATAAAAGGCATACAAGTATGTGGTGGTGTCAAGTATGTGAATTGATACATGGGTATGTAGGAAGTAGTGGATGAGGAGGGCTTGTACCCAAAATATGTAAGTGATGTGATAAGTTATGTTTGAGGTAAGGTGGAAGTAGGGAGTCTTGTGGAAAGATCCTTGTGGAGACGAGTGGAAGATTTTGGGGAATAAACACCACCAAATTATGAAATGGAGTGGAAGAGGTCACCACAACCAGAGGTTGCATAAGAATAGATACTAATGATGATATAATAGGGGAAGTAGATATGGGTACTACAACTGTCAGTGGGAGAGAAGATGTCAAGGATGCAGATGTTATGTGGGAATTACATGGTTGTGAAACAAGATTAGGAAACGCTAGAGTAGTTTGGGTGGCCACATTAACATTCCCTGATATGGCAGAGATGGTAGAAATGGCAGGCATGAAAGTGGGCATTCCATAAATGGGCTGACCTAATGAGTCATAGGTGGAAGAAGTAACAAGGTAATGTTACAAGGCCTTGGTGTTATGATAAAGGAATCTATTTAATTCCTCATCACCTACGGGTATGATCGCAGAAGAATTAGGATCCATTAGAGACAAAATGGAAGGCATCAAAGGTCTAGAAGGAAAATCTATACAACTTGTGAGGAAAGAAAGAGCCCGTGCTTGTTGGAGATTCCAAACCATATGGAAGGATGGAAAACAGGTACTTTGGGCTCTATAAAAAATGATAGAATCTCATAAACAAACTTTTTGAAAATGTATGGAAGGTGAAATTATCTTTTTGTTCTTGACAGAAAATTAAAAAGATAGAGACCAATATTGGTTGTTGAACCGATGCTGGTAGGTATAAGAATTGATGTTGGTTGTTGAACCAATGCCATTAGGGAAGATTAGATCTAAACTTAAGAAATTTGAAATTTCTAAGTAATATTTTGGTCATAAGAAGCTAAGAACTGGGCTATGTATATCAATTATAACCTAACACATTCAGAGAACCAAAATTAACTAATTGTGATGGCCAAGTGTGAAAAAAATAAAGAAAAGTGATGAAATATGATCTCACACATCAAATAATAGAATACAAGAAATAAAATCATAAATCCAAGAAAAAATATAACAAACACGTTATTCTAGGTATAACATTTTAGTGTTTTGTGGCTTAAGCCTTAGGACTGATTGTGAATATATAGAAAGGAGTGGATACAAGGTGCCTAGAAGCCGAATATGGATGGTTTCAAGAATTTTTTGTCGAGGGGCGTCCTTGATATACCTTTAGTACGTGAGGTCCAATCTCTGATATGAAAAGCTGGCGAGAACACCGATCAGGGTCCACTATCAATGGGTGTTTAAATCCTTGATAGCTTCTTCCTAGAATTTGTGGAATGTTTACCAAATGTGTTATTTGTTTGAGTGATTTGGAAAAGTGTGTGAAAAAGTGGACTATGCTTAATTACCCAATCATCAACTGGTCATGGCCTACATTATATTTGATTTCTAATTAGACTATGTGACCTAAATGCAAGAATACAAAGGATGCAACGCAACAATTTTAAACCCAAATCAAAAGATTAAGATTAGATGAAAACAATATTGAATAGGAATAGAGTATGACTTTCACTAATGTAAGAAATAAAGACTAAAGAATGATTTGTTTTACTTTGCACCCAACAAAATGTGACTTTTAGAGAAAATTGAAGAAATAATGTTACCAATGAGAGATTTACTGAAGATTTAAGAAAGGAAACAATCAGAAACACAATCCTAAATGAATGTAAGGAACCCACAAATGAAGAGGGTCCCACTGGGCATGCCAAAATATTTCAAAAAATCGTAGTATCATATGACAAAACAATTTAAAAGGTGAAGGTAGGTTATGTGATGAATACCTGGGGGTCATGAAGAGGTTGTGCACCGTTGTTGAAGACCAAGCCAATTGTAGAGCATTCCTTTTTTTCTTATAAGGACTACCTAAAAATTAAAACAAGACCACAAAATAGAATTAATAGGATAGGTCAGTGGATTGCCTAACGTGAGCTAGATCCGGGAAGCAGGGTGCTTCCTCGAAGGGTCTCAATCCACATCTTAACAAAAATTAATGTTGATAAATGTCATGAAATAGAAAGTCCTATTGTAGTTATATGATTCAAGTATCTCACACAACACAATAATCTAAATCTAATCTAAATGAAAAATATAATATTAAATCTAGGAGAATGGTCAATTGTCAAGGTCTATAGGTACAACAAGGGGTAGAAAGAAGGTTTGAGTGAAGTATTGTGAGGTTTTAGAGAGTTCTGGGTGGAGGAATGAGCATGCTAGTTTGAGTGGAAAATTCCAGACACAGAGACCAATGTCAATTAGGGAATTGATGCCACTCACTGGTTATGGTTGAGATCCATTGGGTAAACGATAACGGTAGGGGGAATTTAGTTTCAAAGGTAGAAATAATGTTGATTTGGGATCTCTATGATTTCACATAGTATTGGGAGGTGTTAGGTAGGGTGTAGGAATTTAGGTGAAGACTCAAAAGGGGTAGAAGGGGCGGTTGAAAGGGGGGAGTGGTTTGGGTTGGTAGGTCATCAGGTGAATGTGCTACAAAAGGTATTTGAGAGAGTAAGGAGGTGATTACAAAAATATAAAGTATTTAAAACCAAAAGCTAATGAAATCAATAACCTATTTAAGAATACTTATCAAATATCTAGGGATTGGTAGAAGGTGGTGGTTGGTGGGTGTATGTAGGAGATATGAGATGAGATCTAGTGTCATGGCAGCAAAGGATAAGTGCTTCTCCATGCAAATGGTTCAAGCATATGAATTCATAGATTAGTTTCTGGTGGAGAGTTTGATGCTTTGGTGCTCTATTGATCATCAGGGTGTTTATTGAATGCCAAATATGTAAGATCAAATAATTCCAACCCAAAAGGAATAACCCGAGAAAAGAATTGAAAATTATTATTTAAAGGAAGAGATAGTGGTTTCTTTACCGGCACTGGCCGAGGAATAACTGGCATCGGTTAGGGAGAAATAGTCTTATTTGCTAAAAATAACCTTTTCTCTCCCTTTTTGGCATTATTCCAGAATGGTTATGGGTTAGGAGTCTTTATTCTTGTTAAATCACACGTGAAATTAGTGGGAAAGGTAGTTGACAATTAATATTAGGTTTAGAAGAAGTTTTAGTTGGTTGGGGGGAGTGATGACTCAGTCTTAGTTATCAAATGAGCTTGGAATGGATCTAAGGTGAGGTGGAGTGGTGAGGTAATAATTAATCTAATATAGGTAATTATATTAATAAAAATATGTTAAAGGGGTCATGGTAAGGGGTTATGTAATAAAATGGGACGTAGAGGGTGTTGTCCCTATTTTGGTTGTCTACATTAGGAAATCGGTAACAGAATGGGGTGTCAGAAAGGATGAACATGACAATAATGGAATGATCTAGGAGCATGAGGTTACATGTGGGATTGACTCTTTATTTTTGGGAAGAAGTAGTGAGCACAATTATGTACTTGCTAAATAGAGGACCCTCAATTGCCTTGGATGGAGGATAAATGAGGAGGCTTGGTATGGTAAGAAGGTTGATTATTCATTTCTTATATTATTTGGATATGAGGTGTATGTCCATATTTAAAAGGATGATAGGACCAAATTAGAGTCTAAATAAGATAAATGCACTTTCATTTGTTATGGTGGTGATGAATTTGTATATAAATATTGGAGTATTAAGGACAAGAAAATCATTCAATCTAGGGATGTGGTCTTTAATGAGAAAGTTATGTATAAGCAACACTTGTGGGAAAACAAGGAAGAATCCAAGAAAGATTATGTAGTACTAGAGGATCTTCCAGATGGGAAAGTGACACATGAATTAGTTCAGGAACTTACTCAACCGGAACCCCAAACTCGTATATTGAGTAAGTGTTCTAGGGTAAGAAGGGAACCGGAAAAATTATCTCCTTCTTTTAATTATTTATTACTCGCTAACAATGGATAGTCAGAGATCTTTGATGAAGAAATGTAGGTAGATGACAAGAAACAGTGGGAATAAGCCATGGATGAGGAGCATCAGTCTATTATAGAGAACTAGACTTGAAATTTGGTGAAGCTACTCAAAGGAAAAAGAGAATTTCAAAACAAGTGGGTTTATAACATCAAAGATGAATAAAGAGACAAGAAAAGATAAAAGGCCTGGTAGGTGGTCAAAAGTTTGCATAGAAAAAAGGTATAGGTTTTGATGAAAATTTTTCTCCAGTTGTAAAAATGACTTCTATTAGAACTATTCTAAGAATAGTGGCAACATAAGACTTGTACTTAAAGCAGCTAGATGTAAAGACTACATTTCTTCTTGGTGATTATGAGGAGGATATATATATGTAATAGCGAGAGGGCTATGAGGTCAAAGGTAAGAGAAGATGGTGTGCAAATTGAAGAAGATCTTGTATGGCCTGAAAAAATCTCCACAACAATGGTATGATAAATTTCATAACTTCATGATGGAGAAGTGTTAATTTAGATTCCAATTTGACGATTGTGTGTATATAAAGAAATTTTAGGATGGCATTTATATTATTTTGTTCTTGTATGTGTATGACATATTGGTTGTAGGTAAAAAAATGTAGGAAATAAAATTACTCAAGAAGAAGATAACTGAATCCTTTGCTATGAAGGATTTGAGGAAAGCCAAACAAATCCTTGGTATGAGTATATCTTGGGATAGGAAGGAGAGAAATTTGTATTTGTATTATAAAGAGTACATCAAAAGGTTCTTAGAAAGGTTTAGTATACATGATGTTAAACCAGTTATTCCTTTGGCATGCCACTTTAAATTATCAAAGGAGTAGTTTCCCAAGACCGAGGAGGATATATATCATATGTCTAAGGTACCTTTCTCATTAGCAGTTAACAATTTTATGTATGTCATGGTATGCACTAGGCTAGATATACCCATGTAATGAGAGTGGTGAGAAGGTTTATGAGTTATCCAAGTAGATAGCACTGAAAGGTGGTAAAGTGGATCCTTCGGTATTTTATAGGGACTATGGTGTTATATTTGTGCTATGGTGGATTAGATAGCACTTTAGGTGGTTATGTATATTTTATTCAATCTCAATCATGTTCTTTAGATCAAGTATGTTTTTTAATATATTTTTGATAAATATAGCTATTTTGTGTGCTTCATATTGTTCTTGGTGCTTCAAAGTTCATTCTGAGTAGGGAAGAAGTATCAATTTGTTATAAATTTTGTGCCTTAGCCAATCAAAAGAGAAGATTCTATAGAAATGTTGGGGGACAGGTTTAATTGTCTTGTTGATTTGATTAAAAGCTTCAAACAGATGGGTGATCAAGACTATGTCAAAATATTTCATGAGGAACATGCAAATCAACAATAAAATGATCCAAACAGCTCCAAGAATCTGAAGCTATAAAGGCTCAAAAGCATGCAACCCAGCCACGAAGTAATAAAGATGCAAGATTGGTTAAAATTTTTAGTTAAAATGGACTTAGCCTTTTTTACAAATCTTGCGATGTTTAAAATGACTTCTAATTTCCTCCTTCCAAAATCACTTCATTGTTGGTATTTGAAAACCCATGGAATACTAAGTTTAAAAGAATTGGCGGGTTACTTTCAAAAGGTCGATAGACATTTATTTAGCTATTAAATATCTAAACAGCCAAGAAATTCAAAAAATTTGGAAGGACACATGGAAGAATTCCAACTTTTTCCATAGCCAAAGCATTCCCTGGACATCTAGTCCACAGAATAAACTGAGTTTCATTAAGGTTTTGCATCTGGGAAAGATTGAAAATTCAATGGTACACGTGGAAAAAATCTAGATGGGAAAATAAGTGTATATCAAAGGCTAAGAGGTGGACACATGTCGACATTCCATCAAAACCTAAAGTAGATACACCTAGAAGATGTGAAATTCACAAGATTAAGCTACAATGAAGATCTGTCAGGTTCGAGAAACTTTCAGGTGGAAAATTAACGGTCAAGGGACATACATGTGTCGCCAGTCTGACGAAATTCAAAGTAGATGAGCCTAGCGGACCTCAAATTTGTAGAATAAATCAAGTTTCATAAAGGCTTCATGTTCGGGAAAGGTTGAAAAATCAAAGGTATATTCGGTGAAAATCTAGATGAGGCAAGCAGATTAGGTCCAATGATAAGAGGTGGAAACATATCGGCATTCCATCAAAACCTCAAGTTGACGCACCCAGTAGATGTGAAAGTCCCAGATTAAGATACAATGAAATATCTTTTGGTTCTAGGAAACAATAAGGTAGAAGATTAATAGTCAAGGAACATACATGTGTCACCATTCTAGAAGACTTCAAAATAGATGAGCCTAATGGACCTCGAGTCTGTCAAATCAACTGAATTTCAAAAGGTTTTGGGTCTAGGTGGTTTAACAAGTCAATGCACTATACGTGGAAACATTTTCATGAAACCACCGATGAAGTCCTAAATTGTGATGTATTATGGAACTTTTTTATTGGTTCATGCTTAACATTTTGAGAAGGCTAACAACGTAAAGGTGTGTGGAGCTATTTCATTAGTTTGTGCTTCGTGAAACTAACAAGGCCTTTATAAATAAAAGTAAATACAAAGAGAATGGAACTTTTCCATTGGCTCAATTTTCGCGGAAGGTAGTTAAGTAAAAGAACAATTTGAAAATGTGAAGGAACGTGGAATTTTCTTATTGGCTTACATTTTGTAAAGGAACTAACCTGCTTTCAAAGCCACATAATACATGTTGCAAAGGAAAATCAATTTACATGTAGGAAAATATAGTTCCTAATCCATTCAAAGGTTGTAACGTGTCACTCTCTTGTTCATCTTGACACTCAAAACATCAAATGGACATAAATTTCGATAAAGATCTTTGAATCATGTAAAATTGGAATCATTGGAAAGGTCTCCTTGAGATATTCAAGTTATCATCATTTGATTCAGGAATTAATGGTGTTTAGTGGGAGAAAATGAGAAAATAAAAATAAACTGATGCACCTAGAAATATCATCTAATTGTTTTTACGTATGTGGCAGTGAAGGAATGGAAACAATCTCAAAATTCTAATAGAAAATCAGATATTTTCAGTTAGAAAAGCTATATTCTCCTCTAATTAAAAATAATATTTCTTCATGAATAAGTACAAGATTCACTTTTTGTTTTCTGGGGAAAGATCAAATTATAAGAAGAAATTAAATTTGTATAAATATGGAGTCTTGTCATCATATAAATGAGGGGGTGTTCCAAGTTTTCTCTACTTCTAAAAAGGTTTGATATGTATAATTTTGAAATACGACATGTTTCCTTTATGAAATGCATACATATATCAATTTCCCAAGTTTTTGTATCAAGGTGGTTGCAATGTACAGTCATTGACAAACTTTGAGAGCATTCACTTGATGTTCCCTTCTTAATAAATTATAAATATCTGAAGGAAATATGTTTGCTTCTGAGTTTAAATTCTATGTTCTAGGTTTTGTATTTGGAATTGTTGATTGATGAGTTATCTTTTCTGATGCAATCTTATGTTTATTGTTTCTATTTTTCATACAATGGAGTTTTCCTTAATTTTTGTGCTTTGGTAATTACTTTAATATTTTATTGTAATAATTTAGTTTGCAATATTGGATTTAATTGTAACATCCTTACTATAACTATGTTGTGTTGATAGATTTTTGTTATCCTTTAAGTGTATCTTGGGAGTATGATGGATGAAAAAATAAAATATTAATTATAATTCTTGAAAAATATCTTGTGTTGGGTATTTTAGAGATTGGGATGAAAAAATAAAATATTAATTATAATTCTTCAAATATTCCTTTGTAGAAACTGTCACTACTTAATTCAATTTCTTGTGCTTCCTAGAATTGTAGGATGCTCTATGTATTAAATGATTTTTTGCAAATATTTTTTCATCTTATAATCTCCCCATTTTTAAATCAACATAAGTGATCCTACCCCATACTAACATCCATTCGTTACTTTTATCCTCTATCTATAAATGTCATTGAAAGTGACCTTTAGCTTTTATCAGGAGAATGCAAGAGCAACTGAATTCCACTGTCTATTATAACCTATGTTTGGTAAGGTAAGAATATGCAAAATTTTGTGTGATAAATCATGAAAGAGAAGTGTTATTTCCATGGCCATGTTTATCCTAGATTGATCCATCCTCTAAACAAATGCAGGGAATAAAGACTTCATCTCCTCATCTATAAATTAGGTCTACACACCTTCCCCAAGTTCAAGAAAGGACTAGAAGTATTAGGAATAGGTCATCCCCTTTGTATGTTCCCCTCAATCAACCTAAGGCTTAACCCTAAGGAAAGTGTTAGACCCCTCCCCGACTACAAAATGACCTATCACATAGTATACCAATATTCCATGAAATTCACCCCTTTTTTCCCTTAAAGAGAATTGTTTTCAATCCACCACAAGGGTGCATATTTGAGGACTAACATGCCTCTATTTCCGGGGACTGTTTATATAAGATTTATCTCATTGGATCAAATTTTGAGTTAAATTTTCTCAAGCTATATAAATTACTAGTAGTTCTTAGTATAAGTTGATAGGTAGACTAGATTTAAAAGTGTAAATTACCCATAAACATGCCTCTGGAGCCATTACCGAGGAGAATTTACTATAGGCAAGGTTCAACATGCATAAATTTATAGAGCTTTCCTAAAATTAGGTAAATAAAGACCATTATGACAATATTGTCTAAAAAATTTCTCATTATAAGTAGGATTTCCATAAAACCTGGCTCCTCTGGGAAAAATATGGGAAAATTCCTAAAGATATGCAAAACATGACCTCCTATTTTTTAAAGCTATCATTTCAAATATATTTTTGAGTTAATCTATACATATAAGGTACAAAGCCTTAGTGGCAGATCCGTCTTTCAAAGAAAAATTGGTATACTAGTGCAAAAAATCTTTTACACCTTGTTGATTTACTCTCCCCTTTGCGAAGATGGAAGGAAGAATATATTATTTCAAAGTTGATCCTACCAAAAGATTAATCCCAGAGCTAGAGGATACATAATCAAGAACGAACTAAATCTGGAAACCAGTGGGTGATCAAAAGTCAAAAGAAAAGATTGTTCAGCCTGCTACATTTGATCTACCTTTGGTGGAGGATTACTGTAGCACACCTGACATCTCTTATTCAGGTAGTCCTCAAGGTAATTTACATTCATTATTCCAATAAGAGTTAACATATGTAAGTAACAAAGGTATTCTTCATCTCCCTTATTTCTTGACTCATAAGAATCAAGTATGTTGTGAAACTTAGTCCCTCAAGGATTTCCATTTTGAATATCATACTCATCTACCTCAAAGTTCCCTAGTTCTCCACCTTTTCAACCCTCCTTTTGAAAATCCTCCACCAAATAATATGGCACAACCTCCACCAAGGGCTCCTTTTTTAGTCACAACTTACAAACGAATAAGGTTTCTCGAAATGGTTAGCTATCCCAATGAGGTACCAAATGAAATTAGAAGTAGATTTCCTAGATTTCAAGGTAATAATGCCATAAGTGGAGATCAAAATATTATATTTTATCAAAATTTAATGGATTACTATGAATTACAACATGAATATGTTTATTTCAATTTATTCATACATACATTAGAAGAAGCTGTCAGGGAATGGTACAATTTTCTACCTATAAATTCAATTGATTCTTGGTTAGAAATGAAAAATACATTCAGACTCCAATATGATGATAGAACTAACCCTAGGTTTCTTTTATTAGAGTTTGAAAATATAAAAAATAATCCTAGTGACTGTGTATAATACTTTAACACTAGATTTAATAAAACTTTGACTAGATTTCCTATTAATGTAAGACCTAGTGATGATTCTTGCTTGATTAAGTACTTAGATGATTTTGATAAAAAGAAAGATTATTATGTAAGGGAAAAAATACTAGAGCCTTAAGGTAAGTTTTCTCTATGGATTTCCAGTTTGAGACCAATATTAAAGAATTTGGAAAGCCCCCAAACAGGGAAGGTGTCAAGTTAATTAATCCAGAGAAGCCATAGGAAACTAAGGCAATGGACTTAGAAGTAGTTAAAACTTTGGTTGTAGTATTCAAGGAGATATCATATAAGATTGATAAAGAGGAGAAAGGATTAGTTTCAAATCCTCAAGTTCAGCACCTATCCCAAGAACAAAATAGATTTGGGAATAATCCCAAAGGAGATCACTAGGTTAATGACAAAGGAAAAGGATAAGTGGGTTCAAAAAATAAGCAACAAGATTTTAGAAAAAATAAAGCAGTCCCAGATCCATTGACAACAAGGGTATCATTAGTAGAAAAATATTACATCATTGAATGGTGTGATAATTGTTTATTTCCACACTCCCCTTATGAGCAACTTGTTGGAGATGATGATGTTGTTGATGAAGTTGTTTTTGATGACATATGCATGATGGAATGTCCAAATTATTCAATTCCAGGAGCCACTTCAAATGATCTATTATATACTATAAATGTGGAGGAATTTTGGGCTTACACAAATAAGGTATTCTCCCTTCCATCTATTATTAATTTTGATATAGATATGGCACAATCATTTGAGATTCTAAATCATGACTTTGAATATTTGAGATATTTAATGATTAATAACTATGAAGGAAAAATCCCTTCTGAAGAGGATAGGCATCTATTAAAGAATGATGTGATTTCCCAAGAAAATGAGTATAACCTTAGGAGTAGGTAGGTAAAATGACCTACCCCTACTTCTAAACCAAAAATGCCTCTCTTGACCAACATCCCCAAAGATTTCCCCAAGAAAAGTATTCCTAATAAAGGTCCCTTTATCCCTTCAAATCCAAGCAATTCTATATCTGCCAAAGCAATAAGGGATAACATCCCATCAAAAAAGACAATCACCCTAGCCTCTAATATAGTCCTACCAAAGTATGCTATATGTGATATGGCTAAAATTATAAGTCAGATAAAAATCACCATCCATATTACAGAACTACTTAGAATTCTAGAATAAAGGAAAATACCATTTGAATACTTGGGTCTAAAAGATGATATCGTTGTCAACAAGAGATGTAAAAATAATGTGGTGAATTCGTCTTCCATAGATGAACCTGAAGTTGAGATAAAGGAAGAACCAGAGAACATGGAAGAACCCCTAGAAGTATGTTTAGGCATGTCCTTGGTAGAATCCCAATTAGATGTGGATCCTTTTTTTACTACTTTAATTGTCAATGGGCATCTTATTCGCAATTGTATGTTTGATTTAGGAGATTTGTGTAATATCATGCCTTTAGAGGTCATGAATGAATTAGACATCAATATAATATCTTTTGGGAGATGTTATGCCATGGATTCAAGAGATTTACATGTTGTTGGGTATGCTAGAGGTTTAGTAGTACAACCTATTACATATCTTGGAAATATTTAACTATGAATACAATTATAGTTGATTTCCCTACTAAATGGGGTATGTTGCTATTAAGAAAATGGGTTGCCAATGAAAGAGGCGGTGTTCATATGGATATATTTTATGCTTATATACCATTGCAAGGGAAGCTATTCAAATTTAATGGAGAAAATAAAATGCTCCATCTTATTACGGATCACATGAATGCCTCTTACGAGGTATTTTTCATTGACACATATTTAGGAAACCTCATAGGTAGTTCAGATTTTGAAGATCATTGTATGGATGCTAACTCATACCTTGAATATGTTAATGTCACTTGGATCATGAATTTTAATGGAGAATGTTCCAATGTTAGAAATGGATCTGGAATGGCTCTAAATTCTTCAAATCAGGTTTCTTATAACTTTTCTTTCAAATTGAATTTTGAATGTACTAATAACATTGTTGAATATAAGACATTACTCCTTAGCTTAAGATTTTCATGAAAACATCTAATTAAGAATGTTGTCGTCAAAGGAGATTCGTAATTAATTATAAATCAAGCCATGACCTTGTGTGCAACTAAGAATAAGAGGTTAAAACAATATAAGCATGTAGTTTGGGACTTCATAGGGTTATTTGATTCCTTAAATATCCTCTATCATGAAAGGGCTCATAATGTAGTAGATGATAAGTTATATTTCATAACATCAATTTATGAAAATGAGACAGTATCTCTTTATTGCCACTATGAAGTAAAAGTGCTAGTAGACCAGTAGTTCCTGACAACATTCAACATTAGCAGGTTTTTAAGGATGATGCTTAGATCCAAAGGTTTTTTACTTGTAAAGATGATTTTTTTAATCATCTCATTTAATTATAACCCATGGTGGAACTATGTAAAGGAAGGGATACACTCTTTGGAAAATATATAATTCAACTAAAGACAAATATTATTCCTAGAGGACTTGTCATCCTAGAATCAAATTTTGATAGTGCAGACTGAGTTGTGAACAAACATGTCTATGCATCAAGGGATGTTCAAAAATGTAACTTGGGAACTTCTCAAAGCCCAAGAAAGGTCTAGTTGGGGAGTAGCTTGAGAAAAGAAGAAAAACATGATTATACTAAGTTGTTAAAGAAATACCAAGATTTTTTAACATGGTATTATTCATAGCTAAAAGCTTACAAAGAAAAAATGTTTCAACATGAGATGCTATTGGTGCCTCAATCCAATCCCTTAAGATAGAAGTAAAGACCTATCAATGCCATCCTTACAACTAAGATGCAAGAATAATTGGTAAATCTAAGAGATGGTAGGATAATTCAACCCAATAGATACTCTTTATGGGTTGCCAACTTCTAAGTATTAGTTAGAAATAAAAAAGGTAATATAAGGATTTTTGTGGATTTTTGAAATCTAAATAAAGTATATCTTAAGGATAATTACCTATTTCCTAATATGGATAATATGTTACAAAAGGTAACATGATCATAGTTGCTATCTACATTGGATGGTTTCTCTGGATATAACCAAGTGGTGGTGAAATAATCAGAATAGTTCAAGACTACTTTCACTACCATGTGGGGAACATATGTCTATATTAGGATGTTGATAAGAAATGCAATATAAAAACACTGAATATTATAATATACAAATTGAATTCATCTTGGATTTTATATTCATCTAGAGATAGCTTCTTATACAAAGGCTTGATCCTATAATCTAGGAGTCAATTCTTATCACTTAGTCTTCCTTATATCTCTCTCCATGAATCTCTCAATCTTATCCCTAAGATCACTCACACTTCAAAATAGCTACGTGATTTTTTTATCACAACACACTCACACTAACTATATTATTAATATGAGTTATATAAAATCATTATTATTACTATTACAATTTATTAATAATGTTACACAATATATTTGTACCATTCACTCCCCTATCATTAACATTATTAATGTCTAATATACACTCCCCTAATGTTGACATGGTACAATATAACTCCTTTTTCTGCAATGTGTTACATGGGCTTGCCTCATAATCTAGATCAAAGAAAGGTGTGTAAACTTCCAACTGGTTGATTGTCTTGATACACATGAAAAAAACTATGCAAAGGAATGCATCCCACATTTACTCCATGAAAAGAATGCACTTGGAATTCCACTGGTGGATCATCTTCATAAAGAAGGAAGACAGTCAGAGGACCGCTACATTAGTAAAATTTTATCTACCTTTTTACATCTGTGGTTTTTTGGATCTACCACCAACCCTTTCCAAATATACGAGTGTTACAATAAACTTAGAGACATACTGTACAATGTTTTCTTCTCAGAGGTTACATATAGGAATTTCTCACACATTACAATTGAACAGGAATTTGACATCTGTTCTTATTTTCACAAAGGAAAATAAACACACAACTAAAAATATGCCACAACTTCATTGAGTGGCCCCGTCACTTGCGACTGGAGAGAGGTTGCTGATTTACCTCCTTCCTCCATTGGCTACATCCTTCACGAACATGTTGCTCAAAAATTACATACCTTACCCACACGTCGGATTCTATTGAAAATGTGTTTGTAAGGAAAATTTATTTTATTTTAATTTTTTTTTACAATATTTCCTTAACACTATTGAGTGACTATGACATAATGACTTCTTATTGTTTTATGATAAAGGACTATACTTTGAACATGTCTTTGAAAATTTTATAGACTATAAATATATTGGTAAAAAATTGAATGCTTATTAAAGACTGTGAAAAAAAACTTGATATCAGAACTTGCATATTACCACACCTTTGTAATTGAGATAACCATAATTTTGTATGTATTGAAGGTGATTTTACTCCTGTAACTTGTATTCTCCCCCTATTGTGTTATTATCCTCCACTAGTAAATGAATAGAAATGAATTTATTTGATCTACTCCAATGGTCATGAGATCCTCTGAAGCTGAGCCATGAGTTGATCTATCAACATAATAATCTTTGCATATATCTGTCATTCTAGATGGTCATTCTCAACTCCCACACTCTGTTTTCAATGAAATCCTCATGAAGCATACTGTTGAGAACTTAACTATACCAAATGTGGAAAATAATGCATGAGAATAGGACACATATTGGAAAGTGTAGGTTGTTAGATTAGAGGTATCTGGGCCTGCTCATGTAATGGGGATCGACTTGCAAATTAGTATAACCTTAGAACATGCATATCAATTTTTAAACCCATAATGGATTGTTAGCTATGCACAAAGGTTCACAATATCTAGGAGTAAGTCTGATTAAAGGATTTTAAATACAAGGAACACATGGACATGGATGGAATTAGATAGATGAACCTCCAATTTCTAGTTGTAAGACAATTTGTGTATGCATACGAATTTAACATACATTCTTCCACGATCTAATAGGTGTGAAATGGTTGAAACTTATATGAAACCACTAATTAAACTAATCCAAAATAATTCCACAAGACAAATCAATGAATGCAAAGATACTTACTTCCACACATGCACAAATTAGGCTGAGATGTTTTGAGTTAGCGAGGAGAGCTCAGAATACCACTAAATGGAAAGTGAGAGAAAACAAAAAAACATTTCTGCCTGATTTATAACCATAAATGCATTTTGGATCACCTTTTCCCTCGTAGATCTGACAATGGGGCATGTTGAACGAAGAATAAATTTGAAAGCAAAGCGAGATCTTAGAAATGCACGATCGGAAAGAGTTGATAAATGGATCACAAATTTTTAATATATTCCAAACAAAAAAAATATGCACTAGACTCTCATGGAAAACACTCTACTATGATATTCATCTGCTGCGAGCTCACTATTATTTCTCCATTATATGGATCAGAACCTACTCTAATACTAGTGATAAGAACCGTAATATAAAAATACTGAATATTATAATATGTAAATTGAATTCATCAGGGATTTTTTATTCATCTAGACATAGATTCTTATACAAATTCTTGATCCTATAATCTAGGAGTCAAGTCTTATCAATAAGTATTCCTTATATCTCTCTCCATGAATCTCTCAAGATTATCCCTAGGATCACTCACACTCCAAAATAGCTACGTGAGTTTTTTTTCACAACACACTCACACTAACTATATTATTAATATGAGTTATATAAACTCATTATTATTAATATTACAATATATTAATAATGTTACACAATATATTTGTAATAGATGCCTTTTGGACTGATGAATTCTGGTGCAACCTTCCAAAGAGCCATGGATGTGGCCTTTTCTGGTTTCATAAATTATTTCATAGTCAGTGTATCAGGATGATATAACTATTGTCTCCAAGAAAAGAGATGATCAGTTGGGACACCTTGAGAAGGTATTAATCAGATGTAGAGAGTATGCAATTTCATTAAATCCTAAGAAATGTCACTTTGAAGGTGCAAAAGGAAAAATTATTGGGACATATAGTGTCTTAGGAAGGAGTTATGATAGATCCTGAAAGGGTGGAGGCAATTGATAAAGTCCCATATCCCTATGTCTAAAAAGGGTATCCAATCCTATTTCTGGACAGGTAAACTTTGTAAGGAGGTTCATCTCCAATTTTGTTAATATTACTAATTCCCGTCATAAGTATGCTGAAAAAGGATCAAGTCATCAAGTGGGAAGAAAGTGTTTTTCAAGAATTTAAAGGAATAAAGGAGGCACTTAAGATTTCCCCCATCTTAACCCGTACTTGATTATAAGAAAGCATTTCAGCCAGTATTTATTATAATAAAGCATTTGAGATGTTTTATTTTTCCTCTAAAGAATACAATTTCTTCTGTGTTGTTACATAGAAGGATGAAGAGGGGCATGAAAATCCCATTACATTTTTTAGTAAAGAATTTATCAAGGACCATTGAGTTGAAGTACTCCATCATGGAAAAACAAGATTTTGTCCTCGGTGAAAGGCCACTAAAATCTTCAGACCCTATACTCCGAGCTCCTAAAGTTATAGCTTATGTACCCCACACAATAGTGAAGGATAATCTTGTACTCAGAAATGGAAATGTCTAGTAAAATATGCCACTGGGTTCAACAAGATTCAAGGAATATGACGTGGAGATTCAAACCACAAAACTGATTTGAGGATTAGAGCTTAGCAAGGTTGATGGCAGAGAGCAATCTGTAAGTGGTTGAGATACACAATGTTGAAGAAGATGGGCCACACCCTCATGAAAAGGTGTGCACTTTAGTTTGGTATAAAGATATAGTATATTACTTGATGAACTTGAATTTCCCTATGCACTTAGACAAGAATCAAAGGAGGACACTCAAGCTGGTTTCCCAAAAGTATATTTTGACTGATCATGGACTGACCTGGAAGAATCCAAAAGGATTTTATGCTAAGATGTATCACTAAAGAAGAGGCAACTAAGAATAATTGTAGAATTTCATGGAGGAATATGTGGAGGCCATTCTTGCTGGGAGAAGTTACTACTCATAAGAAATTTAAGGGAAGAATATTGGTGGCCTTCAGTTGTTCAAAGATGTTGCCTTTTTGGCTTCGAAAGATGCGAGAGTTGTCAATGTTTTTATGAGAAGACTGAAAGACTCTATGGGGCCTTACCCCTGCAACCATGTGTCTGTGGAAGCTCCATTCAAACAAAGGGGATTGAATTTTATTGGTGAGATATTAGACTCTTTGATTGTCTGGTCATAAGTGGATATTAGTAGCCATTGATTACTTTACCAAATGGGTTGAATCCATTCTTACCACTAGGAAGGTAACTCATCAAGTAGTCATGAATTTTGTTCTCAATAACATAATCTGTAGATTTGGGGTTCCCTGCCAAGATAGTTACTTGACAATGCCATAAGATTTTCAGAGCCAAACCATTGACAAAAATGTTATAAGAAGTATAGAATAAATTTGGCTTATGCATCAAATTATAATCCTCAAGGAAATGGCCAAGCAGAATCAAGCAATAATGAACCTGCTTAAGATCCTCAGAAGAAAACTAGAGACAAATAAAAAGAAATGGGGTGAGACAACTCAAGTTTTCACTATGTGCAGACAAAGTTACCACCAAGGGGTATACTCAGAAAGAGACCTTTTGAACTAGTTTATGGAGTTCAAGCTCTTTTGCCCCTGCATTTAAAAATTTCCTTTTTACTCAGCTCATGTAGCAGTTTTAAGGATGGAGAAGAGGTGAGTCCATATGAAACAAGGATCAATCAAATTATGGAACTGGATGAGGAAAGAATAGAGTCCCATCAAAAAAATGTAAAGTTCAGATAAAAAGTAAAGAAAATATTTGACAAGAAGGTCACTCCAAGAGCTTTCAGTGTTGGATACTTAGTCCTGTTATGGGACAACATACATGAAGATAAGGGAAAACATGGAAAATTTGATGCCCTATGGATGGGACCATATTCTATTAATATCAGGACTGGAGAACATACTTTATTTATGAAAGACTTAGAAGGACATGCTTGTTGGAGTTACCTGTCGATGGAAGGCATCCCAAACATTTCTTGGAATAAGCCAGAAGGGTTAGGTGATCAATTTATATTTCTCAAGTGTGTTGTTGTAGACACCTAAAATATGCTTAAACTTAGCATTTCATCCAATTTAGTCAATTAACTGATACTACAGTGATAAGGTTTTAAGACATGGTAGTATTCTAGCTCCATGAATCTCATGATGCCCATTTACGACAATCCTTCTTGGTCGTTATTCCTCCTATAAATCATTACCCAATTTGGATTAATATCATCTCTTATTAGCTAAACATTATTCCTTTTGGCATCCATTTAGGCGGTCTCCCTAGTTCTCTGAGTAGGAGCCACTTCTATTGAGCTCAATCCTAGTTCTATCTATCAAAAGTCACGTATTGGTTTTATCCAGTTTTCTCCATAACTCTAAATGAGTATCTAATAACTGTGCTAATCATATTACTAACTCATGCCTCAAAGTCAATCTTAACTAAGCCTAAAACATGTTTATCCTAATCTAATGTTATAAATTTCATGCTTTAGTCCCAAATGCACCCAAATTCTAAGACTCTCCCAAGTGGAAAACTATAAATAGAAGGGTCAGCCCCTCCGATGGTCAGACTAACAACTTTACTCTCAAAACACTTTGGACAAGGCATTAAGTGAACCATACTGTGATAGCTTTAAGCTATAGAACATTTGGATCTTGGCCATAAATCAACATTGTTAATTAGCTCCTCCATCTTGCATCCATCCATCTCCAAGCTATAATTACGCTCAAGGGAATGATCTAAATCTTGGCCATGTAGCCATAAAGCTTGGAGAGATCTAATTCACTATGTTCGGTTAACATGGACTAATCACATAATTTGAAAATGCTTAGGAAATCTAAACTAGGCCATCAATTTTAATAAGCTTTCATAGAGTAGAGAGTAGTATACATGTTAGTTTTTGTCAGACCTGTGGGATACTAATGCTTTAAAAGAATTGTAAGTTTACTCTTCATTTAGCTCTAATATGATGGTACATGGTTGAGTTAGCAAAGCTTTGAGGTTCTTTAGCCCCACTCCAGTAGATTATTGCAACTTTCCATTGCACACAGTTGTTTTTCATTTTGGTGCCTTTGTTCATGTCATCAAAATTTCCCCTTTTGTGCTGTGGTCTATGGAATGATCCAAGTTTCGAGATATGGCAGTATTTTGGTGTCCAATGTAATCTTATATTTTCAGATTATAGGTCATGCAGTGAAAAGATCCACATGGGAATCCTTACCTAGATGGAATTCTAGGCATCTGGTCACATGTCTGGTGTTCTTGTGACAACCTCACAGTAGGTGCCCATCCCCAAGCAGGAGCCACTGTTGGTGCTCATTCAAGTTCCTTGGATCAAGCTATAATGAAATTTATGTCTAGAATCTGGGAAGATAGCCAAGCATGTTATTAACGGTCAAGTGAACTTACATGTGTGCTCCATTCCAGTGAGCTTCAAAGTTCAATATGAGCCTAAAGAAAAATGACCTCAATTCCACGAAAGAAATTTCGTTCCTTGTCAAGATAAAAGAAGGGATTCAGTTGAAATGATAGAGGATTGGTTTAATGGATTGGTTAGTAGAACATGTGGTGAAAAGCTTCATACTTGTGGGTCAAGTAGCGTAGATCAAAGGCTAAGTGATGGACACATATCGACATTCTGTCAAAACCTCAAACAAATTTTCCCAATAGATGTGAAAGTTCCAAATTAAGCTACAATGAAATTTCTTTCAAGTATGAGAAATATCCAGGAAGAATATTAACGGTAAAGGAATATACACGTGTCACCATTACATCAAACATAAAATTAGATGAGCCTAACAGACTTCAAGTCCATGAAATCAATTGAATTTCAAAAGGTTTCAAGTCCGGTGATGTGAAATTGATAGCTTATCTAACATAAATAAGCATCAATTACATTATATAATTGTACAAATCAATAAGAGACAATGTTGCAAAATGAAGATAATAACATAAACATAAAATTAGAGCACAAATATATAATAAACACGCTATATTATTGATTGAATAATTTTGTAGCTAATTACATGGTGAGATAACTTACAATTTATAGCCTTTCCATTTCCTATAAACAAAGAGATAAGGCTTACCAATATCATCCCACTAATCTCTCCTATGATCACTCACCAGGATTCTCTCATATATCCCACCAATATCTCCACACAATAATCTATGTGAGTTGTTTATTAAAAAAAAAGGTCACAACTAATATACTATCCTATATTATTAATAATGAGTTGTTTTATGACTCATATTAATAATATTACAATATTTTATTTTTCTCACACAAATATGATATTAATATAACAATATTAATATCTTACTAACACACTAACCTAGTAATGTAATATATGAATACTACATTTAACTATTACAAACAATAATTTGAGCTCTAATCCAAGGAAAATTCCTAGCATCTGAGTGGTGTGACGAGTGAAGGATATATATGTGGTAGTATTTCTGTGGAACCAACAATAAAATCCAAAATTGCAAAGTATCATGAAACTTTTTGATTGGCCCATGATTCACATTCTGACAAGGTTATCAATAGTGTAAATTATGAGAAGCGTGGAGCTTTCTGCATTGGCTCATGCTTTGAACGGGGACTCAGTCAAGGCCTTTATCAAACAATATGAATTGTGAAAGAGTCATGGAGATTTCTCATTGGCTTCATGTTTCATGGGGATCAATCAAGTTTATCAAAAAAACTGACATTGCGAAGAGCGTAGAGATTTTTCATTGGCTCACGTTTCGCGGAAAACAATCACGTAAAATGAACAATTTGAGAAGGTGAAGGATGCATGACATTTTCTTATTGGCTCACATTTCGTGAAGGAACTATGCCTGTGCGCAAAGCCACATAATGCACATGGAAAAGGAAAATGCACCCGTGGAATGTAGGAAAGATAAATTTCCCGAGGCCAATCAAATGTTATCAATGTGTCATTCTCCTGGTTCATCTCGACACACAAAAATTGAAATGGACTATAAATTTCGATCCAGAGCTCCAAATCACACAAAATTAGACCTCTTTGGAAAGGTTTCCTCGATAGCCCTTCAAGTTGGAATCATTTGATTTAAGAATTTAATGTAAATTTGGTGGGAGAAAAGGAGAAAATAAGGGATAAGACAGTGACACACCTGGTAGTATCAGCTAACTGTCTTTGCATATGTGGCAGTGAAGGCATGGAATCGATCCTAAAATACTAACAAAAAATTGGATATTTTCAGCCCGACAAGTTATATTCCTGATCTAGTTAAGAAATCTATTTCTTTATAAACAAGGTGGTGATTCACTTGCTATGTTATGGGAGGGAAAATCGAATTGTAAGAACTCATCAAATTTGTATAAATATGGGGACTTGTCCTCATCTTAAAGAGGGGTGTTAGTTTTGTATAGTTCTGAAAAAAGGTCGAGAGATATCAATTGTGCAAATACTACATGTTTCCGTATGTGAAATGCATATTGATTTCAGTTTCCCATACTTCTGTGTCATGGTGGTTGCAAGGTGGTACAACCATTGTTCATAAATTCTGAGAGCATTTGCTTTATGTTCCCTTGTTAAGAAAGTCAATACCCTGAGATATGTCCACTTTTGAGTTTAATTGTCTATGCTCTAGGTTTTGTATTTAAAATTGCTGATTGATGAGTTATATTTTTTACTGCAGTCTTGTATTTGCTGTTTCTCATTGTCTGTATATTAGATCAATCCTCAATGGTTGTGCTTTGGTTATTAGTTCGATATTGTGTTGTGAGCATTTACTTTGCAATATTGGACATAATTATAAAATCCTTACTGTAAGCCATTTTGTCGTTTAGTAGAATTTTGTTATCCTTTGAGTGTATCTTGAGTGCATACGAGAGTAGAAGCAGTAAAATACTTGATTATAATGCTATGCATACGAGCTTTTGTGTCAGGTATTTTAGAGATTGAGCTGGAAAATTTCATCTGTTGAGTATCAATGAATGCAAATCTTGCTTTGTAGAAACCATCACTACTTAATCCAAACTTTTGTGCTTCCCAGAATTGTAGGATGCTCTGAGTGTTAAATGCTTTGTTGTAAATAGTTTGACATCCTATAATCCCCCCACTTTTATATCTACATAACTGATCCTACCCCACACTAAATCACATTCGTATCTTTTCTACACTGTCTCTAAATATCATTGAAAGTGTCCTTATATTTTATCAGGAGAATGCAAGAGCAACCAAATTCCACTATATATAGTAACCTATGTCTGGTAAGGTTAGTGTATGTAACATTTTATGTGATAACCTATGAGATTGAAGTGTGGTGTCCAAAAACATGTTTAACCTAGACTAATCCATCCTCTACAGAAATTAAGGGAACAAATACTTCATCTCCTCCTCTACAATTCAGATTACCCCTCAGGTCCTCTCATCCTGGTTCAAGGCATGAACAAAAGTAGCAAGATGATGAGTTGATTAAACCATGTGTATAAATAACTCATATTTTGTATAGTTTTAAGCCATAGAAGCTATGGCATTGTATCTCCCTATCATACTATTGAACATTATCACTTTAAATTGAGATTATTGGCATAATACTGATTAATTAAGTTATTACTAGTTAACTTTATTTTGTGGTATTTTGAGTATGAATTTATTCTTAGGGTTGTAATAAGTTGTTTGAATGATGCTTTGCATGATTCCACTCTTTTTTGTAAGAAAATTTTTATATGTAGCAAAATTTATGCAGCAAAGGACCCATCTGCAACAACTCATATGTAGCCAAAGGGAATAACCTGCAGCCAAGGGACCCATCCACAAAAACTTATCCACATCCAAAGGGAATCAACTACAGCCAAAGGACCTATCCAAAGCAACCTATCTAAAGCCAAAGAAGACCACATATGACAAATGAGTCGTGATTATGTAGATATCTTAGAACATGAGGGATGACACTCCAAGTTCGTACGTGTTGCGGAAGAGGCAGTTACAAATTGGAACATGAGAACGGGTGATAACTCAGTAATAGATCTGATTATTCATTCCAACTAAATGAGGAGCTAATTGATTGAATTTGTGAGTTAAGAACTAATTGATTGAACTGATCAATTACTTAAGTTATGTGTTTTACATCTAAACACCAATTGATTAATTTTTTTTCATGCATCAAATATCCAGATGATGCTTTACTTGATTTTTTTAAACTCATAGTCGAACTCTGCTTCTCACATTCTGCTGTAGACAAGGAATATGAAAGATAAGGATTAATTTTAGGAATGTATAAAATGTAAATATCTAAGTAGAGAATTTGAATAGAGGATACGCAGATACAAAAGTTGATTTTCTCCTAAATGTGATCTTAATGTCAATTCAATAAAGAATCTAAGTTTTGTTCAGTAGCTTCTAGGTACAAGCCTTAGGAGGTATTAACACCCAAGGAAGGACCCACTTGTGGTGTGCTAACCCCCTCCATATTTTTTTTCTTTGTTTTATTGTATGGATAGATTAAAAATCAATTCATTACTTTATCTGTATTCTAAATTTACAAGCTTTGTTTTAGTTATAGTATTTGGAATCTATTTACTTTTAGTCTGAGTTTAGTTTTTTTTCAACATTATACTTTCAATATTTTTTATTATAAGTATAGTAGTGAAAACTATTTCCTATCCATACATAATAAATGATTTGTAAGTGTGCATACAACACTAGCATTATTGAAAGTTTATGTCCCTTGGTTTGCTAATTAAATGACTATAGATTAATGAACATCAGATTAATTATTGCAAGTTAATTTACACCATCATTTTTGGCTTCATTTTTAGGGATAGATTAGGTTTAGGAAATTTCACCTCCACCCCCCACTAATTCCCATTGATTGAGTTGAGTTAGTTGATGCATGCATCATCCAAGGGAAGCCCACGGTATATTTTTACCCAATCCACAAGTAACACAAATCTCTTCATACAATTCTGATAATTCTGAAGAAGACAGACTTTCCTCTGTACAAGGTTTTCTATTAGAAGGTCCCTTTCCAAGTGAAATTTTTGAAGCTGCTCCTGATTAGCCAGACATGGAAAAATAAGTGAACCAAAATTTTTAAGATAGGGAAACTAACTTTGAGTTTCCCATTTCTAACAATGATGAGGTTTCTACTATGAAGAATATTTTTCTCTCTACCTTTCCTAACTTTCATAGATCCATAAATAAAGAGCCATATGCCCTTTTGTTCAATTTTGATGTTCTATACAAGAGCTATGATTATACCATTGATGCACATAAACTAAAGCTATTCCCAGCTAGACTAAAGGATGTAGCCTTGAGATGTTTCATGGGTTTAGGGAGAGATGTCATTACCACCTAGGCACAAATGAAGGAGAAGTTTCTCACTAAGTACTAGGACTATTGCAGGCTGAGTAGCATAGGAGGTGATGAAATATATAAGATGGCACATAAGTGAGGATGAACCATTGGAAAACTATCTAGAAATATTCATGTTCTGTGTTCAGAAGACAAGGCACACAAGACTACCTCCTGAATCTCTCAAATTACTCTTTTTGAAGGGAATCAATGAGGAAGACATGGATGCTCTAGATCTAATAGGATTTGGACACATTTCAAAAGATACCTTTGAGGAGATTTTTGAAGCCTATAGGAATTACTCTAGATCCATCATGAAGAGAATAATAAATGTAAGATCAAGAGGTGGATCAACTACCAAAACAATTGGGGACATATCCAAGTCAAATATTGTCAACATGTTCAAGAACATGAAGCAGGATATTGTGAATGACATGGCCACTCAAATAGATGTTGTTCATGCCAAGAATAAAAGACAAGATGAAGAGGAAACACTTACAAAATTCTTCCATGCATGTAGAAGGAATAAATATGACTTCAAATGTAGAGGATTGATAAGTATTGTACAAGAAAGGGAGGCTTCACTGAATTCAAGATGTTGTAGACAGAGGATGGAAAATATTCTATGTTTCTCAAAGAAAACCAGTGGCCTCCAAGATAAGTAGGTATGTCATAAAACCATGTGTCATCATTTCATAATTGGGCTAGTAATCAATATATGTAACCCCCACCTTGGGATAATCCTGCAACAAGGTTGGGCTCCATACCCTAGCCAATACTAGCAACAATGAAACCTCAATTTTTAGGCCAAAAACAATGGAAACAACCCCCTTCTTCATGGGAGAATCCTTGGAGAGGATGGTAAAAATGGAAACAACCCACCTCCTAATTACCAACAATCTTACCATTAACCTCCTTATCTAGTAAAAAACTCTAATGTCAAATCCCCAACCTAGCTCTCAACCAAAAACAACCCAACTACTAGCTCAACCAACACCTAACCCCAACAATAAAGATGCTCAGCTAGCCTAATTCACTGAACCATCTCAATACCCTACCTATTTTTTTGATGTTAATAACATTAATCTATCACTTAGGAAGATCACTTCCTCCACCCAAGTTTATCGACCATTAGAGATATTACAGATGAACCAAAGTTGTCTGCAAACTGAGTCCGCAACAAAGTGAGAACACATGTTACAAGTTGATTTGTAGAAACTTGAATAGAGTTACACTAATGGTAAAGTGCAACCTAATGAACCACCATTTCCATATAGATTATAAGAAAATAAGACTGACCTCAAATCAGAATATGATTCTGAGTTTTGTCAATCAACTAAGAGATATTTTTGTCAAAATTCCTCTTATTCAATCCATCAAGGATGTTACCATCTACAACAAGTTTTTTAAGGATATCTATGCATTAAAAAACTAAGTATAAAGAGAAATGATCCATCCATTATACAAGTTTATTGGACAATTGGCTGATAATTATGCTTGAAAATTCAGTTTTACCTAAGTACATATATCCATGAATTCCTTTGGTAAACGTTACAATTAATGACACAACAATAAAGAACACTCTGAGTTGACTTCGAGGCATCCATTAATGTCATGAACAAGAAAATTATGGATGATCTAAAATTATAAGGACTAAGTCTAACCAGCTACAGTCTTACAACTTGCAGATAGATCAATAGTGAGACCTGAAGGAGTAATTAAGGGCATAGTTGTGGTGGTAGACTCTTGGGAATACTTGCTGACTTTATTGTTCTATAACCAAAAGATAGCTTAGGAGGATACCCTATCATCCTAGGAAGGTCATGGCTGGTCACTTCCGATGCATTAATAGGTTACAGGTATAAAAACATGATTATTTCTAATCGAAGTGGTACTAAAAAGATAATGCTTTATCCTCCTTCCCAACCATTGAATGATGAATATAAGACAATTTGGGTAGAAGAACCAGAAGTAGATCAAAACTTTGTATAATAGATCTCAGGATGTTAGATAAGTATTGTACAATTTAAGGAAAATAATAAGATGTTGTTCTCTCTAATTTCTTTCATAATAACTATGGAATAAAAAAATAAGTGGATGATAGATTAAGGTGTTTAAAATTCCCCTTGAACCAAGTTATACCATAACAAAGCATCATGGACATTCCTGGTAATAATTTGTAATCTTCATAAACTTCTTCCCCATGATTTCATACTGAATTCTATAAGAAATAATGTTTATTCAATGATTTATCTCTCCAAGTAAGTGGAAATAACTCCAGGAAGGCTACTTAATGTAAACAAGATGTTAAGCATATAGAAAGAGAAATTTCTAATTACCCTTCTAAAAGCACATAAAGTAAAGTTTGTATGGGATTATGGTGACATGCATGGAATTTATCCTAAGTTTTGCACTCACAAGATTTATATCAAAGACATCTGTAAACCAATCAAGAAGCCACAAAGAAGAATGAACCCAATAGTAAGGGATATTGTAAAAGGAGATTTGAATAAATTACTTGATGTTGGATTTATATATCCAATATTTGAAAGAAAATAGGTGTCACCCCTTGTAATTGTGCCAAATAAGAATGGAAAATGGAGGATCTATGTAGATTACAGAGAGTTGAATGCAACAACAAAGAAAGATGATTTTCCACTTCCTTTCATTAATTAAGTACTTGACACTTTGGCTGGTAAGAAAGTCTTTTTATTTTCTTGATGGATATAGTGGATATAATCAAATTCACATTGCACCATAAGTATCAAGACAAAACTACCCTCACATGCCCATGGGGAACATTCACATATTCAGTTCTTCCATTTGGATTATATGATGCACCTGCTACATTCTAGAGGGTAGTCTTGAGCATATTTTTAGATCTAACAAATGATTGCATGGAGGTATACATGTGATGATTTCATAGTACATGGAAACACTTTTGAAGAAGCCATGAAAAATATAGAAAAATTCTTGAAGAGACGCAAAGAGCACAATACTTCCTTAAGTAACTAAAAATTCTACATGATGATGTCTGAAGGTATAGTTTCGGGGCACCATATTTCTTCTGATGGAATTCAAGTTGACCCAGCCAATATATCTGTTATTATATATTCCAACACTAAGGAAGAAAAAACATGATAGGATATTTCTATGCCATGTTGGTTATTATAAGAGATTAATATAATATTTTATAAGATTGTAGTGTCATTGTTTGTAGTATTAGGAAAGGATGCTGTCCTTTAAGTGGATTGAAAAAATGTGAGACTGATTTCCAAAATTTGAAGCAAATGTTAACTATTGCTCTTGTATTAAGAGTACTTGATTGGAATATGTCATTCCATATCCATACGGATACATCATACCATGCCATTGGAGATGTATTAGGAAATAAGGATGGAGTTCTGAAGTTATGCAATGTTATTATGTTAACAAGAACTTGTAGCATTTTGAAATCAACTACAAGTAACAGAGAAATATTTTCTTGGCAGTTGTGTATGATATAAATATGTTTAGACACTACATCATAGGTTATCCATTGTTATTCACACTGACCATGTTGCAATAAAATATCTTATAAATAAACCTGTAATAAGTAGTAGAATCTGTTATGTTTGTGGAGTCTGTATTCATGTAGAGTTTGGTACACCTTCCATGTGTTACACTTGGATATTTTTACGGTGGTCCCACTCACTAGTGAGTGGTTCAAGGGAGTTCGGGGGTGAAGCTCCCGAAGAAAATTTTAATGGGTGGTTTATTACTACTCATGGGTAATGGGTAACCATTATGGGTTGAATATTTGGGCCCATGGCTTTTCGGTTTCCATTGTTTTGTAAGACCGCCTATTCGGCTACCTATTGATGTACTTATAAATATATGGACATACAATAGGATATATATTAGTGTGAATTATGTGAAGGTGAATAGTGTGTATGTTAGTGCGAATTCGGGACTTTGTTGAGCATAGCTCCAACTCAAGATATGATTATTGTAATTGTGAATACTGTTGGCTTGTAATAAAATCTGAGAAAATGTTATCTTGGTGGATGTAGCCCACATTGGATGAACCACTAAATATTTTCTTTGTGTTGTGCATATTTCATTTCTGTAATTCTATTCATACTTCTTATGCTATTGTGATTCTAAGGAATTATTCTGATTAGATTCTATTAATTCCTAACAGAATCATCATATGGTTTCTCCTTCGACAATATTTTGATATCACGATATTGGAAAAACTTGACAAGGATAACGTGGTAGAATATTTCCTTTCAATAATGGAGACTAATGATGAAGAACATGTAGTTTATGACTCGTTTCCTGATGAGCACTTATTTTCTATCTCTACAAAAACACCTTGGTATGTAGACATAGCCAACTATCTAGTTTCAGGTAAAACACCTCCACACTACTTATACTCTGAGAAGAAATATATAATTGAAAGGAGTTTGAATTTTTCTTGGATAGTTGGATTTATAATTCATACAGTAATAAAATCATATCATGAGAATATGTATAGATGATGAGGAAATATATTATGTCCTTAGATCATGCCACAGTGAACCTTGTTGAGGTAATTTTATTGCAAAAAGAACAGTACATAAAGTATTAACAACTGGTTATTATTGGCCAATGCTTCATAAAGATGTAGAACTATACATCGGGAGATGTGATAAGTGTCAAATAATGGGAAATCCCACCAGATATGATGAAATTCCATTGCAGCCTTGAATTTGTTTTGTAACCTTTTGACAAATGGGGTTTGGACTTCATTGTCCCCATATATCCTAAATCTTAGTAGGAGTACATTTTCGTATGTACATAGATTATCTAACCAAGTGGACAGAGGTGAAGGAACTGCCAAGTCAGAATAGTAAGAAAGTATCCAAGTTCCTCTATGATCATATCTTCACCAGATATGGAGTTCCAATGGATATTGTCACTGATCAAGGTACATACTTTACTGTTGATGTAATCTCTGATCTAGCTACGGAATATGAAATCAAGCATAGGAATTCTACAACTGGATCATCCCCAATCTAATGGTTAAGTAGATGTAACAAACTGGAGAGATAGAGGCTATCTTGAAAAATACCATTTCACTTCATAGAAAATATTAGGAATATCCACTTCCAAAGGTAGTATGGGAATTCAATACAACATGGAAAACAAAAAATGGCTTCACACTATTTGAACTCTTATATGGTAAGACTGATGTTGTTTCCAATTGAATTTGAGCACCAAACACTAAGGACTAAACCATGAGATAGGCATAGATCTATTTGAAGCACAAAGGACAAAGGATTCTCCAACTCAATGAGTTAGATAAAATGAGAAGATGGGTTATGCATAATACAGAGGTACTGCAAAAAAAAGAATCAAATGGAATGACCGGTACATAAAGACAAGCTAGTTTCAAGAGGGTGACTAGGCACTCTTGTTTGACTCCAAGTACAAGGACCATATGGGAAAACTCAGAACAAGGTGGCTAGGCCCCTATGAGATCGATAAAATATTTCCCAATGGAGATGTAAAACTCGCCATCATAGACCCTGTAAGGTTCAAGTGTATTGGTGAATGGCCATAGGTTGAGTGTTGTACAAGAAGCCAGCTGAAAAAAGTACCTTCATGTAATAGTTCAGAGCAGGATAAAATCAGGATGGAAATAAGAAAATCAGAGTTAAAATTAGAAGTTGATCCTATTAGTTCATCTTCTAATATTTCAAAGGATTGAGGAATTTCAGTGGCCTTGGTATATTCAACTTATTGAATATTCCAAGGTTGAATAATAGTATTGTGATCAACCCTTTTGGTGATCATCAACACTCAACTAACACATTTATTTTCTTAGAATTTCTATTTTGTAGGATTTAATGTTAGATGGTTGCAAAATTGCATGATCTCTATCACAAGGATAACATGCAATGACTAAAGTTAAACTTGCAGAAGCATGCAACAAACCCTTGTTTTGTTTTCATGTATGGAAAACCCCATGATTGCATGAAGAAGATCAAATATATCATTCACATGTGAGAGATAACAAAAGATAGTTGGTACCCCAATAGATAGGTGTTCCCTCTCCAAGATTTAGCTAATAATAGTAAGGAGTAGCTAACAAAAAATCCACACAGACATAAAGCATTATAACAACATACACATCATTATAGCAAAGTTTGCATACAACAAGGGTGCAAATTGAATAAATCAAGTAGAAACATTGTTCTAAACATGTATTGAGATAAGTGCACTTAACTACCAATTTATTAAAGTATAACTAGAATGATCATTATTGATTCGTATTTATGCCAAGTCTTCATGTATTCATTTTCATTCATAAGATGTCAGCCTTTTATCTTATGAAGTGTCATTATACATCAACCCATACTATCATATCACTTTACCTTACACACTTCATGAAGTCACATCAATTAATTACCTCTCTCATCACCATGTTGCATGTTCTTCAGTCTAAAAGTTCTAAAATACTCAAAACATTTACACAACTTAAGTGTGTGTCATTATTCAAGTAAAAATTACGTGATTTTGTGATTAAGACCAGGGAAATCTATAGGTTCACAATGCGAGGAAACTTGATTCGCTGTGAACCCATAGAGCACTCTCAACTTATTAGCAACCCCCAGATTTCACTGTATTTTTGAGATAACAGGTGGCTATATTATATAAAATGATTCCATGGGTTTAAAAAATCAATGGTTTAGAACTTTGATATTACATTAAGAGATGGAGAAACAAAGATAAAGGGTTTGTCAGTGAGAATTAGTGATGATAACTTGGAATAGGTAACTAGACTTCCTACACAGGGTGAACTATTTCCTAAGAAAAAAATATGGAGGCATCCAAAAGGGAATTTTTCAGAAGATGATGTATTCATCAATTACATACAAGGTACATACAGAACTTATCTTAGATATTTCTACTCTAAAGTTACAAATTATATTATTAAGCATTTTACCCGTCAGAGGAGATAGTATCGGTTGAATACATTTCACTTTAAATTTCTGAATCACCTAAAAAATAATAGTGAAGTGAACGTGCCCAATTTCCTACATGAAATATTGAAAAGGATGAGTAGGGAAGTACAAAATGGTAGGTCTACACTATCACACCACTTTCTTATCACCCTTATTATAAAGCACACCCTACAGAGGGATTATCTTGAGATAGAATGGGGATATTTTGCAAGAACTAAGAGTATTGATGAATTGTTTGGAAATATAATAAAGATGAGAAGAAGTACTGGAAGTTCCTTCATAAATGTATCTGAGCCCACAAATTTGACCTCCCAACCTAAACCAAAACTAGAAGAACACTCTACCTCACAAAATTTACCACCTACTGAAGAAAATCCTATTCATGTATCCTTTGAAAGAATTTTCATTGCTAAAACCCTCAAATTCTCTTCTCCTGAATCATCCACCTCAAAGGGTAAAATAAAATCTTCTAATTCCACCACTACACCACAAAGGTTCTCTTATAGGCTAAAACTGAAAGGGATAAAACCTCCACACAAACAAAGTCACACACTATATCACTTGATAGTGATTTGGAAGCTGTAAAAGATAACATTGAGCCTATGGAGACAGATCAGGGAGTGATGATGCTACATTCCATGAGTAGAAATAACCTAAATAGCACATGGAGGGATAAGCAAAGTAAGCCCAGAATGTGGAAATAGTGTGTTTGAAGGAGGGTCATGAAGAGAGAAAGGAAGAAGAGGTTAGAAGAGAAATTAAACAAGAGTGCCCTAAAAAGTACATGTAGGAGCATGCAACAACAAATCATACCAATAAGATTGTTTATGAAATGGAAGGATATGAGGAGAAAATGGGAGAATAAATTAGCAAGAAATATTACCAAATAGTTCATTTACTAGAGGGTAATGAGGAAGAAACAAAACAAGATATTGTTGAACAAAATACACATATTGAGAATGTCATTAAGCATTTGGTTGATGGAATTGAGGAAGAGTGGGATTTTTTGGGAGTTGAATAATTATCTAGACATAACCCTATATTTGCACCACCATTTTTACAACATGTTATAATACAACACATAAATCTCACCCCATTACAGCCACAAATTGTAATAAAAAAGGTAATAAGAGATCCTATCAAACCAGTATGTAGAGAAATGGAAAATCAAACAACACTGACTTAATACTAGGTGAATCAATTTGAAACCTATATCAATAGGTTAAGATGAAAGTATGAAAGAGAAAAATAAGAACTCATCTTCTAACACAAGTAATAAATTGAGGCAAAAGATAAATAAATTGCAAGGCTAAATAAAAAAGAAGAAGAGACACTTAAAGTGGCTCATGAGATACTCAGATACAGGCCTCCTTACAATGTCTATGCCATTTTATTAAAAGAAAAGATGTTGCAGCTAAAGCTTACTTGTATTAACTCTTATATGCCATTTGACATCAATGGATTAAGAAACTTCTTTAGGTTGTATCTGAATAGCCCTTATGAAACTCATCTTATACTTTATGAAATATACATGTATAATTATGCTCTTGAATATGATAGGGAATGGATTCCAGTCCTATATGTTGGAGATTTTCTAGTTAATTATTCCTGTTTTCATAATGATTTGGATCGAGAAAGTAAAATGGAGGACTACATGAATCTAGAGAAAGTACATCCACTCAATGGTCATGGATGAAGATAATAACACCAAATTAATTGTGGATAAATATGAAAAGTATATGGAAAATAAGGAAATTTTAAAAAAAGGTGTCGCAAATGGGAAAGAAACTCATGAGGAGGTCATAGATATGATTAAATATCATAGAATTCAGATAGTTTAAGCCTGTAGAATGTGTTGGAATGAAATGAATCTTAAAATGAAACAAAAGGAAATGCATTCATTCCCTAACATAATACCAACTCTAAGAAGAGTGAATGCATACATTCACATTGCCACTAGATGTGTAGAAAAATGGTTCCCAATTTCTTATTACTCCCTAATCTTCCACTTTCTGATACCAAATTGGTCAGGTGATCAACCATTGAATGAAATAATACAAGATAGAGTAATTAACACTAGATGAGTATGCAGTACCATTCAGGAAGAACCTAAGGAACTTGAATGAGGACATTCATGAAATTAAGCTTTGGGATGTGACGAGTATATTAAACCATGTGTATAAAAAACTCATCTTTTGTATTTTGTTAAGCCATGACTTTGTTTCTCCATGTCATACTGTTAAACATCATCACTATAACTTGAGATTATTGGCACAATATTGATTAATATATTTATTACTATTTAAATTTATTTTGCGGTATTTTGAATATGCATTTATTCTTATTTTTGTAATAAGTTGTTTGAATTATGCTTTGTGTGATGCCACTCTTTTTTGTGAGTAAATTATTATATGTAGCAAAAGACCCATCCACAACAACTCATTTATAGCCAAATGGAATCACCTACAGCCAAAGAACATGTCCACAAAAACCCATCCATAGCTAAAGAATACCACCTATAAAAAGGATTCATGATTGTGTATATCTCTTGGAATGTGAAGGATGACAGTCTATGTCTGTACGTGTCACAGAAGAGGTAATTAAAATCTAGAACATAAGAACTGAAGATAACTCAACAATAGATTTGATTATTTGTTGCAACTAAATGAGCAATTGATTGACTGTATTTGTGATTTGAGAACTTATTTATTATACTGATTGGTTACTTAAGTTACATGTTTGGCATCTAAACACCTATTTATTAATTATGTTGCATGCATTGAATATCTGGATGATATGTTACTTGATTTGTTTGAACTCCTAGTCAAACTCTTCTTCTCACATTGTAATAAAAACAAGGAATATAAAAGAGAAGGATTAATTGTGGTATTATATCAGATGTAGAGATCTAAGAAGAGAATTGTAATAGAGGATACACAATTACATAAGTTGATTTTTTCCTAAATGTAATCTTCATGCCAATTGAATAAATAATATGAGTTATGTTTAGTAACTTCTAGGTACAAGCCTTAGGAGGGATTAACACCCAAGGAAGGGCCCACTTGTGGTTTGCTAACCACCTCCATAGTTTTTTTCTTTGTTTTATTGCATGGATAAATTAGAAAGACATTCATTCCTTTATCTATATTCTGAATTTACAAGCCATGTTCTAGTTATAATATTTAGAAGCTATTTACTTCCATTCTGAGTTTAGTTTATTTTCAGAATTATACTTTCAAGATTTGTTATTCTAAGTATATTAATGAAAACTATTTCCTTTCCATACCTCCTAAAATCTTTGTAACTATGCATGCTACACTGGAATTATTGAGATTTTATGTCCCTTAGTTTGATGATTAAATGACTGTAGATTAATGAATAACATATTAATTGATGTAAGTTAATTTACACCACTAGAGGAATAGACCATCCCCTTTGTACATTCCCCTCAATCACCCAAAGGATTGATCCTAAGGAAATTTATAGACCACTCCCCGGATACAAAATGACATATCACCCAATATACCAACATTCAAATAAATTCCTCCCTTTTTTCCCTTAAAGAGAATTATTGTCAATCCACCACAGTGGTACAGATTTGAGGACCAACAGATTCAGACATGGGAGGAAATGTATATAGAATGAGGAGAAAGACAATATATATTTTCACTATAGGTGGGACAATGGTGAGATGGATTTCATGACTATAAAATTTTGTGGGTTTGTCAACCATAGAGGTTGAGTATGTTATTGCTACAGAGGCCAGAATGGAGATGATTTGGTTACAAGAGTTGCTTGATGATTTTGGGCACAAACAAGAGTTGGGGAAGCTACATAGTGATATTTAGAGTGTTATACACCTATCTAAGAACTTCACATTCCACTCTAGGATGAAACATATATAGATATGGTACCATTTCATCAGGAAAAATTTAGAGGAAGAGAAATTTAAGCTGGAGAAGATTAATGCTAGTCAGAATCATACTTATTTGATGACCAAGGTGGTCACAAGGGAGAAAATAAATCTATTTTGATCTTTAGTTGGTCTTCAAGGATGATTTTGAAGATGTGAAACATGTCAATTCTAAAGTGCAATCACATCCAATAAGTGCAGTAACAGTGGAGTTGTTGTTATCAGTCTCCAAGTGGGAGATTATTAGTTGTGGAGCCTAATCTTATTGGTTAACGCTCATATCCTGGGGGTTGAAAAATATCATCCATTCATTATTAGGTCACAAATTTAATGGTATAGGTTAGGGTGGTTTTTTATTTCTCTAAAAGGGTTGTGAGGTGTGTTTCATTGGTATTCATATTTTTATTATGATTGTGAGGAGACTGATAGAGAAAAGAGGAAGTTACAGTGAATTTGTTGTAGGGTGTATCCCTTATTGTATTTTTCTAGAACAAATAAAATAAGGATTAGTTGTTTTGTGGATGTAGCCCAGATCTGAGTTAACCATGTTAAATATTGTCTCTGATTTGTGTTCTTTTATTTTATGCACCTTTAATTTCATATCTATAATATATTTTACATTTTATTTTCTACTATTTTGATTATGTGGGATTGTTCCACATAATTTTTATCCCTTATTTCCTAACAATGTTATGATTGGAACAGTTGGTCATGTACTATCTTCTTCTCCAATAATCACCTTTAATGACTCTAATATCAATTTTGTGTTCATTTCAAAAACATTATCTATTCTTTTTTCTATTAATCACAAAGCCATATGGGTTGTTTTAGTCAACCCATACAATAAGGAAAATTTTTTAACTCTTAGTCTAATTCAATATTTCAATATTCCCACAGGCAATATTTCCCTTGATGCAAATCCTCTATACCAAATCATTACTCTAGCCATAATTGTTGGTCGTCTTACTACATCATTTTCATTCTTGGTTGCATCTTCTCTCAATTTTGGTGCCTTGTGTTTAGTTATCCCTTGTTTATGTACTCTTAGGGACATTCCTTAGTCATACACCAATGTGTTAAGTTCATCCACAATCAATAGATCATCACCATTAGAGGTATTTACTTTGATTTTTACCCTCCTAGTGTGCCTAATGTTCCTTCAACGGTCATTCCTCTTCACCCCCCTATATACAATTATTTGGTTGTGAACAATGTCTTTAGTAATTCTATGTTACTCCCTAGGCCAATAATCTTGCACTCTAGTTATCCTAGACCCCTTGTTGTACACACTTACTCTCTTAATGTTGATCATATTAGGTCTCCTAATAGGCATTGGGTTGCACACTCTACATACCATGACTATAATCCACCTCTTGTGTTTTCCATCCTAGAATATTCTTCTCATCATGCTCATGAACCTATAGTTTTATGCTGATCTTGTAGTGCACATAATACCCCCCATAGCTTCTCACTACTCTCCTAGTTTCTATCACACTCACTCCTCTATCCGATTGCATCAACACTACTCTGTGCATCCTAGTTCTATATCTATTAAGCCTCTTTCAGAACATATCACTACAATGGTCAAACTTTCATTTAAATCCTCACTAATTATTAAATCTCCATATTCTATGGTATATAATTTCCCTCATATAGACACTCAAATTTGGTAATCTATTCATTTACATTATGGATCTTAGAATTACACAGTTATATGTAGAAATACACTCTCCTCACTCTTACTTAGCACATTAGGATATTAATTTGATTATTTTCTTGTCATTGCACACCACTCTATCATAAATTTTTTAGGTTTAATTTCTTAAAACACATCTAGAAACATCCATCTTCTAACCCATAAATAAAAAACATGTTTTTCCCTCCTAGTCAAAATTGCCATTTTCAGTTGGTTTTACAAATCTACAAGCCAACCCTACTGTACCGTTTTGGACCAACATGTTTTGGGATAATTATTTCAAAACTATAACATTATTATTAGAAAATATATCCCCTCAGTTGGCCTTTCTTGACTTAATAACCTTTGAAATCATATATAAGAAAGGAAATCATGCCTCATTTAAAAACCTTGCACTTTAATAAACCTATCAATCATAAAAGATACTCCAAGCTCCTAAAATGTGATATAACTCATGTACATACATTAGGGTATCTCCCTCTACATGTATGAAGTCTCCTTTAAGATATAGGAGTCTCCATCTACATTCTAAAAGTCAATAAAGTTACCTTTCCCAAGTATTTGATCAAGTGTGAAACTCAAACAAGGCATTGTCAAAGAAAAGTTGTTGAGTTCTGATGGAACTGTAATAGATATCACATGCTAGGATAATGATGTGTGATTTAATAACTCTTTGAATTATTGGTGACATTAGAGGTTTATAGGGATTCCCACAACCCACCTAAATTTGTTTTATAAGAACTCTTTCTTACACTATAAGTTTTCTATGGTTTGAGAAAAAATTATTTAGCCATTCTTAAGGTGAGTGAAGAATTTTGATACATAGTGACACTCATTTAAAGGAATGTAAAGCACTCAAAACGTTATAGACCTATATTCCAAGAAGGTACAAAACTCTACAGAAGATTTAGGACTGTATGAATGCTTTTGAACTAGTTGTATGTTTTTGACCAGGTTCAGTTTCAGGTGCCATTTTCTATAATGAAGCATTTTCAGTCTCATCTCAGACTGTTCATTCTCTCAGATCACCCAGACTCTTCCATATCCACACTTAATCAGCTAAGTGCAATTATCCTTTGTGTTTTTGATATTTTCTAGATCAATAGTCACTTTGGAAATAATTATTTTGATTTGTGTAATTAATGTTGGAAATTAATTAAATTGGAATATCCACCTGTAACATCATTTAATCCTTTTTATGCACGTTAGTTAAAAATTCTTAAAACATAAAAAGGAATGAATAGATTCAAAAAAAATGAAATCACCTCCTTGAGAAGTTATCATTGGTTAGATATTTTAATACTCACATATTTTTTACATAGTTATGCACTGTGCTAATACAAAAATCATTCATATATTTGCAAACAAAATCAGGACCTATACATTTTACTTGAGTTGTTATCACTTTACATTACACATGTTGTTTTTCACTTTGGTTTGATTACAAACATATGTTCACTTGGTATACTGAGCTAGATGTATGACACATACATTGGTACAAAAGCATAAGAGCACTCATGTATCCTTACATTATCATCATTTGGGGGCAGCCCCTCTACATCCTACACAAGCTATTGTTCTATAATAGTTCATTTACACTTCCTCATTTATGCTCAATCACATACGTTGTGTATTTGCTAATTTTCATAATAACAAGACTAACACATGTATTGTGTGTAGCGTTGACATATATTATTTCATATATCTCACCTATGTTACTTAAAACATCATATTATCTTGTTTACCTCTTTTTCATGTATACACTATTGTGTGCATTATTGATTGCTTACTTACTTTTGGTCTATGTGCCTTGTTTTTCTTGTTAAACCATAGGTATCCCATGTTTTTGGCATCATTCCTATCTTGTTTGAAATTTCTTTATCTTTTTTCTATGCCTATTGGCATTGATTGTCTTATGACACCATGGGTGTCCTATGTTTGTAGGCCTAAAAATCCTTTTCTATGCTCTTATATGCCATTGTTTGCAATGAGATACATTATTGTTGTTCTTATTTCTTATACATGCTTTCTTCATATTGGTTTCTTTAGTTACTAATATTCTTGTTTGTTTATAGATTTTTTTTTTTTTGCACCATGGTTTTCACTAAGTGCAAACACCTCTCATTTTGTAGCTACATGTTCTCTAAGGTAGAAACCTCTTCATCAGTCCACAAAACTTTTTATACATATCCTTCAGTAATATTCACCTATTTATTTTGAACCACATTCTTAAACATGGTTTTCACACATGCCTCACAAGAGGGGACACATATTTGGGTTTATTCTACATTTTTAGTAGACACAAATATAATTCTAGGGGAAAATGAAAGTACATAGAATGAACATGCACTCAAAATGTAGTTACTCACATAATTATGAAAAAAATAACATAGGGTCAGCACCATACACTTTGGTCAGGACATTACAATAAATTCCAGACCCCCCAATACGTTTCCAACAAGTGATAATTTTAGCAAGTTTCTTAGCATTTTCAGCTTTTCACTTGTTGATACAAGTTTTCCTATAAAATTTGACACTCATACTACTTGTTTCAGGTCAATACCCGACCATGAAATTTATTATTCCTTTTTCATGCCAACACTCAATTTTAATTTCTATATTTAGACTCTTAGGGATATGGGTCTCATGTTGGTGTAAATACGTTCACACTAATTCATGTAAACTAGTTATTTAATTACGCCTAATAAGCTCATTTGTGTAGCACATATATTTGTATTTGTAAAATAAGTTATTTTGGGAGATATTGTAATTCTCGTAACTTATTGGAGTTATTTGAGAGATTCTCTCCACTCCTTGATTTATGGAGATAATATCATCTCCTTGTTTATAAAATCCCACCTATTATTTGGGTGAGGATATGTGTTGTAATGAACTATTTATTTTGTGTTACCCATGTGTGAAACAACAAGGGTTTCCAATAATAATTTTATGTGCATTTTTTCTGTAGCTTGCATTTTCTATTTGATTATGTGTTGGAGTTAGTGAAAATATATAATAAAATTCATTGATGATTTTCAAGGAAAATTTGGGTTTATTTCCATCATAATAAAAGTGATGTGTTTAATTTTTCCAAGGAATGCAAAGCCTTAGTCAAAAAACATTCACCACATTGTATTAAAAAACTCCACACTTATAATGGAGGGGAATATGTAAGTAATACATTTAGATATTTTTATTCTAATCATGGTATTTTTAATCAATATACATTGCCTTACACCCATCGGAAAAATGGAGTTGTTGAATGTAAAAATAAGACACTTAAAGGGATGGCTACTTGCATGATTCAATCAAATAATTTGGCACTTGAATTCTAGGATGAAGCCATAAATTGTGCTAACTATATTCAAAATCAGATTCTGCATAAAGAAGTTCAAAGGATAACTCTAGAGGAAGAATGGTTACATGAGAATCCATATGTATCTAATGTTTGTTTTTTTGGAAGTATAGCTTGGGATTTTGAACCTAATGAAAAAGTAAATACTTGCAACCAATAAGTAAATAACTCATATTTATTGGTCATTGTGAACATGTGAAGGCATATCATCTTTTAGATCCAGCTACTTTTGAGGTACTTTACCGAAGGGATGTTTGTATTGATGAGACTGATTCTACCAATGAGGATCATGTATCTAATCAAAAATTGTCTCATACACACCTATCTCCTAGTTTAGATGATATGATTATTGATGATGATTTTGAAGAAGAGCCTATAGAGCCAATTCCACCTTCTCCTCCTTCACAACAACATCCAAAATGGTTGTAATCCACTCTTTAGTCTGCTGGTAACTTGGTTGGTGATCCTAGTGATCCTCGATGTATGAGAGATGATACTTCAAGAAATGTTGTTCCTTGGACTAATTCTATGCCTTCTGGTATGGATCTAGTAATTCAAGCTATTTCTAATGATCTAGTCACTTTTTTTGAAGCTTCTAGTCATCCCGAATGGAATATTTTTCTCTTTTGAAAAACAATACATATGAATTAATTCCTCTTCTTAAAGGAATAAAACTTGTGAAGTGTAAATGGGTCCATAAAACCAAATATGCTCCCTATTGATCAATTGAAAAATACAAGGCTCATCTTGTTGCTAAGGTATTTTATCAAGTTGAAGGAGTAGACAACTCTGAGAATTTTTCTCCTATAACAAAGATGGATTTCATTGGCCTTGTTCTATCACTTGTTTCTTCTCATCGATGGTCATTATTTCATATGGATGTTATAGTGCCCACCCATATGGGACCCAAACACAAGACCAAATATACCAGAATATTTTTTTATCGTCATTTACTAAAAAAATTATGCAACACTACTTAGGTTCACAACACATTTCCCTACATCACATAAGACAACTATAAAAACATGAAGAGTATACAAATGATATGATGAAAATATATGCACATCAAGCCACACTATTAGAAATGAAAAAGTAAAAAACTATGACCCCACCATAATATGAATATCACTAATGGGTACTTTCCACATTACCACCTTTTCATGGTTACAACATTATCATACTCGTATTTCATTATTCAGCCTTAACGATTTAAAGAGTAATTACCATGAAAGAACATATTTTCCTTTTTTTAGACCACATTTCTTTTGGGTCATTTAATACTTGACGAATAGTGGTTCCATCTAATTTATTTTTTTACCTTATTGCAAATAAATTATATAACTCAATTGTTAATTAGGATTAACTAAACATTACACATTATAAGATTGGATTTCCAAATTAGACACTATGTTTCCTCCATTACTTGTTGTCATGTCGGTAAATTCACATCCACTTTCACAACATAGGAACGATCTATTAAAGTTACGAATAATCTCCACGCTACCTAAAATTATTAGACCAATAAAAAAAGATTATATTCTCAATAAAAAAGATCAAGTTACAAATTTCCTTTATAATTAGTGCCTTAATGGTGCATTAATACATAACCTAATAATTTCTGCGGTCCAAATCACTTTGTATCATTTTCACTTCTAATTGTGTTTATTTCCTAGGATGACCACTTGAATGTGTTAATATGACATTGAGTCATTTAGAACGCATGGTGACACATTACCTTTATAACCATTGCAACTAATATACCTCCACACACCTGAAGACCCTCCACTAGGTTTATAGGGAAGAATCATGATCACATTAATAATATCACTAGAATACAAAAGAATTTTTTCTTGATCTCTTTTCCATGTTGCAAAATTACATTCCCCAAATTTCCCTACTAATCAAATATGCTCATTGTTTTTCCCTTGATGCTTAGCCTCAAGAAAAATTTACAATTCCATATCTTAGATCCCGCGTCCCATAAGTCCCAAAAATGAATCTAAGCCTTAAAATAAAGCATCCCACATAACTTCAACACACTGAAAAATAATTCCTAGTAGTGTTTATCCTTGGTACATTGGTGTTGTCATTTATGCCAAGTTGCATTGAGATATAAGGTGTGAGTTGTAAAGTGAGGCTTAGTTCAGGGACATAAAGGTTGATTGGTAATGCCTTATCAGGTTCATTGAGCATTCAAGATGGGTTTAAGATGAATTTAGGGTGTTGCAAGCTTGGTCAGTGAGGGAGGTTACCACTGGAGGTATGGAGATGGTTGGTAAGCCTATCATAGGTGTTCTACATGTCATACATGATGATTATAGCATGTGTAAGAGCTTTTGGAATGAGCAGCATGTCAAATGTTGGGAGTCACTATTGTAACTGGCTCATTTACATTTAGTTCTAGAGCCTAATGAGGTGTATGTGCTCAAATCAGGTCATGAGGAGACCATGTAAGCATGGGAGGATCCTAGGAACACTTGCTAGGGAATGTATGATCATATACAAGGCTTATTTTAGCTTTTGGAGACATAATTAAAATGTTCACCAAAAATACCTTTGAGAATTGATAGTGAATGCCAAGATAAATGAGATTGGTATGAGCTATACATGAAAATTTATGGTATAACAAACTATGGAGTGTGTATAGGGATTTTTTTAGTGTTTCATGTCAAGTTTCATCAAGTTCTGAAGAATTTTGTTAAAGTTATGAAAGTTTTTCTAAAACTAGTTTCTTAAGGAATGTAAATTGAGCACCCTATCTTCTTAGAATTTAACCAAAATTTTAGAGCCTCCTTCAGATAAATTATAGAATTAAGTTTTTAAGATAACTTTGAGAATTAAAATTTTCAAAAATATTGAGGGAAATTAGATGAGAAACAAAGAAGTTGTGTTCATTTTTAAGAGGGTTTCTGTCTTCTCAATCCTCATTCTAAAAGCTATAAGCACAAAATGACTTATTTAGCCTAAAAATTAACTATAAATGTCATGAAAACCCCTCAAAATTATATAAGGCATATTATAGGTCAAATTTATGGAATTTTTGTTCTGATGAGTGAATGTTTTGTATAGGTATGATTTTGTTTTGGAGAATTTTGACCATATAGTGAAAAGTTGAAGGTGTCAAAATGAGCCCATTCTAGTGAGAATACATGAGAGGTACTTATGGAATTAAATGAGGATATTTGAGTAAAATTCATATATGTAAAGCTCAATACTGCTTTGTGTGAGTGGTGTGAAGATGTGGTTTACAATGTTCCTTGGTTTCCTTACACAAACATTGTCAAGACATCTATGCTCTAAACTATTTTTGCTAACTTTCTCTTTACAAGTTACTTACCAAAGTTGATGGAGGATGTGTTTATGATTTACTTGATTTATCTTAGTTATAAGTGATTATATGAGTGTAGAAAGGGTATCAAGAAAGGTGCAAGTCAAAACTACTTTGTGGTCTGTCAAGAAACAATGAACTTTCATTGATAACTAGCTACAATAGTACACTTAACATCATAACCATTGCTCTCAAGCTGGTAGAGATGGTGTTCAATATTTTATTAAATCTCTTTTGTAAATATTTTCTAAGAAGGAACCTCCAAGTTAAAACTATCATGGGGTGCCTACTAAAATAATTCTCGTAGCCAAAAACTTGTTTGTTCTTCATGTTCACACTCTTGGTTCAAATCTATCTGGTATGAGAGTGCTCGTATTGAAAATGATACAAAGAATGTTTTCTCATTAAAATAGTTGATTAGAGCTTGTGAAAATGTTTATATAATGATGTATCTTCATTTTTCTTGAAGACTATGACTGTATTTCTTGTTACAATTGTATATGACTGTGACTGAAAGTGTAAAACTTGAATATTTCCATATATCATGCAAGAGAATGGTTTAAATTGTTTTGAGAACATTTAATGAAGTTTTCATCTACTTGGTTTGGAATAAATAGTAATAAAAACATATGGGATGGTTAAGAACTCATAACCATGGTTTTATTCTCTAAAACCCTCGTTGTGCATATTCATGGAAGATCATGCAAATTGGACCATGTTGGCAAGTTATGCACTTATGTACGAATATAGAAGATGTGGAAATTTCCGTCTCCATTTTTTAGATGACCCTGAATACATGGTTGACCAAGAACCTGTTGCTTTTTTGAATATGTCCACCAAAGTTGCAAGACTGAGCATATAACACTTATTTCACTAAATTGGGAAATATTCCAGTGAATTGAGACTCCAATATTTTAAATATTGGAAGAAATCCATCTCTGTTTTTGCATATATTAGATTCCATTTTTGTATATATTGGATTCCATTATTACTATTATTGGAATCCAATAGTAGTAATATTGGATTCCACTATTGTCATTATTGGAATTATTCTAGTTCCAATTTCACTATTATTAGATTCCACTATCACTATTATTGGATTCCAAATTAGCTAATATTGGGTTCCAATATCACTATTATTGGATTCCAAATTGGCTATAGTTTCACTATTTTAGGATTTCTATTTTGTTATTATTTAAATCCCCCACATAATCCAAGTGAACGTTATCTTACATAAACCAAGCAACTGTTATCTTATATAAGCCAAGCGGTCACTATATTACGTAAGCCTTGCATCCGTTATCTTTAATAATCATAATGTTTGCTAACTTAAATGATTTGTACATGTGACTTGATTTTACTTGTGTTATTGGATACCTTTTTTCTAAAGTTTTAGTATAAAATTTTTAAATTTTGAATTATATTTTTACAACTAGTGGTACTATACTACACATTACCAGTCACAGTCATTGGCTTATGCACTGCCATTAGCTTCTTTCCCCCTATGGATTTCAAAAGTTATATGGCCTAATGGCTATTGTGACGTAGTTTTTTTTCTTACACACTAAAATTTAAATATTGAATCCGATGAGATCAGAAGTTGGCGATCACACTTCAATGTGTGAGAAAGCACAATTTTAATTTTGAAAACTTGCACTTGGACGTGAAAATGATAGTTCATCATAGTGCGAGAGATTCGTGGCCTCATACATCTACCAAGTGGGATTCATCGCATAATGAAGTGAGATCCATCGTACGATGAAGTGTGATCCCTCTCATGATGAAGTATAATCCCTCATATGTCTAAGTGTGATCCCTCGCACGGTGACATGCAATACCTTGCATGAAAAAGTATGAGAATTTTCAAGATAAAGTGTGAGCATTCACAATTGGAATAACAAGAATAGGGAATATATTTTAGGAATAGGCTTGCATGGACTAAATCCTATCCAATTTATTACAACCACTATTGTAATCCAATTTATAAATCCTGATTTTTGGAGTTTAGTTTCACTATTTTAGGATTTCTAGTTTTTTATTATTTTAATCCCCCACATAAGCCAAGTAGTCGCTATCTTACATAAGCTTTGTAGACGGTATCCTCAATAAGCCTAGCGGTTTCTAACTTACATGATGAAAGTGCATGCTACATGAAATCAGCCTAGCGGGGTCAAAGTTACATCTACCTTACATAAACTAAGTTACATAAGCCTTGTGGCATCTAAGTTACATAATACCTTGATAAGCCTAGCGGTCACTATATTACATAAGCGTATAGGTTGTTAACTTATATAATCCTAGTGGCTGATATTTTACATAAGTGTATGGGTTGTTAACTTACATAAGCCTAGTGGTCGTTAATTTACAAAAGATTAGATTCATCTAGGTGAAGTAATCCTAGTGGCTAGAAAGTTACACTAGCCTACTGGTAGCAAGTTTCATAAGCCTACCAACCACTAAGCTACATAACACTAGCGGTTGCTAAGTTACATAAGCCTAGGTGCCACAAAGTTACATCAGCTTAGGGGTTACATTTGATGACCACTTACACATGTCATGAAATTTTTAGATGATGGTAATTTTCCAATATTTTCCTTTAAAAAATACCAAACCGTAGTTATTGAAATTATTGAAATTTATATTTATTTAATATTTTATGTATATTATATATTGATATGATTTTTATATAAATCTATATTAAAATATATTTTGATATTGTAAATATGCAAGTTGTGTGCGATAAAGTAAACTACTTTATGCTTTTCCATTATTTAAATCGTAAAGAACAATAAAGAGTTGAGAATTACATTAAACAAGTTGTTTTGAGAAAATGGATTTGAAAGTATATTTCCATGGGAAATCAATCCTTCGATAAAATTACATAAGCATTGATCCCTTGCAATGGTATTAATTATTTTTCTTGAATTTGTGCAATGTATTTCTAGATAGCTTCATGACCTCAATTCGGTATTTTAATTTGAACTCCTTTCCATGTTTTTCTCGGACTCTATGCCCAAATGACATTATCTATATCAATATCTAATGTGTCCCTTGATTTTTGCCACCATTGATTTTTCAACAAACATTCCTAGTACCTTTCTTTTTCTAATTGTATTTTCCTGTGGGTTCACACCAGTGTACCCTTATCGAGTTTTGTGTGAACATCCTGTATTAGTTTTAGTTCTCCCTTTCCCTTCCATATAGGTACATTATCATTAGCTTGTCTTACTAGTATCATCTTCCCAACATTCACATCCACTACTAGGTTGAATTCCTCTTGAAGTCTATCAAAAATAGGTTCAACATATATATCCTTATTTGAAAGAAAATTTTGACAGTAGTAGTTATCCATGTCAAGACATGGTGCACCCACTATCTGATCATACATTGCGCTATCCTGAATTGTTTTTGGCCAAAAATTATCTCTTCTCCTCATGTTACAATTGATAAAGAGATTCTCTAGGGTATGTAGAACATTTTTCCAATATGCAATCTTTGGAGCATAATATGATTCTCCACCATCTATTGAACACTTTTCCCAGTGTGTAATGTATGCCTGAATGCCTCTCTGCATGTCTTCCATCTCTTTAGGTTCTTTGAATGGTTCTAATGGAGGATCCCCTTTGGAAAACAAAGGTTTCCCGCCCATTTTTTTCTAGATCTCAATTGAGTGTGACTAGATAGACTCCAATATTGATGCTTTTAACTATATGATGAGTTTTTTGTCTTTAACATAGAATTTAAACATATTTGGTTTGCTGATACCCATGATCTTATGGTTACCATATAGCAAGTGTGGTTCCAGAAAGGCCTTAAAGTTGTAGACTTCCTCGATAAGGTACGGAGTGAATGTGTTGGACTCCTCTTGGCATGTTCTGTAACTGTCCATTATTTGTGGCAAAGAGAATGTATCTAATTTGCACAATGTTGTTGATAATCAGCCAAATGTCCCATCTATGTCCTCATGTGTGTGACCCACTAGAAGGAAACTTGCATACATTGTGTTGAAAATCCTTCTAGCTATCAATATGGATGTAAATGCAAACAATGTGTGATATTTGTTGTCACTTGCAACATTATCTAGTTACAAGTAGAGAGTTAGTGGTTTTTTTCTAAATGAACTTGAACAACTACTTACAGTATTAGTTGTATAAGCACCCTCATTTTTCTTCTTGTATTCCTTGCACTTGTCATATGCATTATTTTGCAATAGTGCATCATGTAATGGGTGTTTTGACATCCCAATAATATATACAAAATCACCATACTAATCTATAATTGGTTCTTATAGCTTCTGGATAGATAGTGTTAATGATGTTATTATGATTTTTTTTCCTCGCTAAACAAAAGGGAGACCAAAGTTCCTGAAACCCCATATTTTTTGCCCATGTGACAGTATACCATTCAAGGTAACGGGGAGAGTAATAGAATTTCTTATTGATTTTTATTTTTTTCCCATCCTTGGTATAGTAGTTTTCATCTTGTCCATTTTTTCATGCACAATGCTCAAATAGCTATTAGGATTTTGTTATGATTGCACTCTACATGCATAGTAATTTAGATGACAACTTCAAATGTAATCGTTGTGCCATTTCTGGCATTGATCTATTTGTGTTAGTTTTTCTAGACATGAGGTCATTGCACATTTGTTATTAAACTCTGTACACTTGTCGCATTTAGTGAAGAAGTTGTTCATGGTGATTAAAATGTAGGAGAAAATATCTTACCATTTTTTGCTGCGATTTGACTTTGCCATTTTAGGAACACTCAATAGTGAAAGGCTCTCATTACACTTTTGTAGTATGTAAACAAAACTATAACATGTAGGCAACAATCTCATTGTTACTTTAGTACCATCTCATCCCACTGAACAAGACATGTGTGGGGATATATCTGTTATCCTGTAAAATTGGCAAGGGCAATTTTACAGATAACCCTACCAAAATTTTGTTTCAGTCCCTCGTCAAGGACTCCTTGAGTTTGGAATGTTGCAAAATCCCTTCCCGGGAAATCTAGTTTTTCGAACTTAGCCATTTTTGGTCTTTTTTGGTCGGGCGCACATAATGTCTATGCAACATCAAGTTTTGGTGCGCCCCCTTTAAATCCTTTAGTGCACGGTTTGAAGTGTCAAACAGGTGTTTTGGTGCACCTCACTATGATTGTGCCTTTCTTACATGTGCCAGGGCACATGCGCCTTCATGTCAGCAATACTTTTTTTGTGCCGAGTTTTGGTGCGCTAAGGGCGCGTGTATTCTTGTGTCGACAGCACTTTCGGTGCACCAAAGGCACACATAACTTCATGTTGGTAGGTGTTTTGATGCACTAAAGGGCGCATGCTTTCAATTTTTGATAGCACTTTTGGCACGCCACTTGAAAAAGTGGTTGGCGCATTTATTACCACCTCTCCTATATATAGGCGCATCTGCACTGTCATTTTCATCAGTCAGAATCACGTGATTTTATTTTCCCTCTATACCTATCAGCGCACCTACCCTGTCGTTTTCAAATCACTTCATGGACCCGGTTTCACACTTCTCCATTATATAATCCGGTTAAGAGGTCCCTATTGCTCTTGTGCTTTGTGTTTTGGTTTTTGGCTGCTTGTTGGTGTGGATTGGGTTAAATAAGGCTGTGAAACCATGAACTTCCCCCCCTTGTTGTTTCTTCTATTCTTCCACATACATTTCACCCTCTTTCCAGATCTGCTGGTAAAGGGGACTTTGTCTTGAAAAGATTTCTTGAAACTCTTTGATTAAGCTTCTTCATCACCCAAAGACATCCTGCAAAAGAAGTTTAAATGCATGAAACCCCTCAGGAGAAAGAATCAAGGCTTGAAAATAAGACACTCTCATTTCCTCTTTTGGCGCATCTGTCACCCCTACAACATGATATACAGTCGTGCCAATGGCACATATACCATGCCTGTTACATAAAGAATAGCTGCGCCCTCAAGGCACACTTCCCTTACTTGTTGCAACCACTTTTCCTGCGCCCTCTTGGCGCACCCTACATCCATGTAACACCAACTTTATATGAACCAAATACAAAACTGTTAAAAAGGTACAAGCGCATCCATTGTTACAAAAACATTATGTTATGCAAACCTTCCATGCACCGCGCCAAGTTTCCCTATGGCGCATGAAAAAATTATGTTACACACATTAAACCTGCGCCCTTTGGCACATCCTGTACCCGTGTAACATGAAAAATACCAGCGCCCTTTATAAAATGCATACATATGGCGCAGGCGCACTTCTGCTTACAACAACAAAAATGCAACCTATAATATCTATGCGCCATGCACCCTTTGGCGCTGATTTATCCCTTGCAGCAGCCCTTTTCTGTGTGTCATATTGTTTAACCCTGTAGCCTGCAATATTCATGTGCCATGCACCCTGAAGCCTTAAAATCACTAACTCTTCCTTCTATCAACACTTTAATGGAAGATCAAATAGCTGATATGACTTTCTTGCATTGGGTTTCACTTCTTCTTCTTGCAGATTAGCAACTGAGTTCAGAGTTACATATGTCAACATCAAGCAAGAGACCTACCAAATCTAAGGGCAAGGCCAAGCTCACAGAAGAAGAAATGAAGTACAAATATCAGAGGGTCAGGATGCCTGAATCCCAAGCAGAGTGTGACCTAGACATCAGAGACTCAGAACTTGGTCACATTGATATGGAGGATTTCTGGGCCAGAACCCAGAGGATCACAAGAAGTCCATGGATGGAAAAACTGATTGGCAGTGGGTTGCATTTCACTAGAGGGATCCCAGTTAGTACCGTGCCCAGTTCCACATCTTGTCACCCGAGCATCAAAAGCAAGATACCCCCTTTCAGCCATGGGATAATGACGAATAGTTTCCTTCTTCCCATCTTTCTCCTTGTAAATATCCAAATTGTGTTGACAAAAATGATGACATCATCCATGTTGCACCATGGGATGATGTCATCCACTAAAGTTGTCAAAATTCAACAAATGACTTTGTAATCTATTGTAAGATATTTTTGTAATTAAGTGGTTGGTTTGCTTTTGTCTTCTTTTCTTCTCTCCTTCTATATATACTTGAATACTTGTTGTATTCAAAGAGTGGATATATTTTAGATGAAAAATAGAAGTGAGGAGAAAAGGCTTTGTACTTTTTGTAACAGAAGAAGATATTAATGAAAATATTAAGAATTTGTGCTGAATATGTGTGTTATGGGCATCTGATCTTTCTTATGTTAGATCTATGTGTTTATTCTATTGAATCTATCTCTACTTTTTTGTCATTTATTCATCAGTATTGCTTTATTCGTTTATACAAGTAGGTTTGGCTCTGTTTACTACCAATCCCAAAACATAAACCCTATGACATTTCTGCTTTGGAATTCATTTCTTTTCTCCCTTCGGACCTGATCCTTCTTCATCCTCTCCTTCATTCCTTTCTTTTCGCAGTTGGAAACACCCCTACTGGGATGAGATCCCAAACCCCCGAAGGTAGAATATTGTGAGACTTACATAGATTCCTGCTGGTAGAATAGCAATAAACCAGTTTCACTTTGCTGACTCAAAGAGGGGCTATGCCCTGCACACTATTGGCTCATTTATCCATAAATCTACCCAAGCGACAGATTTTCAAACCAACAATATCAGAATTCTTCTCCACCATTTTGGATATCAATGCAATAGTTACAACAGTGTTTGGCATTTGTTTTTGTTTTCTTTTATTTCCATTTACTGACCTCCTCTCACCATTAAATTAATATTGTATGTATCTATAATAGGTTCTTTTCATGATTCCATGACATTTATACCATGAATTATGACATACATACCTTCCACATAAATTCAATTTATCTATACCATGTTCTAAAGTTTGACCTTGATCACAACTGATAACATTTTTGGTGAATGTATTAATTACAAAGTTATTAATCTTAGGTTCATTCATATCTAGAATTTAAATTCCAACTGTGATGGAAAATGCTTAGAGATAGATTAGAGAGACATCCTTCCTTGGAGCAAGGTTTTTTCTCAACTTCAGACAAAAAATATTCTCTTGATTTCTCATCATTTTCCATTTCCTTTGATGTACTAGATGGAGTATAATTTACCTTTTAGTATTTACATGCATTGTAAGGTCTTTTTATCAAGTTTTCATTACTACTACTTATCCATAGGGATCCAAAATGACACAACTTCATCAGATCAACATATAATAAAGAAGGAAAATTAAGAAACAAAGGTTTTGTCTATATGTTAATAGAACCGCTACTCTTTGGATAACGGTGGTTACATACCTACCACCCAACTAGGGTGGCAGTCCTGTAACCACCACCCAGTAAAGGTGACGGTCATGTCACTTTTGGACAGAAAGTAAAATTTGAAACGAATAGTCTCAAAATTGGAAAGATTTTTCATGTCTCTTCTCTTCCATGAATTTTCCCATCCTCTAGTGCATGAGAGGACATGAGAAAGGCTATAAATACATGTAGGAATGATAGTTTTGATTATCGAAAGAAAGAGACTTCATGGAAGTAATTGTAAAAGTTCTAAAGTGCTGGAATTGAGTTTGTAGAAGAAAGATTTTGGAAAAGAGTAGTCAAGTAGTTGGTAAGAAGTTTGAGACATTGTCAATTTCCTTTCACACTTATTGTAAAGTTTGTATCTCTATATTTTGAAGTTTCCAATACAGCAAAAAGGGAAGAAAGAGTTGTTTTCCCTTCCCGACTGGTTTTCCTCCTCTAGAGGTTTCTAGGATAAAAATCCTTTGCATATGTGTGTTAATTCATTTATTTTGAAAATTTTAGTTCAAGGTATAAAAAATTCAATCACTAGCTCAACTGTCATTTTTCTATTTGAAACTAGAACAATAGTATAAATTTGGTTTTGTGAACAAATTCCAAAGTAGATAGTTTACAAATCATTTTCGTATAAGAGATAATAAGTATCCAGAAGTTTGGTATTCGTTCTTGTATTTGTATGATAGTGACAAGATCTAAAGGAAAAGAAGATTAACCTTATAATCCAAATATTTCTACAAGGAAGTGGAAATAGAGAATTCGGGGAAAAATGGAGGAAGAGAACTTGGTTTGTAAAATCAAGATGCCAGAGACCATAATAAATAGGATATTTAGAAGCAAGAAGAGCTTGCAGATTTGCAAAAGATGGCTTCTATTAAGCAAGACTCCATGGACTCGGTGGTTCAAGGCTTAGCCAAAAAAATTAGCATAGGGAGGAACCACGATGAGGAATAATATTGGGAAGAGCATGAAGAAGATACTTCAATGGCAAGAGATAAGGTAAAATATGATCATGCTCCTTTTAAAGTTGAAATTAAAATATTTGAAGGACAAGTAGATGCAGACTTACTTGATAAATGGTTAAAACAATTAGAATTCTACTTAGCATCCATAATATCACTAAGGCACAAAGGATCACCTTTGCACATCTCAAAATGGGGGGACATGTTCTAGTTTTGTGGGAAACCCATCTATCCACTTGTGAAAATAAGAAATGTCCTATTGTGAAATCTTGGCAAGAATTTAAAGAATTACTTAGAGCTAAATTTTATCGTATTGGCCACAAAACTGACCAAATGATTAAATGGCAGTATTTAAGAAAAGGAAGTGGTCAAAGTGTGCAGGACTATACTACAGAGTTTTAAAGGTAGGCCATGTTGTTGAACATGGACTTGGAGGATGAGGATATTTTGACTAAGTACTTTAGAGGAATTCACACTCACCTTCAAAGAAAATTCATATCCATGAATCCCAAAGATCTCAACCAGGTGTGTGTGCAGGCATACTATATATAAGATGAAAAGAAGCGAGGAGAAGTAAAACCACGGGAAAAGTAGTGGACAAATCATTAGAAGAAAGGACATGGGAAAACAAATAATAATGGTAAGTGGAAAGGTAAAAGTAAACAAGGTGCCACTACTTTAAGTAATTGTAAATATCCCAAGAATTATTTCAAGAACTGTGATATCAATGGTCATACCGACGCTACATGTTGGAAGTTATATCTGGAGTTACATCTGAATAACCGAATGAAGGAATCAAATAACTACATGACAACTGTAAAGATAGAAGAGGAGGTAGAAATAAAAGATGACTTTGATCTAGATGAGAGGCTTGGATGCATGACCACCATCATGGATAGCCAAGAAGAGGAGATGAGTGGACTATTCCAGATCAAAATCCAGATCAAGATAACTAAGGTAAATGTTTTGGTTGATACTGGTTCATAGTCTAACTTGATTTTTGAAGCAGTTGTAAAGAATCTTGGTCTTGAGACTTACAAGCATCCACACCCTTATCATTTGGGTTAGGTGAAGAAGGGTGTTGAAATTCAAGTAACAAAAAGATGTAAGGTAAAGTTTGGGATAAATTCCTAGTATATTGATGTATTGGAAGAATATATTATTTCGTTTAATGCTTTTGATGTTGTATTTGGGATTCCTTACTTGTATATCAAGGATTCTATATTTATGACAAGGGAAAACAGATACAGATGGGTCAATGATGGGATCAAATATAACATCTAGGCACACCAATGTAATACATGAGTTGCTATGGTGAGTGTTAACCAAGCAAAACAACTTATTCAGGAAAATCATAATAAGTATTTTACTATTAAAGGATAAAAAATATGGGATAAAGTTTCAAATATTTCTAGCCAAGGAAAACAAGATTTGGATTGTATTATTCTATCTTTGTAGGAAGTTTTTCAGGCTCCCAGTGGGTTACCACCAAAATGGGAAGTAGAGCATGAGATTCAGCTATTGTCAGAGTCCCCTCTACTGAACATTGGCTTGTATAGGAAATCCTTGCTGGAGAGTAATGAAATAAAGAAATAACTCTATGAACTATTAGACCAGGGTGTGATATGGATGAGCACCTCATCATGTGGTTCACCTATTGTGATGGTACTGAAGAAGGATGGTTCTTGGAGAATGTGCATCAACTACGGTGTTTTGAACAAGATCACCATAAATAATAGATATCTACTTCCCTAAATAGATGATCTCTTGTACCAGCTTAAGTATGCCAAATTCTTCATGAAGTTGGATCTCAAGTTAGGTTATCACCAAGTCATAATGAAGGAGCAGGATATATGGAAGACTACCTTCAAGACAAAACATGGTCTGTATGAGTTGTTATTAATTCCATTTGGTCTATACAATGCACCTGATACATTTATGAGATTGATGAATGATGCATTGTAGAATTTCATAGATTCATGTGTCAGTTTTTATCTGGATGATTTCTTGATTTTTAATGCCACATGACAAGAACATCTAACTCATTTACAACAAGTCTCGCAAGTTCTTACGATGAAATAACTACTTTGTAATATGAAGAAATGTGAATTTTACAAATAATCACTTGTAAAGCTTGGACATGTGGTTAGAGGAGGAGAGCTATGAGTGGATCCCAAGAATTTGGAATCCATCACCAATTGTCCAACACCAACAGGAGCCACAGTGACTAGGAGTTTTTTGGTAGCAGTAAAGTACATGTGGAATATCATTCTCGGATTATCCATGATTGTAAAACCTCTACACACAGTGGCTGTAAAGAGTAAGGGTTTTGACTAGGGTAAGGAACAAGAAAAATCTTGTGAGTTATTAAAATACAAGATTAGTCATACTCTAGTGCTTGTTCTTCCTAATTTGTAGCAACCATTTGAATTAGAGATAGATGTCAGTGATTATGTCATGGGTGCAGTGTTGCTTTAGGGAGGTAAACCCGTATGATATCATTATGAAACTTTTACTTTAGTAGTTAAAGGATATTCAATATATGATAAGAAAATATATGCACTAGTTCAGGTAATTAAAAATTACAATCATGATTTTTTGGATAAAGAAACTATTGTGCACACTGACCACAAACATCTCTAGTATTTGCAAGCACAATCTAAATTATAGAAGGAAAGGCACTACAAATGGATGGGGTTCCTTAAGTATTTTCACCTAGTGATCAAATACAAGAAGGGTAGTTCAAAATTAGTGGCAGACATGTCATGTAGGCCACCCACATAGGATAATTATTCCTTCTTGGAAACTATCTCTCAGATCGAGCCCTTCATGAAGGAAGCTTAGAGAGAGGCATATGCCTAGGACAAAGACTTTGGGGTGATATTTCAATAGTTATAGTTCCAAGGTTCTGAGGGGATAGGGATTGAAGATTGTTATCTTAAGGATGGGCTACTCTACTGATGGGGGAAGGTTTTTGTGCCTAAAGAAGAAAGACTTCTATTGATGAGTGAAGCACATACCTTGAAAGTAGCACAACATTTCAGTGTTGGTAATACCCTAGCCCACTTTCAAAGCTACGTGTGTTGGCCCAATATGCATGAAGAAGTATCAAAATTTATATGTGGATGTTAACTTTGTTGTACCAATGAACCTAAGACTAGGAAGTAGGGTTTGTATATGCCCTTTCTAGTACCTACTCGTCCGTGGGAGGACATTTCTATGGAATTTGAAGGAGGATTACCCATATCTAAACGTGGCCATGACTATCTCTATGTTGTTGCTGATATATTTAGTAAGATGTGTATTCTTATGGCTTGTAAAAAGACAGTAAAATCACATGAGCCAATAGATATTTTCTTTACTAATGTATGGGTGAATTTTGTATTGCAAAAGTATATTATTTCTAATAAGGATTCTAGGTTTTTGGGGAAGTTTTGGAATAATTTGTGGGACAAGATAGATACCAGGTTATAGAGGAGCATGAATTTCCATCCACAGACAGATAGATAAACAGAGGTGGTGAATATGAATTTGGTACAATTGATCAAAGGGTATAATAGAAAATACTCAAGGACTTAGGATGAGTCCTTATCCTACATTCATCATTCCTATAATTAGGCAGTATACACATCCCCTATGAATTCACCATTTGAAGTATGCTTGGGATATCTATCTACAAATTTGCTGGACATAATAGTTGGGAAACAAGATGAGGAGGAGACACGAGACACAAAGATGACTAGAGCAAAAAATTTCATTGAGAGGATCTAGAAAATCCATCTCAAATTCAAAGAATAGTTAGAGAAATATCAAGCCAAGTACAAGGCCAAGCACAATCAACACATGAGAGAGCATAAGCTTCATGTTAGAGATAGATTTTGGATTTACTTGAGAAAGGAGAGACTACGAGGTCAAGCATGGAATTTCAAGCCACTACGATATGGACCCTTCACCATATTAGAACAGGTCAGAGAAAATTCATTTTGAATTGATTTTCTGCCATTTATGAGGATGTACTTAGTAATAAACTAGATGAGAACTTGCACCTATATGACCCATCCATGAGAGATGAAGATGAAGAACTAAAGTTACTACCTTACATTGAGGAATTCATCTTGGACTCACGAGGTGAATTGGAGGAGGATGTAGTGCAACGGAAAAATGTCAAATAGACTAGAAGAGGTCTGCAGGAGTCTTGGTAGGGTAGACTGAAAAGGAAGACACCAAGGTAGGCCCAGTGGTACTCAAAGGAGCCAGTGAGGGAATTATTTCCTCATCTACTCCCCCACTAAGATTTTTTGGGACCAAAATCCTCCTAATCAGGGGAGGTGTGATCCATAGGGATCCAAAATGACTCTACTTCATCAGATCAAACAACAAAAAAGAAGGAAAATGAAGAAACGAAGGTTCTATCTATATGTTAACAGATCCTCTGCTCTGCAACGGTGGTTATAGAACCATTGCTAAACTAGGGAAGAGGTATTGTAACTGTCACCTAGCCAGAGTGGCGGTCTTGTGACCTTTGGTCTGCATTAGGTGGAAGTTCTATCACTTTCAGATAGAAATTAAAATTCTAAACAAGTAGTCCCAGAATTGGAAAGGTTTTCTCTGTCCTTTGTCAGCCATGACCTTTCCCATCCTCCAATACATTGGAGGACATGAAAAATTCTATAAATACATGTAAGAAGGAGAGTTTTGATTATCAGAAGCAAGAGACTTCATTAGAGTAAGTGTAAGAGTTATAAAGTGTTGGAATTGATTTTGAAAAAGAAAGAGTTTGATAACACAACAGTAAAGTAGTTGGGAGGAAGTGTGGTACATTTTCAATTTCCTTTCACACTTATTATAGAGTTTGTATCTCTTATATTTTGAATTGGCCAATAAAGCAAAAAGGGAAGAAAGAGTTGTTTTACCTTCCAGCTGGGTTTCCTCCTCTTGAGGTTTCTAGGATAAAAATCCTTGGTGTATGTGTGTTAATTCATTTCTCTTGTAAATTTTAGTTCTAAGGTATAAACAATTCAATCACTAGATCAACTGTCATTTTCTATTTGAAAGTAGCACAATAGTATAATTGTGGTTTTTTGAATGAATTCCAAATTAGATAGTTTACATATCATTTTCGTATAAGAGATAACAAGTATCCAGGAATGTGGTATTCATTCTTTGATTTGTATGACACTGACGAGATCCAAAGGGAAAAAGGCTTTACCTTGTAATCCATATATTTCTACAAGGAAGTGGAAATAGAGAATTTGGGGACAAATGGAGGAAGAGAACTTGGGCCATAAAATTGAGATGTTGGAGACCATGATGGATAGGATGTTAAGAAGACAAGAAGATCTTGCATATTTACAAAATATTGCTTTTGGTAAGCAAGACTCCATGGAATTAGTGGTTTGAGGCTTAGCTGAAAAATTTAGCATATGGAGAAGCATGAAGAAGAGACTTCAATGGAAAGAGAGAAGGTAAAATCTGATCATGCTCCTTTTAAAGTTGAAAGAAATGTTGATATTAAAAGATTTGAAGGACAAGTAGATGCAGAATTGCTTGATAAATGTTTAAAACAATTGGAAGTCTACTTTAGCATCATTAATATCACTAAGGCATAGAGGATCAACTTTGCATGTCTCAAAATGCAGGGACATGCTTTGGTTTTGTGGGAAACCCATCTAGCCACTTGTGAAAATAAGAAACGTCCTATTGTGAAATCTTGGCAAGAATTTAAAGAATTAATTAGAGCTAATTTATATCCTATTGGCCACAAGACTGACTAAATGATTAAATGGCAATATTTAAGACAAGGAAGTGGTCGAAGTGTGTAAGACTATACCATGGAGTTTTGGAGACAAGCCATGTTACTTAACATGGACTTAGAGGATGAGGATATTCTTACTAAGTACTTGGGAGGACTTCACACTCAGCTTCGAATAAAATTCATATCCATGAAGCCCAAAGATCTCAATGAGGTATGTGTGCAGACATACTATATATATGATGAAAAGAAGCAAGGAGAAGTAGAGCCAAGGGTAAAGCAGTCAATAAATCAACAAAAGAAAGAACATGGGAAAACAAGTAACAAAGGTAAGTGGAAAGAAAAAGGTAAACAAGCTTCCACTACTTTAAATACTTATAAAGATCCCAAGAATATTTGCAAGAAATGGGATATCAATGGTCATACTGACGCTACATGTTATAATTTGTATGCAGAGTTACATATGAAGAAACGAACCAAGGACACAGAATTCCATGACGTTTTAAAGACAAAAGGGGAGATAGAAATCGAATATGGATCTATTGAGATAAGAGGCTTGGATGCATGGCCACCAACATTGAGAACTAGGAAGAGGAGATGAGTAGACTATTCCATATCAAAATCTATATCATGAGAACTAAGGTAAATGCTTTGGTTAATATCGGTTCTAAGTCTAACTTGATTTTTGAAGCAGTTGTAAAGAAGCTTGGTCTTTAGAATTACGAGAATCCACACCCTTATCCTTTGGGCTGGGTGAATAAGGGTGTTGAAATTTAGGTAAATAAAAGATGTAAGGTCAAGTTTACGATAAATTCCCAGTATATTGATGTATTGGAAGTTGATGTTATTCCACTTGATGCTTTTGATGTTGTTTTTAGGATTCCTTACATGTATATTAGGGATGTTATATTTATGACAAGGGAAAACCAATATAGATGGGTCAAGGATGGGATCAACTATAACATCTTGGCACACCAACATAAGACACAGGTTAGTATGGTGAGTGTTAACCAAGTAAAATGACTTGTTCAGGAAAATCATAATAAGTTTTTTTTATTGTTGTTAAAGGATAAACAAGATGGGGTAGAAGTTTCAAATATTTCTAACCAGGGAAAACATGATTTGGATACTATTATTCATTATTTTCAGGAAGTTTTTCAGGATCCCAGTGGGCTGCCACCAAAATGGGAAGTAGAGCATGAGATTCAACCATTTTTAGAGTCACCTCTACTGAAAATTGGGTTATATAGGAAATCCTTGATGGAGAGTACTGAAGTATAGAAACAACTTTAGGAACTACTAGACTAGGTTTTGATACATGTGAGCACCTCACCATGTGTTTCTCCTATTGTGATGGTTTTGAAGAAGGATGGTTCTTGGAGAATGTGCATTGACTATGGTGCTTTGAACAAGATCACCATAAAGAATAGATATCTAATTCCCCACATATATGATCTCTTAGACCAGCTTCAACATGCCAAATTATTCATGAAGTTGGATCTTAAGTTAGGTTATCACCAAGTCAGAATGAATGATCAAAATATATGGAAGACTACCTTCAAGACAAAACATATTTTGAATGAGTGGTTAGTACTTCCATTTGGTTTATGTAATGCACCCGCTACATTTATGACATTGATGAAGGATGTATTGCAGGATTTCATAGATTCATGTGTCATTGTCTATCTGGATGATATCTTTATTTTTATTACCACATGGGAGGAACATATAACTCATTTATAGAAATTCTAGTAAGTTCTCAGGGAGAAACAGCTACTTTGTAACATGAAGAAATGTGAATTTGTCAAACAGTCACTTGTCTATCTTGGGCACGTGGTTGGAGAAGAACTACGAGTGGATCCAAAGAAGATGGAAGCCATCACAAATTGGCCAACACCAACAGGAGCCACAGAGACTAGAACTTTTGTGGGAGCAGTACAGTACATGTAGAAATTCATTCCGGGTTTTTCAGCGATTGCAGCACCTTTACACACAGTGGCCACAAAGAGTAAGGGATTTGACTGGGGTAAAGAACAAGACAAATCCTTTGAGTTATTGAAATACAAGATTAGTCATGCTCCAGTACTTGCTCTTCCTAGTTTGCAACAGCCTTTTGAAGTAGAAATAGATGCCAGTAGAGATACGCCATGGGCACAGTATTGCTCCAAGGAGGTAAACCCGTATGTTATCATTCTGAAACCTTCACTTCAGCAGTTAAAGGATATTCAGTATATGATAAAGAAATTTATGCACTAATTCAGGGAATTAAAAAATGGAAACGTTATTTGTTGGGTAAAGAAACTATTGTGCACACTGACCACAAACCTCTCCAGTATTTGCAAGCACAGTCTAAATTGCAGCAGGCAAAAACACTACAAATGGATGGGGTTTCTTCAACAGTTCCACCTAGTGATCAAATACAAGAAGGGTAGTACAAATTTGGTGGCAGACATGTTGTCTAGGCCACCCACACAGGAAAAGTTACTCTTGTTTACCCACTATCTCTCAAATCGAGCCCTTCACGAAGGAAGCTTACTGAGAGGCATATGGCCAAGACAAAGACTTTGGGGTGACATTTTTTTCAAAAGTTGCAGTCCCAAGGGGCTGAGAAAGACAGGGATTGAAGGTTGTTATCTTAAGGACGGGTTGCTCTAACCGATGGGGGAATACTTTGTGTGCCTAAAGAAGAAAGACTTATATTGATGAGGGAAGCACATACCTGCGAAAGTAGCGGGACATTTCGGTGTTGGTAAGACCCTAGCCCACATTGCAAAGGTATGTATATTGGCCCAACATGCAAGAAGAAGTATCAAAATTTATTCATGGATGTAAACTTTGTTGTACTAACAAGCCTAAAACTAGGAAGCGAAAGTTTGTATATGCCTTTACCAGTACCTACTCGTCCGTGGGAGGACATTTCTATGGATTTTGTAGGAGGATTACTTATGTCTAAACATGGCCATGACCATCTCTATGTTGTTGTTAATAGATTTGGTAAAATGTGTATTTTTATGGCATGTAAAAAGACAGTAAAAGCACATGAGGCAGCAGATCTTTTCTTTGCTAATGTATGGGTGCATTTTGGTTTGCCAAAGTCTATTGTGTCTGACAGGGATTCCAAGTTCTTGGGGAATTTTTGGACTACTTTTTGGGACAAGATGGATACCAGGTTACAGAGGAGTACAACTTTCCATCCACAAACAGATGGACAAACAGAGGTGGTAAACAGGACTTTGGTATAGTTGATCAGAGGATATAACAGTAAGTACCCAAGGACTTGGGATGAGTCCTTAGCCTACATTCAACATTCCTATAACCGAGTAGTACACACATCCACTATGAAGTCACCATTTGAAGCATGCTTGGAATATCTACCTACAAATCCACTAGAACATAATAGTTGGACAGCAAGATGAGGAGGATACACGAGACACGGAGGTGACTAGAGCCAACAAGTTCATTGAGAGGATCCAGCAAATCCATCTCAAGGTCAAAGAACAGCTAGAGAAATCTCAAGTCAAAGTACAAAGCTAGGCACAATCAGCATAGGACGGATAGCACAAGCTTCATGTTGGAGATAAAGTTTGGTTTTACTTGAGCAAGGAGAGACTACAAGGTCAAGCACGGAATCTTCAAGCCAAATATGATATGGACCCTTCACCATATTGGAGCAGGATGGAGAAAATACTTTTCGACTTGATTTGTCTATCATTCATGATGATGTACTCTAGTAGTAAATTGCGAGAACTTGCACCTATATGAGCCATTTATGCTAGATGAAGATGAAGAACTACAGTTGCTACCTTCCATTAAGGATTGCGCCTTGGACTCACGAGGCGAATTAGAGGAGGATGTAGTGCTGCAGCAGAAGGTCAGAGAGACTAGAAGAGGTCCACAAGAGTCTTGGCAGATTGGACTGAAAGGAAAGACACCAAGGCAGGCCTCGGCGGTACTCGAAGGAGCAAGCGAGGGAATTGTTTCCTCATCTACTCCCCCACTAAGCTTTTGTGGGAAAAAAAGCCTCCTAAGAAGGAGGAGGTGTGATCCATAAGGATCCAAAATAACTCTACTTCATCAGATCATAGTCAGCAACAAAGAAAGAAAATGAAGAAATAGAGGTATTGTCTAGATGTTAACATAATAGTTGCTCTGTGCAGAGTGACGGTTATAGAACCGCCGCCCATTAGGGTAGAGGTTTTGTAACTACCACCTAGGCAAAGTGGCGGTCCTATGACCGCCGGTCTGCAAAGGGCGGCGGTCCTGGCACATTACAGACAGAAAACAAAATTCAAAATGAACAACCTCTAGAATTTGAAAGGATGTTCGTTTCTCATGTCTCCTTCATGACCTTTCCCATGATCCAAATGCACGAGAGGACATGAGAAAGACTATAAATACATGTATTGTAGGAGAGTTTTGATTATTGGAAGGATCATCGAATTCATGAGAGCAAGTGAGCAAGAAGTTCTTAAGTGTTGGATAATTGTATTTTTGTAGAAGAAATGAGTGTTGAGAACAGAGAAATCAAGTAATTGAAAGGAAGTGTTGAGATATTATCTACTTCCCTTTCATACTTATTGTAAAGTTATGTATCTCTTATTGACTTTGAATTGGCCAATAGAAGTCAAAAAGGAGAAGAAAGAGCAATTTTCCCTTCCCAACTGGTTTTTCCTCCATCTGGAGGTTTTCCATGATAGAAATACTGTTGGTGTTATGCATGCTTAACTCATTCTTTCATTTACTACCATTGTCAGATTTTAAGTTACAATAATAATTCATTCACTAGCTCATCTCTGTTCATTTTCTAATTTGAAAGTAGAATAGCAGCGATTAATTGTGATTTTGTGAACAAATTCCAAAGTGAAGAGTTTATAGATTAACTATAGCTGATTACAGCGCTTCCCCATATGAATTTTGGAATGTATGAAGCACGATAATGTGTTTGAAAACTTTATGAGAGTCCACAAATGCATGTAAGATGTCTATCGAGGAATTGGTTCCTTGTGTATTTTTTTGCAGGTTAGGGCCTTACTTCCCTAATGGTATCATCTAGCAAAAAAAAAATAGATGGTATGTGTCATCTAGATTGAGCAAGGCTCCCTATTAATTTTGTCAACAATCATTTCAATCAAGGCATCAATAAATTTATCAACATACATACCAAATGTATTGTCATCTAATATATTAAACTTCACCATGGCATTTTTTACATACATTTGCAATCATTTCATTCATACAGCAAAATAATATATACTTATCAATATAAAATATCACGTCCTTGAAACACTGGAATTCTATGTTCCTGAACAATGACAGTTATGCAAAGTTACAAGGCAATGCTTGATTCTGGTGGTTGTATTTAAAATGGACTTCATAATGTCCCAATCCCATGCACAGTGTAGCTCTTGTTTCATAGATAAAGCTGCTTCTATGCATTTTCTCTGTGACAACTTCATGGATGCAAACAAAAATATAAAAATTACATTGAATAAGGCAATCGTGGTCACTATCAGTTATTGTGCTTAATTCTCCAAAAAAAAAAAAACAACAAAATTGTAGTATGTCCCAATACCACTCTCAAAATCACATGTTGTTCTTATAAAAATTCTAGTACAGATGTTGCAAAGTCTATGACACCTTGCTGTCCCCGGATGAAATGTATGGGGATTTTTTCCCCAAGTCTTCTCGGTTGTAGAAACTTCATCTCTTTCCTATAAAAGGACGTTGTAAAAAAAATTAGAGCCCAGAATTGCAATGCACTTGTTGAATTTGAATGGTAAACAAGAGATTAAATGTAACATCCGAGTCAATGATGACAGGAGAATTTGAATGTCATAAACCCCACGTGGTGGAACATTTAAAATCAACCATGCTCAATCAGGCTGTATTGCGATCACACAAGGATATGGTTTCCATTGTTTTCAATTATTTGCCAAGGTTTCACAATCTTCCAATTGTCGGTGACAGTATCACTCTTCCATTGAATACAATACTTATCAAGTTACATCAAATTAGCTCAAGACTCCATGGTAACTAGCATGGATGGGCCTAGCATTTGGATAGATACACTAGTCCCTCCGCAAATTTCACACCTTAGGATAGTATATCCACATGTGCTCCTTCTTCAAAGATTGAGATCCTTTTCAACTATATCCGATAAATATTTAGAGCAAATTAGTAAACCAATGATGTTTAACATCTTCCCCATCCAGTAAGGAGAATCTGAAATCACAATGAGATATTTCAAATAGACATCTTGTATGCACATTCATTCATACAATCAATAGTCATTCAAGCTACTATGCGTATGAAGTTTATCCATAAACTCTGATAGTATAGCTTCAAGATTAAGTATTTCTACCTGTTCAAAGCACATTTTCTTCAACCTGCCTTGCATTTAATTGTCTATAGTTACAGCAAGAATAACTTCTAAGGGATCAGACTTAGGTAGTTATTGGAGTATAAAGAAAAGTAATATTGGCCCTTTCATATGAAGGAAACTCATCTTTTTGGAACAGCAGATGTGTGCAACTCTGCTATTTACTTCATTTATACATCCTGAACATCACATAATACACAAACAAATAATGGCAACCTATGGTTTCTAAATTGCACGTGTAACATACAATGCATCCATCAAATGTAAGGATATTATGTTTTTACAACTCACTGGTATCCGTACTACAGATTACCGCTGCTCTAGAAACATTGCTTATTAAGTACCTCCATTGACTTCTGAAGCCTATGAACAGAAACAATACTCATTTCTCCAAATATCATCTATGACGTAGAGGTTATGGTTATGGTTTACACGCTGTAATTTATATACCTCACAAGAATAGAGACCGAATAGAAGTATGGTACAATTGCAAAAAAATGTAGAGCAATGGGTGCATACTTCCAAGTTCAATGAAGTCACTTACTCGGGCAATGAAATTGTACTCCAACATTTGATTGTTTAACAAGCACATTCACGGCATCATAAATTGACCAAGTTTGATTCGTCTCATGTTGCAATTTTAGATCCCTAACATGGCTAAGTGCGACTTTCTCGCCCCACAAACTACATGAATCATTTTCCATCAAAAGAAATGAGAAGTGTAGAAATCACACTGTAAAAAACCCTTCATATTTAGGTCACATCAATACCGTAGTCAAAGTAGATCATTCATATATAAGAATCCACTCAATCCTATCCTTATGCAAAGAAAATAATGGCATAAATGTCTACCAACATATATAATGTAGACATTGCTTAACAGATGAAATTTTTGAACTGCCGCTTGACTCTAATGCATTTTCTAACAATGGATAGAATAAGATGAATGAGATCCTCAAGTACCATTTTAATAAAATCCCAAAGTTGATTTTTAACAATTTACAATTTACCTGACTCTAATGATAGTGGGTACATGCTTTGTTTCAATATGTGTATTGCAATTTATAAACAAGTAGATAATTAAAAAATGGTTTTTAGGAGAATGGTGGATGCAAACATAGGGTTGAGTAGAAGTAACACTATGTTATGTAGTTTTTTATTAAGAGATTCTCAATAGAAACACACTTAATTTACAAGAAAAGTTTGCAAAGCAAGTCACGGAAACCAGATTTTGATTAACTTGTAGTTATGACTATACATTGAGAAATATGTTCATTAAAAATTTTACCTTAATTTTAGATTGCGTTGTCCATGTGTATAATTTTATCCATAAACCTCATAGTGTAGGGGAAATATTAAGATCTTTGATAATACAATAACAATTACATTTATTTTAAGGTCAAATGTTACAAAATTAATATTGCACTTCCCTAGAAAGATTAATGGCCATTAAATCATGTAATGTAAAATCCGCCACTTCAGAGTATGTTTTTATTTTTTCATACTGCATTTAATATTAAGTGGTACTAATATTAAATTTTAATCTACAAAAACTCTGCTAAGTGTCTATATTTAATATGCAATAAAATGGAAAACTATATACTCATTTCTTAAAGGCGCACCACACCAAAAATAAGGATTCACATACAAAAATGGGGGAAGAACAGTAGCTACACAAAATTAAAAGAGGTAAATCATTGTTATTTTATTTCAAGAATTTGAACAGTTTGTACACCCATTTCACCAGTGATTATAAATATTACATTTGTTAGTAGGTAATTAACCAATTTTCAATGGTTCTCCACATTCTTTTGATTATGTGATTTTACATCAGTATAATACCCCTTGTAAATTTATTTTTGGAAAATGGAAAATCGAAATTAATTTTAGATAAAATATGGAGTACGTAAATTGTCTCATTTGTGATTGTTTATGGTAACTAATAAATTTGATAGGACATGGAAATATAACCATTTTCATTGTTTTCACGTTTTGAATCACAAGTTTTCAAATACAAATCTGAGAAAATATCCAGTAGACAATATGGTTTTTTCAACACAAGCTAAGCAGACTTCTGCATTTAAAGGACTTCTACGTGCAAAACATAGATGGAAATGGTGTCTCAAATTTACAAGAGAATACAAGTGGTGCATAGGAAATTGGATCCCTACATTCCACATTCACAAATCAATCTAAATTCTCCATATATTATTGATTGTTTATGATTCAATCATTACAAGAAATTTTTTCAATAACCCATGTCATATGAAAGAGATAGAAATAAAGAGGATTTGATGAAAGAATACAAAGAAGAGTTGTGGTCAGACATTTGATGTGAAAACATTTATTTTAAAATACGAAGAGATCTATGAACATTTAAACCATGGATATATTGGAAAGAAACATTGGGATAATATAAGCATATGATTTGAATGAAGTATATGGAAAAAATATTCGTTGAGAAGCAATGCCAATATAAAATGAATGGGTTGAAGAAAACCCTCAAAAAGGAGAAATAATTGGAAAACACAACATTGCCAACACAGTCAACATGGAATTTCTATAAAGATATTGATCACATTACATACGGAAAACACACATAAGGTTATTGGTTTAAATGGAAAAGAGAGGGTTAATAGACACCACTTCTACTTCTAAAAAAGACACTGAGAGTGCAATCAAAAATCCCTTCTATCAACACTGAAAATTTGGAGGGAGCAAAGATAGAAACCCCTTTAAATAAAAATGAAATGCAAAGAAAATATGTGAAGAGAAAAAAAAAATCTTATGGAGATTTGGAAGAGGTAATAAAAGATAACATGCATATATTATGTTAGAAATTGAAATAAATTGAGCAGAGAAGGCTTCAACAGGAGTGTGAAAGAATGGAACAAGAGAGAAAGCTAATGGATAAAATATTGGATGTACAACTTCAAGTCACAAGTCTTTTTACCCAAGTAAATTACAATTTTTTAAAAGCTAAGTAATATAGTATTGCATCATTCATTCCATCTTAAAAGAAAAAATATCATGTATTAGAGTTAGCTAATACTTATCTGTTTTTCGTTCTTCCTTTTTAGTTTGATAAACAATGCCAATGATCAACATCATGGGCACGAACTAAGATCACGGACACACACATCCAAAGATATTGTTTGTGTAACTAAACAATTTAAAAATCATGTTGGTAAAGATGTATATTTTTTTTGAGGACAATATGATAATTCAAATTCAATATGTGAGACATCAATTGAACCACATATCACTGGTAGTATAGTCAAAGTATGGAATACATATATACTCTCTATGTAATTTACATATGATAATATTGCCAATGAGCATGGTGTTATTTTGTTGATAATGTTGATAATTTTGAATTAATGGTGGCAGATGCAACACTTTTTATTTGTAACTCATTCTCTTTTCTTTCTTTTCACTTTAGGTTATTGAAGTTTTTGGTCTGGTGTGAGTATGGTCATTTCTGGGGTTCCCTTTTATTGCTTTACGTGGGGAGAGAATGAAAAGGGCCTTTTCTCCAGCCATCTCCTACAGGAAAATTCAAGAATTTTTCTACTAATGGTTATGTTCTCAAGGCTGAGGCTATAGAGCAGTGTGTTGGGTGGCTCTTACATGTCAGGATACTGACAAGTGCCAATTGATAATTCCAGACTCAACTCAGAAATCGTAGTGAAGCTTTTGTTTTCAATTGCCTTTTACTCCATTTGGTCAAGATGGATGTTGTGGAATTCAGTAGAATTCTTCATTTACCATGTTCATTGTGTTGGTTTGTGAGTTGAAGTGGACCAATGTAGCATGTCCCTGACCCTCTGATTTGGGTGGAGGAGTTAGATGAACATAGTAATTGGCTCATGGAACAAGGGGTTGATTGGCTCAGTAAACACTAGATTGGCTCAGTCAGCAGTATAGGGAGCTTATTCCTGCATGCTGAGGTTGTTCATGTTTTATTCTGGCATGGTAGTCTAGACTCTAGAAAACTACTACCTCTGGATCTCTCTGATGCTTTTTTTCCTATAGACTCGGCCATTGACCACATCAATGAGTTTCTGGAAAATGAAAAGGAATGATTTTATTCTTCTTCTGATGGGTAAGGCCAAACAACGGATTAGCAGGTATTTATAGTGGTGGTGGCATTTGAGATGAGGAGGGAGGAAGGGGTGTTACATCAAATGTGGCACTTAGATCTATGTCGACAGGGTAGAATGCGAGGGTATCGATTTTCACAGTGGTGGTGGTTCTTTCAGATGAGGAGTAATTCTTCTTCCTTACTTATTTTTTTGGTGTTGTGTTCTTATGCCCTCAGTGTCTTCTTGTTCCTTTTTCACCGGTGTTTCATTCTTCTCCATTCGGGCTATTTTCTGGGGCCTTTTTTTAGGTTTTTTTTTGTTTCAGTTTGGTGTTTATTTGTAAGGGTGGGGTCTCCTAATCCTCCAGTTCATAGCTCTGGTTAAAAGTGTATAAAAATTAAAATAAAAAATTTGTAAGTGCCATCAAACCGAAAAATGTAAAGTTCATGCGTGATATTCGAAATATGATAGTTAAATATGTGAGACATCCATTGATCCATATATCATTTGTAGCATAGTCAAAGTATGGAATAATTATATGCTCACTATGTAATTTAAAGATGATAAAATTAACATTGAGCATGTTGTTCTTTTGATGATATTGTTGTTAATATTGATAATTTTTGTGTGTGGCATATATATATATATATATATATATATATATATATATATATAATATAATGGTTCCACTAAAATTAACTTGGCAATTAACCGAACAAAGTAAAGTTCACGTGATATTTGAAATATGTGTGTCATTTGATAGCCATTCATTAACCATGAAATATAAAGCAAATTAACAGCAGCCGCATGTCTTTTGTATTTCATGTGCCATTGAAGAACGTGGTAGTTATAAGTGTTTGTTCCATATTAATTATAGATTTTCATTAATTATTATATTTCAAGGACACTTAAATTTATGAAGCTTCATGCAAGAACATTTACGTTTAAGGGAAAAAACTTTGTAAGCGTTATAATTAATTGGAAAATTAGATCACGGTTTGATTGGAAAAATTCTGGGCAAGGTTTGTTTTCATGAAGGCGTCAAAAATCGGTATACATTATCAGCCTTTTCTCCTTTCGAAATTTTTAAAAAAATCTATGTATGTAGAATATTATCTAGTCTTTTCATATGAAACCCTAATTTATCTGCTTCTAGTATTTGAATATGTCTATTCTTTAACACTCGTTTGAAAAACACTTCTCAATTGATATGGTTTTGACATTGTTCTGTCATTATTTTTTCATATCCCTAAATGATTTGCTAAATATGTATGTACCACACTTGCAAGTAATGTAAAACATGTTATGGGTATTTTTTCACAAGAGGACTGAGAAATGATTCTGTAAAATACCTGAGATGGATATCAATGATTACTGGAAGTGAAAAAAATGGGTGTTGTTGAAAAGGATGAGGAAAATAGAATTTTCTCAGCTAGGGTTGTTAATAAATTAGGGCTTTCATACTGTTAGCAATCAGTTTCTATAGAAAATTCATGTTAAATTAAAATGTAGTAATGAAATAATAATGGTAACACAAATAATTGTTTTCTTGTTTACACGAATTGTCTGATTACATAAGAAAATTGTAGGAAATAAAAATTTAAATTATATATATGTGAGTGCCAATGAAAAAATGCAATGAGTTTAGTCTGTGTAGGTTCCTATTTGACAATGAGTGAATCGGGGAATTATTAAACCTAGTATTTCAGAGTTTAGGCTAAACAAAATTTTGATTAATGCTTCACTTAATTAATAGTTCTTGAAAGACATATACAACATTTATAGATTAAAATTATAGGATCTGGTTGTTTTAGTTAAATTAGCTAATTATATATCAACAGTAAAAATTATAAGATGTCATTTCTTTTCTTTCTTAATGTGACAATAAACATATGGAAATAAGGAGATGTTATGTCATGAAAAATTATGAGGTTTAATAACAAGGGAGATTATAGATAGGGTTCAGAGTCTTTATTTTCATACTAACACTACAAAAAATGTATTCATTATACTTATTAGAATTATACCATGGCATTTGAGACTTCATTTACTAAATAATTATAGATCACCATCTATTTTGAGATTTCATTTTTAATTAAAATGTGAAATTTGTTATCTTCCTTTCAATAACTTATAGTAAATAGTATGAGAACTAGTTAAGGATTGATCCCTCATGGGTCCCCTCATGAGGGTATTTAGTAAAGCACTTGGCTCAAAAAAAGTCGTGGAACAAACTAATGAGAGATGAGTAATATATGACCCCTGAAGAAAATATGTAATGCAACTCTTTTCTCAGTTCAATAATAGATGTCCAATGAATAATGCCTTGTGAACACTAAGCTCAAAATATTTTTTCGATGTTGATCATAATGACCGCTAAGATTGTAAATATTGTGTTGTGGCTGACCTTAGAGATTGCTAGGAACATGATTTTGTATGTGTTGAATAATCATTGTGATATTTAATGATCTGGGAGATTAGAAAATTATAATTAATTAAAGAGACTTCCATTGAATGGTGTTTTGCTAACACTAAGTTCAAAATATTTTATATAGGTGGATGTTATTGACCACTAATATTTATATAGTTTCTTGTTAATGCATTAGTATTTTTCCTGTTCATGATTCTTAACGACCGCTAAGCTATAGGTATATCCTTGGGGATGATCGTAGTAACATGAAGGATAAGAGGCACCATATTAATTTTTTAAAGATTCATATAAATCGTTAAGCTCCAAAAAATATCTTGTGGATGACCCTAGCGACTGCTAGAATAAGAAATAATTATTTCTATACCCATCAGTATTGATCGATATTTGTGTTTTTTTCATTACAATAACTGTTGTTCTGTTGAAATAAGCCTAGATACGTCAGAATGTTTTAATAGGTCATTCTGGCTGAACATAGGGACTACTAAGATCAAAACTACATATATCTTGAACCCCCCACCCCTAGTTCAAAGAATATATAATTTTTTCCTCATTATAATAATAGTTGTCCTATAAATAAAATCCTAGACATGACCAATCTCTAAATATTTCATTGTTGATCAACTTAGGGACCACTAGGATCTTAAATACATAAGACTTGCAGCCTCAAGAATGCTTTTATAGATAAAAATTTCTCATTACATTAATATTTTTTACTGGAGTGACACCTAGTGAATGTCGTGGTTAAAAAAATGTATATCTTGACCCCTCAGTGGTGCTTGTACAATAGTGCTTCAATCATTCCATTAATATTACGTATGTGAATGATGTCTAGAAACAAGACGTATTTATGATCCTTCAATGAACTAATCAGACATAAGTAAATGTTGATCCCTTACTTATACATGTAACCCTAATCTCTACATATTTTGTCGAGGTGGATGTTATTGACCGTTACACTTTGTATATTTTCTTGTTAATCGCATTAGCAGTTTCCCTATTAATGATTGTAGACACCTATAATTATGCCCAAGCAATTTAAATACTTAAATTGTGCTAATTATCCCCTTTCTCACAAATCAATGACATATCGTCAAAAGCACTCATTTTCCCTCATATCATCATTAATTAATTATACTAAGCTAATTAATTAAGTTGTTTATCCAACAAATACCCTAATTAACGACCTTCCATTAATAAATCACCCCTTCTACCTAGACTAATTAATTATTATTAATTAATTAGCTTTCCCTTCCATTTAACCAATAAATCAATATTTAATTGATTTAATCCCCTTATAATAGCCTAAATCGTACTAATATTCCTCTAATTAGCTTCTATAAGCTTACATCTACCTATTAATTAATCACCTTTGATTAATTAAAATCCCCCCCAACTCCCATGACTTGTTAAACATGTATTAAACCCTTCTAAAGTAAGGTTACCTTTAATAAAGCAACCTTATCCATTCCTAATCATGTTTTACCTTTATCCCACATTCATGAGAATGTGTTGAATCCTTTATCCTTTGGGCTATATAAAGAGCCCTCCACCTACCTTTTTACTTACACCTAAACTTTCTAAGAGAGAAAATGCAAAGCATATAGCAAAGAGACTAAGAGCTTGCACCTTGCCCTTTTGAGAGTTCATCATCTTGAAGAGTTAAGCCTCTTTCTTAAAGTGCTTGGGTCATATGGGAGGTGTCAAAAGGGTCTTGTAGCCCAACTTTGATTAGCCCCCATTCCTAGGTTCTTGGAGCATTAAGGACAACTATTTTGATAGCCATGGAGCTTACTTAGGTCCATTCATTTATTTTTTGTTAGAGAATAGAGGAGTTTAGATATTTAGCATTGTTAGTTTCAAAGTTTGTATTGATGAATGCTAGCATCTAACCCTTGTTTAATTCTTATCATGATGGTGTTTATGCTTTGTTTTAGCTAAATTGTAGAACTATTTTAGGTGGTAGTTCTTGCTTCATTTGATTTAGCATTAAGCAAAGTATACATGCACACATTTGGCACACCCGGTGGGACTTACTTCATTGTCCTTTGCACTTAATTTCAAGTTTTTGTAGTTAAGTTTTATGTTTGGTTACTAACCCTCTTTTACACATGTTGATCTAACTTGTTTTTTTTAACATGTTTTTGTTGAGTTTGCATGTGTTGGGTCTTCCTTGTAGGTATGAAGGAGGTGAAGTGCTGTCAAAATTGGAATTGAGGAGAAAATTTTAAGATTTCTCCATGTTTTCATATTTAGAGCTTACTTTCCAACATTCTACATGCTAGTTTTGTCAATTTCTTGAAGATTTTAAATTCTTGAGCATGTAGGTTAGTGTTTGATAGTGCTGAGTCTTCTATTTACATATTAATGTGGTGGATTGCTGTCAAAATTTAATCTTGGTGAGAAAATTTCAAGATTTCATCATGTTTTCATTTTTTGAGCTTACTTTTTCAACATTTTACATGCTAGTTTTGTCAATTTCTTGAAAATTTTCAATTCTTGAGCATGTAGGTTAGTGTTTGATAGTGCTGAGTCTTATTTACATATTAATGTGGTGGTTGCTGTCAAAATTTAATGTTGGTGAGAAAATTTTAAGATTTCATCATGTTTTCATTTTTAGAGCTTACTTTTTCATCATTCTACATGCTAGTTTTGTCAATTTCTTGAAAATATTAAATTCTTGAGCATGTATGTTAATGTTTGATAGCGTTGAGTCTTCTATTCATATATTAATGTGATGGGTTGTTGTCAAAATTGAATCTTGGTTGGAAAAAATTTGCCCATTTTTACATATTAAGGGACGTTTTTTTTGACATTTTTTAAGTGCATGTCAAGTGCATACCCATGAGCATAAGAGCATATGCGTAACCCATCTTCCGAAGGCCATAACTTTTGCTCCCGACCTCGAAATGAATCTATTTTTTTGCGTTGGAAAGGTATTGAAGTTAACTATGCAATGAAAACATAAATTCAGGATTTACACTTACAAAAGTTGCATGTTTTTCTTTTATTTTAAAAATGGTCATTTTCTAACATGTCTAATGTTTTGATGAATGTTGTATTTCCATGCTTACTCGATTTAGATCAAAGCGTGTGTATGCTCTTCTCTTGCACCTTTTGGTGATCTTGAGAATCAAAAACAACTTTGATCTATATCTTTTTAACATTGGGATTAAACTTGGAAATTTAATTATTCATTTTGCTTAAGGGAATGAACCTTTTACAAAGCATTTTTCAATGGTCCTTTGATTTGAAGTTTTCCATTTATATATAGTTGGGCTAAATTTTGTGTATGCTCTTCTCTTGCACCTTAGGGTGATCTTGAGAATCAAAAGCAACTTTAGTCTTCATTTTATAACATTTGGTAAATTGGAAACTTCATCTTTCACTTTTGGTTTAAGGGAATGAACATTTATCAAAAAATTTGTATGGTTCATTGATTGAAAATATTTTATTTAATTTTTAGTTGGAATATTTGTTGTGTATGCTCTTCTCTTACATCCTTGGATGATATTGAGAATCAAAATCAACTTTTAATCCTCTTTTAAATAATGTGATTTTCTTGGAGAACTACTAATGCTTGAGTGCAGGATCTAAAAACGCTTGTCAAAGAAAGGAGGAATCAAAACAAAATCAAAAACTACTAATACAGTTGTTATATAGGTTGTCAAAAGGTGTTCAAGCAAACCACACCTAATTAAACAAGATAAAAAGAACAACATATTTAAAACACTGTATTGCAGGTTTCGGAAAAGGGTATGTCCCTCTTCGCTCAACTGGAACATAACCCCTTTGGCATAACGCCTTAAGCTACAACAATGGGGGTGGTTCCAGGAACCCCAAAGTAGTCCACGCAAGAGGGAACCTTGTGGACGAAACGGGAAGTGCTCCACACTACCTACTTGACTAGTGATTCCTTTGTGAGATAGAGTTACAGGTTATCCGTTGTGGCGACCCCAGTGATAGTACACGTAGATGCACTAGTTGCCTACTGTTCTTGAAGGGGGTAAAGTAAAGCCGAGATACTCCCAAACTAGTCAATGTGACTTTTTGGGTAAATTGCGCTCGCTCATGGCAACTTTGTAACACCTAGGGCGAGAGAACCACCTAGGAGAATATACTTTGGCCAGAAGCCCACTTTGACCATTTTAAAACAGTGTTGAGTTGTGAACCTTCTTTTTGAGAAATGTGTGACGTATTACTTTCGCCTAGTTTTTACTTGCCTTAGGGCGAGGCGAAACTCTGCCAAAGTGAGACTAGCATCTTTCATTTTTTTTTCTTGATTTATTTCCTTCATATTCTTTTGACACTTTGTTGATCAAAAGATGTGTGATTACCTTTGTGTTACCATTCGACTATTTCTCTCACTTTTATGTCCATTTACGCCCATCCATGTTTGTGGCTGGGTTAGTTAAACGTCTAAAGTGAGTGGAGGTGTTTTCATGTCATTTGGTAGCCATTGTGATCTTGATACCCACGTCAAGATCGTCATTGTAGTTAGGCATGGTTCATCATTGCGGACTTCCATAGAGGAGTTAGCTTGTTTGTCTCCTATCATTACAATTTCGATATTTACGTCTTGTTTCTTGTAAACTTGACATAAATACCTATATTGTACAGTTACGCTGCACACATTCTTAACTATTTCTAGCTATACTTTGAGCTTTTTTTTTGTTCGGTTTTAATATTACCTCGATTTCAAAAGGTGCTAGGCACTACCATTTGTGCATGTTATATCAATAACACCTCGATATCAATACTTCACTTTCTTGCAAAGTGGGTTAACATATCTTAGTGATATTGTTGTGTCATTCACAAATAGTAATTGGCACTTTTTGAGATATAGGTCTTAATCAGACTTGAGCTTGCTCATCATATATCTTGATTGGAAGATCGCATTTAACTTCATGTATTTACTTACGTCTTGTTCATTCCTTTGAACTTGGCATAAGTGGAGACATCTTGTTAATCATCTGGCGTCGTAAATTACTTTGGAACGTAGTCTAGGAAGTATTTCATTTGATTAGGTTTTGGTACCAAACAAATGTTTCATTGGTGAATTTATCACTTTATCACATTGGTATTCTCACACTGTTAATTTACTCTTAACACGTACATCTTGTGTTTCACTTAGGGGTAGACATTGAATTTTGAACAAATCTATAACTTACCTTAGTGAAATTTATCACAAAAACATGGCACCCAAGACGCGTCTAGGGTTAAAGAAACAAACATATGAGGAACAATAGGCGTAAGCTTGGGAAACCTCTAACAGACAAGGGTCAAACCCATTTATCGGACATGATCTAGGACCACTATTTTCTGCAGAAAAGGAAACAGAAGAGATGGTTGATCATAGTGGAAATGAATTAGAATCACCACACGCAGACTTTGATTTTGACCCCACTCTACTAGATGAGTTTCTCCTTAAAAACAAAGATAGAGTTTTGGCACGGGTCATGGAATTAGGGGCCAAATTGCCCATTGAGAAGGAACCAATACTATAAAAAAATGACACTACTAAGGAGGAACAACCCCTTATCAATATGGAAGATATTTTAACAAGCGGACATGCTTCCACTTCTTACGCAGAAAATGATAAAGTGGTAGGGCATAGAATAACCCTCATCAAAGTGCCACGAAGAAACAAGATAGAACATGAGACAGGGGAAGAACCTCCACAATACAAATAGGAGGAACCTTTAGAAGAAGAAGACACAAACCAAGTCACAATCCAACAACAACTCAGTAACTTAAGCCGAAAACTAGCTTTGCTTACTTTCAAAGTACAGAAAGACACAAACAAGAACATTCAAAAGTCAAAGCCTAATTTTAGGATCCACAAACTCCATCGAGAAAACCAAGGAGAAGAAGACACAGGGTATCATCATGTACACATCCTCGCTTCTCCCACTAAAGAAAAATTGCTCGCACAAGAAGTACAATCTATGAAAGCAACGCTTGCGAGCATACAAGAAAGCAATATAGGGAGTATTAGGAAATACCAATATGAAGAACTATGCCCCTATCCTTTTGACAAGACAATGACCCTTCAACCCTTTCCAAAGAAATTTGATATGCCAAAGTTCGAAAAATACAAAGGAAAGGGAGACCCAAGGGATCATGTTAAAGATTTCTACATGGCATGTCAAGAGGTGTCTTATAGTGATAATTACCTCATCAGACTTTTTCCTAAGAGTCTCAGAGGTCAAGCATTAGAATGGTTTACGTGCTTGCCATGAGGATCAATTTTCACCTGGCCAGAATTGGTGGAAAGATTCGTGCGTCATTTCTCATATAACATAGAGAGTGATGTCACCATAGCAGACTTGTGCGGCACAAAACAACACCCAAATGAGACTTTTGCCAGCTTCCTCCAATGATGGAGAGGGATAGCTAGTCGCTTCCCTTGCGCTTTCCCTGAGAAGCAGCTAGTCAGTAATTTCGTCCCTAATCTCAACCCAGATATAGCTTTCCACCTCCAAATGCATTGTGTCCGCACCTTTGAGGAGGTTATCGAGAAAGGGATTCAAATAGAAAAGGCTCTCATTGCCAAAGGCACCCTCAAAACCCAATCTAAAGACAACCAAAGTGTCAAACCCACTGAAAAGCCAAAGATCTTTAACAAAAACAAAAATGTGGTGGGAGACGGAATCACTGATTCCAAACGTGTTCAAACGGTCCAAACCAATCAACCTTTTAAACTGACCAAGGGCCCAATTCAACCACCACCAAAGCGACGAACATTCACCTCCCTCAATGAACCATTGTCTGTCAGTTGGATGCGGCCCACATGATGACCTATCCTACAACACAACCGTTTGATGACAACACTCCTAAACCTTCATGGTATAAGGAGCATGAATACTGTGAAATGCATCGCGTTAAAGGTCATAAAATGGACAAATGTTTGGGACTTCGCCACTATATTCAAGACCTCATTAACAACAGGGAGATAGAGGTGGATAACCCTAGCCACATGCAAACACCTAACGAGAAAATGGGGATTTATAAGGAACCATTCCCCAAGCATGATAAGTTAGATAAGGCAAAACCAGATCGGGGAGAGTCATCCCAAACCTATAAAGCCATGAACTACGTATATACCAAGAGAGATAACAATCATTACGATTCACTTATCGGATGTATTCGCTCCCCTACTGACCGTGTCAATACCATCCGGATCAAGGGAAAGGACTGCGCTGCGGTAATAAGGCGTGCCCACCTCGTGATTCCAGAACCCTCTCTGTTGACCCTGCAAATTGGTAAATATAACCTTTTAGAACAACTTGAGAAGACACATGCTAAGATCTCGATCTTAGATCTTCTCAAGATATCCAATGTGCATAAGGACATTTTGTATCAAACTCTTCAAGGGTCGGGAGTGCCTTTAGAAGTCGATCTTGCATACCTTCAAGCCGCGGTGGCAAATATTGCACCCAGTGAGCATCTCACTTTCAACCATAGGGAGGTCCCTACTAAGAATCCTACACATAATCTTCCCTTATACATTGAGGTAGTTGTCACCCGCAGGAAAATCAAACGGGTGCTTGTGGACATGGATCAAGATTGAATATCTGCATGGTTAAGTTGGTCAAACAATTGGGACATACAGAGGTAGATCTTGAGTCCCATATCATCACTATCACCGCATACGACAACGCGGAAAGAGAGTCAGCAGGCACCATTACGCTGCCCATGGAGGTGGGCCCCACTTGCCATCAAGCAAAGTTTCATGTCTTAGACTTGGAACTTCCATATAATATGCTTCTAGGCCGACCATGGATCCATGCCATGCAAGCAGTGCCATCAACATTTCATCAATGCATCAAGCTGAAGCATGAGGGACATACAATAACAATACTAGGAGACTCAGAGCCCTTTGCTCATTGTAGAGCTCTTAATAGATTTGCATGAAAGGGTACATACGTATTTCCCTCCACAGATATAGCTGTCCCTCTTCATTCTGAGGCCATGGAATCTCGAGTAGATTTAAATTCTCTTAGTTCTTGCACTCATGGGGCATCCACTTCAACATCTCCATTTAATTCATGGGAGATGAAAATTTTTGAATATGGCTATGGGGAGTATAATGTACAACAAGTGCTCTTGGTTTTTGACGTCTCCTTGTCGCCCAAGACTAGAGGTCGACCCAACTACCACTTCAGGAGACCTAGAGAGGAACATACTATTGGGTCATTCCTACCTAGAGGCTTGTTAGCTGAGGAAAAATTACTTGATCCACCTACTACGTGGGTCCCTAAGGACACTCAGCCATCTTGTTATCAAACCCCAGAATATGAAAAATCTAGCAGAATGATGTACTCCATGGGCTACAAAGGCCTAGGATGTGGGAGGAATGAGCAAGGACAAAGAGAACCAGTCCCTCTTCCACATTTCAAAACAGAAAGATATGGCATTGGGATTCTCCCTTATGGAGCACACCCCAATGATCAAGATGTGACTTGTTCTGAGCATGAGGATAGCTCTGATTATCTAGATAGCGATACAAATTCCTGTTGTAGCCAATATGAGGATCTGGCCTCCATGAACCTTTTCATGAATAATGCTGTCCTAACCATCACCCCCAATGAACCAACCCTTGACCTTGTATACCCCTCCCTTGTTGAATGGGACCAACAACATCACGTGCCACTAGATTTATTCGAGAATGACGAGGCTATTGCAGATTTCATGGGCATAACGGATACAATTCCGATTGGAGATCACAATAAGGGTTTCTTTATCGACTTAGACACCTGCGCCTACTTCGGCGAGGAGGTTGAACTTCGTGGTCAGCAAAATTTAAAGAAAAGCGAGGGCAAGAGTTCTAAAGAAAATCCTCGGCAAAAATCAAAGTCCAAGTCACATAGTGAAAACCTCTTTGAGGAATTGGCTGACAAACAAATAAGAAAATCAAAGGACAAACAAAGTGACCACGCCAGGGATGAAAATCTCGTAGAGACATCCTTGGATGAAGATCTCAACCTACCTCCCGATCCCACGCGTATGGAGGATTTATCAAAACTGTTAGTTGAAGAAACCATTGATGTCAATATTGGTACTGAAGAAGATCCCAAGATAGTAAAATTGGGAGCATCACTCTCAGCCAGAGAACAAAAGACGTTCACTATGCTACTGCGAGAGTTTATTGATGTGTTCGCATGGTCTTACAAAGACATGCCCGGCTTAGATCCAACTTTGGTCATGCATAACTTGGTTGTGCACGCAGACACTAAGCCTATCAAATAGAAGCTTCGAAAGATGAACCCAAGAGTGGCCTTGTTATTTAAAGAAGAGTTGGAAAGGTTGCTTGCAGCAGGATTCATCAAGCCAATTGATTATTCTGAATGGATATCGAACTTTGTTCCTGTCCAGAAGAAACCTATTGGTATCCGAATTTTCACAGATTTTAGGGACATCAATAAAGCTTGCCCTAAAGATGACTTTCCGTTGCTCAACATTGACATGATTGTTGACTCAACCGCAGGGTATGAAATGCTATCACTTATGGATGGCTTTTTAGGTTATAATCAAATTAAGATTGCTGAGGAAGACCAACACAAAACAGCTTTCACAACTCCTTGGGGCACCTTCTGTTATCAGGTGATGCCATTCGGCCTTAAGAATGTGGGAGAAACTTATCAGCGGGCCATGACAGTAATATTTCATGATATGATTCATGACATCATGGAAGACTATGTAGACGACATCCTGGGAAAGTCCAAAACAAGAGAGGAACATCCTATCATTTTTCAGCGTATCTTTGAATGCCTACATGAATACAAAGTCAGGCTAAATCCAAAGAAGTGTGTCTTTGGTGTGCTATCTGGGAAACTATTAGGCTTCATCATGTCAAGACGAGGTATTGAGGTAGACCTTTCTAAAGTATCTGCCATCACAGAAATGCCTCCACCTGAGAATATCAAGCAACTGCGTAGCTTGCAAGGGAAAATTCAAGCCATTCGCCGCTTTATCTCCCAGCTTGCAGATAAATGTCACTCATTCACTCATTTGCTTAAGAAGGACATCACTTTCATTTGGGGACCTGAGCAATAACAAGCCTTTGCTTTGCTTTGCTTAAACAGTACCTGGCTAATCCACCTGTCCTCATGCCTCCCACTCCGGGAGAACCACTTTTTCTCTATATTTCCACTACGCAATATGCTATTGGTGCACTGCTCGCCCAATATGACCTTAGCCATAAAGAGAAAGCAGTGTACTATCTAAGTCGCACCCTCATCGCCTATGAACGTAATTATCCTCTGATTGAGAAGGCTTTCTTGGCTGTTGTTTTTACCTTTCAGAAACTTCGCCATTACCTGCTAAATACTAAGACCAAGCTCATATCCAAGGTCGACCCACTCAAGTATTTGTTGTCCAAACCTGCCCTCACAGGTAGAATGGCTAATTGGATCATTCTACTCAGTGAGTTTGATATAGAATTTGTCCATCAAAAATTAATTAAAGGACAAGTACTTGCCGACCAGCTAGCGGAAGCACCTTTGCAAAGCACAAAACCTTTGAGTCTGGATCTGCCAGATGCATCTTTGCTCTACATTGAAAAATCTGTCGTATGGTAGATACATTTTGATGGATCTTTTACATTTCATGGTTCAGGTGTAGGAGTGGTCCTTATTACTCCTTCAGGTGATCCTATACCATAGGCTTTCCGCCTAGCCTTCCCTTGCACGAACAACATTGCGGAATATGAAGCACTCATTGCAGGGATGAAGCTAGCCATCAAGTGGAATATTCAACATGTGAAGGTTGTAGGTGATTCACATCTAATCATCAAACAGGTTAATGGTGAGTATAAAGTTAAGGATGACAAGCTCATACCTTATAAGAAGTTGGTGGAAACTCTGAAGGAGTATTTTGTGTGCATTACCTTTGAGAAAATCCCAAGAGCGTAGAATAGATCGGCAGATGCTATGGAAACAGTGGGATCTATGCTTCGTATTCCGCTAGGGAATAATGATATGCCATTCTTCATAGAAAATCTACGCCAGCCCGCGTATGACATGCCAGAATCTTACTTGGCTTGTGAGGTTGTTGGTCCCCATTCACCATGGTATGAACCCATTTTCACCTATCTTAAGGATAGTACATTCCCTCCCGAAATCTCCCACTCTGAAAAGCAGAGCCTAATTCACTAGATAGCCCGTTACACCCTGTTAGGAGGTACACTTTATCATCGTGGCTATGATGGGAATCTGTTACATTGTTTGGATGTGCCGAAGTCAATCAAGGCAATTAAAGAAGTACACGAAGGAGTATGTGGAGCACATACAAATGGAATGGTCTTGGCTAAGAAACTGTTAAGAGTAGGTTACTATTGGCCCACCATGGAAAATGATTGTTGTAATTATGTTAGAAAATGTGTGCTATGCCAAAAGTATGGAAATTTCATCCATGCTCCATAGCAACCATTGCAACCAATCACTACCCCGTGGCCATTCTCCAAGTGGGGACTTGATCTAATAGGGAAGCTTACTCCTACCTCATCTGATGGTCATACACATATCATCATAGCTACAGAATACTTTACAAAATGGGTGGAGGTTGTCCCTTTAACCTATGTCACAAGAGCACATATTTCTAAATTCATCATGAATCACATTATTTGCCAATATGGTATCCCTGCAGCCATTGTCACAGATAATGGGAAGTCATTTAAGAACAAAACTGTGAAAGGTCTTTGCCAACGGTTCCAAATCAGATTGAAATGGTCCACGCCATATTACCCTCAGGGTAATGGACAAGCTGAGGCAACAAACAAGACTTTGGTAAGGATAATGGAGAAGATGGTTAGCAAAACTGGTCGAAACTGGCACCTACAAATCCACCCAGCCCTCTGGGCCTACCGAACATCAATTTGCACTCCTACGGGTGCAACGCCATATTCCCTCGTGTTTGGGACAGAATCTATCATCCCTTTAGAGATTGAACTCCCATCCCTGTGAATTTCTCCTCGGGACTATTTGGATAAGGATGAAGATTACCGAGTGGCAAGATTGGCTGAGTTAGAGCTCCTGGATGAGAGGTGCATTCGCGTTCTTAATCACCTGAAAGTATATCAACACAGAATCTCCCGCAACTACAACAAGAGAATCATCCCTCGCTAGTTTGAGGTGGGTGATTTAGTTATGAAGGAGAACCAGTTCAACACCAGAGCAGAGTGAGAAAAGAAAGGGAAGTTCGAACCACACTGGTTAGGACCCTATGTCATAGTTGCCAAGTATGGCACAGGGGCATACAAGTTAGCTCACCCCAATGGTGATGAGCTCCGGGAGCCCATGAATGCCATGCATCTTAATAGGTTTTATGCCTAAACATGGCACAAGAAAGTCATAAAAATCACAAAAAAATATAAAAACATCAAAAAAAAAAATCAAAAAAAAAAGAAAAAGAGAAAACAGGTCGTCCACTAGTGAAAACCATGCAATTATGGCACTTTGGACAAGTCCTTGGGTGAAAACCGGTTTCCGGCGCCTCGGGAGGATTCGTTGTTCACAAGCATTCTGTATTAGAAGGGTAGTTGTCTTTGTCCTGGACCTGGTTCTACCTTCGAGTTTCCTTGTGCACACCATCTAGTCCAGCCTTGATCTGGCTTTGCCTTCTTCTATTCATCTGTAAGGGACGTGGTCTTTCATTATTTCCCATCTTACGCTGGGGACAACTCAATGACTTCACCTTCTTGTTCATAAGTGCGTGGCTTCTGCCCTTGTATATTCCCCACCTAACGCTGGGGGCATCCATGCTTTCTTGGTTACCTGCACATAGTTTTGGAAAATTGTTAAAAACACAAAAACAATAGAAAATTGTTTCACAAAACACAAAAAAAATAGAAAATTGTTTCACAAAACACAAAAATAATAGAAAATTGTTTGAGAAAACATAAAAACAATAGAAAATTGTTTCACCAAACACAAAAACAATAGAAAATTGTTTCACAAAACACAAAAACAATAGAACATTGTTTTGAGAAAACATAAAAACAATAGAAAATTGTTTCAGACAACACAAGAACAATAGAACATTGTTTCGAGAAAACAACAAAATATATATATATATATATATATATATCAAAAAAATCTAAAAACAAGGCAAAAATTTTCAAAAATTCCTAAAAAGTAAAACACCCTACAAAATGGTAACTTGCTTCTTACGGCTGAAACTTGTGTCTTGCGCATGGTATTTTCTCCATATCCTGTTGGTTTGTCTCACATCTTCCTCGATTAATACGACTCGCGGATCACTGGATTCACAACCATTCACAAAAGCTAGCTGCTTGCTTCGTCTGTACTCTGGGGAACTTTTGGTTGCCTGGTGCTGTTTCGTTGCGCACAAATGCTTTTCATGGACCCCGTGTCCATTTTCATTTCCCCTTGCATGTATCCTTGCTTGGGGCATCATTTTTATCCCTTGTCATCAATCACGAACTTGTGGATCTCTTCAGCACTGATAACAAAACATTTGTACAACTGTCTTGACTGTTGTTGGGTTAGATATGTGTGTTCATACTTGTTTTCCCTATTATATGAGCTTGTTTCCTTCTCGTATTGCATTGCATTATTTTATGTTGTGTGGAGTTGGTACTTTCAGCAATGGAAAATTGTTCGTAGTATGGCTTTTCATGTCATTCTACCTTTGTCGTATGCTTATATTTTTCATAAGGACCGATGATGTAGTTCCTATGGCAATATGATGACATCAAATTTGTTCCAAACAAATAAGCAGCTAGAGGCTAAGCTCTTCTCTCCCCTCATCCATATTTCTTCTACCTGACTTCCCTTTCGCCCTTAATTCTCCCTCTCCTCGGGGCATCCTGCCTCATCCCCATTCTTCTGCCTACTTCTCATATTTTCGATCGTCGATCGGCTTCCTTCATCACCCCATTGACACTCGAGGGGCATCTCTCCCTCCTACTAATTTTTCTTCTATCTCTTCAAAATCTTTTCTGTCTACTATCTTTGAAGTGGCATCACTTACACCACCCCAAAGAGGGGCAAATGTAGACATCTATAATTACGCCCAAGCAATTTAAATACTTAAATTGTGCTAATTATCCCCTTTCTCGCAAATCAATGACATATCGTCAAAAGCACTCATTTTCCCTCATATCATCATTAATTAATTACACTAAGCTAATTAATTAAGTTTCTTATCCAACAAATACCCTAATTAACGACCTTCCGTTAATAAATCACCCCTTCTACCTAGACTAATTAATTATTATTAATTAATTAGCTTTCCCTTCCATTTAACCAATAAATCAATATTTAATTGATTTAATCCCCTTATAATAGCCTAAATCGTACTAATATTCCTCTAATTAGCTTCTATAAGCTTACATCTACCTATTAATTAATCACCTTTGATTAATTAAAATCCCCCCCCAACTCCCATGACTTGTTAAACATGTATTAAACCCTTCTAAAGTAAGGTTACCTTTAATAAAGAAACCTTATCCATTCCTAATCATGTTTTACCTTTATCCCACATTCATGAGAATGTGTTGAATCCTTTATCCTTTGGGCTATATAAAGAGCCCTCCACCTACCTTTTTACTTACACCTAAACTTTCTAAGAGAGCAAATGCAAAGCATATAGCAAAGAGACTAAGAGCTTGCACCTTGCCCTTTTGAGAGTTCATCATCTTGAAGAGTTAAGCCTCTTTCTTAAAGTGCTTGGGTCATATGGGAGGTGTCAAAAGGGTCTTGTAGCCCAACTTTGATTAGCCCCCATTCCTAGGTTCTTGGAGCATTAAGGACAACTATTTTGATAGCCATGGAGCTTACTTAGGTCCACTCATTTATTTGTTGTTAGAGAATAGAGGAGTTTAGATATTTAGCATTGTTAGTTTCAAAGTTTGTATTGATGAATGCTAGCATCTAACCCTTGTTTAATTCTTATCATGATGGTGTTTATGCTTTGTTTTAGCCAAATTGTAGAACTATTTTAGGTGGTAGTTCTTGTTTCATTTGATTTAGCATTAAGCAAAGTATACATGCACACAATGATGCCTAGCGATTGTTAAGCTATAGGTATATCATTATGGATGATACATTAATAAGTATGTATTTATTTGTTAATGATTCTTATAAACTATTGAGCTCTAAAAATATATGTTCTGGCTAACCCTAGTGATCACTAGGATCATAAATACGTGGGTTTGTACCCCTCAGTAATGCAAGGATTGGTGTTTTATTTCTCATCACAATAATAGTTGGGCTTTGAAATAAGCCTAGATATGATGAATCTCTAAATAATTCGGTGTGGCTGAATATAGTGACTGTTAAGATCAACACAACATATATATTGACACCCCACTAGTTCAAATATTGTAGAAAATTTTCTCATTCTTATAATAGTCATCTAGCGAATAATACATAGAGATGGCCAATCTCTAAATATTTCATTGTGACTGAACATAGCCATCACTAGGATCTGAAATACGTAAGTCTTGGATCCCCAAGATTGATTTTAGTAATAGACTTAGATCAGACTTAGATCTAAGCAATGTGGATGATTTTCATATAACAGATAATCCTTCCAAAATATGTTGCATGTGAATTGTCAAGAACAATTTTGCATAGTTTATGAACTTAGCAATCCACAGTTGAATATATAGCGAATATAATGGAAAATGTTAACGATAGGAGCCCAGCGGCCGCTAAGATAGACTAGTAATGGAGCTTAGTGGTTGCTAAGAATTTTATTTAATACGAAGAGAAAGTCTTGATCCCTCTCGATGGAAAGTAGTGCAAAAATTGGCTCCACTAGGCAACGTACAACTAACTTGATACAATTATATTTATTGACAATTACAATCATTCTAAAGCCGTATAGCTAGTGATTGCTACGACAAGAGGTAATGAAAGTATCTCTCCTTTAAAATTTTGAACTAAAAAATCCTAGCGGTCTTTAAGTCATTCCTTTCAATTAGTAATAGAGTTTTGTGGTTGCATAGCATTTTCTTTGATACAAACAAATGTGAATTATGACATACTCCAATTCTTAATTTTAGATAAAACTAGTTAGGTATTTGGGATTACTATGTTATTCTTGGAAAAATTTGTTATGGGACAACTAAACATTTTTTTGTTTAGCAAATTCTACTTAGTGACAACTGGACCCATTATTGTGTTTTGTTTCTTGCACACTCTTTTCAAAATTCAAAAAATTAAATCTTAATGGCATTTACACTATTCCATTCAATTGGTGTTAATTACCAACAAGTAATGTTAAAAATTTCCATTCATATGTCAACTTAAACTGTCACTCTTGCTAACATCTATTTTTTCAAGTTCTCCTTTCATGTTATCTACGCAATGTGGATGGTTTTCAGACAATGGAAAATCCTTCCAAAATATGTTACATGTTAAATGTCATGAACAATTTTACATAGTTTCTGAGCTTAATAATCGCTAGGATTTGAACTACGTAAGTCGTGAAGCCTCACGAGTGATTGTATTTCTAGACCTAGATCTTTGCATTAATATTTTTACTACCATGATGCCTAGTGAATACCATGGCTAAAACTACGTATATCTTGAACCCTCGGTGGTGCATGTACATTCGTGCTTTTCTCATTATATTAATAGTAAGTCTATGAATATTTCCTAGTGACTGCTAAGATCTGAATATTTAGTAATTGCTAACTCTGGAGACCGCTAGGATCAACACTTATTTCATTTATTTAGAAATTATTTTCTAAGATTACTTAATATTCGTTATAAGGGACAAATGAATGTTGTCCTAAAATCAATTATGTCATTTGTCTTATAATTTTTTTCTATTAATAATGCATGCAACATTATTGTCCCTTAAATTTTTCAACATGGTGAGAGAGTGGGAAATGACAATGGTAAATAATTTTTTATATTCTAATGACAACGAAAAAGTAATAAGAGATACCATGTTCAATCCAACAGTCTTAGATGATGAATTTCAGCATTACTTAGCTCTATATTCTACAATTCAGAAAGAAAGTGTTGATGTTAATGTCGTAGACATAACGGGTATACCATAAGAGCAAGAGTTATGGTTACAAGATGTAAGGGAAATAAAAAGAGATTGCCTCCATTTAATTGCTACTAAATTGGAGGTGCTTTTATTTTTGGATTTGTTCACTTCCTATATATTTCATGCCAAGTCTAAGGATTTGTCATTATTTTCTAAATCAAGGAAAAAGAGAATAGTTTTGTTTTTTGGGAATGCATACAAAAGTTATTATAAACTTCTAGAACTGGAATTCTTGTATAACTTAGACACAGTCAAGTCCAAGATGGCCAAAAAGAGAGTAAGATATGTTTTGCATAGTTGGGAATTTTACCCGATGGATAATATCGATGATTTTAAGTTTTCCAAAATCCTTACTAAAAGGTTTAGACTAGGAGTCCGCATTAGCATGAAACTCATGAATAGGCTATATGGAAATCCTTCAATCTCTAAGGTGGATGTTTCCTGGATCTCATTACTTTCTTTTATTATTGATGAAGTCAAGATTCACTCCTTAGGTCAGGTGTTCTGTTCTAATTTAATGACACAAAGAAATAATTTCTTTGACCATGTGAAACCATTTTAGATGGCTTCCTATCTTCTCAATGTTGTCATTGGTGTTCTCAATTGTCCAGATTTCTGTCAATTTTGGTCTCCTTCAAGCCCTTTAAAGGTAAACGAGAAATATTTAGACTTGTATGCCCATCATTTCAGATTGCATATTCAAGATATATGCAACTTATTTTTATCCTTCTCTCTACCAACAATTACATGAATGGTGCCACCAAGAATATTTGATTCCATCATCACTTCCAAAAGGAATATGGGAGCCGTATTATTCTATCTGAAATATACAAGTATCATGATCGATGGGCTCCTTACACCTCCTTTTCATTTTTCATATTATGTGCTAGATAAATTGTCATTACAAGAGGTTTCATATCATATTTGCAACGGTATTGCTTTAAAGTGTAAGGAGAAGAATCTTAAAACACATCCCTCCTTCCCAGTATTTTTGGGGCACAAAATGTTTAATATGTGAATCAATTTGAAGGTTTCCTCGGCCCATATAAATTCATTTCATTTCCCTGAACACCCTTTAAGGCAATATGACAAATGGTATAGGTTTTCCCAGTACTTTAATCCTCTTAAAGGATAGTTAAATATATTATATGCTCACGTGCATGATGATAATGACTAGGTATGGATTAACCAAACACAAGATAGCCTTGTTTAGAAGAATATGAAGGATCTGGAGGTGGTTTAACCTCTGAGAGAAATTATTAAAAAGAAGGCTATGAAGAGAAAGAAAGCTTTGTATTCAAAACATTCACAACAACCTTGTGCTCTCTTATCTCCACCAAATGAATCTAGATCTAAGTTTCAAGAAGTCTTGTCTAAAACAAATAAAGCTCCATCCAGTGAATCCCCTGTGTAACCATCTCAATCTTCTCCCTCTACTTCAAAACAAGTGAGAAATAATTGGGAAGAGAAAGTCGTACTTGCCTATAAAGGACATCCAGATTGGGCAGCACAAGAAGATACCTTAGTGAACATTGAATTCAATCCAAGGATGAGAACCTTGAAAAGGGTAACCAAAATAATATGTCAACACAACAAGCCATCATTTGGCATGAAACTTCAGAATACCTCTTTACTCATAAAATAAAAAGAAAGCCAAAGGATCCCATGTGGTGCAATATGAGGAATATTTGGAATCCTTTCTAAGGGCCACAACAAAAGTAGCCATAAAAGTAGTGATGGGAGTATGTGTCAGAAATATAGAGCTTAAAACTTAGTTAAAGGACAAAGTTCCTCATGTCATAGTTTTTGATGTAGAAGAGGCATTGCATGGATCTTACAATAATATAAATAATTACATCCATAAAAAGGAGGCAGAAGATGGATTGGAATAAAATAAAAAAATCATTACAGAAGTGACATCATTATAGAAAACATTAACACATATGGGGTGCATCATTGAAAAAAGTGTTTGTAAATACCCTACAATTATGACCATAAAAGATATTGGTATATTCTAGACATATGCTAATTATACAAAGAAAAGACTGAGGGAATGAAATGAACAGGAAATTAAACTTTCTTTTCAGTTTGATGCCATTATTTCTAGAAGAAATTATGTTTTCATAGAAGCTTCGATCAAGGAAATATTTAAAGGAAACCACAAATTGGTTTCTGATGAAGAGAGTTGACATCCTCACAAAATTCATGCGGTTTAATTGTTAATTTTCAAAGGAGAATAGATGAGGTGAATGAAGGAGAAACTTCAAATGTCATTGAGATTATTTCCAAAACAAGGGAAAAAATAAAAAAAAATAGAGACTCTGAAGGAAATTGTGAAAAAAACATATGGTATTCAAAAGGATTTTCTTGACAAGTCTTTCGTGCTATATAAAAACATGATTCTAGATATGGATAAGATAAAAAGAGATTCTCATATTTGCAAAAAATATTTTGAGGATACATGATAGTGAGATTATAAAACAAGTCCCAAACAAGGGAAAAAAACCCAGGAAGCAACTATACCTATGGGCTCGGCTCAACAACAACCCATAGTTAAGGAAGCAACTATTCTTGTTGTCTCAGATCAACAATACCCCGTAGTTAAGAAAGAACCACAGTGAATTATAAATTTTAGTATGTGATATAGGTGAGAAATCACTATGATATGTATGACATGTTAATAGATGAATATTTATAATTGATACAATGACCATGTATATATTTCAAATGTTATACTTATCTAAACATGCATTTTTTGTTTTGATAAATTTTCGAGACAAATGCTCCAAATTTATTGATGTGGCATAAAATACAAATAATATGGTGTTGTAATACCTAGTACGTAGTAGACTTGAGATATCTATCTCTATTTTTTAAAATCTTGATAGGAGTTATGTGTTAGAATTTGAGGATTCTAATAAATACAGATTTAATCAACTTACAATCATAGTTTTCTTTACCAGTTTCTTCAAATCTTGTAGGTTGAAACATGTAAAGTTATTCTTTTAAATCTCAATTCAAAAAAGCATTTTTCTTATCCATTTGGTGGATTTCTCATCCAAATTGAGTATAAATTATAAATAAGGCCCTAATAGTACTCATTTTAGCTATAGGAAATGTCTCAACATAATCAATACCAAGTTTCTGAGTGAAACCTCTAGAAACAAATCTAGCTTTATGTTTGTTATTACTACCATCAAAATTATATTTTACTTTGTATATCCACCTAGACCCTATAATACTTCAAGGCTCAGGTTCATAAAAGGTAATTAATGCATGGTACATATGATGGCTTCTGGTCATTTTCCTAAGGTTAATAGGATTTGAACTTTCTAACATAGATTGAGCCCAATTTAATTTCTTATCTAGGAAGATAAGAGTTTCAGAAACATCTATAACATCAAAACATCATCATGACCATTTACTAAATTAGAATCAAAACCATCATTTAGAAGCATTTAATGAAGTAACTTCAAGAGAAGAATATAACACATGTAAACTTTTCACTAGATTATATCTAAACATTTCATATAAGCTTCGATAATTAACATGTCCTAACCTTTCATGTCATTGTTTTGAATTATTCAAACTTTGAGATATAAAACAAGATGCAGAAGAGAAATCATCAAAAATATACGGAACATTTATTTGAATTCCTTCAGCTATTTTACTCTCATTACTATCCTTGATATACCAAGTATCCTTCATACATGAATTCAAGTTGTGTCCATACCTCTTTCACATGTTCGATATTACCAATGTGTATAAGGTACTCATTGTTCACATTGCATAGAATCATAGAAAGAGCCTCTTACATTTATTGTAAGAATGTATTCATGTTATCTACAATTGCTTGAAAACTGGTGGGAGCAACCTCAGATCCAGAAACAATCGTTTAGAGTTTTTTGCTAGATTTTTTTATTGACCCAAATGTTGTAGTTGGTTTCATTCAAGATTTGAATTTTGTAAGACAGAAATCCTTGTATGGTTTAAAACAAGCTCTTAGAGCTTGGTATGTGAAAATTGTTTCCTTCTTTAAACTATTAGGTTTTGTTAATTGTTCTTCTAACAATGATATATTCATTAAGAAATAAGGCTCACATATTATCATTATATGTATATATGTTGATGATTTACTTATGACCAGTGACAATTCTGATTTAATTCATAGGATTAAAGATAAATTGAAGCATTACTTTGAAATGAATGATTTAGGTCTCTCATATCATGTTCTTTGTATGAATGTATTTCATTCTATTGTTATTTTTCAAAACACAATATGCAACCATTGTATTGAAAAATTTCCTTATGCTGATTGTAAACCATTTTCTAATTCAATGGAAGTTGGAATAAATATTGATCCTAAATTTGCATATGAAAAAGATTGATCCTATTTTATATACGTTGCTAGTTGATAGTTTGATTTATCTAACTATAATTAGGTTAGATATTTAATATACAATAGGAATTACTTCAAGGTTTATGAAGGAACCTTTTTTAGATATATTAAAGGAACAATCAATTATGGGTTGCATTATACTAAGAATGAAAATGCTATCTTATATGGATTTTTTGATTCTAACCATACTGATGTTGTGTTATAAAATATTCTAGATATGTGTTCAAGTTTTTTGGTGTAGGAACCATTACTTGGAAAAAAAAATGCAATCAACATCCTTCATCTCTTCTACTAAGGTACAAAATTACAATGGAAGAAGTAAAGAAGCTATGTGGCTGCAACGGCTGTTGGTAGAGATACACATGTAAGCTAAAGGAAGTATTTCTCTTCTATGTGGTGGTCAGAGTTGTATTACTCTTGATTAAGAATCTGGTTCAACATCAGAGGAAGAAGAAAATTAAGATATATATATGCTTCACCCATGATAAGGTGCAAAGTGATGAGATAAATCTCAAGTTCATGTTGACTGAAGAACAGGTTGCTGACATCTTCACAGAGTCCCTGAGTGCTGCAAGTTTTTTCACTTTCGTGAAAAGCTTGGATTTTCAGAGTTGACATTGAAGGGGAGTGTAAATGATAATTTCACCTCCTAATGGAACTTGGTTTTTGTAAAAATACCTTCGGGTATTTGTAAAATACCTTCAGGTAAGTGAAAACAAGACCTTCGGGAAAGTGTAAAAAGACATTCAAGCATGTATACCTCCTCGGATTCTTTTTTAGAAATAAGTGTAGAAATATCTTGAAGGCAGTCTTCAATAAACTCTTTAGTGCTATTGAGTTTACTGGTAAACATCCAGTACAAGCATATTGTTAAGGAGGTCCTTGGTTGTAAAAGGCTCCTATATGATTGGGTTCAATAACCTTTTATGAGAACCTATGAGAGCTTGTAAAACTCACAAATCATACTTAGCCACTAATCATGGGATGATATTTGAGATTCCAAATCCTTTTGTACCAAAATGTAATTTGAGTATGATGAAGGTGTTATAATTCCTTCAACCGATATGCTAGCTTAAAACCTTTACAGTTTAAGGATTGTAAATCCTATAGTGTACCATGGGTAAGTAATCTATTGGCATATGTTATGTTATCCCACTTAACATTAAGAGGGTGTATTGGAACATAATGATTAAGTGGTCTGGCTAACCCTTAATGTATATGGGTCCATCACTAATATATACGTTAATACTTAATAATATGAAATATTTATATTTCTATTATTAAATATGCTAACCTAGGTATATACTTTAGGTTAAATATTTAAAAATATGAAATGATTATATTTCTAATATTAAATATTATAAACCTAGGTGTATGTGTCAACCATTTTAGGTTGAAAAGGTGGGTCGGGAGACATACCCAATCACCTTATATAAAAAGGAATTTAGGTCCTCATTTGATATATTCGGGAAATATATCAAAGATGTGCAAATCAAGTGATTTGGTTTCACCCTTAGTAAATAGGGTTTCAAAGGAGGAGGTGATCTTACTGGATGTAAAATAAGTTCTCTGAAATAAAAGGTTATTTTCAAAGTGGTTTTTACCCTATTGGGGTTTTCCACTATAAATATTGTGTCACCTGTGTTATTTATTTCATGTAAGTATTTCTTCATTTACTTATGTTATGATGTAATCTTTATTTAAATATTTATTATAACATTATGTAATATGTAAGTTGATTAAATCCATATTTATTAGAATTATCAAATTCTAACATTATGTTCTAACTATTATGATGTGGTAGTATCTTAATAGCCTAAGAGTTCATAATATCCTAGCGATAACATATCTTCAAATAATTTGTTGCAAAATAACCTTTTGGAAGCCAAGATCAAAATTTCACTCTTTTTCTTGTTAAACTTTTGAGACACCTAAGAATGAAATATTCTATTGTGGAAGCACCTAGATGTCATGTAGATCAAAAATCCAGCCACCTAGAATCTTAATGTAATGTGTTTAATCCTTTCAAAATCTATGGTCTAAATTATGCATTAAATCCTAATAAATCATAACCATAACTTTTTACATTGAGGCAGTACATTGAGGCCACTAATTTTATACTACCTTAATTAAATGAGTGAAATCCTAGTGACTGCTAAGATCCAAATAATATTTTTCCACAATACCTAGGGGACTCTAATTTTGAAATATCTTACTATATTTTGTTAAATCCTAGTATCCATTATGTTCCAAATATTATGATACAACAATGGCTTAGCGGCGTATCACTTCATGATATCCGTTGTTGGGAACCAAATACTAAGCTTAGAAAAAAAAATTGAGCCATAACCCAGTGGTTGCTAAGCTTGTAATATCTAACATGTTTTAACTTGAATCCTAGCGACAACATATCTTCAAATAATATGTTGCATCATAAGATAGTGGATGTCAAGATAAAAATTCCATACTTCATATTTTTAAATGCACGAGACATTCAAGCTCGAAATATTTTATTGTGGAAGCAACTAGATGCCATGTACCTCAAAATTTGTTAATTCAATTTGTTAAAGCATACCATCAACAACTTGCAAACATTATGAGTATGCATATTCTAGCGAATGCTAGAATCCTGGAATCTTATGTTGATGTATTAAATTCTTGTAACCTCTATGCCCCAATTCTTATGTGTTAAATCCTAACAAACGTAAAGCTTAAATTATTACATCATTTTAAAGGCTAGCGGCCACTGAGCTCAAATACTATTCATTTAAAATGATAAATCATGTAGAAATATTTTTGTAAATATTATGTTGTTACAGTACATAAAGGCCGCTAATTTCATATTACTTTATTTTAATTTGTGAAATCCTAGCGATGGCTAAGGTACAAATAATATGTTCCGACAATACCTAGTAGACACTAGACTTCCAATATCTTTCTTTATTTTGTGAAATTCTAGTGGCCACTAACCTTCAAATAATATGTTGTGGCAATGTCTTAACAACCTATAACTTCATGATATTTTTTCTTGAGTACCGATCTCTAAGCTTAGAAAATGTTTTCGAGGCATAACCTAGCGGCCGCTTATCTTGCAATATCTGACATGTTTTTAGTTGAATTATAGTGACAACATATCTTCAAATAATATGTTTTATCATAATATGGTAGACGTCTAGATAAAAATTCCATACTTCATCTTGTTAAATGCTTGAGACATATAAGCTCGAAATATTCTATTGTGGAAGCAACTAGATACCATGTACCTCAAAATTTGTTAATTTGATTTGTTAAAGCATACCACCGAAAACTTGCAAATATTCTGAGTATACATATTCTAGTGGACGCTAGCCTCCTAGACTCTTATGTTAATGTGTTAAAGTATTTCGACCTCTAAGACCCAAATCTTATATCTTAAATCCTAACGAATGAAAAACTTAAATTGTTACATCATTGTAAAGGATAATAACCTCTCAGCTCAAATCAATTTCATTTAAAATGATAAACCTTGTACAAATATTTTTTTTAAATATTATTTTGTTGTAGTACGCAGATGCCACTAATTTCATATAACTTTAAATTTAATTTGTGAAATCCTAGCGACCACTAAGGTACAAATAATATGTTGTGGAAATACCTAGCGCATGCTAGACTCGCAATACCTTTTTTATTTTGAGAAATCTTAACAACCGCTAAGCTCTAAACATATGTTATTGTAGTGTCTTGGTGGAGTATAGCTTCATGATATTTGTTCTTGAGTACCGATCTCTAAGCTCAGAAAATGTTTTCGAGACATAACCCAACATCCGTTAAGCTTGTAACATCTGACATGTTTTTACTTTAATTCTAGCAAAAACATATCTTCAAATAATATGTTGCATCATAAGATATCATACGTCAAGCTAATAATTCCATAATTTGTTTTGTTAAATGCTTGAGACATCCAAGCTTGAAATATTTTATTGTGGAAGCAACTAGATGCCATGTAGCTCAAAATTTGTTAATTTGATTTGTTAAATAATATTGTCGACAACTTGCAAGCATTATGAGTATGCATATTCTAGCAGATGCTAGCCTCCTAGAATCTCATGCTAATGTGTTAAATTATTGTCATCCTTTATAACCCAAATCTTATGTGTTAAATCCTAACAAAGGTAAAACTTTAATTGTTACATTGTTGTAAAGGCTAGCGACCACTCAAGCTCAAATCAATTTCATTATAAAATGGTAAATCCTGTTGAAATTTTTTTTTTAATATTATGTTTTTACTAGTGCGTAGAGGCCACTAATTTCATACTACCTTATTTTAATTGGTGAAATACTAGCGACCTACTAAGGTAAAAATAATATGTTGCAACAATACCGAACGAACACTAGACTTCATAATACATTTCTTTATTTTGAGAAATATTAGCGGCTGCTAAGCTCCAAATAATATGTTGTTGACAGTGTCTTAGTAGACATATAGCTTCATGGTATCCATTTTCTTAAGTACTGATCTCTAAGCTCAAAAAATGTTTTCGAGACATAACCTAGCAGCCGCTAAGCTTGTAATATCTTAGATGTTTTTCGTTGAATCCTAGCGAAAACATATCTTCAAATAATATGTTACATCATAATATAGCGGACATCAAGCTAAGAATTCCATACTTTGTCTTGTTAAATGCTCAATACATCCAAGCTCAAAATATTCTATTGTCGCAAACAACTAGATGACATGTAGCTCAACATTTGTTAAAGCATAATGTCGACAACTTGCAAGCATTATGAGTACGCATATTCTAGTGAATGCTAGCCTCCTAGAATCTCATGTTAATGTGTTGAATTCTTGCATCCTCTATGAACCCAAATCTTATGTGTTAAATCCTAACAAACACAAAGCTTAAATTGTTATATCATTGTAAAAGCTAGCAGTCGCTAAGCTCAAATCAATTTAATTTAAAATGGTAAATCCAGTAGAATTTATTTTTAAAAATATTATGTTGTTCCAGTGCGTAGAGGCTGCTAATTTTATACTACCTTAATTTAATTTTTGAAATACTAGCAACCACTAAGGTACACATAATATGTTATGGAAATACCTAGCAGACACTAGACTCACAATACCTTTCTTTATTTTGATAAATCCTAGCAACCGCTACATTCTAAATAATATGTTGTGGTGGTGTCTTAGCGGTGTATAACTTCGTGATATACGTTCTTGCGTACCTATCTCTAAGCTCTGAAAATGTTTTCAAGCCATAACCTAGTGGTAATACCTAGCGAACACTAGACTTACAATATCTTTCTTTATTTTGTGGCAATACCTAACGGATGCTAGACTTACAATATCTTTCTTTATCTTTTGTGAAACTCTAACGGCCACTAAGTTCTAAATAATATGTTGTGGCAATACCTAGTGAGACACTAGACTCACAATATATTTCTTTATTTTGTTAAATCCTAACGACAACTATGTTCCAAATATTACGATGTGGCAGTGTCTTAACAACGTATGACTTCATGATATGCGTTATTGAGTACTAATCACTAAGCTACAAATATGGTATTAAGTTATACCCTAGGTGGCTGCTAAGCTTGCAATAGTTTTTTTGTTTTTGTAAAATCCTAGGGAAAACTAATATCCAAATAATATTATTTTGTGGCCTTCCAGATAGACTAATAATATTGTGGCCTTCCACAACAACCCTAATGAATTAATATATATGTCCAACACTCTATATTCTACCAATAATTATGTTATGAACTTTATTGTCGTGACTAACATACATAATATTGTTTTAAAATAATTTAATATATAAATTTAAATACATAGTGATCATAATATTTTATATATAAAATTTAGGCATATATATAATATGTTTAACCTTCCATTGCACAAAAATTATCTCACAATTGAAAACCTAATATGATTTTACATATTTAGACATTTTGTTATCAACCATATAAAAAATGTACAATGAAATATTTACCTCGGGTTGTTTCTATCATCATATTAAAAGGAAAAAAAGTAGCATACGTAACGAATACCAAAACAATATTTTGAGTCTTGTTAAACATTACAATTTTTAAAAACTAGTGTTTAGGCCACTGGCCATCATTATCAGGAAAAACAATCCAGAGGGGGACATATATCGATGGAAACTTGAAAGAATTCAAATGAAATAAAAATCTAGATCCATGAAAGGGGATTAAATTTTCTTCAGTTGGGGCCCAATAGATTCCTTATTTTATTTAAGAACAAGGCAAAAAATTGAAGGAACCGGTAAAACGCGGATCGTGTTTTCGTAGGAAGGAACCGGTAAGTAGAGGCAGTGGGCTAAGCAGATCAGGTCTACGGATCACGTTTTCATAGGGAAAAGCAGGGTTGGACTAACATGACACAAACTATTATTCAAAGGCGGTGTAGAAAATGATCAGAACTAGTATTCACAAGGCCGTGGTTTGACAAAAGGGTTGGACCGTGAAAAGGAATAGTATTCACAAGATAAGACTAGAGTAATCAATGGAGTAGGCCACTAAGTACATTTTTGTAGGGAAAAGACAGGGATGGACTGAGGTTAAAAAAGACAGGATCCGATTCGAAGACAGAATGATTGTATAAGCCTGCAATAAAAAAGGTGCACATTTAGTATAGTATACATTTTTTATAAATACCTTATTTAGATTTGATATTTTTTTCGTGCTTGGCGATGTCGTTCAAACCATTGACTACTGCATCGAGCTAACTATCTGCGCTATTTTTCCGCAACCCCTTTTGCTTCCCCAGTGTGTGAGCACCCTTTTTGTTACTGTTTGATTGTTCCTTTTTTGTTAATCCATGAATGAGATTATAATTACTGTCCTGATTGTTCCCTAGCCAAAACGATACTGGTATTCTTACATTTGGCCCTACAATCTGCATGGCTTTCTTGTATTGTTCTATGATTTCACGAGTCTCATTGTTCTGTAAGACTAAAAAAATAAAAACCCCTAAAAACTAGTTCTCTTGAGGTATTTAATATTTTTTCTCGGCACAGTCCACATTAGAAATTTTGAAAATATAAAAAAGTGTGGGATATGTAATTTTTAAAATCATGAGCGGGGGAAATTGTGTTAATATTGAAATTTCAAATTCTCAAAAATGCAGGGGGGGGGGAATTCGCAATTCAAATTTTGAATTTTCCACTCATTGAGAAAAGGTGTGGGATATCAAAAAAATAAACAATATTGAAAACAACTCCTTTTTTATTGGCTATAGCCTAAAATAGTTGAAACGTAATAAAACTTATAATATTATAATAAAACAGTAGAAATAAATTATATCAATTTATAGGCACATTTTGTATTTATTTTTTATCAAAAATTGTATGGACCTAGATAATTTAGGGCTTAGATGTAGTGCACTAATGAAATGTAATTATCCAATTACTTTGTGCCATGTGTTAAGTTTGAACTTGATAGTTAGAAAAGATTATAATTTACACATTTATTATGAAATTAAAATGTAAAGAAACTAGTATAATATGAAATCCTTGATATTGTAATATAAATAGTCAACCAGTAAAATGGTGACACATGGCTATAGCTTAAAATAGTTGAAACACAATTAAAAATATATAATATTGTATCTGTAAAAAAATGAAATAAGATGCATACGAATGTATAGGAACAATTGTTCGGGTAATGGTAAAATCGACCTACACAAAAACAACAAAATAAATGAACTAATAATTATACCAACACTATAAATGTGTACATATTGTTTTTATAAAATTTAGACAAACCTATATAAAAAATGATACAGTTTCATTGTGAAATAAATATGTCCCAGTTGCTAGTGCTAATTGAAACCATGACATTATACATGTAATTTATGTCCAAATCACAGTAAAATGTCTAACACGTGTCTCAAATTTAACCCATAGCATGAACTGCACAAATTTGGCAATATATAATATTTATCACAATTATACTATAATGGCATAAAGTTTTGAATGTATAGGCAGAAAACATTATAATTGACATTTTTCCTCAAAATTATACAATGTTAGATAGTAGTGCATTAAAATGAAAATTTCATAATTGAGCTGGTGTATATTCTGTCAAATGTAAGAACTTATATAGCTTAGATCTTAAGGAGGAATCCATGAAATTTTACTCAAACAATATTTGAAATCAACATTATATTATATTGTTTTGCAATTTTATTTATCAAATTTCGAACCAAATCACATTACTATCATCAAGGAGATATATGGGATAACAATTTCACAACAGATAATTTGTATGTAGTCATATATGGCTAGTGCACCACATTATGGTTTCTTGTACCTCTGATTTAATGCTAATAATAAAACAACACTAATTGTTTTAGTATTCTAACTTCCTAACTTACCAGAGACTAACCACATTGTACATGCTATTTACATTGGACATAGTTCCCAATGGAGACTTTCACTAATTTAGCAATGGGAACTCCTATAATTACAGGAGTAATGGTTAATTTGCAAGTCCTCAATATCTCAAATAGCTCTAAGACTATGATTGTCCATAAATGTTTTGCACACCTATATGTAACATGGGGGATAATTATTAAAAACCTCTTACTACCAAATAACCTGCTCAAGACCACTGATGATTTTCACACTATGACTGACAAAATCTAATGGAAAGAATCACCCCCTTCAGGGTTGACCATAAACTGAAAATGTGATTTTGCAATACCCGTTTACCAAGTGATACTAAAAAGGGTGAAGGTTTTCAAGTGTTTACCAACAACTGCAAACAATCATGAGGTGGTTTTACAAGAGGTGTACCTCAAACTCAAAAGGGTGATGGTTTTGTATAGTGGAACCACCACTACATAGCCTCGTAAATTATTTTTCTCACATCATTGTTTCTAACAAAAAGGGATCTACAAAATGAAGGTTTGCTCAAGTAGGAGCTTTGAACTATTAACTTCACATCATTATTACAATGCCAAGAATTTATTCACCACACTACTGCAAAAGGTCACCAGTGACAAAAGAGATGCAATCTCCTTAGTGCATTGGGAATAACAAGAGATGTCATTCTGCCTCCATCCTCCATCAGGCACTGCTTAGTATAGAAATATACATCAGTCATGCCTCATTTCACTCAGGTTCATCTGGAACATTGATTCAGTGACTCCCTTTAACAACTATATTATGCTCTCATCCAAAGCTTTCCTTTTTGATGTCCTTGGCACAATAGGATACAAAAAGAAGATTTATGTCCACTGCTTCTTACAATACAAAGCCATTCTACAAGAACCCTCTTTGTTTCATTGAAAAAAATAGTATGCTTCCTTTTACCATATACAGAGTAATACTTCCCAATAGCCCTTTTGTGATCTATACGTTTATTCAACTGTAATGACCTAAAATCATGTGCCTCCTTCAAGTCCAAGAAATTCAATTAGTATGAGAAAAACTACATTACTATATTTATGGAGGTAAACATTTCATAATAATATTTGCATCATCTACCTAAGCACTTCCCATTGTCTTAGAAGATCTAAGATGCATTAATATGACTTGTACATGTTGGCACCCTCATTCATTTTCCATCTTGACTAAATGCAACTTAATGAGAATTTATTCATTAACAGCATTTGCAATTATGTACCCTAACTTATGGTAATTTCAGCCATTAAATCATATAATTTTTTGTAATCTATACTAATACTAAAGTATCCAATAAAGCAAGCCTGAATCCACAGATTTGTTTTGTCATCCTTTTTCCATTTAACACTGATTTTGACAAATCTATTGGTTCTGGTTCCATTGCATCACAATTGTGAAAGGTTCTTGTATTAATTACATTTTTATTTCTCCCTTCCATGTGTGAAAATACGAACTAGAATTTATCTAATGGAATTTCCATAATAGGTGAAAAATTCATTGAGTGCACCCTTATAATATATGTTTCCCATGTTGAGTAAAATTTTCTGACAATTACCAAGATCAGGAAACAATAATGTTAGGGCAATAGAGATATTGTGTCGAGAGATTGAAAAAATACCTGCATGGTAAAAAAATGCCACATGTAAAAATTAATTATGAACTGATAGCTATGAAAATCCATTAAATAGCTACACTTGACACATCTATTATGAAATTTCAAAATTCTAAATTATAGTTTTATTATGATACCACTATTTTAATACATCCATAATATAGGAATGTAGTAAAACAATGACCTCATGATACTATAGCTTTGAATATTTGAAACACAATACAACTATAACCAATGTATGGATTTCAACCTGAGTGAAATATAAGCTGTTGGTAGAACAACACTTATTGTCACATATTTGACTCTAACTTAAACTTACCACATCAAAATTTTACATCTAATACACGCATGTTAGATTGACTCATAGTAACAAATGTGATCTAGATCTAAACACCTATTTAATTCCATAATTGTACATTGCGGTCTACATTTGATACATGTCTTGTAATATCTATGATATTAATCAATACAAATGGAGCACTACACATATAAAATGACGACACATGGATATGTAATTCATGAACAAATCCCCAATGGTTAGATTACATTAAATTAACAATGAACTCCTATAAGTAAGTGATTTAAAGTTGTAAATATAAGTGTTCTACAATATCCCAAATATTGGTAAAATATAGTTGTGCAACCACTAGTTTTGCTATATCATAATTATTTTATAATCTATTCAAAACCTATTACTACCAAATTACCCAAACGACTCCTAAGTGTTCACACTGGAACATGATTTATTTAATAGGGTTGGCATGTAAATCCCACAAAATGTTACAATTACATTGACAAGTGATAATGATAGGAGTCCTAGCAGCCGCTAAGCTAAACCATTGTTCGTTATAATATAACTATTCACAAATTAGAAAGCTATTGAGCCTAGTGGCCACTCATGATTTATTATTTTCAACTAGTAATCCCAAGATTAGTAGTCGCTAAACCTTTTCTTTGATACGAACCGATTTATCTTGATCACTCTCAAAGGAACATAGTGTAGAAATTGGCTCCACCAGGTAACGTGGATTCCAATTTGAAATAATTATAATCATTGAAAATTACAATCAATCGAAATATGTAAAGATAGTGATTACTACGACAAGAGGTAATGAAAGGATCCTTGAGCTGGCCTCTAAGCTATATCATGAGTTGTTAATCAATAGCTGAAATGGAAATTGAGAAATTGTTAAGCCTAACGGTCGCTAGGATTTTTCCTTGATACGAACGAATATGGATTATAATTTACAAAGATATATCTTAGGAGAAATAAATAAGTCTTGAATCCTCTCAAAATTAAATTGTTTCAGCCTAGTGACCGCTACATTATTCCTTTCGAGTAATGAAGGTTTTCTTTGATACGAACCGAGAGTCGTGATCCCTCTCGACGGAACATAGTGCAGAAATTGGCTCCACCAGGTAATGTGTAGCCGATTTGAAATAATTATAATCATTGAAAATTACAATCAATCTAAAGATGTAAAGATAGTGATTACTACTGACAAGAGGTAATGAAAGGATCCTGGCAGCCTCTAAGCTATATCATGAGTTGTTAATCAATAGCTGAAATGGAAATTGGAAATTGTTAAGCCTAGTGCCCGCTAGGATTTTTCTTTGATACGAACAAATATGGATTATAATTTACAAAGATATATCTTAGGAGAAATAAATAAGTCTTGAATCCTCTCAAAATTAAATTTGTTGAGCCTAGTCGACTGCTTATGTTATTCCTTTCAATGAGTAATGAAGGTTTTATTTTATACAAAACGAGAGTCATGATCACAGAACATAGTGTAAAATTAAGTAATGTGTAGCCGATTTGAAACATTTCTAATCATTGAAAATTATCAATATAAAGTATGTAAAGATCTAGTGATTGCTATGACAAGAGGTAATGATATGGTCGTAGTGGCCTCTAAGCTATTCCATGATTTTTTATTCAATGCTGATCTATTTTTAAATTAAGAAATTCTTGAGCATGTAGCGGTTGATACCCTTTACTCTAATACTAAACGAATATGGATTACAATTTTCAAAGATATATCTTAGGAGAAATAAATAATTCTAGATGCCTCTCAATGGAATGTAGTAGCAGTAATTGGGTCCGCCATGTGAAGTCTACCCAATATGTGACACTTACAATCAATGAAAAGTACTAACCATCCAAAGTTGAACAGATAGTGATTACAATGGAAAATGGTAATGATAGGAGCCCAGTAATCCATTCCACTAAGCTTGACCATTGTTTGTTACTTATATATATATCTCAAAATTTAGAGATTGTTGCGCCTATCAGTAATTAGGTCTGCCATGTGAAGTCTACAATTTTATGAAAAGCTTTGATACAAAGATAAAGTCTTGATCTCTCTCAACCGCATGGAAAGTAGTGTCCCTCTAATTAGTACAAAAATTCCCACCTGGTAACGTGTGGCTAATTTGATACAATTATAGTCATTGACAATAACAATCGTTCTAAAGTTGTACTTCTAGTGATTTACTACGACTAGAGGTAATGAAAGTATCGTATTGGCCGCTAAGCTAGACCATGATTTGTTATTCAATAGTTATTTTGAAATTAGAACTTGTAGCAGTTCGCTAGGACTTTTTATTTGATACGAACGAATATGGCTTATAATTTACAAAGATATATTTTAGGTGAAATACATAAGTCTTTATCCATCTTGTTGAAATGTAGTGTTGCAATTGGGTCCAACATGCAAAGTCCAACCAATACGATATAATTACTATCATTGAAAAAAAATATCGGTCCACAGTTGAACATATAGTGCTTACAATGACAATCAGTAATCAGAGGATCTTAGTGGCCACTAAGCTTGACCATTGTTTGTTATCATATAGCTATTTTCAAATAAATACATTCTTGAGCCTAATCGGCCACTACATTATTCTTTTCTACTAGTTATGGAGATTAAATCTTAATGGCCTTTAAGCTAGTCCATTCAATTGGTGTAAATTACCAACAAGTAATATTAAAAAATGTCCATTCATATGTCAAATTAAATCCTCTCTCTCGCTAACATCTATGTTTTCAAACATTTCCTTTCATGCAATCTACGCAAAGTGGATGGTTGTCAGACAACAGATAATCCTTCCAAAATATGTTGCGTGTTAATTGTCAAGAACAATTTTGCATAGTTTCTGGTATTAATGTTGTGATCCACAAAATATGATTTACAAGTAACTAGTTGAAGGTTAGATGTCATGTTTGGTCGAAGCCTAACAATAGCTAACGTTTACTTTGATTGATCTCACCAATGATAAAAAGTAAAGTATTATAGAGATTGGTGATCACAAAGGCTAATACTTGCATTCATTAACATATGGTGAGAACAAAAATTAATCCATATGTGAAGTAATTTTTAATATATTCTACTCCAATTGTAGATACAATTTCTTCCATTGGTCATAATCCATTCTTGGAAATTCCATTCATTGAAGGTGTAGTGAGAGCTGGAAGAAAAGAGATGAGGACTAGTTTGTTGAAGTCCATGGCCTTGACAACTACTACAATGACATGTGGTTGTTTTTTTTATAGATGACGGACATGAGGAATTCAGAATGGTTATATCCTCTGCAGTTCATTGATTCAAGTACACTGTGTGTTCAGGTTGAACGCATTGACTATGAAAATAATAAGTGTCTTATTGTGGATATGGATTTGGATGTTTCTTTATTCAGGAAACGGGAAATGAAAGCCTCAGAAGACAAAATACAATGTCCCTGTTCAACACATGGATGGGATTTGGGGTTGTTAGTAGATAAAGACAAAACTGGTTGTTCAAATGTAGAAGAAATTCACAATGGCATGCTTGCAGTACTTAGAAAATTGTATAGAGGTGATACAACCTCTTCCGTTTGTCATTTTTTGAATAGAAAAGGTTCACTTTCACCACCTAAACATGCCAAGTTGTTTACTATGCTTGAGGAGAACATATTTGGCTAAATTGGAGCTCGATCCATCCAGATCAAAGTTCCATGGGTTGAAAAAGAATACTAAATCAGCTGCATTGCTGAAGAAAGAAATCACTATATTCATGAAAACAGAACCTTCAACTAAGTTCATCAGTTTGATTACTTTTTGTTCAATGGTGAATTATTTTCAATTGATGTTTCTAGGTGCCATGTAGCACCTCCAGAGTATCAGTATCATCCTATTGATGATGATAATGTTGACCTTCTTGTGCACTCCATATTGATAAATGTTATTCCTACACAGAGGGATCGCAATTATTCTTCCCTTCTTGGAGTCTACGAATAAGGTTGTGGTGCTCCAAGATCCAAAAGACTTGGAAAGGGATGACATTAAATTTTATATACTTGACTGACCAACATACAATATGTGCACAAAAAAATATTTTGGGCTCAGATACTTACAAGTCTTTACATCCAAGGCTACAATTTCGAAGGGCTCACATTCTTTCTGCAAATGCAACTAATGAAGCCATTACTAATATTTGCAAACAACAAGAATGAAGTGAATAGAACTTGGATAGAAACCAAGTTTATTGATTTTTTGTACAAAGCTAGATCAGTTTGGAAATCACTTGGATGTCCTCAATGTCCCAGATTGGAAAAAAACAAAACAGAGGAATGGAAGGTAATGTATTTTAATTTTATTGCACATTTTTTATTAACTTTTTTCTTCCTTATATAAAAAGATAAAAAAATCATATAATTTTCCTTTGAATGTAGAACTTTGAGAGTTAATGCCTTTTGATTTTCAAAATGGACACAACCATCAATCTATATGAAAAATGGACTTTTCTATTATTATCAGATGATATATGGACTAAATGGACTACAAAATTTGAGTTTTTTAGATCTTGTGGCCTTTCTTGTTCACCTATTAAAGATAATCAGGATAAATTTCAGCCTAATTCATTAGGCAATATTCACAACCAATTCATTCAGAGCTGCTAGAGGAATGAATGACGAAGAACTATCAGTACTAGAAGATAAAGTACAATCTAGGGGATGTCTGGTTAATTATCCCTTTTTCAGGTAGGCGTAATAGTAGAGACATTTGATTCTTACTACCAGAGAATAAAAGGAGATAGAAAAATGAGAGCAAAATTTCTACAATATTTTAAAGAAAAACATCCAAATATTGATCTATTGACATCCTGTAGTGAATCCAATGTAATTGAAAAATTTAAATTGCATGAATCACACTACCACTAGTTGTTTGTACTATTGGGTGAAGAGAGGAAAGGAAAGAGAAAATCGTGATTCCCACATAGGGGAAAAAAAGCTAAATGAAAAAAGGACTAGGTGGTGGAAGAAGATCTTCCTATCGAGGCTCAGACAATATTAGACAACTATGTGGTGTCAATGGAAGACAATATACTGGAAAGGATGGAGGACACAAAATAATTTACTTGTCAATGTGCATACCCGTTCCATCTTTCGTCAACTCTATCAGCTATTCCTGCCACCAATCCTTTCAATGCAGAATGTGTTATCACTGATTTTTGTAATTTGTCTAGTGATATTTCTTCTGAAGAAATAATGGAGCTGCTAACAGTTATTAGAACCAGTGTGCTACTGGAATGTATTATTATTGTTCTCATACCAATTGAATATTCAAAAATGTTGAGAGAAATAGTAAAAAATACATGGAAAAGGTTAAAGATAGTGAAGAATCAATTCTGGATGGATGTTACAGACTCTATGATAGCAGTGGGAAATTTAAAAGTTTGTGTCTTATGTACACAATAAATGGAGTGCACAACTGTACGATGAAAATCAATGATGAAAGAGAAGAAGTCACTAGGGATTGGATGGAAAAATGCCACAACAATTGATAACTACAAGCAAAATTATCCTAAAAGGAACCAAACATCCTTTTCCTTTTGAGCGATCATATGAGTTATGGTCTGAGATGTTCGCTTGATGTTGTTCCCAGGATTCTATAGTATTAGTGCTATACGGTGGCAAGTGTCACACTGCGTGCATTAGTTGAATCCAATCAATCTGTTGTTTTTATTGTTGAGACACATAGTCAAGAAATGTTTTTGAAACATTACTATTCTCATATGAAGAAAGGTTCGTACCTAGAATACAACTCAAACATGTGATTATGTTAAAAGTTATTTCAACTGAAAAATCTACTTACACATTTCTTATTTACACAGACAACCCAAGAACAATAGGAATTGATGTACAAACCTCTCAACTTGAACACTACACAACCAAATCATCATGGTGATTGACCTTCAATCACTTTATAAATATGTTTAATGAGCTCTATTTTCAATTGCCATTGTTCTCATTTTTTTGACAATACTCTATGCTCACCAGCTCTGACCATAGATGAGGAGAACTTAGCCACATCATCCACGAATATGCAAGTCAAATCTTAGTATGTTAGTCATGTGCATTTATAAATAAGAACCACTACTAAGCCCCACAAATTTATAAGAAAATTAATGGTTTATGCAGACCACCAACACCTAGAGAAAGTAATAGTGGAGTGCACAGTGGTAGCCAACACGAATATGTAGACAGAACCAAGTATGTTAGCCATGCATATTTTTAAACATAACCATTTCTAAGGCTCACATAGTTATAGAAAAATATTTCAACTAATTCTAGAAGTGAAATCATTTTCAAAGAAGGAATTATCAAATAACCTATTTCAAAAGTTCATGGTGGCATCCAATGCTACATAGTTTGTAGTTTCTAGGTTGTTGGTTGTCTGCATAAACCATTAGTATTGACATAATGATACAGACATTAGAATCTATGCTTATTCCAACCAATGATGGCATAGCCTAGCGGTCATTAATCCACATCAATATCTCAAAACTATGTTTCTATCAATGGGTGGTTCAACAGATATAAACGAACCCTAGCGGGTGCTACAATTCATTCAGAAGACATAGAACATTTTGATTTGTACTTACCATATTACCATGGAGACTAGTATGCTTTTCAATTATGCTTTCATTTGCGATAGCATGAAATTGATTTTGAATTGATTACTATTGTTTTGTAACACATATTACATCAAAAAAACAGTAGCTAGTAAGGTCTGTGCAAGCCAAGCCAGAAGCTCAGTCAGTAAGTGGTAGCTACCTAAAGTGCTAATATTGAATTTACCATTTTACCACATAGTAGTTCAGTATGTTTTTTTCAAATACGCTTTCATTTTCCATAGCAATAGCTATATTAATAATATTAATATTGTTTGAAACAGATCTTTCATCAAAGGATCCATACTATGGGTAAAGAAGATGCAATCCTACATGTAAGGCCCATCGGTAAGTGGTAGCCACAAGCTAAAATGTTGATTTTTTCCATTGGTTAGAATTGATATGAGACCAATTAAAAAAAATTATTTACTTCCCTACAGTTAGCCGCAAGAATTAATTTCTTATTTTAGATTTGGAGGGCTTGTTGTATGAGAAAAACCAATCACCCTTTGGGGACATCACATTCAAGTTACATAAGGAGAGAATCAACGTGCAAGGTGGCCTGAAAGAGTTTATAAATTCATTATCAACAAAATTAGAAATGGGATTCTGGTCAGACAAACTCACTTCAGCTAATGTTGAAAAGATGATAAAGGCCTTCAATAAAAAATTATTGACTGACTTGAATCCATTAATCACCTGGGGAAAAGAACATTGCAAAATGGTTGATGGAATTGCAATAAAATATATAGAAAAGGTTTGGAGTAGAAATGATGTCCCCTACAATTTTGAAGACACAATGTGTATTACATTAGGTGCAAAGGGAAATCCTCCTAACAAATTTTATGGTTGGGATGAAAAGCAGAGGAGAAAATTTCTCAAAAGATATGTGGTTGATGACTGATTTGAACAAAGACTTATCACTAATAGTGTCAAAGGGATTGAATGTGGTAGAGGGCATCAAATATTTGGAGCGAGTAAATGCTAAATAAAAAGTTAGCATTTCAAAATGTTATTGTGATGATACAACTTAACATTTTAAATAAAATACATTCATATGTTTTAGTGATGGTTCTGCATAACTATTTAAATTACAATTGTACGATTATAAGTTGGGAGAATTTAAATCTTCCCTGATTATAAGTTCAGAGTGTGAGTGTATAAGTTGCAAATGTGAATTAATAGAAAATATTTAATGTAACGAATCTTTGAGACATTTTTTATTAATGAAATATGTATTCCTAAATTAATTATGAGCATGCTTAAATACTAGTTTTTGCTTTGAATATTAGAAAATGTATACCACTTTCCAATGCAATGAAATAACTACAATACGGTATGTAAAGACTCGTCGCGTTGAAACATTACATTCTATTCAAATAAATTCTTCACAAAAAAATATTCCTAGTATAACAATAAGAAATGAGGAATGCCCTTAGATTTTACCTTTGTCACCACCTACAACCATTTGATTTTTGATATAACAATATCGAAAGGGACTTGTTTTTTATTTTTTAATTGATTCACCACCCTCAACCATTTGATTTTGTTTTTTTTTCATTTGCAGATACAAACACATGCAACATGAAACTGATCATATTTGATATAAATGGTGTTTTGGCACACACCCTCCACAAGGCATCTTCGACATTTAAACAGTTAAAAAATTTTGGCAGCATCGAGGTCGAAAAAAAATTATTTTCTCAAACCTAATGTGAAAGAGTTCTTGACAACAGTGCAAAAAACATTTCAACATAGCAATGTGGACATCGACGAGAAAGTCAAATGTTGATGACATGATGCCTTCATTCCTTCAAAACATCGGCTTGGAGGTTACAAGCTTCGAAGTTCATATTTACACAGGAATATTGCGTTGAGACCAAACTCTCCGATTATGAAGGTTCTGGGAATCCCAAATTATATCTCAAGAATCTTAACTCCGTTTGGTCGCGGTTTAATGCATCATACAATTGTAAAAATACAATTCTTGTAGATGACTCTTTAGAGAAAAACAAGTTAAATGATGTTGCGAACTACATAATTGCTGAAACATTTAACATAGATTCTAAGTCAGAAGACACATAATTGTTAGATGTGTTGTGGCCTTTATTGCAACCATTGAAGGATGTCGAAGATGTTTGGGATTATATTAGATCACTAAAACAATTATAGGGATTTTTTTTATTGGAGATTTACTATGATTTGTATTATTGATTTGGAAGCCCGACTTCGGGAATAGTGTTACATTATAAATTCAAATTATTCATAAAATTTTTTACTATAATTCTACCTAACTTTACTAAAGGAATTTCAATTTATTTCATAGCTATATTTAAATACTAAAATATATATGGGATAGTTTTACAACTAATTTTAAATAAGTTCATATCCATATTTGAATATGAAAATTTTTATGCCATGTTTCTTACAGTTGATTTTATATCTACATTTAAATATGAAAATATATCTGGTATGGTTTTATAATTAATTACATTCTCCTACACTGGATCATCGCCCTCTGCTAATTTCTTCATAACATCTTCAGAAATTCTCTAGTTGCGTTGAGGTTCAATCACACCATTATAAATGAAGTAAATATGAGCTCTAACTTTAAATATGAAAAAATATATCTGGAATAGTTTTATAGTTAATTACATTCTCCTCAATTGAATCATCACCCTCTTTAAGTTTCTTCATATTTATTATTTACGAGGGTTAAATTTGACGGCCATTTAGACATTTTTTGTGATTTAAGCCATAAAATACTTGCAGATATTTGAAAAAACCATCACATGCAACTTGTAAATTGTAAGCTATAACCGTCATTTTTTATACAGATTTATTAGTAAACTATACAAATATATATTAGAAACAGTGAAATACATATAATATAATATTTTATAAATCTTATTAATAGTATAAAATAACACTATTTTACATTTTTGAAGGGAAAATTTTGAAAATTGTCGTCAGCTAAAAATTGTTTGACAGTCATAGGTGGCCTATCAAATTTAACCCATGTTTGGTAATTCTCTGGTTACCCCAAGGTTCAATCAAACCATAGTAATTGAATCTGATAAGTGTCTCACATCTCACATGAATTTCATTAGCCTAGCGACTGCTTTCTCAATGGCATTTGAAATATTCAAATTTACATAGTTTAATCTTAAAAACATCTTAAAAATTAATAAGATCATTATTCCAAAGCTTAAGCCTAGCCATCACTAGCCCTTATAAAATAGAACATGTATCTGTTCTATACAGGCTAGCATCCAGCAGGCATTATTTCTCAAATCAATGTTGGATTCCCTGAAATCATTAAACTTTATTTCACAGATTCATAAATTTAAATTGTGACCAAATATATTGGACTTCGGAAGGAGAATTAACGGATTCCAATATTTTGATTTTTGGATTCCAATATATGTGATTTTGGAGTACAGTTAATTCCAATATAGGTGATTTTGGATTCCAATATATGTGATTATGGATTCCAATATATGTGATTTTTGAATCAGATATGTGCGATTTTGGAATCCAATATGTGCGATTTTGGAGTGTAGATAATTCCAATATTTGACATTTTGGAATCCAAAACTAGCAATATGAGATTTCGATATTGGCTATATTTTTTAGTCGTTGGGACTAGAATAATTCCTAATTTAGTGAAATAAGCATTATATATTCTGTGTTTGGGAAATTTCATATCCTCTTGACTGGTATAAGTGAATTGAATACTCTTATTTCAACCCTCTCAAGCTAGAATATCCATTCCTTTCCTCATCTAGGTCATGAAAAATGCTAAGAATCATAAACAAAGTCATCAAGTAATAAAAAATGATCATTGAATGCCCCGTGTGGTCTCAAATGGAATTTGGATCTCATATGGAGGAGAATGAAATATGTCTAAAGAAGTTAGAAGGATTTTATAACGTACAAACATTTGAAAAATAAGGAGGTGAGTTATAAAACACTTTTCATACATTGAAGCATGAGACAATTATGAGAAAACATTACACATTAAATCACGAGGAATAGCTTTATATTCCTATCAGTGGAATTCAGAAAGGTAGGTTTTTTAGAGGTTTGCTCCTATTATCTTCTTTTCCTAAGGGAATATTGAACATGCTTAAAGGTCATGAAGGCAAATTTGAAGTTTGACAAAGGTCATCTTGAAATTTCAAAAGTAGTTACATTAATTTTTATTTGCTCTCCCTATTTTTGCATATAATCTAGTGAAAAAGATGCAAAGAGTCCTAATATGAGAAATTGAAAAGTCATATTAGGTTAAGAGAATGTAATTTTATGCTAGACATTTGTAATGCCCCAGAAATTCTAACTGAAAATGAGGCAATTTTTTTTACATGTTGCGATACAACACCGAGTCAATAGTTTATGGGTTACGTGTCAAACTTGTGCAATGGCCTTGTTATTATTCTATGTATCATTCCAAATTTTATCAGATGTCTCCAAAGAGATATGTCATTACACTACATCAAAAGTTATAAACAAATTTTATGGTTATTAATATAATATTATATTGTATAAAGTAATAATATTTTGTATAATTTAATATTGTCGCATTTGGTAACGCTAAATTCATTATAATTATCTTATGTCACTTAAATGAACAATATTACATGGCTTCATTTTATCATATTACAACTTTCGTAATAATATGATAATTTAAAATGATATTATATTATATATAATGTTGATGTTATAAATATATAATGTATTAACCTAATAATCCAAATATTATTAATAAGTATAATAATACTAATATAATAACTATATTTTAAATAATGACCTATTTTATAAACTAACCATGATAAAGTAGACCTAATATAAACTAAATCCTATATCATACATATTAGTATATGAATAATATAAAACAACCACCCTAGATTTCAAATCCCACTTATCCCACTATATGTATTACCTTATATAAGTATAACGTTACAACATTAGTAAAATTCCACATGTTATGATTATTAAGTATTGGTAAGTTACGTAGTTTGTAATCATCAACCCAAGTTCCATTCCCATTAATGCCTTTGGACACTTTCAATAAGTAGCCATGGAGACAGCTTGAGGTAGGGGTCGAACTTCTCCATGTGAACCAAGAGGAACACAGTGGGGCGATCTGAATGTGGATCTCTTGGCAGACATTAAGGACCCAATCCCACCTCCATGTCCAACTTAGAGAAAGTGCTCCTCCAAAAGCACCACTCCAGTTCATAGCTCTAGTATATTAAAAGTGTTTACCATCCAAAGTTTTTGGACTCAAGGTCTTGGTCTATTGGTGAGTTATAAGTAGTTTGTAATCATCAACCCAAGTTCCATTCCCATTGAGGCCATTGGACACTTTCAATAAGTAGCCATGGAGACACCTTGAGGTAGGGGTCGAACTTCTCCATGTGAACCAAGAGGAACACAGCGGGGCGCTCCGAATGTGGATTTCTTGGCATACATTAAGGACCCAAGCCCACCTCCATGTCCCACTTAGAGAAAGTGCTCCTCCAAAACCACCACTCCAGTTCATAGCTCTAGTATATTAAAAGTGTTTACCATCCAAAGTTTGTGGACTCAAGGTCTTGGTCTATTGGTGAGTTATAAGTAGTTTGTAATCATCAACCCTCAGTTCCATTCCCATTGAGTTCATTAGATGTTTTTGATAAGTTGCCATGGGGACTCCTTGAGGTAGGGGGTCAAACTTCTCCATATGAACCAAGTGGAACATAGTGGGGTGCTCCGAATGTGGATCAGCTTGGTGGACATTAAAGACCCAATCCCACCCCCATTTGCCTACTTAGAGAAAGTGCTACTCTAAAACCATCACTCTAGTTCATATCTCATGGTATAATGAAAGTCTTTAAGGAACCAAATGATTTCGAATCCGAGGTTTTAATGGATTGGTTAAGACAGACTTGATTGTAGTTTGGAATTTCACCAAGAAAAGGTTCAAATCCCATTGGAAAGTGGGATCCCTGGTGGAGACATTAATTTACTAGCGGTGGTGGGATAATTGGTCATAATTTCAGTGGTCAATGACTGGTTTGGTTTCAGCTTGGTGGTGGTGCACTTTGAACATAAATCATGTGTACTAAGTTTCAGATGGTGGCTCTAAAAGTGGAGATGGAAGGAAACAATTACATTGTTGGAAACAGGCTCATTGGTCACGATTTGTGTTAGAATTGAATTTTAACTCCATCTTGTGTTAATGACGTCTGTTAAGGGACAATTGGACCCTAAAACCCCCTGGTTCTAAGTTTTGGTAAGTCAATCATTACAATTGTCTAAAAAAAATTGATGACAAAAAAGCCACTTATACGGTTTTTTCTATTTCTAATTCTGAAATTTGAGTCACATATCCATGGGTGAGGAAAGAAATAAAGCAAGATTCTGGATGACTTGATCTAACCCCTAGAATCTGAACTATCATGCTTCAGGCTATATGCTTATCTGTGAATAAATATGGCTAAGTCACATACTTGAGGAAGACTTGGATTCATAATGCACTAGGATAAATATACCACCCTTTGCAAAAATAGAGTCTGAAGGTGTTTTGAAGCACCTTTTTTTCACACTCCAATGTTTCATGACTTCAATGAAGCACATTGAGCTATAGGTACCTTTTATCCATGAGTTCAATGTTTTCTGAACTGTGCCACAAGGATTTCAGCTTTAGTTTTTTCCAGATTTCTAAAAAGTGAGCAGATCCTCCTTCATGAATTCACTGTGTATGTGACAAGATTTTAGGCATTCATAAATTTCCTGCTCCATATTCTCTTGCGGAAATGGAAAGATAGAAGGGTGACATCATATTTCAGGTATCAACATATAGTATTACAAGCTTAATCATTTGCATTATAGATTGTTCATGCTATTACATAGGTAATATTGGGAGATTTTTACCATTGTTATAATAGGTAATTATTTTGTTATTGAATGTTTAATGGTTATTTTATTTGTTATACTGGAAGATATAGAGTTGCATATTTGCAGATTAGGATATACCTCACATAGTTGATAGGTCTCTGATTCATTGGATCTATCTTGAGTTAGTTGAACTGGCATATAAAAAAATTATCTGTAAATGGTGATTATGCAAGGGTACATACATGGACATATGCTATTGTATGTATGTATGTAATGTATGTGATGCATGCATGCATGTATAGTTGATCCCATTATTTCTTAGTAATTTGGGGATTCAGACAAATCAATACAATAGTTAGACATTCATACCTTTTCTATGGAGGCTAAGGTTTGCCATATATTTATAGAACATACAGAATATCGTTTTGCAAATTATTTTGACAAAACACCCTCAATCACCTGACTCCAATTTCTCCTCCATAAATGGATCTGTCATGTATCATTTATCTATCCACAACACATAAGTATTTGTCAACACCCATTTCTAGAATATCATCATCTACACATACTCATAGTTTAGGGGAATATAGTTTGTGATATTATCCTTATCCAATATCTAGCACCAATAATAATGCTACACCCCTCTGCCACCTAATGAAAATTACTTCCATAAGGAGGTACATTCATAGTCATTCCTGTGGATAGAGTATGGGGACATTTCCCTCATGGAGTAGAAATAGAAATGGTCTGGAGCGGGCTCTAGTGGGTGTGAAAGATCACACATTTCAGAATTGGCATTCTTATCTAAGGCCATGATCCTTGCATAGGTGGCTTCATTGTTACACCCTAGGTGTACACTCATCAGGAAGATAACTCATTTTCAAATGATGGTTTTGAAGCTCCATAAATTGTAAGAATCACCTCATCTTCCTTCTCATGAGAAATTTACCATACCACTATGGAGCCCTGCAGTGATCCTCTCTTGGATTCCTAATGACTAGCTATTCATCCTCCTCCAAAAGGGTGGCATTCCTCACATTTTACTAGACATGCATTTAGGTCAACCATCATCTAATAATTATTTCATCAGTATGGCCTAACCTAGTATCCCTTACTGGACTGATCACAACAGGTGACCAAGAAAATGGTGGTCACCGTGTTACTATCATTGAAGATTTGACTGCTAAGGATATTGGCCATGAAGTTGGAGGTTTATATGAGTTTCTCTACAAAAGGATTGATTGGGTCACCAAGGCTAAGAAATTCTCTAATGAGGGATATCAGTCTTGATAATTTGTCCTTATGTAGGTGCCTAGGGTATAGTTCTATCCTCACATACCATTTGATGAAGCTTACAAAAATGATGGTCTAGGTCACACCATCCATGGATACCCATATACCATCACCACACCATCCCTACATTAAGAACCTGGTCTTTGAACATAATCATGAGGATTTGAGTATGCACAAAATACCTATATACTTTTTTTCTCATGTAAATGTATGCCTACATAATATTCCTTCCAGCGCTCAACTAATTAGGTAATTGATCAGATCCATAAGTACATGTGTTATCCCTCTCCATCAGGGCCTCATTTTGATTAGATTCACAATATATTTGTCTCCTTATTCAAAAGCTATCCATCCTCTCCTAGTAATCTACACATGCACTACCTCCACTAAACTATACTCCCATGTTGATAAGTAATTATTTTTTACATAAGATTCTATCATTGAACCCAAAACTTCCCACAAAAATGAAACATTCCTCACTGGTGTTGATAGTGTTCTTAGAAGTTTTCACCATAAGAGCTTGGAAGTTTTTCACATAATTTGAGATTTCCATATAAGTAAAAGTGTTTCATTTCTTGTATACATTTTTACATCAGGACGTTTATAGTGTTGTCTACATTCAGGTAGGATTATCTGGACAAATAGATGACCAAGGATAAATAAGGTTTTTGCAATTCCTGGACTTAGGATTGGTGTTGCATTACAAAATATTTATTTTGATAACTATAAATATTTTCAAGCGATAAAAATGCTGACATTCTACATGAACCCATATGAACTCTACTACATCAATTTTCCTTTGTGTTTCCAGATTACTCATTCAAAGATAGACGTTATCACCTAACATGGCAATTATTGTTTTCAATGTCATTAGTGAATCATTTATCATGCGAGCAGACATGTATAATGTTTCAATACCATGCTTAGTAAGGATCCCTGACAAAATTCATTGGGGAACCCCAAAGTCATTCAAGCCAGACCTATGCTCGAAGCAAAATGCATACTGAAATCAAATAAACATTATTGTGTTATAGGGATTGTTCACTGTGCAAACCGATAAATGAAATATCCACATTCAAACCTTAAAATCGAAATAAGATGTCTATAGTTGAAAAACATATCCCTACTTACTAGAGGGTAATGTTTTCAGTCGCTAATGTATGTGTTGTCTCTTTACTTTGGGGGTGAGGCTCCTTTTTTGATGCATTGTCCCTAGATCCTTCTCATCCTTTTCTACATAAATCTTTCTTGTAACTATCTTTTAGTTACAAATAATTGGACATTAGTATGTAATCTAAGAATTTAATGATCCTATATCATTAATCCTTATGTATAAACTCATGAAATAAATTATCGACTGATCAAGAATTATAACTAAACAACATGTATAGTCCGGTTTGAAAAACACATTTTTACTTATAATGAAGAAGAAGTCACCTCAATGTTTTCTTTTCTCTTTCTTCAAATTCAAGGACCACCTATGACTTATATGTTATTGAAATGTTGTCTATGGATTCGATTCTACCCAAATACTTCCTACATGTAGACTAAATGAAGTTAAACATGGTATCAATTATTTACATGACATGAGACATAACCTAGATATTTATCAAAAAAATGACATTTCAATGCATTCTTATCACTTGACTGTAAGCCTACAGCACACATTTTTTTCTTTTAGACACTTAAGCTAAGAAAATTGGCACCTGCATTCAATGTATATTCTAAATATCTCTAACTCAAGCTATGTCAAACTTCTACGACCCTCCTTTTTCCATATTCTTAAGTTGATGAATTTTTACTACAATAAAACATAATCCATTATAACATATCAAACCTAAGACCATTTAATATAGTTTAAAACATGAAATAAAACTAACTTTGGAAATTCTATATAATTAATTATGATGGAAGATCTAATTATTGAATGTGTAAGTAAGATAAATTAGATACCTTGGGTAACATGCTTATTCTTTTGCAGTACACACATGGACATTTATATTCTCTAAAGTAATTGTATACATATATGTACGCACCCTGTAGGACCAATTTGCAATTACTATTTTTAGAAGAATTTTGGATATGATTAGTGAGATGTTAAAACTACTTCTGAAGTAGAGAGAGCTCTAAATTCAATTATTATAGGTCTAGGCTATTCTTCAAATAAGCGTGCTTAGTCCCACATGAAGGCATCATAGACTTACATATCCAAGGAACGGTATATTATGACTAAGTAAAAGCTAAGTTTCAAGGAAAAATATTTTAGGCTATATAGTAAGGCATATGTCATCCCCATTCCTCATAGTTAATCTATACATGGAGTTATATTATTGGAGCATTTTACATATAATTGCATCCATAATGGACAAAAATTTATGGTCATAATACTAGTGATGTTTCTAATGTATCACTATTTCTGATGTGTAGTGCACTGGGTAACTTAGTAGTTACCAATTTCATTATTTTCGTTTTATATTGTTCTTGATATGTATTGATTTTCACGATTAAGTAAGTGTCAATTATTGTAGATTTCTGTTGTTGGTTTTGTCACACACATGACTCTTAGAGATACCTTTATAATGTATGAAGATTTTGTGTTTTACATTATTTAATATAATGGATCATATTGGTTGGTTAATGGTTTTGAACATGAGTGAAACTGGTTCTTATATGGTAAATCACTTTATAGTCATTGTTTAGTTCATCTTATATAAATTTGAATATCTAGATCTGGTTTATACATTGTGGATTGTTTATTGTTTGTTATGAGTATGAATATACATATGCACTATCATGCTAAAATTTTGTACAAGAAACTCTAAGGAGGGACATGGTGCCTTTGCATGCTTTGCATGAGCACTCAGCTTAGGCTGAGTGATGTGCCAGTGCGCCTAGGTCATTTACAGTGAATTCTAGGCTACATTATTGGTTTTGTTTCCAAGACCTCTTTCTCAGCTATTTTTTAGGATGTTGTGTAATGAAGATTTATCAGTTGACCTTAGGAATTGTTGAGGAGTAGATAGTAGATCTGGAAGAATAATACGCTCAGAGATTTAACACTGGGTCTGAGTTTAACATACTCACATGGGTTGAGAAAAATCTGTATTACTGCTTATATGGGATATTTTTTTACATCTTTCCCATAGAATTATACGAGTGGATGATTGCTTATGTTTCTAAAAGGAATTGGAGGTTTAACACACTTGGTTGGATGTAATAATAATTCCAGGCTCTCTATGATGTTGATCTAATTTAGATGCATGTTGTGGATACTTGGTTCCATGGTGTTCTAAATAGCTATATTTTAGAGTACTCAATTTCCACTTACTCTTTTCTGGAGGTAGCTGAGTTTCAATTTTTATGTTATCCCAGGGGATCATATCTACATGAAATTCCACTAGCAATCAAGATCTTGATGATAACCCTGAATTTGGAAGAGAAGTCAATGGCTAGATAAACCCCACCATGTGCGAGGGTAGGAATAGTTGTGGTGAAAGATGGCGGACCTAGTGGTAGAAAGGAAAAGAGAATAAAGGAGGATTAATTTTAATGATGTGCACGAGAGGGATTTAGAGAAGTAACGTGAGGTTATAGAAGTGATGGATTTGTGTAGAGAGATTAATCGTGAAGGATTTGAAGCTCATTTAGAGGATGTGAAGATAGAGCATCTAGAACTCCCCCATTTGGGAAATCATGATAGGGAACCATCATCGTCCTCTTATGAGATCATTCCAAGAGAGAAAACATGGGTTATGGGCACACATCTGAACTTACGTAGCAACTTAGCCTTTGCACTTGGTTTTCCAGTTTCTAGTACAACCAATAGTCAGTAAGCTATTTTGGGCAGTAGAGTAGCAAGAGGTAAAGTTGACTTATACATAGGTTGAGGAGTAAAAAAAATAAAAAGTACATATATGGCTAGTAGACGTCTCCCTTATTATTTGGAGGTCCGGTTGGATATACCTTTTTAGACACATAGTCGACGTAGAAAATAGGCTTACAAACTTTGGACTCACATCTAGGTGTAGTGTAACTTTGAAGATTGTGGGAGTTCATTTTAGCACCACTATTGGGACACAAGGCAATGCATCCTCTGGTTCAATTCCTAGTACAGGTGGTGGATCAAGAGGCATAGGTGGCTCGAGATCTGGCGGATTTGGTGGATCTGGAGGTGGAGGTAACACAAGAGGTTCTGGACCTAGTGGGCATGGTCCTCACCAGCCCCAGAATATTTACATGGATATGTCACTTCATCTCCCAGAGTATATGGGAATATAATATTATTCTGATCATGTCCATATGTGTGAGATATTGTGCCACACAAAAGGAATTACAGCTTTAGAGTGTAAGACCATTAAGTTTACAACTACATTGCAGGGACACGTGCATAGTTGGTATAGGAAGTTTGACCCTGATCAAACTTGTGTGGATTATACGATGTTACAAGATGCTTTCATCAAAGAATTTAATATCCCTAAGTATGAGTAGAAAATTATAAGTGCGTTCAAGGATATCAAGAATGGCACTACTGAGAGTGTTCAGGAATATGATGTTCTTTTCAAAATACTTTTTTCTAAACTATATTATGATATCCATGCAAGTCAGTATGAACAGTGGTTCGTTAGAGGCCTGATTATGCATTTTAGGAGGGTTCTCTCCCATAAGACTTATATAGACCCACGTGAGGTTCTTGAATCAAATTCGCACACTAAGGCAATTGAGAGGATAAAAACTGGAGCGAGCCCATTCTTGGAAGCTCATATTATAGCAATAGAAAAATAGTTGGAGAAACTATTAACCAATACAACACATAAGACACGCACTAGAATTTGGTGCATAGATTGTGTAGTAGAAGGGCATACTACGGATATTTTTCTTCAAAGATAGGTGCATTCATTGTTACTAGATTGTGAGATATTTCATTTAGACCATGATGCAATCCACTAATCATTGTTGCAACGTGCAATAAGGAAGAATGTGTCCTACAACTATAAGATTTTCTGGCCCATAATTCACAATACTAAAGATTCATGATGCCATTGATATTAGTGTGCGACATACTGGATCATGATCACACTCAAGGGCACTATGATCATAATGAAGGGTGCTTTGAGGGAGGCCGTGGTAGAGGTCGATGATATTGTGGTGGACTCAGAGGCCAAGGCCATGACTGTGGACAATGTGAGTTCCATCATGGAACATGTTATACATGTGGATCTCCTGACCATTACAAGTGCAAGTGTCCTCAGAATGAAACTTGTTATTTTTGTGGAAAGAATCATAACTATGAAGAGTTCCAAGATTTATATGAACATTTGAGTAATAAGTAAAAAATAGGAGAATAAGGGTGCATGGATGGTTAGAATACTGCACACCATGGAAAACCAATGGATGTCAGAGTTATCACCAGATCCTAAAGTGGTACCTATAAAGATTACTACATGCATTGAGGCTATGCACGCTAGAGAAATGTTACAACAGAAGCCTACCATTACTAAGGAGAAGGTTTTACATGCCAAATATCTAGAACCTACACATCATAAGGAGGTTTATCATGAAGAAATGGAGGTACTCAAAGATCTGCAGGGTGAGATATAGTGTCTAAATGAATAGTCACGGAAGTTGGAATAGAAGAAGGAGACTTCCATTCTCCATTTAGATGTTTATGATATGAAAGAATTATGTAAACCATTACGTCAGGAGAACATTATTCCATTACTAGGGATTTTGTTAAAAGGAAAAACTCCACACACTAGTAGTGAGAATGGATGGCATATTTTTCATGTTAATCTCCCTCCTCATAGTTTGGATTATGACAAGGAGATCACTCTTAATTTTGTTTTGGATGGATGTCTTTTGAGTAATGTTTTGATTGACACAGGTGTAGAAGTGAATGTGCTCACTTTATATGCATGGGTTCAAATGGGCAGACATCCTTTGAAGCCATCCTCTAATGTACTTTTTATGGAAAATAGGACTTAGGCCATGCCAATTGGATTCTTGAAAGACACATCAATCACCATACATGGGGCTAAATTCAGTGGATATTTTGAGGTTTTGGTGCTCACAGAAGTGGGAAGATTCCCAAATCTACTTAGGCATCCTTTATGTTATGTAAATAATGTTGATCTACGTTTCAACAAGGGATATATCAGTTTTGAGAACAAAGAAGAATGAGTTATTATCCCTTTGATAGATGGGAAATATGCACCTTATGTTGAGCCCTTAAGTAAAGAAGATATGAACAAAATTTATGTGTGCACCATTTGAAACCTAGAAGTACTTGAACCGTCTAAGGAAGGAATCATTTAGTGGGATGATGTACATTCCATCCATGATACTACAAGTATTTCCTATGACAATTGGGCATATGGAACCTATGAGATGGTTGGGTGCGAGGTCAGAAAAATAGATGTGCATGTAAGTAGGCCGCACTGTGTTAGGAAGTTAGGAAATAACCCGATACCCTGATACACTAGCAAAGGAAAACCTAAGATATTTCTGTGAGCCATGGAAGTACAGTGGAAGTATCATGTGGAAATAAGGAACATGTTAGTTTATACCCTTTTTGATACAACATTGCACAGGTGGATGGTTCATAGGGATAATCTCATAGAATGAAGATAGTGAGAATTGCCCTATCAGCAAGGTTTCTCAGAAGTAACCCACCTGCTCAAATATGTGAATATCATGGTAATAATCTTGTTTTGCACCACGTTCAATAGTGTGAGAGACTATGTATAGAGGGGTAGGAAGCTTTTCCACCTTTTTTGTTGGTGCACAAACTTTATTTCACCTTGAGAGGATGTGTACACACATGGTATGTTTATGGGGAGTTAAATAGAGAGACTGGAAATTGGAAAGACTTGATTGTAGGTATGATCTAGACTTTTGAATACTTCTCCACTATACCTCTGGTGAAAGAGGCATTACAAGTTATGAAGTGCTTTCAAGTATGGGATATAGTGAAAAAGCTAAAGAACTCATTCAAGATTTATTTGGTGAGTTATACCTCGAAACACGTTTTGACAAAGTAGATGATACAAATGTATAACTTCTTGAGCATGTTTTCCTAGAGAAGGAGAAAGGAAAGATGGTCTACTTTGTAGATGATGAAGTGGAAAATTTGAACATAGATCATTTAGAGGGTATGCGCGAGGTCTTAGATAGTTTGGATGAGAAGGCGTGTTCCTACCATGAACCTATGAAGATGAAGAAAGTGAACATTGGAATGGATGTTGAACCTAAGGAGGACATAATTGGAGATTACTGATCTAACTCTGAAGTGGCTAAGATAATTGTGTTGCTAAGATAATTGTGTTGCTCCATGATTTCTAAAACTTGTTCCCTAGAGGATACCATGAGTTGAAGGGAGTACATGAATCTTTAGGCAAGATGAAAGTTAAGTTAAAGGAAGGTGTGCACCTAGTTAGAAAGATACATTACAAGATGAACCCTAACTTGTCTGTAAAAGTTAAAGAAGAAATTTACAAGATGTTGAAATCTGGCATCATTGATCCCATAGAGGAATAAGAGTGGGTTAGCCCCATGGTGATCAGCATAAATAAATATGGAAGAATCAATATTTTTATGGACTATAGGGAGTTAAATGTTGCATGTGTGATTGATCCTTTCCCTACACCATTCACTAAAGAAATATTGAAAGGAGTTGAAGGGCATGAAATTTATTCTTTTACAGATGGATTTTTTGGGTATCATCAACTAAGAACTGCTAAATAAGATCAAGAGAAGACATTTTTCACCACTGAATGGGGAATTTTTGCATACACGATGATGCCCTTTCGATTAAAGAATGTGCATGTAGTATTTTCATGCAGTTTTGTTCAAGCATTCTAGGATTTTATTCACAAATTCTTGTAGGTTTACTTGGACGATTGAAACATATATGGGATTTTCAAGGATCATTATGACAATTTGAGGTTAATGTTTTAGTGGTGTAGATAGTTAAGATCCTCTTTAAATATCAAGAAGTGTGTATTTGCTACGCATTTTGGAACTCTGATAGGGAATATCATCTGCAAGGAGGGTTTTTAGTAAATCCAACTAAGGTTGCAGTCATTTTATGCTTGGAGGAACCCACTAGTCAAAGTAAGGTGTACAGATTCTTGGGCCACACAAGGTATTTCAAAAAATTCATCAAAGTATATTGTAAAATTGTTTCTCCCTTGGAAGAGTTATTAAAGGGTAAAGGCAAGTTTTATTGGGGATAACCACAGTAGCGCTCATTTGATGTGATGAAGGAAAGGCTAACTACAACACCTATCCCACATTTTCCTTCATGGAATATATTTTTTCATGTACATGTGGATGATTCTAGCATGGCTATTGGTGAAGTTCTAGCTCATCCTAGAGAAGCTATCGTAGATCATCCTATTTGCTTTGCTAGTAGGAAGTTGACTCCTACGTAACATAATTATAAAACTATGGAGCGTGAGGCTTTTTCAATGATCTACGTGTTGCATAAGTTCTGATAGTACTTGCTAGCAACAACTTTTGTTTTCTATATAGATCACATGGCATTGAGATACTTGGTGAACAAGCCAACCTTATAGGGGTGAATATGCTGATGGGTTCTCTTATTCCATTGACTTTACATTGGTGGTAAAGCCAGGTAAAATAAATTATGGCCTAGATAATTTATCAAGGATTCAATCAGGAGAGGATGCACAAAGTATTGAAGATACAATGTCGGATGCACAGTTATACAAGTTAAACCATGTGCCCTCAGAATTAGAGGATATTGTTGTCTTTTTACGCATAGGTATGGCTCCTGAAGGAATGAAGGCCTTGGAAAAGAGACAACTTGCTATTCACGCCACACATTTCATGTTGATCAGTGGTGACTTATACAAACTACGCTGAGATGAAGTCTTGCACCAGTGTGTACTAGAGCATGAGCGTATGAAAATTATGGAGGAGGATCATGGTGGTATCACAGGTGGACACTATGTAGGGGATGCCACCATGCACAAGATCCTACTATCTAGTTTATGGTGGGAGACCTTGTATAAGGATTGTAAATAATATTGCAAGGTTTTTTATCATTGTCAGCACCTTGGAAAACTTGGGAAGAGAGATGAAATGCCTTTGAGGCATATTACTAGTGTAGAACCTTTTAAGAAGTGGGAAATTGACTTTATGGGCCCTATTTCCCCAGCCACGTATAGAACTATCACACTACATCATCACTTGTATAGATTATCTTACAAGGTGGAAAGAAGTGGTACCTCAAAAGGATTGTACAACGGCTATAGCAGCAAGGTTCTTATGTGAAAATATTCTTACGAGGTATGGATGTTCTTTAAGTTTGACAAATGATAGAGGCACTCATTTCCTTAATGAGACCATCAGGATATTATTGGATAAATTTATGGTTGCACACCATAAGAAAACACCCTATCACCCCCAAGAAAATGGGACTGTTGAGGCTTTCACTAAGATATTGAGCCAAATGTTGACAAAAATTTGTGATGTTGGAAGGAAGGACTGAAATGATAAAGTCTCTAATGTGCTTTGGGCATATAGAACAACCTAAAAATGGTTGAATAAGGCAAAACCCTTTTAGTTAGTGTTTGGCATAGAGGCATTTATGCCCATGGAATTCATGTTACCTTCTTTGTGTATTGTATGTGTAGGAGGTCTAGCTGATCAGAAAGCATTGGAAGAAATAATTGACAAGTTAATTAATCTAGATGAGAGGTGTGCAATAACATGATGGAGTCATAAGAAAGAAAAATCTAGGAAAAAGGCATCACATGATAGGCACATCAGGGATAAGAAGCTTGAGGTTGGGAAGATGGTGTTTCTTTATGATTCAAAGTTTCTGCGCCACCCATGCAAGCTTAAGGTACATTGTTTGGGACCGTATGTTATCACTCATATACTTGACTCAGGAGCTTTCCAGCTAGAGGCACTTGATGGAACACGGTTTCTTAGTTACTTCAATGGGATTAGGCTAAAGCCCTATTATAAATAAGCCTTCTTGGTGTTTGTAATAAGGAAGTATTTCCATATATATTAAATATCCCTTAATGTGTTTTCCTTTAGATGTGTTTCCTTCTTCATTGCTATGCTTTGTCAATTTTTCTCTTTGTTTTGTTTAATAAGTACGCTTGTGCACTGGAAGCTAATTGTAATCTAAAGTGTTTTCATGCGCAGAGGAATACACATACCCTTAGTGTGTAGTATTTTTCATCTAGAGTTAGTTATGCATAAGGAAATATTTGTGTAGACGGTATGGAAAGGTGTTGCTAGAAAGAAAATTTCTCCTAATGAAGACCATAGGTGAGAAAAAAAATGAACGCACATTGTAACATGAGGTAAGTTGTGGCCATGGAAACTACTCAGAAGAAGGCATGGTGGTAAAGTACATTGCCACATGGGAGTGCATGGAAGGAGATCTTTAGCCAAGAGGTAGAAAGGCATGCTAGAAGGTTATGACTGTGGTACAAAGATGTATTGAGCATAAAAGTTGGTAAATGGTGAGTTAATTTGAGGATTCATGGTAGGTGGAGCAAAAATAAATGTGATTAAATGTGATAAATGTTTTGAAATATATATATGGATGGGATGCATGTTCAATTTTAATTTTGTGATTATGAGTATTTGAGTGAGCTATTTGTGAGTCAGCCAAGCGAGACACGTTAAAGTGTAGAGAGCTTAGAAACCAAGTGAGGATAACAAAAGTGTGCATGAAACTAGCTTGTGTTCCCATTGGAGAAGGGTTTAAACAAAGCAAAGGCATGCGGAAAGGAGAAATAGAGTTCCAAGGTTTAAGAATAAGCTAGGGAATGCATTTTTGAGCTAGGGCATAGGAGTTTGGATCGTATAGCTTGACAAAGTAAAAAGGAACACCCTTTTCTTACTATGGCACCAAGGAGAGCACCTAGAGTAAGGACAAAGGGAAAGGAAGGATGAGACACTTAGGCATGTAGAAAGGTTTTCTCTAGTGAAACAAAAGCATGAGGCCCTTACAGCAGCCCAAGATACACACAAGGATTGGATCAATGAGATTGGGAAACTTCTAGCGTAGAAAATGGATTTCATGGAAGGAACGGTGTCAGGTATGACCAATATTGTCCAAGTGCTACAAAATGAAAAAGAGAAGATAACTCAGGATGAATTAGATGCCATAGTGATAGAAATTCTAGAGAAAATAGGGGGCGTGCTGAGTGAATGGAAAACATTGGAATTCAAGCTTAAGGGTGAATATCCATATTTGATCCTACCTATAGAAGAGGTAACTGCAGAGTAAAACTTCATTCTTTCATTTCTGTATTCTTTGTTGTCAGATAAATAAGAGGGAATTACCCATTATCGGGGTGACAATGTACTTTAGTGTGGGGTAATTTTGAGTAGATGGAATATTGATCTAAAGTAAAGACACATAAAGGATGCACGCACAGGAGCAAGGCACATTTAAATGCGCAGAAGAATAGAAAAACATGCACGTGCCAAAACACTTTAAATTCAGAACTTAGCCCTTTTTTTGGATCCAGACTATTTTTGGATTTAGCGTGCTGGGCACATGAAGACATGAAGAATTTTCGTCCATGCAATGGTATTTTTGGGAACAAGCATCAGCTAAGCACTATGCATAGTTTAGGCTAATTTTAGGATTTCTACTCAAAGTTAACTATAGGAAGTCTATTGTTAGAGCACTTTCATGTTTTACATCCTGTTTTAAAGGTGCATGGCTATTATTAACATGTGGCCTATTTTGAGATAGTGCATGGGCAGTGACGGGCAAGTCCCCACCCTATATATATGTATTGATTTTCATGGTTAAGTAAGTTTCAATTATTGTAGAGTTATGTTGTTGGTTTTTTCATGCGCATGAATCTTTGAGATACCTTTATAATGTACGAAGATTCTGTGTTTTACACCATTTAATATAATGGATCATATTGGCTAGATAATGGTGTTGAATGATGAGGCCATTAATTGGCCATAAATTACTATTATTTTGTCATTCTAAGTTACCTTTGAAAGTGGATTTAAATGTAATCTAGGAACCTATAGTTTTCTTAAGATATAATATAGGATATATATCTTGTTCATTCTTTAGAAATCTTTTGTTATCTATTTTGTTGACTAATCCTATTGATTATTTGGGAAAATATGCAAAGTCTTGTGTATGCAGACCATAAAGGAAAGATAATGCTAGTATTGGGAAAAGTGTAATTGATCATGGATGGTATATCTAAACTAAATATTGATTTCATATTCAGATTCCACTCTAAAAGTTATGCAATTTTAAAAAAAGAATCATCTCAATCTGAGATCGTATGCAAAAGTTATAGATGTTGTAAGTTAGCTCCAGAACTCACAGTGTTAGTTCCAGAACTTATAGAGTTAGTTCCAAAACTCACAGATCTAGTTCTCAAACTCACAGAGTTAGTTTTGGAACTCCCAGAGTTAGTTCCAGAACTTGCAGGTTTAGTTTTGGAACTCGTAGATTTAGTTCCGGAACTTACACCAAATGGGGACTGTGTATAATCTGGGATTCAAATGGAAAAAATGAGAGAGGTGTTTGTTCATAAAATTTTTCTTAACATAAACCTCATTCATATTTTCTACAGGTTTTACCAATGAATATAAATCTAAATTTTAGTGAGCTGCAGTCTGAGGAAAAATTGTATCAGATGAGCACTAAAAGTTCCATAAATAGAAACAGAAAAATTCAAATGGAAAATCTGAGAGAGGTTTTTGTTCATAGCAATGTGTTTAACAAAAACCTTATTCGTATTTGATACAAGTTTTACCAATGAAGAGAGACCTAAATTTTAGTGAGCTGTAGTCCGAGGAAAAGTGTATCGAATGAGCACTAAAAGTTCCATAAACAAAAATAGAAAAGTCAAATGGAAAATATGAGAGATATTTTTGTTCATAGAAATGTGTTTAACAAAAACCTCATTCATATTTACTACAAGTTTGACCAATGAAGAGAGATCTAACTTTTAGTGAGCTGCAGTTTGAGGAAAAATGTATCAGATAAGCACTATAAGCTCTATAAACAAAAAAATAAAAGTCAAACAAAAAATATGAGAGAGGTTTTTGTTCATAGAATGTTTTTTAACAAAAACCTCATTCATATTTGCAACAGGTTTTACCAATGAAGATAAATCTAACTTGTAGTGAACTAGAGTCCAAGGAAAAAGTGTATCAGACAAGCGTCAAAAGTTTCGTAGTCAAAAATAGCAAATTCAAATGGAAAATCCGAGAAAAGTATTTAGTCAAAATCATATTTTTAGGAAATTTATCCTTCCAATATTGTAGAAGAATAAAATCATTGTAATGCTTGTTACCGAAAAGCAAGGACAAGATTTGGGAACAAATCTTCCTAAAATAAATGAGATAAGACTTTAAATCCAATAATATATCTCTCCATATTTTGTGGAGATGGAGATCTTAGTTGTTAGGATTAGAATAAAGATAATATCATATTGTATCTCTCAAAATAAGGAGTTGGTTGGACACATAAATTATAAATGCAACCTTCCACACTCAGATATGTAATATTTTTTACCAAGAAATGAATATGTTCTTTTCTCTCCAATATTTTGCAATTTTGAGTTAAGATCTCGAAGCATGGTTTAAATCCTCTTCCAAGGAATGAGATGGTCACTCATTCTAAGGAAGATGGATCTATATATTTGTATTATTTTGTAATAATTTGTGTTTATTTCTTTTTCTATAATTATCATCTTGTTGTATTGTTCTTCTCTTTGTATTGTAACATTCAATCTATTGTAAACCTACAGGTGTTTAATTTATTTTTTCTTATTTCTAATTCAACAATTTTAATTTATGCAAGTGTGTTTTTATTTCCTACAAGTTTTATTTCCTTCATGCAAGTTTGATTTATGTCATGCAAAATTTATTTTTGCAAGTGTTCCTTTATTTCTGCAAGTGTGCCTTTAAATTCTGCAAGTGTAATTTATTTTATGCAAGTTTGGTTTGTGTTTAAAGAAGTTGCCTTCCAAGATATTCTTATCTTAATACATATATCCTTCGAACACCAACCCGGATTGACATTATTAATGGTGAGGATTGATTACCCTCATCATTGAACATGACTAAAATTGGTTCTTGTATGGTATATCTTGTTATAGTCATTTTTTAGTTCATCTTATATAAATTCTAAGATCTAGATCTAGTTTATGCATTGTGGACTATTTACTATTGGTTATGAATCTGAATATACATATGCACTATCGTGCTAACATTTTGTACAAGAAACTCTAAAGAGAGACCTGGTGCCTTTGCATTCTTTAGGTGAGTGTCTTGGCACATCACTCAGCCTGAGATGAGTTGAGCTCAGGCTAAGTGATGTGTCAGTGCACCTGGGTCATTTATAGTGAATTATAGGCTACATAATACTCAGATATATCCAATACCAGAATCCATCCAAAATTATACATTATAACCAAAAATCATTACATAGTAGAAGTTGAATATATAACAGTCAATGTCCTAGTGCACTGGAACATACATGCAAGCATAAAACCCTAGATCTATATGAGAGTAGCATAACTATGCTAAGCATAGAGAACTACTATGAATAATGGCTTACATCATATATATAGGGGTGGGGAATTTCCCTTTACCACCCATGCACTCTCCTACAAATAGTCATACTAAAAAAATAGCCTGCATACTTTGTTTCCTAAAATTAGCCATTTGTACAGCTTTTTCATGCTTTTAAAAAAATAGATAATAATAAATTTTCCTATTCTTATCCTTGCTTTATTCCTATTAATATATTTCTCCATGTGTGTGCTTTAATCCTTAATCTGCATGTACTTTATCTACTTGATTGATCCACACTCCAAGTCCATTTTTAGCATGATCTAGAAAATTGGTTAAGTCCTACCTTTGTTTCCTACATGTGTACAATCTCACATTCTACCTTGTCCAACATCTACACGTGTTCCTATGCATAAGCCTCCATACTTAGTATCTAGTCCATTTCTCTTATCAACATTACCCCACACTAGGCATGTTTTTTTCCTCGACAACACTTAGATAAAGAATATCCATGTAAGAAGTAATAATGTATGAACAAAAAGAATAATGGAAAAAAGAATGAAAGAATATGCACCACACATTGATACCTACTCCTCAATCAGCTGCAAAAGTTCAGGGAACTCCTTATTAAGGGTGCTCTCCAACTCACCCCATTTAGTTGTAGCTGAATCAACCCAACTACCTCTATCATATCTTTGAGGGTCATATCCTCTCTAAACTTCTTCAGATCCCTTATCACTGCCGCTAGGCCTAAGATCAATCCTTCCATAACATCCATTATTCATATAAAATCTCCCAAGGAAAAAGTGTTGGTATACCGCAAAATCTACCTTCTCATCCAAGACTGAGGTAAAATGCTAGGAATGTGCCATTCATGCTTGAATGCCTCATGTATTCGCCTATAACTCTAGTCCACCCTTAGCTTGGTATTAGTTATTCCATCGTAGGTTTACTCTATGAATCTCTTTGCAAGGTACTTGTTCTCAGGTGGGTACTTCCATATTTTTTCATTTGGGCCATCCAAAACTCTGATCTCTGAGAAGACAATAGACATGAGGATCTCTCCCCAAGTGATCATGTCACCCATGCGCACTTCCTCAATAATCCCTTATGAAATAAAGGCACTAATGTTATACACTATTTCTAAAGCTATCCTTTGCACAATATGAATCCACTTCTTATTAACTTGGGTCCACATCTTGTGTGTGCTTAGCTTGGTAACCCTATACGTGAAGATTCTCAAAACTTGATTAGGGATCTTGACGATATTCATCACATGGCCCCCTCTTTGGCACTTCAGCTTGACTGTAGTTGCCTCCACTCCTACTTTTTCATCCAAATTTGTTACTATATCAGTATCTGATTTGCACAACCATGTAATTCTTCCAATCATTTGTGTGGTAATGAATACCCTTCTACCTACTAAATAAAATAAGTCCTCATGGATCTATGACATCAGCCATTGATAGATGCACTTTGGTTTTCCAAAAGTAGGGAAACTCATAAATTTGAAGCACTCTCGTGCCCTCTAAAATATGGTGCCCTTTATCATCATAAATTGGTTTATCATCGACAGTCCTTTTGTTTGTCTTCTGCACCAACTCATTCTCTATCTGACACTCATTTGCATAAGAGTGATGCACTTTATGATATGGGACTCCTAGATATGTTCCATGATAACCTCCACATGATACTACATCTTTGAAAATTTCTCTTCTAGTGCTTCTTCCACCTCGAATTCCACTTGTTTTTTCTTTCCTTTGCCCTTTGTTGCTGCGGTAGATGCTCTTCTAGGTGTCATTCCTTCTCTGTGCAAGGTTTTAAAATATTCACTTACACCCCATGCCCTAGGTTCCTAAAATCCCCTTGCTCAACCACTTGCACCTAATACACTGCTTTGTCCTCGTTAGCTGCTTTCACACCTAAGTTTTCTACAATCAAATCCATGCTCTAACTTCAATCATGTGTATCTACGGCTTCGACAGAACCCTAGTTCAAAACCCCTATCTACAATGAAATCCAACCCTCCATACCTGTTTCTATGCTTCAAAATTTGTTCATGAAGGAGCTCCTCAACTAGGCCATGTGTTTTCTTGATCCTGAGTTTCTTGATTCTTCAAGTTCTTACGCAAACATCAGTACCAATTTGCACAAAAATTCATACAAGATCATACTTAGTTCACTGCTACTTCACACTCTTCGCAATTGGTAAGGTAAGGTAAATAATAAACCCCTCTTTGTAAACCCTTTTTAAATAGGTTTCCAATTTTTTTCTCGTATTAATTTCTTGCTCACCTACCACCATACCACAACTTTTAATTATGATTTATTTATTTTCCCACGATTTTCTCTGCTTTCTTCTACGTGTTGCAGTCATAACCTTCTAGTGCATAATTACTACTTCCAAGCCTTAGGACATCCTTACACATGCTTACCTTTACGCGGCTATACATTTTTTCCTCTATGATTCATACCAAGTCAGTCCATCCTGCTACTACCTACCTTGCGTTGCATCTACACAGACGTCTTCCCTCACGTGGTCTTCCACTCTAAGATCAATTCTTCAATGGGCAACATCATTCTCAGCACCTGTGACACTCTCTTTCTTTTTCTTACGTGCATCTTAGAAATAGACATCCCACCTTTCATACTCATCGCACGCTCAACTCCATCAACTTTTTCGTAAGTTCCAATACCCACAAGATCTCTTTTTCTCACGCATTTAAACCTAGTTTATCCCACACTAAATGTATGCACAGTCCTCTCCGCATGAACTAAAAACATAGTAATCAACTTCCTACGCGGAAGCACACTTATTAAAACAAAACAAGAAAAACACAAGACAACTAAAATCCAAAAACGAAACATGAAAGGGAAAATATAATTTGAGTGGCAACACTTCCTTATTACAAAAACCAAGAAGCTTTATTTATATTAGGGATTCATCCTACTCTCTATTGAAGTAACTAGAGAAACATGGTCTACCATACAACATCCTCCAATTGACATGCGCCTGATTCAAGTATCTTGATTACTATAAAATGTCCCAACTAATGCACCTTTAACTTTCTTGGGCGGTGCGCAAACTTGGAGTCATAGAGAAGGACCATCTTGCCAACTACAAATGTTTTGTTCTTAATGTGCCTATCATGCCAAGACATTCTATTGTTGCCTTCTCAGTTCTTCTAGATCCAACACATTAATGGTTCAGCCACTTATTTAATTACATTAGTTTTTCAATGTGCTCTTTTGTATAATCTATTCATCTGGATAATCCACTCTTAAGCATGTGTAATACGCATGGATGGTAGCAGAAAATTCCACTGGGTAGTATTGCCTCGGTGCCAAACATAAACAAAAAGGGTGTGGCCTTATTTAACCTTTTATATGTGGTCATGTAAGCCCAAAGTACAACTGATACTTTATCATCTCAATCCTTCCTTCTAACATCACAAATATTCGTTAAGGTCTGGATCCTAAGATTCTTGTTGAAATATTTTTCAATACTATTAGCTTGAGGGTGATAAGGAGTAGTTTTATGGTGTGCCACCATAAAATTTGCTAGCATATAACTTCTAATTGTATCATTTAGGAAATGAGTTCCTTTATCACATAACCAATCTTAATGGACATCCGTACCTAAAAATGATATGTTCTCCCAAAGGAACCTTATTGTTGTAGTCTACAGTGCAATCCTTTGTAGGTGCAACCTCTGCCCACCTGGTCAAATAATTTATGCAACATGTAATAATGTAGCACACTGTCAGTCCTATGCACGGGTGGTGCAATAGGTCCTACAACAGTCGATGGATCCCACTTGTCAAAAGGCTTTGTGCTTGCTATATGGGTCTCAAGGTACATTTTATCCCTACTTTCCAGGCTTGTCAAGGCTTCTCACAGGGATCACATGCATTCACATAAGCACTATAGTGTCTTTATGACAAAGTCATCCCACCATAAGTCCATGCCATAAGGATCTTGCGAGCAGTTGTATCTGATACACAATGTCCTCTTGCAATACCGTCCATGAGCCTATCCTCCTTAATGGCTTCACGTTCATACTCAAGCACACATGTGTGCATAAGATTTCATCTACGGCCCATTTTTTACAAATCACCTCCAATTAGTTAATAAGGTCACTGCACAAATATCAAGCTACATGATTTTTATCTAGGGAACTCATTCCTTTTGGTGACAATCTAGTGCTACAAAAATACTTCTTATATCTTCCAGAAGTCTGCAGGAGTGCACGATATCAACTTGAGACAACTGTACATCAGGCATGGTATCCTCAATACTCTGTGTCACGTATTCACCAGAATTGACTTCTTGATAAGTGAAAAGACCCTAGAATTTCTCTTGTTCTAGATTTGACAACAACTATGAAATAAAACTCCTGAAAAATAAGTATCCACCAACAGATGCACCCTTGCAAAACAAGATTTTTGACTAGAATATTTTAGTGCCAAATGATCTATGTATAAAAGATAAATAGAGTAGCCAATAAGTATTGTTGAAACTTATGAAGCACGTAGATCATACACAATGCCTCGTGCACTTAGTTATAGTATGATTCTTCTCTACTGGTGTCAAATTCCTACTTGCAAATTATATAGTATGATCCACATTACCCTCTCCAATTTTTTCCAAGACCATGTCAATTGACATGCCAGAGGAATCAACATGTACATGAAATGGTTTGTTCCATGAAGGAAAATGCAAAATAGTGGTAGTAATCAATCTCTCCTTTGTTGTTTTAAAAGTCATGTTGTTGCATGCCACCCTAATGAAATTTCCCCTTAGCCTTAAGCAATTCCTTCAGTTGCACAAAAATCATTTTATATCCCTTGATAAATTTTCTGTAATAGCCCGTATGCCCCCAAGAATCCATGCACTTCACTCTGATTAGTAGGATTTTCTAAACCTAAAATCATAGCTATCTTAGCTAGTTTTACCAATAATCCCTCCTTGAAAATGATGTTTCCAATAAAATTTCTAGAGGTGTAGAAAAAATAGACTTCTTAATGTTAAGGGCAATACTAAATTGTCTACATCTCTCAAACATTAGCCTCAAATTATCACAGTGATCCTTAACCAAGCCATAAATAGTCCAATCATCAAGGAAAACCTGTAAGAACTTATGAATGAAATCATGAAAGGCCTATACAACTATGTGCAAGAATACTTCAAGCGTATTCTTCAATCCAAATGGCATAACAATATATGTAAATATTCCCCATTTACTGGTGAATGTGGTCTTTTCTTGGTTCTTGTGTGTAATGCACACCTAGTGATATCCTTAAAATCCATCAGTAAAGAAGTAAATTTTGTGCTCTACGATGCCCTCAAGGATTTGTTAAGTGAATGGTGTAGGAAAAGGATATATTACACATGATCCATTAATTTCCCTATAATCTATATAGATCCTAATTCATCCATATTTCTTGATATTGATTACCATGGGGCTAACCCACTCATATTCTTCAATTATTTCAATGATCCCAAACTTAATAATTTTATCTATTTCTTCCTTCACTCGTACATACAATTTCAGATTCATAATCTAAGGCCTCTTCCAGACTGGACACAAACTTTATTTTAGCTTAATCTTCATCTCTCCCAATAAGGGGTGCACTCCTTTCAACTCATGGTAACCTCACAAGAATAAATCCTATAAGACACGCAAAACTTCAATGATCTTTGCTACCTCCTTTTCTGACCAGTAATCACCAATAATGGCTTCCTTGGGCGCATCTTTAGTATCAATATTTACCTTATTTATCTTTATCAGAGCGTGGTATGCGTGTGGCTTTTCATCTGCAGTTTCCATTACTTCACTTGCATCCTTTTATATGGATAACCTCCAAATTCTACACCTCTTTATCATCAAATAAATACACCATTTTACCTTTTTCTTTCTCCTTCCAAGCACGACCCATCTATATCTCCTTTATCCCCTCAATATCTAGTCGTGCCTCGAAATCATGTTCTCTAATAAACTCCAACATGAGCTCTTATGATTTTGCAATATCCCCCAACATGATGTGCTTCATAACCTGTAATGCTTCAAGGACTAGAGGTTTTTTATAAAAATAATCAAATGTATACATCATACCTATATCCATATCTCCCCAAATTTTAGTCTCTTTCTTGAGCTCAACATGTACATACCATGCCTATGCGCAGATGCAAAAAGTGGAATAGAACTTATGCACCCAAAAATATAGTGGTAAATTCTCTAGGCCTTTGTCCATTGTCTCTAGCAATTATGAATGTGTACCAAAGAGGGGGTATTCCCATCTTAAAAAAATATAAGTGTAGGCACATTGCTCTGAGGGAACCTTGTTCAAAAGGTGATTCTCACTTATCATCATCGAAAAAAGTTATCTTTGTGTGTTGCCCACCAATTATTTTATTTCCACACAAAGTATAAACCAACATATTCCTTCGATCACCTTCTTTCTTCCAGTTCTCCTCTATTGTGTGAAATAAAGATTGAGGATTTTATTCACTAGTATACCGAGGTGACTGCACATTTTCCATGTGTTTAACCGTGCATGGTCAGATCATTCTGGTTACCTTCCCTTTCATCTCGCACCCAACCATTTCATACATGCAATGGGCCTAGTTATCACAAGAAATAATTTTTGTGGCATTAACTAACTGCACATCTTTCCACTAAAGAATGCCTTCCTTAGATGGCTTCATAGTCTCAGGGTCTCACACCGTGTGTGCATAAATCCTATTCAGATCTTCCTCACTCAAGGGCTTGATGTAAAGTGTATCTCTTACCTCAGCTAGATGTATAATCACACACTCATCATTATTTTTGAATTTGATGTATCCCTTATTAAAGTGTAGGTCTACATTGTTCACATGACACCAGGTTTTCCCAAGTAGTTCTCAAAAAATTTCTTCTTCAACAAGTTTTAATACCTCAAAGTCTCTAGTAAACTTAGCCCCATGAATTATAATGGATGTATCCTTCAACACCCTAATAGGCATATCCCTCATTTTGTTCGCCATATATAATACATTTGAATATGGTTATAATGTTGGTCTCCCCATCTGATTTCATGCATCCAAAGTCAACACATTCACCTCAGTGTACATATCTATCAGGATATTTCTTACCAACCACCCATCAATCAATACATCTAACATAATCTCCTTATCATACTCATGGTTATGTGGTGATAATTTTTCCTGTAGTATTTTTCACTCATGCTCAACTCCAATACACAGTACCTTTTCACACAACCATTCCCCTAGTAACAGGATGATATTTTCTTGGTGCAACATCTGACACACCTCCTTTAGATCATTTGCATCCTTCTAAAAGAGATCCACCTTCTTCGTATGTTCTCTCTCACGTGCATTCTCTTTCAATCACTGGTTCTCACCCTATAGAACTCTAATGACTCACATAGTATCTTGATAGACCTCCTTCTAATGAGTAGTATCTGGATACCTAATATGCATCACTTCTTATCTCCTAATGAGTGGCTTCACCTTAAGAGGCTCGTGCCTGCATGATGCTTCGGAGCAAGTAATGACCAACACGGGTGTTAACTTGGGATCAAGCATCTTATTTGACATCCACTTATCATCCTTTATGCATTATACCTTAATCATCCCCACACCCTTATCTGTATTCTTATTCTTACATGTGTACTCATAAAGGTCAGGGCATTCCTCAAGCTTATGATGTTTTCTATAATAGAAACATACTATATTCTAGGGACAATCACGTTGATAATGATCTGGGGAACCACACGTATAATAGGTCCCATGTGGGAATATAATTCTACCACCACGACCTCTACATATACATCCTCCATGGAATCCACCTTCATAATTAGATTCTTCAAAAGGTTGAGCTTTCTATACTTCAGATCTGCTTATCACTGTGGTCTTTCATAATCCAGTATTACATGGCTCATGAATTTGATCTATCAACCAAAAATCCTTTGTATCATGAGTGTGCATGTCACATATCTTACATTACATAGATACATTTTTCATAGTCGTGTGCTTCAAGAGAGGAAAATTCTAGAATTCATGGTCCTTGTGGAAAATCTCACAAGACTATAACAACACATACATTGTCCTACATATGAAACTATCTTTAGTATGTCCCTCAACCTCACAATCAGTGCACAATATACCACTACACATTTCTTGTGTCAAATTGGCATAGATCTTTTCCAATTTCTTATCCATTGTTGTTATCTACACCTATAAGAATGGGTTAACTCTAGTATTAACACTTCCAACTACTTTGATGCGTAGAGTTTCTTCTTAAGCCTAGCGTAAATCCGTATATGTCTTTTGAGATTAATCTCTTAGGAAGGGAGTAAAAAATCCTCCAACGAACCATTGTGCATGCTATCTTAAATGAATATCATAAGGTAATGTAGAAAATAGAGTCTAAAAATGTGCATCATACTCTCTCAAACTTTCAGATAAACCCTGTTTGATATCTTTGAGTTCATTGATGCTTTGCCGATAAAAATCCAGAATGTGAAACTCAGTAAAAAACGTAGTGCACAAATCATTATAATCTACCACAGTCTCATGTAGGTTATACTTCCTATACCAACTATGAGCATTCCCTTAAATTTCCTGAACTGGAAGAGCTCCTATTTCAGGACGGTCAGGGGCAAGCGTAGTCTTCGGGAATCACCGCTCGACTTCAGATTACAACTCTAATCTTGCACACAACAATGAAACTTGATCTCTGTTACCTCCCTTCCGAGTAACATACATCATCTGTTGTATGCAATTAGCGATACCGACCCTACCATGTAGGTGGGGGTCTCCAGGGAATGCTCCTGGTGAACACCATTATGCTTCCACCTAGCCTTAAGGAGGCCTCACGGCTAATCTCCCTTGTCCCGAAGGACAGGGGCCAAGTGAAAGAGAAACTCTTCAAACTATGTGCCTGGTGGGAAGGCATTTCCCTACACAATCATGCGTTGAGGAAAATTAGTGTGCCTTCCTATTTGAATTTGTGATTCCCTTAGCTCACCATAGTAATTCACACTTTTTCACGTGCTTTGTTGCATCTTCTATACCTCTATATTATGTTAAGTGAAGATACATTTCGAAATAGACTTGAGGTGGTGTATTTTTATTCTGATTTGGTGGTCATTGTTTTGGTGGTGTAACTTTCCCTAGATTAGGAATAGACCCAAATCCTCCACCAGTACTTCCTCTAGGTGTATTTTGACCCAAACCTCTGTTAACATACGTAGCATAGCTTATATTTTAGGTGTGTTTGTTTTATATTATCCCTTATTTCTCTCTTCCTTGTTGTATTCCATTATTCTCTCACCTACGTCCATATCTTCCTCCTGTAATTTAGGGGAATGTTGTTTATTATTTCTCCTATAAAATGTACGTGTTTCTCCATAATAAAACAAGATGTAGAGACTGTTCTTCTCTCCATTCTTCTTCTATTCTAATTTTTTCCCATAGTTTGGTATCAGAGCTTCAAAGTCTCTGCCCTGTGTGCTTGGTGTGGTAGAAGACAAAGAAGAAAAGTGTGAGGAGATCTTCATCCTATGGAGCAGAGATAAATTCTTCTATTACGTGGTGATTGGAGCCTTCAGCCTGCGTGGAAAGGAGAGCAAACAGCTACGTGGAAAATTATGTTTTCAAAATTTGCATGAGAATTTTAAGCTCTTTCCTGTACGTGGAATTCTGTGTGGAGAATCCTCTGATGCGTGGAGATGTGTGTAGAAGAAAACACCAAGTGATTCTACGTGGAAAATTTGGAAAGGAGAAAAATAAACCTGCACAAGAAAAGATAAAGCATTTTTTTCCAAACGTGGACATTAAAAAAAATGTTGTTTTTGTTTTGTCTTTTACCTATGCATGGTTTCTTATTTTCTGCGCTGAAAGGTGAAGACATCCACCTACTACATGGAGGAAATTAATCATTCACCTAGTGGAGTAACTCCAGCATCTTGGAAAGGAGAAGGAAATTTGGTGCTGCTGCGTGAAGTAGCTTGTGATTCCAAGGATATGGAACACAAAGCCTGGCTAAATAAATAAAAAATATTATATTCCCTAAAAAGTAAGCATCTCTCTCATAGCCTCTCCACCAAGACAACGAAGGACAAGAAGAAGATCATACAACATTACGCCGAATGTCGAGTGTAGACAACTCGATTGAGAGCATCAATAACACAGTCACCACTGCCGAAAGCTGAACATCAACTCGCAAGCTAGAGAACACTGTGAAGAAGCTCCTGAGAGCTCCAGGTTCTACTTTGCATTGCTCAAAGAGCTTCGGAACATAAGAAATCTAGCCTTTGACAAGCTAGTTCAAGAAGGACTTCTTGAATATTTCCTTTTCATGTCAGCTTCCAAGCAAAGTGAGTTCAGGAAGAATTAGAAGCCAGGTATGACGCCGACTATGATGATGAAGAAGAACGCCCCACAAAGCATCGCCATCTCATAGCACGTGAATATCATGAGCATCTACGAGCCAGTACTTATCATCAGTGATTCGAAGTTGTAATAACTCTTGAAATAAATAAATAATTTTTTTTATTACAATGTCTGCACTCTGAAGTTGCTTCTTTCCGATGCTCAGTTGCTCAAAGGGCCCAATTTTACAGCCTGGAAAACAAAAATGAGGACAATCCTTCAGTTTGAAGTATTATGGGGCATTTTCATAGGGTCTGTACCCACTCCCACAACCCCTGATGAATTAATAAAGTATGAGATGGCTAGTGCCAAAGCCTTGATGGTTATAATGCTCAATATCAGTGATGATGTGTAACCACATGTTCAGAATGCAAAGAAACCAAAGGAGGCCTGGGACAAGTTGGCAACTATTTATGAAGCCAAAAATCAGACTAAGATCCTTCATCTTTAGTCAAAGCTACACACCCTCTCTATGGGGTCAGATGAGAAAGTGGAGGAGTTCTTACGTCGAGTGGCTGAGCTGCAATCAGAGTTATTAGCACTCGGTGAAATAGTGGATGACAAACTTCTCGTGCCGATCACCTTGAGAGCACTCCCTTCTCAATTTTGATTGTTTGTTATGACATTGAATGTATCTAAACAAATAGTGGCATTCGAAGAACTTGTGAATTTACTGCAGCAGGAAGAGGCCATCACTTCATCCCAAGAGGAGTCTCAGGATAAAGCCTTGTTCTCAAAGTGATACTGTGGCTAGAAGAATCGAAAGGGTCCCCCAAAGAAGTCTAATAAAGTGCAACCAAAACAATAGCAGAAAGATAAAAATTCAAAGAGGTGGTGTCACATTTGCAGAACCAACACTCACAACACTGATCACTACTGGTACAATATCTTGAAACAGGGGTCTTCAAGTCAAACAAGCACATCAAGGAATGAATATTTTCAAAAGTCCAAATGACATCCCCACTGGAGAAAGCAAAAGGGACATCATTCAGCCCAAGAAGATGATGAATCTGATGAGGAGACATCAGAAGGATCCCATTGTGGTAAGAACCTTGTACTCATCTCTCAAACTTCTCAGCCCATGAAGAAAGTCTGGTTGATAGAATCTGGTGTAAGAAAGCATATGTTAGGTGACAAGAAGCTGTTTGATTCAATACATGAAGAACCAACTAGAGATCGAGTTCAGATAGTGGATGACAAAGAGTACATTGCAGAAGGAATAGGAAATGTCACCATTCCTTTGGGACCACAAAAATGTACACTTACAAAGGTACTATATGTTCCTGGCTTGACTAGCAACCTCTTGTCAGTTACTCAGTTGTTAAATCATCACCTTAAGGTAGAATTTCTTGTCCAAAATGGCATTAAATCATGCTTAATCTCTAGAAAAGGTACATTTCTTGCTAAATCATTTGTAAAAGATAAATTATTTGCTTTAGATATTGTTTCATCTTCTGCAGTAGCTTTATTTGCTTCTACAATAGAATCCACTTCCCTATGGCATTTTAGATATAGACACTTGTCAGTTAGTTCCTTGCACCATATGATTTCAAAAGAAATGGTCCATGGACTACCCAAATTTTCTAGTTCCTTGCCTATTTTCCCTGGCTGTCTTGCAGGAAAACAACACATAGATCCATTTTAGGCAAGCACCTTCCATGCCAAGAAGTCATCTAGAGGTAGTTCATACCGATCTGAACGGCCCATTTCCTGCTTCATTTTTAAGATACAAGTACTTCCAACTATTCATGTGGATGACCACTCTCACAAGATGTGGGTATATTTCCTGAAGAAGAAAAGTGAGGCTCTTCAACATTTCCAGAACTTCTATCATCATGTTGTGAAAGAGACCGGACAACCACTTCTTCTACTTCACTTCAGATCATGAGGGGGGGAATTTACATCAAAGAAGTTCTTGGCCTTCCTGAACCAACAAGGTGTTAAGAAGAACCTGACTACTCCCTACACACCCCAGCAAAATGACATTGTTGAGCATCATAATCACATAGTGATGGAGATGGCTCGCTGCATGCTAACAACAACAAAGCTAGAGGAAAGTTATTGGGCTGAAGCAGTACAGATAACTGTATATCTTCTCAATAGGGCACCGACAAATATTTCTACAAAATAAAATGCAAGAAGAGGTTTGGAGTGGTAGAAAGCCATCAATTTCTCATTTACAAGTATTTGGTTTCACAGCATATATGCATGTCCCAGCTCAGAAGAGAAATAAGGTTAAGCCAAAGTCACTCCCGTGCATCCTACTTGGCTATAGCACTACCTCGAAGGCATACCATCTCATGGATCCTGAGACAAAGAAAATATATGAGAGTCAGGACATGGTTTGTAACGAGTCATCCTTTGACTTAGTAGTGACAACAGAAGATCCATTACCAACCACCTCTCACCGACTAGTCTCCGAATCAGATGATGAGCTAGAAGAGACTACTCAGAGAAAATAAATACCACCAGGAGAGCTATTTTTTGACCTTGGAGAACTGGAGAATGTGACTCCACATCAATCAACACGGCAGCGACAAATTTCTTCTAAAAAGGAGCCAATTTCTGGTCTGAAGTGGGTACAAAGCACCATCAAGGACTCACATTTGCAACGAGTCCTAGATACACCATCCAGAGTCAAAACAAGGAGTCAAACAAGAAATGAGGTAAACTTTGCACTCATGAGTTCACTGGTTAATATCTCTGAGCCAGACAATGTTCGTGAAGGACTCAGTCAACCTCGGTGGAAGGAAGCCATGGATATAGAAATTGACTCACTCAAGAAAAATCAGACATGGAAACTTGTCGATCTACCTACAGAAAGAAACCCATAGGCTGCAAATGGGTTTTCAAGACAAAATATAAGGCAGATGGATCCATCGAACAAGACACAAAGCATGACTTGTAGCAAAAGGGTATGCTCAGAAAGAGGGCATCAACTATGAAGAAACCTTTGCACCCACTGCGAAGATAAAGACCATCAGAGTAGTTTGCACACTAGCAGCAAAGAAAGGATGGAGACTTCAGCAGATGGACGTCAAGAGTGATTTCCTAAATGGTGATCTGAAAGAAGAAGTATACATGACCCAACTTGAAGCATTTTTTGATGAAGAGCATCCTAAGAAGGTATGTCATCTCATCAAATCACTTTACAGACTGAAACAAGCTCCAAGGGCATGGTATATCAAGATCAATGATCACCTCTTGCAGCATGGGTTCACTTGTAGCCCCTCAAATTCCAATTTGTATATAAAGAAGGTAGGCAAAGAAATAGTCATTCTTGTTGTGTATGTAGATGATCTTGTGATCACTGGAAGTTTAGAAGATCAGATTGATATTGTAAAGAATGATCTCAAAAGAACCTTCAACATGACAGATTTGGGGCTACTACATTACTGTCTTGGCTTGGAGATATGGCAAAAGGAGCATCACATTTTTTTCTCCCAGAAAAAGTATGCCAAGACACTCCTATGGAAAAGTATAGAATGTCTGACTGTAAACCTATATCCACTCCCATGGAGAAAGGCTTGCAACTTTCAAGATTCCAAGACTCACCTCAAGTAGATGCTACTCTCTACAAGAAATTTGTTGGAGGGCTCATCTATTTGACATATACTAGACCATATCTATGCTATGATGTCAGCTATCTTTCCAGGTTCATGCAGGAGCCGAAGAAATGTCACTGGACTATAGAAAAGCATGTTTTGAGATATGTCCAAGGAACAACTGATTATGGTCTAGAATATAATAAGAATGATCAATTCTTCTTACAGGGATACGTCGACTCAAACCATGCCGGATCTGTTGATGATAGGAAGTCAACTACAGGATACATATTTCATCTCAAATCTGGACCTATCTCATGGATAAGCAAGAAGCATAATGTTGTCTCTATCTCATCCATAGAGGCAGAATATCATGCCGCACAGGAGTTGTGTGTGAAGTGATATGGTTACATCACATTTTGGATGACCTGGGAATTCTTGAAAAATCATCACCTATTCTCTATTGCGATAATCAGAGTGTGTTGAAGCTCGTGCAGAATCTAGTCTTTCATGAATGAACAAAGCATATTGAAATTGACTGCCATTTCATTCAAGAGCATGTCTTGAACCATCACATTCAGCTCCAGTACTGTCCTAACGGAAGCATGGGTAGCTGACATTCTCACAAAATCTCTTGGAAAAGTGAAATTTAAACTTTTCAGGGGTCACATTTGCAAGAATAATGTAATAAGGGGGGAATGTTAGCATATGTAGCATAGCTTATATTTTAGGTGTGTTTGTTTTATATTATCCCTTATTTCTCTCTTCCTTGTTGTATTCCATTATTCTCTCACCTACGTCCATATCTTCCTCCTGCAGTTTAGGGGAATGTTGTTTATTGTTTCTCCTATAAAATGTACGTGTTTCTCCATAATAAAACAAGATGTAGAGATTTTTCTTCTCTCCATTCTTATTCTATTATAATTATGTCCCTCACCTTCCTTATCCTCATGTGCTTCTAGCTATGGCTTGCGGCCCAATTGATGAAATTCCTTATGTCCCAGTTGTAGTACTGAATAGGAAACTCACTGTTTGTGTAGTGGAAACACCTATAAAAGTCCTTCCAATGGTCTACATGCTAGGAATTTTTCCTAATGACACTCCTTAAAATAATCTTGTAAGAGTACTCCCAAACACTGGTGCATGTTGTGATGGCATGGGCATATCACTAGTTTGATGCACTTCTTAATTCAACATAAAATGATATCTACATGTATCTTCATGATTACCATCACTACTCTATCCTTCAACTACCTTTAGATCTAGAATACCAAGCACAAGAGTTATGTAGCTAGGTTGAGACAGATATGTGCCTACGAGGATCATTCTCTCCTTTGACACACTCTCATTTGAAGCCAGTAGGGACACTCTACTGTGCTTTCCCAAAGTCAGGAATATCTGATGTTGTGGCTCCTTGTTTACCATGAGAGCTTCAAAACCTTTACAAGCCATCATTCTTCTTTACTGCAACGTTCCCTAAATTTCCCTCTCTCAAGCTTCATTATACTTGAGCCATCTTTCCTCTCTTTGTCTATCTTCTTCAAGGGTCAATATCCTTATCCATGCATGTTCCTACCCCTACGTGTGGTGGAGATTCAACTAGCCATAGGTAACCTTTTCAATCCTAATTCTACAATCAAGATCTTAATAGCTAAGGGTATAACGCGTAAATAGGATCCTCTAGGCTCATGCAATAACTTAAACTCGACTTCTTTTAGAAAACTATACTTGGTAATTACATACGCCAATGTATAATTATGCAACACACTTTCCCACCAATGGTCTAAAGCTCTAGTCCACTCCTCATCTATATCAAAGAGATTCTTATTATCTTCCTACATCCAACTCCTTGGCCTAGGTTAGTAGATCTGGGTTGATGCGTAAGCTACCATTCACTGATACAAATCTTCTGGAAAAAAGTAGAATAACATCTCATACAATTTGTGATAAATATTATCTTCTACCCATTTACGCACATTAAATCTAGGTCCAGTGTTATACATTTATGCAAACATGTCCTTTCCATCTTCTACCCAACTCTTAATACTCTCCAAGGATAGTCGATATGCCATCCACATGTAACATCCTGGAAAACAAATTAAAAATAGGTCCCGAAAATGAAACCAAAATGTATTCCTTTTATTTCACAAACATAAGCTATGTACATTGGCACATCATTCAATTAGAACTGAACACTCACTAGAAGCACACGCAGTTCTTCCAGGTCCCTCCTTTGTGTTTTATTTTCAAGAAGTTAGCATGCATCTCACTATATTAACTAATCATGAAACCATTCAATACATATAACAATTACATTCAATTCACTTTGGAAACATATATAATAAGGAAAACTAAAAATTTAAACAATAATCCATCCAGTATTATAAAAGGTGTTGGAAGAATTGGCCAAACTCTAAAGGAAAATTCACAAATCATTAAAAAAAAATCCTCAAAGCTATGTCTGGATTTTGAAAGATCCATTCTAAATGGATTGAATATTAATCCTACAAGTATGGATAAAATCAAAAATATTAGTGTTAATAAAAAATTATGCTAAGTTGGAATGCCCACTTAAAAGAAACTTCAAATTAAAATTTTTATGGATCTACAAAACCAGTGGAAGGGCTTGCTAGGGGAGGTCTAATTCGATATCATTTAGGGGAATGTATAAGGGCCTATGCAGGGCCTTTGTTCAATTATTCAAACAATTATTCCAAGGAAATGGATATGTTATGGGGTATTTAACAATGTATATCAATAAATTTCATGGAGGACTGCGGGTTTGGAACTCATGGAGGACTACGAGAGGGTTTTGAGAGTGTGGTTTCAGCCACTTTGGCCATTGAATGTCTTTCAAGATGTTGCAAACAAGCTGATAAGGTGTCGTTTACATATGTAGAATTGAATAAAGGTATTAAGCATTAGGATCTAGAGCCTGGGCTGATATTGTTAAGGTACCTCCTGACAAAAATGTGGGTCCCCTATCTCCTGCATCTGGACTGAATATTTTTAAAAGTACAAAATATAATGAGGGGGTGACCCACATACAAGTGCCTGACGGTTGTCTACATAGAGCTCTAGAGAAAACTAATCTCGCCCTCATTGGAAAGTTTTTGGGAGCAAGACCAAATGTCGATATTATAAGAAAATGGGCCATACACCACTGGAAACCAAAAGGAGATTTGATTATCACCACCATGGAAAAGGGATTTTTTCTAGCCCATGCTTCAATCAACAAGCTGATGTGGATTCAGTCTTATTGGGTGGCCCTGGTGTATTGGCAATATGGGGCTTTTTCTGAAAAAATGGTATCCTTGGGTTTAACCCTAATACTAAGAACATACATGCCATACCCATCTGGTGTAGACTCCCAGGGCTGCCCCTACATCTCTGGGATGATGAGATCCTTCTTCATATTGCTAGATCGATTGGTTCACCAATCGGGCTAGATGGGCCTACGAAAAATAGATCCAGACTTGCCTTTGCAAGGTTCTGTGTCTCATCTAAAATGGAGAAGGAGCTTACCTGAACACATCATTCTACAATCAAAATTGGGGGCATGGAAACAACCAATAGAATATGAGGCTTTTCAACTAAGATGCCACAAATGCCATAAATTAGGGCATTTTACCAGAAAATGTTTCGAGAGAATGAAGCAACAGCTGGAAAAAACCTTTTTGATCATACTGAAGAGCAAGGACAAGAAATAGACATATGAGGCTGATAAAGTCTCTCTGACTGATAGACAGGATCAGAATACAAGGGATCGCTGCATGCAGATGAATCTAAGAATCAAGGATAGGAAAAAAGGTTTTAAGACCATAATAAAGAGGCCACCAGTTTATAGAAAACTATGGAGACCTAAGATCCCCAGTCAGAAAAGCATGTTGAAGCCCAAAAGGAAAAAGATATTGAACTGACAAAGGGTGAAGAAGCTAAGAAGGAAACAAAAAAAGATCAAACAATGATACTTGAGAAAACAAATCCTATAAGACTGAACATGGAAGTGGATGAAGTAAATGAAAAAGTTGTACATTCATCTAACCATTTCCAATGAAGAGGAGATGGAAAAAATCACTCCTCTACCTCATCAAGAACCGATAACTAAGAACAACTCTCTGGAACTAAGACAAGAGGAGACAAGGAAAAGATAAAGAACTTTTGGAATCCATAGCAAGAGATCTAAATAAGGATAAAGAGTTTGCAGATATGGAGGAGCTCACACCTCCAATAGTTCAACAACTTGATTTTGACAAAGGAAAAGAAGAAGGAGAAATTACTCCTACTTTGAAGAAAAACTTGTCTGAATGTGATAAAGATGGATTCATCATAGTGCGAAGTAAGAAACGAAGACTAAAAGGGTTTGAAGAAATTCCTGAATCGCTCTATAGTGATAAAAAGAAACAAATAGGAAGTTGGGAAGCTTCCACCTCAAGAATCACAAGGGCTACTGCCAAGAGAACTACAAATATTGGAGTCACTTATAGAAAAGGCAGACTCTCCAAAAGGGAAGTAAGGAAAAAAGAGACTGAGAAAGAAATTGCAGATGGTACTCAAAGTCTTTTGAGCCATCCGACAACTACATCCCCAAATTTTTTTTAATGAAGGTTATATCTTGGAATGTCAGGGGGCTAAATGGGGGACCTAAAAAAAGAATGCTTAAGGAAATTAGAAGATCAAGTAGGCCCAGCATCCTTCTAATTCAAGAAACGAAAATGAAAACTAAAGCTGTTGAAGAGTGCAAAAAGACTTTTTGGGAGAATGTTGCCTTTGCTGCTGCTGATTCTCAAGGGGCTTCTGGAGGATTAGCGGTCTTCTGGGACACTAAAATTATTCATGGTAATGTTCTTTTCTCCTCCCAGAATCATTTAGCTATAAATTTTAAAAGTCTTGAGAATAATTCTAGCTAGATTCTTTCCAATATTTATGCCCCTAATACTGTTGCTGGTAGAAGAAATATGTGGAAAGAGTTAGCCTAGTTTAGAAATAACTTTGAGGATACAAACTAGCTATAATGGGGGATTTTAACACTCCTTTAAATCTGGGGGAAAAATTTGGAGGGAACTCTGATTTCTCTACCAGCATGGAAGATTTTGCAGGCTTCATGTCAAATCTTAACCTTATGGACATTGAACTTCATGGTAATCAATACACCTGGTCTAACAGAAGAATTGGGGAAAATATAATTCAGGTTAGATTGGATAGAGCTCTCATTTCTGCTAATTGGATCTTAGATCAGAATTTTTATCTCTCCTCTCTTCCCAGAACTGGTTCAGACCATAATCCTATTGCCCTTAATTTCTTCAATTGGTCTAAACCTTTCCACTGCAACTTTAAATTCAAAAAGATGTGGCTTGAACATGAGGACATTCTTGACAGAATTAAAGAGTGGTGGACTTGGGAAGGGACTGGAACTGCCCAATTCAGACTTCTTCAGAAGTTAAAAAATGTGAAACAAAAGGTTAGAATCTGGAATAAAGAGGTTTTTGGTAATATTTTTGAAAAAAAGAAAGAGCTTAAACAACAAATGGAAGAGTTTGAGCTTAAAGTCTCAATAGAAAGGTATGACCTTTGAGGATCATCAAAAGGAAAAGAAGCTTCTTTCTGACCTGCATAATATCAACATCTGTGAGGAAACCTTCTGGAGAATGAAATCTAGAGCTCTCTGGCTAAAGGCTAGAGATAGAAAACACAAAATACTTTCATATGACCACCCTCAAACATAGGGCTTGTAACAGAATTACTGAAGTCTCCAAGGGAAATGGTACCATTACTACAGATACTGAGGACATCAAAGTTGAAGCCCTAAAATTCTACAAGAATCTTCTCACAGAGAACAATTCCTATAATGAGCAAGTGGCCTCCTTTCTCTTAGACTCCATTCCTAATAATTTTCTTCCTTGAAGAGAGATTTAAGAGCCTTTCCAAAATAGTCACCATTGAGGAGTTGAAAAAAGTTGTTTTTTCACTGAAAGGGGACAAGGCTTAGGGCCCTGATGGTTTCTCTACAAATTTCTTCCAAAGATGTTGGGAAATTTTCTCTGAAGATCTGCTGAAAGCTGTAAATGAGTTCTACAGAACTGGAAATCTAATAAAAGAATTAAATAATACACATATTGTGCTTGCACCTAAGAAGTTGGATGCAAAGGATTTCAAGGATTTTAGGCCAATCAACCTGGTTAATGTAGTTTATAGGATCTTCACAAATATTTTAACCACTAGACTGCAACCTCTTCTAATGGAAATTATTTCCCAACATCAGAGCGGATTCATAAAAGGTAGAATTATCTCAGGATGGAGTTATTATGGTTCATGAAACAATTCATTCAATGGATAAAAGTAAAAAATTTGGGATGGCTATCAAGTTAGACATGCATAAGGCATTTGACAGAGTCTCTTGGAAATTCATGGATGAGGTTCTGTCCAAGTTTGGGTTTCAAAATAAATTCAGGAAAATTGTCCAAGCTTGCATATCCTCTTCTAGATTCTCAGTGGTTGTCAATGGAGAACCAGTTGGTTTTTTTGCTAGCACTAGAGCAATTCACCAAGGGGACCCCATATCCCCTTTGTCTGTTCATCATAATGGCTGACATTTTAAGCCGATCTATTTCAAAAGCTATTCATATTGGTATGATAAAGGGTTTTCAACCTACTTCTGGAAATCAGGTTTCCTCTCACCAGCAGTTTGCTGATGACACTATTCTGCTTCTGATGGCCTCAATCATTGAAGCTAAGGCTATCAAAACTATTCTAAGATTTTATGAGGAAGCCTTAGGACAGAAAGTAAACTTTGACAAAAGCTCAGTCTACTTCTTCAATACTCCTATTGAAAGACAAAAAATTATTTCTCTCATTCTTGGCTGTATAATCAACTCCCTTCCAGCTACTTATCTAGGGCTCCCTATGAGTACTAGTAAGGTTTCTAATGAGGTTTGGAATGATCTGCTTAAGATATTTCAGAAAAAACTTGGTGGTTGGAAAGGTGCTATACTATCAAGTGCTGGCAAATGTTTATTGATCAAAAGCACTCTTCAGAACTTACCTATTTATATCATGTCAATGTTCAACATTCCAGCAGCAGTGGTGAATAGCATTGAAAAAATACAAAAGCACTTTTTATGGCATGGCACAGAAGACAGGTTTAGGTACCATTTAGTAGTTTTGGGAGCAGGTCTGTAAGCCAAAGTGGATTGGGGGTTTAGGCATCAAAGATATCAGAAATATGAATGTTGCTCTAATTGTAAAGTTGGGTTGGAGTCTAATAAAAGAGTAGAAGCCATGGACTGAGTTGATCAAAATCAAATACCTTTCCAATCAAAACATGAATTCCTTTCTTTTTGATCAACTACTTCCGAATGGATCAATTTTCTGGAATAATCTTCTCCACATCAAGGCATATCCTCTCCCAGGGATGTAGCTGGAAGCTCAGAGATGGACAAGACATTGATTTTCTGGAATGACATATGGTCTGACATTAACTGGAATACCTCTTATGGACACATCAAAGACAACCTAATTAGAAATTATGGGAAGAAATTCAAGGACTATATTGAGGTGACTGACAACAAAAGGAAATGGAAACAACTCAAAGTAGATGAGGATAATATGTAGTCTGTTGTTTCATCCATGCAGACTCATCTCTCCCTAATACATATCAGTCCTCAAAATAATAAGGATGAACTTATTTGGAAAGATTCCTTTGATGGAGAGTACTTAGTTAAATCTAGCTACAATTCTTTCTTTGCCTCTATTGAAAGTGAAATTGAATGGCATAAGCTGTGGATGCCCGAGCTAACCCCTAGAGTAAATTTCTTCTGGTGGCTTATCATTAAAGGTAAGATCCTCACTAATGAAAATCTCATTAGGAAAGGTTTTATCATGCCTAATAGATGTGGCATGTGTCAGGAAGAAGCAGAAGACATTAAACACCTCTTTCTTCATTGTAAGTATACCTCCAAAATCTGGCATCTTATTTTTGAAAACTTCAATCAGGAATGGATCTTTCCCCATACTTGTCTACAGGCCTGGGAACAATGGAACTCTCCTTACAAGCACTGTGTGGTGAGGAGATTATGGCAACTGGTTCTCCCTCACACCATGTGGTGAGTCTGGAAAGCTATAAATGATGTCATTTTCAGGAATACCAGAAAGATATGCAAAAAAACTCTACAAAGAAATTATCATTGCAGTAAAATACAACATTGAAATATTTAAACCCCCTAAAAATAAACTTTATCCTGAGGAAGAGGAGCACATTCTGGCAGCTTGGAACATTGGTATTGTTAGTATCAAGAATAAGAATAACAGTAGCATTGATAGATCCACTGTCTGATGGATTCAGCCTCCCAGTACATGGCACAAGTTGAATTTTGATGGGTCCTCAAAAGGAAATCCTGGGGATTCAGGAGGAGGTGGAGTGATTAGAGATCACAAAGGCTGCTTTGTTACTAATTTTTCTAGAAAAATGGGTAGGCAAACCAATCACTACTCGGAAGCTTTAGCAGCGCTTTGGGGAATAAGGTTAGCTAGAGATTGTAATATTTCCAATATTATAATTGAGGGAGATTCGCTGAACATTATCAATTTTTTAAACCAAAAACAACCTCCAAGCTGGTCAATCAGGGACTTTATAACTGAAGCTATTGATATTTGCAAGAGTTTTGATAATTTTAAAATTAACCATACCTACCGAGAAGGCAATAGTGTGGCAGATGGTTTGGAAAATATTGGGGTAAACAATGCATTGCAAACTTGGTTAAATGGGGCAACACTCTTCCTGCTAAAGTACATGATGACATCATCAAAGATATGCATGACTTTGAGCAAAATCATTAATAGATGTAGGGCAGATGCTAAGGAGTGGTTTATTAATTGCAAAGTGAGGATTAATGATTACAATTTTCCACACGTATTGGAGGTCTTCAAAAGAAAGAACAGGGGATGAATTGTATAGATTTCAAATTTTTACCGTTGTAAGAAGAAGAAGCATCATAGGAAAAATGGGGGGGACCTCCTTACAAGACTGATCCCACCCATAATCCAGCATGGAAAAATGATACAATACTTTGGAACTATTTACAAATAGGGGGTATTACAAATTTTATTGAAAAAATTCAGGGTTTTGACCAGGATATTTCAATAAAATTCGAATGGCTGGAGGAATCATGTTGTTGAGTATAGTAATATCAAGGTCAATATTTCTGAGGAGCTAATTGCCCAGGTCACTGGGCTTAATCTAGACAGGAACCAAATTCTTCAACAAATGCATGGACAGAGAGGTGGAGGCTAAGAAATTTTCTCGATGAGGGGGAGAATCTGGAGTTTGTGCAGTGGCTGGCATCAAAATAACATCTATTCCTGAGACCTTCACTGAGATTGTGAGAATGGTGGTAAGTTACTGTTAATCTGGAGGGGATATTTTTCACCATTCCCTTGAAGCACTTAATTTTCCTCAATCACTTTTGCAGGAACCTTACCATAAATTTTCTTCATTATTTGTTAAATTCCTTGGAGAAGTCTTTTCTTGAGGTGAAAAATCATACTAGGATCTATTCCCCTTCACTAAGGGTTAATCCTACTCATCCACCACCATTGCTTAGTCTTCTCCTGCCCCCAACCTACTCCCCCCTGCCTTCATTCTTGTCCCTTACCTATAGAAAAATTGACATTGCTACCCCCCAACAGGAAGAGGAAAGATAGGAAAACTAAGGTCTCTCTGCCATCTTCACAGAGGGTTTTAAGAAGCCATAGGGATATAGAACTTCAAAGAAATTATTACACATAAGTAAATCAGTGAAGGAATCCAATGATGTGGACATATTGGTCAGGGTTGAAAAGATGGAAAAGAAGATTTATGACCTCAAAAGTGGCTATGAGGGATATGGATAAAATAAAGGGCAAGATGAAGCTACAAAACTCTGAGGAAGATGATACCACTGCTAAGATATTCACGAAGATTATTTCTCTAGATGCCAGGCTTGGCAATGGAAAAGGGCATCATGAATGCATCCTCTCAGCTCTTAAAAGTATCTATAATTTTATTGAGCAACATGTGTGAAGTATGTGTAGTCTCAGTGACATTCCTGATGAAATTTGGGGATTAAATGAGAACTAATATCTTGCAATTTCTCCAGGTAGATATGAAAGATCCATCCCAGGCCATGGCCATTGCGTTCTTCGCCTTGCTTCAGACGATTAAGGCCAAAATTGACGGAGTTGTCAATTGATGCGGTGCCCTATTGCTATTTACTGGTGGTGAAGTTGTTGTTCTTCGATGGAGTTTTGATGCTGTTTTTTGGCTGGGATGACTTGTTGTGGATCCCTCTTGATCATTTTTTTGTCTCTTTTTCTCTTAATCAGAAACACTGTATGTAGCTTGATCTTGTTTTGCTCTCTTTATTATTTTATTTGGCTATTGAGACTCCTATTTTATGGTGTTTTGCCATATCTAGGTTTAGTTTCTCTTATTGTAATATCTGGTTTTTGATCCTTTTTGTACTCAGGGTACAGTCCCTTCAAAACTATTTACCCATATTATTTTGGGTGTGTGGATTCACTTTATCCTATCCAAAAAATTTACAGTGTGCTCAGCTTAGAATGGGTGGTGACAGAGTTAGAACAGAACTGACCACTTACCTACATATCAATAATGATGCCACCCTATGGAGGATTTTGTGAAGATGGGGTTTGTGAAACTACATCCAACACCTTAAAGGTAATGATCACAACTTGTAATTGATTTTGGTAATGTCTAGGAGGATGGGAGTTTTAATATGAGGGGGTAGATATTTGTATCACTGAGAATGCCATTTTTGAGGTCGTGGTCTTATCCTTGGAGGGCCTCAAACTCTTCAAGAATAAAACCAGGTGCAAGCATGAAATCAGCACTTTTTTTCCCTAATGAGATAATTATTATGTATGACGATGGCATTTCTATAAATTTCCTTCTATATCGATGTGAATATGTCTGTATGGTGGTAATGAAATACCTTATCCTAAAAGGAAATTTTAGGAAAATATTATCTTACCACCTCTCTATTCCCAACTATCTACGAAGAAATGAAGCCATGAGATTACCCTATTTCATTTTGATATCCCTAACTGCTTCCATCTCTGAATTCAAAAATGACAAATTGGATGTTCCCATATATAAGGGTTTAATACTGTTACTATTACAAAATGGTAAGACCTTAATTCCCACTTATCCTCAGCCCTTAGTGAGATGGACTCTGACAACAAAAGCCTTGTCATGGCCATGAAATGTTTTTAAAAAATAGGGTGCAGGATAATGTGAATGACATTCTTGATGTTTTATGCAATCTGAAATAGGGTGACAAGGAACCATGGGAATGCTCTGCCAGTAAAGATAGAGATAAAAAATTTATTGACTAGGAGGATAGATTGTTGAGGGTTGAATCCATGGAAGATACCATCCTCCTTATCAACAAAAACCTTGTCCATAAAATCAGGGAGTTTCAACGTAAGATTAAGGTACAAAATAAAAGGATTGGAAAGCTGAGCATGGAAATTATAATGCAAGAATAAATTATTTCCATTCTTTAAGACCAAATCACTAGGGCCAAATTTGGGGGTGGTAAGGATAATATGAATCTTGTGATGAGCAGTTCAGAGTATGAAGAGTCCATGGAAATTGAATCCAAAGACAACATTGAGAAGACTCCAAAAATGGTCATTATTGAAGTTATAGATACTAAAGATAGTGGCCCAAGCATGAGGACCCGAAGAAAATCTCCTCACAGCAAATAAAAATGAAGGAAAGCCTTTTGCTACCCTTTTGGAAATCTCCTATGCTGGTTTATCCTACTATATTAGTTATGGCTTATATATTTGTATTACTATACAAAAATTGTTATATCAATATGTAGGCCTTTCTCAGGTCATCCCTTGCTTTGGGGTTGGAATTTTTTCAAGCCATTTTGACTTAGCACCCTTTTCTATTTTTTGGTGGGCCTTCTTCTACTTGGCTTCTATTTTGTAAAGGTTTTTTTGGCCCCTTCAAAATCAAACCCTTTTTACCTTAGCTAAAAAACAATTTAAACAATAGCCAATATAAATTACACCCTTAGATCACCATACTCAGACATATCCACTACCATAATCCATCCAAAATTATCCATTATAACCAAAAAAAATTACATAGTGGAAGTTGAATACATAATAATTAATGTACTAGTTGATTGGAACATACTCGCAAGTATCAAATCCTAGATCTGTATCAGAGAAACATAAATCTACTAAGTATAGAGAACTACTACGAATAATGGACTACATCATATATATATATATATATATATATATATATATATATATATATATATATATATATATATATATAGGGGTGAGTAATTTCCCTTCACCGCCCATGCACTCTCCTATAAATAGGTGTACTCACAAAAATAGCCTACATGATTTCTTTCCTAAAATTAGCCATCGGTACAACCTTTTCATACTTTTTACAAAATGGCTAATAATAGATTGTCATATTCTTATCCTTGATTTATTCATATTAATATATTTCTCCATGTATGTGCTTTAGTCCTTAATCTGCATGTGCTTTCTCTATTTTCTTGATTTTTACTCCAAGTCTATTTTTAGCCTGATCTGGAAAATCAGTTAAGTCCCAGCTATATTTCCTGCATGTGTAGAGTCTCATGCACTACCTTGTCCAAAATATATTTTTTCTCTCCCATGCACTGCCCTTTTACCTTAGTATGTGCGCACTCTTTCGCATAAGCCTTTATACTTGGTTTTTAGTCCAGTTCTCTGATCAATAGTGCTTGGTGAATTTTTGACTTATTTAAACCTCTCTCAATGAGATGTTTGATATTGCTCAAGGAATAAAATTTAGTTAAGTTAACCTTACTTAAATTCAAAATATAAAAATAATTGAAAAATAACCTTTCCAAGTCATTCCAATAAACCTTTTGTATCAACTATCACTTTAAGGATTTCAAATATCACTTTGTGATTGCCATCATGAACTTTCCATTAATCTTTGTTATAAGGTTTTCCATGAAATTTAATCAACCTAATATTTGTAGCAATAAGTAAATTTTAATATTGAAGTATCCTCTTATAGGTTTAAAATTCTTCAAACAACCATTGATGTACATTTTTACAAGGGTATCTTTGAAGCTAAATTTCTATGACAATCACAAACCTGATAGGATAAATCTAGGTCTTCCCCATTTATGACACTTATATTTAGTTTATTTTTTTGACTCTACACATCGAAAAAGATAGATATTTTTTATCTCCTCATTTCCTTCATCCAAAAACAACTACAAAACATGCCTTGCATTCAAAGTGTTACCACATTTTTATTACATTTACAAAAAAATCAAATATCACTAAAATATAAAGTAAATTTTTATTATAAATATTTTACCTCGTTTGTAAGATTTGAGATGTGATAAAAATTATTTGAATATTTCATTTCATTGTCCCTTAAGGATTTTGATGGATACCCTATCTCCATAGGCCTAAAGGTCCTGCAACACCATTCATCAACCCATTCTTTTGATTAACACTCATTCTAATCAAAATCCATACAAGGTGACAAAAAACACGCCATGATACTAGTATAAATAGTCCAAGAACTAGAAACACAACTTCAAAATGAGTGGAAATATCTTGATCCAATTAATGTGTTGTAATCTTCATACATTTTTCATTCTTTCTTCCTTCACTACCAAGAAGAATATTTTCACATGAGAATATTTTTATGATCCACTTGACAATGTTTGACTATACCAATCAACATTAGTTGTAGCATTGTTTTTACACCATTATTATATTTTAAGTGCTCTATTTTCAAGGAACTCTTTAGACATCCTACTACACCATCATGCTCCCCTTTTCCATGCCCATCCTCATATAAACTCTAAAAATATTGAACTCCAGTATTCACATGCATCCTTCATAACCAATTGAACATGTTGGAATTCTTAAACTAAGCTAAATAATTGTCTAACAAAATATAGTTTTGATTAAACATGATATCTTTGGCATTAAAATTCTTGTAAACCATCTCAAAATAACCTTGGATGAACATTGGGGAATTCGATATGTCATCACTAATATAAAATTGGCAATCTCTCAAAATATTTCTAGAATCATTTGTGCTATCAGGTGCATGTCTAAATGTAATATGCACAAAACTTCAAACTTGAATTGAATTATAGTACTATGATTAAACATCATTTTGTGGTTGTAGTATATAATATTCAAAAAAATTATACTAAAACAATGGTCCTAATTGGGAAGATGTCCTTTCATATCCTAAATTGTCCATCTAAAAATCAAGATCGATGTGTGTGTCTTGCATACTGGTAAATAATGTTCTTAAATTGTAATATGAAAATAGATACAAGTACTTGAGTTATAACCAACTCACATATTGATGACTCTTATTCATATTTTAGTGCATATTCTACATATTTTTACTTCTTAAAATCAATCAATTACTTTCTAAACTCATGTATAGTTTCTTCATGTAGGAAACCACTCCAATGGGAAAAGTTATCAGAATTATTACATATTTCATCTAAATTTTTTTGGGTGAAATAAAATTTTCCATTAATTATTTCACATAAAATACTTAGGACTAATTATCTTGCAGATTTTGGGTGGAGAAGGTACCCTACATTCCTACATAATGTTGTTAGTATGTAAAGTACAACTTATATAACAAAAAACATTAAAATGCATATAAAATTCAATATAGACCTTACAAAAAGAAGTGGTGCATGTTTTTTTTTTTTTGCAACATCTAAAATGGCCTTTTTCTAATCCTCAATTGATCATTATATTATTCAAAAAAATGTATTATAGAGTCCAATTTACATTATTTCTAAGAATGTTTTTTGGATGTGGCTTACAAATTTTTAATCCTTTCATTGTTCTTAATACCTCTTTAATAATAAGAGAGACAATTATGTTCTCATTCCAAAAAAAATCAATCAAATGTCTCATTTCTTCTACTAAAATATTGTCTTTTCTTTGTAGTCTACCAATAAAATGCCAAACTTTATGTGGCTGAAGAATCATCTAATCTTTTTCTTCTTCCTAAAGATCTATATAAAAGTTTCTTATTTAATTTTAGATTTTTACTTGTTCACTTAAAAATCTATGTTTAATTTTTACCCTACTCATAATAGCCTTAGCTAATATTCGACTTGTAACATTACTATCTTTATTTCGACTAGTTTTACTTATTGAATTGAATGCTTGAATTAAGTTATTTATGATTGTATTATTTCTTCCCTCTGGTTTTCTTGTTCTCAACCCTAAATTATGCATCACCTACCTCATTTTTCATTTTCATAATTTCACAAAATAATTGACATCATTTTGTTTGTCTTTTCTTTTCAAAAGCAGAGTTCCATTCTTGTTTAACATGACATCTAACTATATGTTTTGACATTTTACCTTCTATATGCTGCAATATATTCTCATCTATTTCAATCAAATATCTTGGCATTATTTCACTTATCTTAAATGGGGTGGTGGGCCTAGGTAATACATCATTTTTTATATGTGATGATTTTATCGCTTTAACCATATGAAGAGTATGTGTGTCTAATTCAACATCTAACTCTACACAGATAGTATTAATTTTTTCTTCATTTAGAATGGGTTCAACTAGAGTCATCATATGATCATCATGTAAATTCATTGTATCTTCATTCTCCAATACTTCATTAGGGATAAATTTTTCATTACATAGTATTTCTCCATGTGCTTCATAATTCATTATAAATTTATTACCATGTCCTACATATTCAATTTAATCATTTGGAAATATATTTTATTCTCTGCTCTCACTTAAAGATATTTGAAATTCTATTCTATTAAATGAGACGTGTTATTCTGAATAGAAACATTATTTATTATAGAATAAGTATATTGATCTTCGTTAGAACCTTTCTTTCCTTCTTTCTTGAGTGCTTGCTTTTTCTCTCTTTCTCTTTCTCTTTGAAATTGAAGTTCTTAGTTAGTTTTATCTTTAGTTGATAGTGAGTACCAAATCCAAACATTTATTTTAATGTTTTTTAATTCAATGAGGATGAAAATTATAACAAAAAAGATCAATTTTGATGTTTGAAATAAGACATTATGGAGAATTCATATGTTTGTGATGTGTAGAGCTAGTTTAGAATCTATAAGGTGTGAAATTTACAGTGATATTGGTAAAGTAAATATGAATTTTAGGATTTTGTTATAATTCTACAAAGGGCATATTCCCTGTACAAAATTATGTAAACCCTTTGCAAATTTAGTAGAAAAGCAAGTAGGTGAATGAAGAAAAATCATTAAAGTAATTACTATTTATAAACGACACGCACCTTTTACATATGGTGTACGCCTTTTTTGTTTTTTTCAAAAAAAATGTTTTCCCCTCCTAAACAACCACAGACTTTAGCTAGGGAATCTGAACCTTTGGTTTGGACCTGAAGTTGATTAGCCAAGAAGGTTTTTTTAGGATTTTGAACATTTTGTTTCACCTTCATAGGCACAAAATATTCATCAACTTTGTGTGTTTTTTTTTAAATAATGGGTTTGTATGTGGGAGAATCTAATTTTTGAATATATATATATATATATATAGTAGTAATTAAAAATAGTAATGTAATTATATATATATATATATATATATATATATATATATATATATATCTAATTACATTACTATTTTTAATTACTACTTAATTTCTACATAATGTTATTCATTAGGATTACCAATTGTCTAATAGCTTTTTGACTATCAACCAACATATTACAAAACTTATATCTCAATAATCTACTCATTATTGGCTATTTTTAAATAAAACTAAATATATGAAGTTAAGCACAAAACGTTGTGTCCATACACTTGAATTTTCATCTTTCCTACTTTCTTCACTTGTAAAATAACTTAAAATTATTATATTGATTGAAAAATATTCTCAACAATCTTCAACATTTTTTAAATCCTTAAATGAAATTTCATTTAAAAATTCATTATTTTTCTCCAAAAAAGTGTGTCCGTACACATGCATTTTTTTATGTTTTCATAAAAATTTACTATGTCACTATTAGAAATGAGTAAATGTCGCATACTTATCTCATCAGGGTATTGAATAAAATTGCATATTTAGAAACTAGATTGAAAATGTCACAATTTATTTTCTTACATCATCACATAATTATTTGACTAGGTGCCTTTAAAAGTATCTCCAAAGTTGTGTATTGTTATTTTTCAAAAAAAGGTGGTTGTTTGTCCCTTCCCACTTTGACCCACATTATCTTTCATTTACCCTATAACAACACATGAATATTCCAATATATAATAATAAATAATTATTCATATGCTATATTAATACTAGCAAAACTATAAGGGAAACTTAGTAATATATAATTTTAGACACCTAAATATAGTTATTAGGTGTTTGATAATTACTAATTTCAATTATATCCCTTAATTAGGACTTACAAACACACTAAACAGAGTATAAATGCATTATCATTCACTTTCCTAAAGCGCTTGAAAATACTCCTTCTATCATTCAATTACTCATAATTCTACATGACATCAAAATGGTCAGATATATCTTACGTCTTTTCATACCTCTCCAAAAACTTCTAATACAACTTATATCTTCTAGAAACTCTATCAAATAGGAAACTATTGCAAACGGTTAGAGTCTAGAGCTAGATGTATGTTTCCTTTAAGCTTCAACGGTCAATTTTATTAAGTTTATCATAAGTCCCTTTTATGTTGGCCTTAATGCCAAATGATATACCATGGAAAGGTATAAAATCAATTCTACTACTCTTAATTACCTACATATCAATTTACATATTATATAGCTCCTACTTGAAAATATCAAGGCAAACTTGATCTTCATATCCAAATCTCTATAAACATTTCCCTAAACGTCCCGAAATCAAGATCATACTTCAAAAGTAAGTGCTAAGAAAGTATGAAGCACTCCATTCTCTTCCAAGATCATCTCAAGCTAATTCAAAAGCATCTCACAATCTAATAAAGTATTATTAAGCATCTATAAAGGCATTTTAAGATTTCTATTTATAATAACTCTACTTAGGAACTTTTCTTCATCATTCCATCTATCATGAAGGGTGCATCCTATCTATAGTTTTCCTGTTATTTATGTTGAGGCATGAGGGAAAATAGAGTTAAAAGGAATTCTATATTGTTTTAACACTTGCACAAGAACTACATGGAGTTTGATCCCCTCATTTTCAAAATGTAGTTAAACACTTTTTTTAGAATCAACAAGGGGGTTAGCCACTAAGTAATTCCAACTCCATGGCACAAGAATTTCCTTTTTTATTTAATGTATATCAAAGTTATAATGCAATAAATATAATTTTTTAAATATATATGTGTATGCACAAGGTTATTGAAATAAGTGAAAGTGAAGGAAGTAAATATGAATAGTGACAAACTAACGTAGAAAAGAGACAATCTACATATAATTCCATACACTAGTGCTAAGCATGGTAGTAGTGTTTGGCACTCATGTTTGAGCCTTGCACTAGTTTTCAAGAAGGATTTAAGGTCTAGAATCCAAAACTAAGAAATTTTAAACTATTTAGACAATGTTTTTTTTAATTCTAGACATAGAGCATTTGTTAAACATCCATAAATCCAAGTTAATCTATCTTTATTATGTGTTATTATATGTTGGCATGTTTTGAATGGAATAAAATTTCTTATTTCAGTTACATATTTTTTTCATATATAAATGTTGGACCAATTATTCATAAAAATATGATTGATAATTAATTTCTAGATTTCCAACCTATTTGGTATTAAATTAATCTAATTAGGGTTAAAAAATTTGGTGAACCCAATGTGAAAATATTTATTGAGCATTATTCTCTATATTTCCTACCTATTTAGGATTTAAATATCCTAATTTATGTTAAATCATTTTGTGAACATTTTTGTTGACTAAATCTTACTTCTTTTTTCCTTTAGGGTTTCAATCTTCATATTTCCATTTTGATTTTTGTATCCAAAACCTAAGCTCACTTATTTACCCTATGGCCTTATAAAATTTTAAATAAAACCTTCCAAACCTTCACTTTTTCTTACATTTTCCTACGTTAGTTCATATTTTATGTGGGTATTTTATCCCCTTTAGGCGTAGTTCTAGGATCAGTGGTCAACCCATTGAGCATATCAAATTTCAATGCATTACTAAGAAGCATACGCATCTAATGTCTATCTTTTCTTCTCCCAATAGTAATGATGAAAGTATCATTGAAGATGTAAAAATGAGCACATAAAATCTACTGGTAATGATATTGAAACTAATTTAAACCAAAATAAAAAATCTCGAAAGATACATCTAGATATGAAGTTGATGGCATAGATCCTGAGAAATTTATCCTCTTATCTAATATATGTAAACGCCTCCAATTAAATCCTCAACACATTGAAAAAATTATCAAGCTCCTCCTTGAGGAAAAATCACAGAATATATCAATTAAACCAAGATAAAACTCCCTTTCAAGTTCTCATTCCCTCTTCTACATCTAGTCTACTTGCATCTAATGAGGACATTCCTACATCTACCCTTGGTATAAGGTCACCTCTATTTAGTTAAAAAATTCCTATGTTTACCCCACCTGCTTCCACCACTTTTATATCACCTTTTGTGTACATGCATGGATCATTTCATGCCTCGTCAAATACACACACCCTCATGTAGATTGATCAAATTCTTAACACAGTCTAATTCACAATCTGGATAAGCACCCAAGATGACTTCCTTTCCTTAACCCATGGGTTTTTTCACCCATAAGATTCCTATTTAATATAGTAAAGTAGATTTTAAACATCATCTTCACTCATTTCATGTAACTTTAATAGATTATGCCTACAATGATACGCTCCTTACTAAGATTCTTTCATGTGATCTAAATATTTTTCTCTATAATGGTTCTATGATTTACCTACTCAATCCATCAGGACTTCCAATCACTTGGCCAATAAATTATTAACACACTTTTTTAACAATGTCAGTGATAAATTATCCTACGCAAAAATGTCAACATTTAAGAAATATTGTAATGAGACTATTAGTAATTATGTGTTATGTTAAATATGATTCTTACTAAGACAACTAATCAATTTTCATATAATTATCTTCAACATATATTCACATACAATCTATTTTCTCCTTTATAATATTTTATCATGTTTTCAACATTTTAATCCTTCGATGAATTATGTCTTACCCTATAGGATAGAAAATTCAATATTGTATCAATACACAACCTTTTATATATGCATAATACCGGAATGATTATCCCAGTATGATGGGTCTACATTCATCTCCATCATCAGGTATTTTTCACTTCTCCATCACCCACAATCTAAAATCTCCCTTGAATAAACCCCCCTCCAAGAAGAGAAATCAAAGGAATAGAAGAATAAGAAAAATAGAACTACCTACTCATTGTTTGGAGGTCAATCATAGAACACCGAAAGTTTTGGTACCAATTTTCCAAGTAAGAAAGGTTTCAAAGAAAAATATAAAGTCAATAATAATGAATAATAATTGATATTTAATGTTATATCTCAAGTGGATAAGATTTGATTTCAATACCCTCCTATGTGAAAATCCACACTATTACCATCACCTCTAACTATTGTACTTAAATTCTTGCTTAATTATAGCCTCTTGTCTCTCCGTCTGCATGAGAAAGCCTCAATCAAGTCATTCAATGCAAACTTATACTTTGACTATCAACCTTGTCTACGCTATTATAAAAATTGATGTTTCACACTAAATCATATCATTCAAGATGTCATCAATAATCAAACAATTGAAATTGACATAAAATAATAAGATCCTACACTACAAATCAATGAGATTGAAAATATTAAAATTTTCAATAATCCTTTACCTCAAGATATGATAGATCCTAAAGGTAATTTAAACATTCATCATTTGTACATCTTCCTCTAAGATCCTATAGTCATGTTTTGTATGCCCCCATTAGAGATATCACTATTATTCTACCTCCATGACCCATTATTACATTTTTAAAAATACAATTTTTAGAAATTACTTTAGAAAATAACACATTATATACATTTGTGCTTATACTAATCGCCAACCTATTTACAATATTAAATTTGATGATGGTTGTTATAATAATCTATGTTCTGTGACATTTATTAAACATTTGATATATAATAAACAAACATTTACAACCTACTTCTCGAGGTCCGTGTGGATTTGATAAACATATTATCTTACCCCTTCAAGTGGATGTAGCTATTATAGCTACATATTTTTTGGATCTCCATTTTTTTGCATTCACATTCCTCTATTTATCTTCCAAATCATGTGAAATAGTGCAACCATTCTAAAACTTAACTTGTAATATCATTTATAAAATTTATAAAGTGTACATAATCTGAATTTGATAATACATGTTTCTAGAATCTACATAATTAATGTACTTCAGTATTTTTGATTTCAGATCATATTTACACATAGTATATATCTTAGTTAGATTAAAACCATAGTTTTGATATTATAAAAACATACCTAATAAGGATTGAATGAAATTTAGTAGTTTTCTATGAGGTAGGTAACATGCATTGAAGGTATCCTATGATGGTAATGAAACTTGGTGTGTTATATACTACCCCCTTACTGTGGAGGAATTTTTCATCACATAGTATTACCAAGTTGGATGTGTTAGGCTTAGGTGGAATTGTGAACTATTCTCTAATGACATAAGAATATTATAAGTGATAGTGCATAAGGTCAAGATTTTTTTTATATAGAACAACACCAGAAACATCCCCATGGGGATACATCATTGCAGAAGTATGTGTGAATTTGGTTGAAGTATATTCATTTTCTCTAAATTACCATTAACTCTTGAATTGGTTTGGATATATCACATACCATTTAATGATATTACACATGATCTCTTTTTTCATGGATGACATTGGCATAAATGAAGGACTTGTGACATAGCCCAAACCACCCAAATTATTAGATACAAATCCAAAATGAGCTCGTAATCATTGGTGCTCTTGTATCGGCTAGCCATAATAATAAATCCATCCAATTGGATGAGCATTAGATTATTGTGGTGGTTATCATTAGAATGTTATATGAGCATTTAATTTATATTTTGGTAGAGGACCATGGTTTGGAATTATTTATCTATTTCTTGCATAATTTGATTACCTCAAGACAAAAATTCATTCAAAATATTGTTTATTCACTCTTATTGAATTTAGTTACTTTCAAGAAGGTCTTAGATCTTATGTTTTGATGTTATGCAATTATTTGAAAAATTTATATAGGTTATATAAGAATCACAAAATATGTTAACATCAGAGTTCTTGCAAAATGAAATTGATGAATATTATTCTATAATAGGATGAAAAGTAGCCATGTTACACTTAAGAAATATTTGTAACAATTTTTTTGTAATTTCATTTAATATTATAGATTGTGAATATTACCTTTGTTGAGATGAGGCTAGCATCTTATTTTGTTGCTCTATAGTATTCATTAAACTATTATCCTTAGTTGTAGTTTGGAAGGCACTGGTTCTTATTTTGGCTCCACTAGAGGTAGGGGCAACCCATATTTAAGTATATTGGCCTTTAAAAGCATTATATAAAAGTTTCTAACTACATGAAATTTTTCATCAAAATATTGGTAAGTGTTGAACATGACTTTTATCATTAATATGTGAAATAAATATTTGAAAATGCTTTGAATTCCACTCTTACATAATTTATGAGTCATCTTTTTAGCCATGTCCTTGAATCTAAGTATAACTCACTAATATTCTCATTAGAAACTTTTTTAGCTTGAATAATTTGTGCAGAGGTAACTTTCATGCCAATATCAATTGATAATGAGAGAGAAAACCACCAAAATGTGATAAAAGCATGTAGAGATCCATGTGGAAAGGAATTAACCCAATCAAGTGCATGATACATCAAACATGTTGGAAGGATAGTAGTTAATATTTTATTGTTGTTAAAAAATTCTAGGCAAGAGAAATATGACTACCTAATATGATGAGAAAGATTTCCTTTTCCATTGAATGCTTTAAATTTTAGACCTATATTTCTATTAGAAAATGGTAAGCAATTGTGCTTCAAAAAGCCAAAGTGTTGAGTAAAACATATGGAAGTGACACTATTACATGAGTTTTGATGTCTTTGGGATAACACCTTAATTTTATTTTATAAGTCACACATAACATTCATCATTGTAGTTATTTTTTATGTTGGGAAGAGAAGTAGTAGTAGAAAGTTGGAATATAATCATTTGGAAATGAATAAAATTTAAAATTGTTGTGAACAATAGATGAAATTTGAGAAGCATGTTGAGAATTTTTGAATACATTGAGAATTGTTCATAATATTTTAATTCAAAGGAAGATAATTAGAAAGAGAAACCATACCTTCAGGAGAAACACCAATATCATTTTTTAGTTCATCCATTTTATTTTTCAAACAAATTATAGGATTATCCAAAATATTTTCAAAAAAATCAACACATCTATAATTCATCCTAGCTTTCATCCTAATTAGGGTTTTAGAATGAATTAAATTAATTAATATCTAGAACAACCAGATCTATCAGAAATTGAAGCAAGATGTAATTGTAAAGGCTATCAAGCATGGAAGACAATGCAGGTTCACCAAAATGCTTTATGGGAAAGTGATTTTAAATCAAGAATACAACGAATTTAACGATAAAAATTGAAATCAAATCTAATTAGACCTATGATAGTAAAATTACACCCCATGTTATAAATAAATATTCATGATGTAGTAATAAATGAAAAATGATTATTTGGATGAATATTTTATATGTTGTAAATCCCGAGATAGTCATTAGAAAAATACATTGAGGCGAAAAAGACCCAAAAAATAAAACGAACAAAGTTTCTTGACTAGAAAATTTATTGTACTATACCATCAAAATTACTGTATAGTGTTGGAAAAAAAGGTCCACATAGATGAAATTTTATTTGATGATCTTGTTTGTCAGCCTTAGGACCTCAAAAATCACCTTGCTCACTTTTGTAAAATTCTATGTGGATCTATATGAGAAATTGTTATCTTTATTCAAAACCTAAGTTTATATAACAACACTGGGAAAAAAAATATGATAAATGGGGCATGTATTTGGGGGCGTGTGTTGTATCTCAATTATTATCAGGCCCCTAAGATTTTGTAAAATATTTGAAATAAATGCATCAAGTATAATGTTGGTCAACATACAATCAAGTGTCACATAAATACCAAACCCTTTTTACTTTTAATGTTACAATGGATGATTTAGTATAACATAATAAATGATAGATTATCTAGTATTTTTATTAGATGTTTGAAACTCTTGATTTGAATTTACTATAAAGATTTATCTCTTTTTTGTTATGTTTTTATATGCATAAATGCACCTATATGCATTTATAGACTTATTGAATTAAAATTAGGACCCACTTAAGAAAAAGCCAATACACATCACTCTTATCAGTTTATTGAAAAATGTCTCTGTGACTTCCCTCCCTGAACCCTAACCCTAGACCTAACGGCGGACATGGTGGATCCCCGGTGTAGTTTCATGGTGACCATCATGTGGGTGTAGTTTTTGGTGGCATTGAAGGTGTTGATAGGCCTTCTGTGTATGGATTTGGTCTTTCCCTTGCTTCCCCTACTATCTCTAGTCTTTTCTGTTAATGTTAACAACTCAAGTAGCGGCTATGGAAATCTACCCCTTGGACCTGTTGATGGATCTCCTTTGAGTGGTGGGGTGAATGGTTCTGCTTGCCTGGATAATTCTAAAATCATGATTAGTTCCCTTGATTTGGCTAAGGAATTTCCCCCTTTGACTACCTATGCTCTTTATGGTGGCAATGTTTTTGGCATGTTGGATGCCTCTGGGGCGGATAGAGTTCGAATGTCTTTAAGAAAGGATGATGACCCTGCTATACCTGAGAAGCTAATGGTTGGATTCCCTGCTAAGGCCTCCTCTGGTGTGGGTGTTGACCTTGTCATAGCTACAAATTTCAATGCCTGTGCTCACTCCCCGGATCATCCCTTAACAGAACCCTCTACACACCAATCCTAAGTTGTGGTGATGTCCAAACCGAGACCCCTTAAGGTGGCCACTATCACTCATGTGGTTACCTTTGGTGCTCTGGTGATTGAAGTCGAGGATATTTTGACCTGAAAAATTCTATCTCAGATTTAGTGGACTGTGGCTAGGTCTTTCGCAACTGCATTCCTAGATCTCTAAGCAGTCGCTGCCCATGTTGCAAGGTAGAGTGGATATTTACCCTTGTGCTCGGGGGTTTTTTATCGTGGTTTTTAAGGTTTTGTAAGATCGTTCTACTATTTTTTATAATCACAAACCCCATTTGGGATCTTTAGGGTCATCTTATACTTGTGAAACCATGTTACCCTTCTTTCAATCCTACTACTAAAATTTTTAATGTCAAGCCTATTTGGGTGCACTTGCCCCACCTGTCACCCCAATTTTAGGCGGAGGAAAGTCTTTTTTCCATTGGAAGTGATATGGGGAAATTCCTTTCCATAGATACCAAAACTAAATTATCAACTCACATGACCTATGCTCACATCCTGGTTGATTTAGATACCACTGTTGATCTTTAAGCTACTATGGAGATTAGGGTGCTAGATAGAATCTAGACTCGGGTCAAAGCGCAATGTTGTGTCCCACTTCATGTCCCAAAAATGCGAGTAAGAAGTTGGGTGGGATCGGAAATCGAGGCTTTTCACGCAAACACCCCTTTCGCGTGAACCCCCTTCACCTGAACTACCACGTAGGACAAATAAAATAGTTCGCGTGAATGGGGATTCGCGCGAACACCCCTTCACGCAAACCCCTCGAATTCAAATAATTTTGGCGGCAAAGAGTTATATATAGATATTTATATAGTTTTGGGCAGAAAATTTAGGGTTTAGGGGGGTTCAGGTGAAGGGGGGTTCACGCGAACCCCCTTCACGTGAACCCCCCTTCGCGCAAACCCCCCTATGTGGCACATTTTGGCGCCAAATCCATTTGGAGGATAATTTTATGCCAAAATGTGCCACTTAGGTGCCACGTAATTAGTGTTAACGAATGAATAAAATTACAAAATTTTAACACAAAATATAGAATTTTATTAGCTTTCTTAAAATATAATTTTCATTTTTTAAAAATATGTTTTACTATTTACTTTTTATATTTTGCTAACATATGGTATTTTAGGACAATCGATCGTACACAATCAACCCAATTTGAAAAATAGCAAAAAATATCAAAAAAATTTGAAAAAATTAAAATTACTATTTATTGAAGTCTTCTTCTTACCTGTGAAAAAAAAATTCAATTTCGATATAAATCTTAAAATTTATTGGCATAAACATTTGTACGCCTTTTATTTGAAAATATTTTTACTAAATAATTAATTAAAAAAAAAATATTAGTCAAAAAAATATGAAAGTTTGACAGCAACTCAAAATTCAAATCTTGAACATATATCTAAAATTTCATGGTGAAAAAATAAATTTTCATTCAAAAAAAACCACCCGGGGACAGTCATTCCTCTTTTATAACATAAAAAACAATATATGAATAAACTTAAGAAAAAGACCATTTTTTTTGTAATTTTTTTTTATAAAAAATTTACATGTATTCTACACTCTAAAAAAACATTTCGTTAGTTTGTGGAATTTCATGAATGTGTACGGTTTTATGGCTATTACCTTTAGAAAATCAATGAAACTGAAAATTCATGTTTATAATGGTACAAAACATACCAAAAAGTGGGACATGTTAATGTCAAGCCTATTTGGGTGCACTTGCCCCACCTATCACCCCAATTTTAGGCAGAGGAAAGTCTTTTTTCCATTGGAAGTGCTATGGGGAAGTTCCTTTCCATAGATACCAAAACTAAATTATCAACTCACATGACCTATGCTCACATCCTGGTTGATTTAGATACCACTGTTGATCTTTAAGCTACTATGGAGATTAGGGTGCTAGATAGAATCTAAACTTAGTAGATGGACTATGAAGGATTTCCCTTCAGATGTAGGAAATGCTTTTCTTTGGGTCACTTAGCCTCACATTGTACTAGAGTGAAATAGAGAAAAAGTGATAATTTATCTTGGTGGAGAGCCTCCCAACCCAATATGTTAGTTATTGGAGAAGCTCTAGATGTTTCCCTAGAGGATTTAGGGTGAATGAGGTGATTTGTAGCATTTTGATGAATCCCTTGTTTTTCCTCCTATGTTGGGGGTGAGGATTCAATTTCTCTTCAACATTCTAGTGATATACCGCATCCTTTGGGGGAAACATCTGGCAACAAAAAGACTCTTGAAATAGTTTTACCAATCCAAAATGATGAAAATGAGAATCCTAATAGGGAAGGGGGTTAGATGGTTGTGAAAGGAAAAAATTAAAATAAAACTGTAATATGCCCACTCAAAATGAATTTAATATCTCATGGTATGGGGTCTAATGGGTAAACATTTTTCTTGTTGTATTTATGGTTTGGCCACTGGTAGAGGCCTCTTCATTTGAGCATCATTGTTATATATTTTCTCCCTTTATACTTGGGTTTTTCTTGGTCCCCTCAAAATCAAAACTTTTTACCCTAACTAAAAAAATTTAAAAAAGAAAGCCCATAAACTCTAGGGGACCCAAATAAGTGTTAAAAAATACCATATAATAAAATCCATCAATATTTATCATACATGATTCTAGGAAATCTATCAAAGAAGACCCATAAAACCTAAAGGATATTGAATGAAGGATCCGAAGGTCCCACACAGTAAAAATCCTTGTAACCATTCATTTATGGTCATGGGGAACTAGTATTGTACACTATGATTGTGGGAAAAGTAAAACGGATGGGAAAACTTAGCAAAAGAGAAAAAATTGAAGAACATGAAATTCCTCAATAAATTCCTAATTTGATCCAAAAATCAACTAACACACAAATATTCTACAAGAATGCAATACTTTAGTATTTTTTATAATTAGTGAAAGGAGGGTTTTGTCAGGGTTCCTTCTCTGATACATACAAGGATATATTATCCAAATATAACAATGAGTATTACAAGGATAAACTCTAAATATTAATCAAAGAAACTAAAAAATCTAGTCCACGAGTGGTCACAAACCAGATTAAAACCAGGAGAAAACTTGAACTAGACCCAAAATTGAACTCGACAAAGGGATGCCTAGGATTTTACATTACAACTCCGAGTCTCTTGCACGGGCAGAAAAAAGGTACACGATGTTTTCTTTTTTATCTTTATCCATCCTTCTTCCACCTCTTTTCTAGAATTTATCTTTCCCAAAGTTTTAAAGCTTGCTGAAATTACCTTAATGTTTTTACCATGTGTCACTTCCATCTCCATTCCTCCTAAATGTGATTCCATGGTCATGAGGTAATTATTATTCTTCTCCACCAATACCACATCATATTTAGGATTTTTAGAAGCGTTGGTTGTTGTGCCGTTAAATTTGCGTTGAATCTCCTCATGTGATTTTATTTGATGTTGAATGTGAGTTGTTAATGGGGAGTACTTCCCCACAAAACCATCCATCTTCTCCTCCATTTGCATTGATTTGAACTGCTCCAATTGAAGGTGAATTGGATGGCAATGGAACCATAACCTTATCCATCTGACAACTGCACATTAAACCCCCTCCTACTTTTTCAAAATTTAAAATGGCCACCATGTCAATAGTATGGGAAGTAGGGGTCAGCAAGCCATTTTCATTTTGCTTTGGATTTGAACCAGTCGTGGACTTTCCTGTATCAAAACTAAGATCCACCATGAGCTCCTCCCTTTTTTCTTGTTGTGCCTCCCCTGATGATACAACTTTCAGTTGCATCTACCTAAGTGACTTTATCTTATTTTTATGTGTGTTGTTTTCAATCTAGAGGATGAGCTTTTTCCCTTTACAACAATATGCTCCATGGCCCAATCTCTAGCATTTGCCCCAAAATATCAATTTATCATCAAATATCAATTTTTGTTTCCAAGTCCCATCTCAAGACACCAAATCTATGGCCTTTGGAGGAGAAGAGCTTGTAGAAATGTTCAAACACATTCTTGCTACAATGAAATGGGATCTGGCAGTAGTAGTCAGGTCTATAGCTATCAGAACTCCAAAGGACTTGGCTATTCTTGCCAGGACATTCACTTCCCAGAACTCCAGAGGAAAACCAGAAAGCCTTACCTAGACTAGACACATCGATGGAATGTGATTTTTTGATCCTAGCTTCCATATAACAATGGAAAGGGTAGTTCTCCCTTAGAACCATGGCTCACCTTGTAGAACATGAACCGGGTCTTCTTCAAGGGAGAAAACAAATAGGAAAATTTTATTAGACAAGGAAAATGTATTAAATTTCCCTATAAATCTCCATTTTCTCTTAATCCAAATTCTTACCTGGTCAATGTTTGGTTGAATCCTTACAAAACTACCCATTAAGGAAAACATGAACCTTGCATAAGATTTTTCCACTACTAAATCCAAGACATTCACCCGAGGGGTGTCATTCTCCCATTTAGGTTCAATCTTCTGCAAAAATTCTTTGGCCTACCTCTTGAAAATCTTAGAAGCCCATGATGAATGTTGCTCAAGTGCTGCCTTTCTCAGCTCCTTCGCTACTTTTCCAATCATAGTTAAATAATTTTGATCAAAGTGTAAAATGTTCTTTATAAGAATAAAATGGTAAGAGGACTGCCTCTATTTGAAAAACCAAATAAATTATGATATAGTTAATAATGCTATAGTTAATAAATACCAAGATTAGGTTTTTACATTGAGAGGTGTCCCTACAGTGGCAGGAAAGCAGTGTAATGGTGTGCATTGTTTGAAAAAACTCTTTATTTACCAACTAATGTCTAATGGTTAAAATAATATATTATGTAATGTCGACTCAATGTTTAATACATAAAATAAAATATACGATTATATATATATACATAAAAATGTAATTTATTTTAAAAGTAGGGAATATCATTAGTGCAGAGAATTGATGTATATTATTTTATTTTTTTACTTATATAGAATGTATAAATACTTAGGTTAGTTTTTACTTTTAGATGTATTTTATAAAACATATAAAACCCTATCCTAAACCCTAAACTATGCCCAACATAAATTTCTATACACTAAATATTTAGTATAGTTTTTATTTATATATAATATATAAATATTTAGGTTTTTACTTAGTTTTTTTATTTTTAATGTATTTTATAAAACATATAAAATTATATCCCAACCCCTAAATCAACTGTGTGCAACACATATATCTATACACTATAAATATTTAGATTAGTTTTTACTTATATGGAATCTATAAATATTTATACTAGTTTTTACTTAGTTTTTTTTTATATTTTAATGCTTTTGACTAGAGCTTAGAACCAATGGAATGGAGGGATCCCACACACATACATCCTGATAGAAAACTTGACACCCTACCCAAACCAGAAAAGACAAAAAATCCCGCAGACCTAGCAGGAAACCAAAGAAAACAACATACATCGATTACATACAAAAAGAAAACCCAGGAAAGAAAGACATTCAATCATCTAACTGAATTACTTCCTCCATATCAGCATTACAACTAGGAATCACTCTTCTTCCTTCCTTCAGTAGTAACACCATCCCAAGCCATCTAAAGTAGAAAGTTATCTGAGAACCCTAACATCTTTCGAAGCCACTCCACAACCTATGACTCCAAAACAACTAGCGACGACAACCCTGGCAGATCCAATTTCTTAATTCTACTACCACCTTCAATCCCTGCTGAGCATACCCCATGAACATCTTCCAAAAACTACATGATCTCTGTGTTTCTTGAAGATAAAATCATGATGACTCACTAAGATTCCTCTAGAGAAATCCCTTCCTTGTCCACTATCGGCTATGGCTGCACTAGGTTAATATCCTCCAATGTTTCATGCAACTGAAATCGATGTCAGGGTACGATGAAATGAAAGGAAATTTCCCTGATTTCAACCTTATTCCTTTGCATGAAAAGAATTTGAGAGAAAAACCAGGATGCCACCTCTAAATTCACCCTTTCCCTTTTGCAGATGCAGCTAAATACTCCTCCCCCAGGAAACTTTCAATGACTTCACAAATTGACCCAGATTCAGCCTAAAAAATGATGTGAATACGGGTCCACGAGATGCCTCCAAAGAAATCCATCTCTCTCTTAACACCCTATAAAAATAGACAAGGCAGCGGAGGAATTTCCATATTGTGAAACTAACCCCCAATGACCGCTTCCGCCCACCACACAGACCTACAAAAATGGTAGAGAGAATGGATGTCACACAAATAATTAACTGCATCTAGCTCTCCCTTCCCAAGTAATAAAGATAGAGAGCTCCTCCCACGCTTCACATGTTTGGAGATCCACATGCTCTCTCCTCATAATGCCTTGGTTTGCTAAATAATCCATTGCGGAATTAGACTCCCTAAAATTCCATGACCAAAGCTCCACTTTTCCAACTCAGCCAAAAGATGATATTATTAATAAATCATTCCAAGTGCCATGACATCACTTTTCCTTCAATAACCAGTGCATCGCAGCTAACCTGCACCACTAGTTTGATCCCTTTTAGGAATGCTTGAGTGTCAACTTCGTTACTAATACCATCTTTTAATGGAAAGGATCATTGTTATCACTAATGCACCTTCCTCATCCCTAATTAAACACCCCACACTCGATATACTCAGGTATTACCTTTTGAAGCTCCGGCAAATTTCAATTTATGAAAAGCAAGAGGGGGTGGACATTATCTCACTTGTTTCCTAGAGAAGATATTTCTCGACCCGAGACAATCCTTTCTTCAGGATCATCCCTAGATCTGAAAATTTAATTAGTGGATAGGCTGACCAAAAATGAGCATCCAAAGAAGAGAAGTGAGACAAGTCCTTGCATTTGGCACTAACATTTTTAGAAATGTAAATTTCCAACCTAACAAGTATTGTTGAAATATTAGAGGAAACTCCTTGAAAAATTCTAATATTTCTCTCCCACCAAATGTGCCAAAGGAGAAGAATAGGAGCACTTATCCAAATGGAGCTGAGCGATCCCCCTTACCCCAATTTTGGCCATGCAACCAACGAGTCTCTAATATTCCTTCCCTGCACCCAAGTTATGCCCAGGCGAAGGAAGATCCAGTTCCAACACTGATAAGAGAAGGGACAGAAGAGCAACAAATGATCTAAATCTTCTTCTGCTTCTTGACATTAAAACACACTAAGTTGGACCTGCAAAACCCCACTTTTTCCTTCTCTCTTGCGTAGTTACTTTACCTTTAAAAACCAACCAAATGAACACCCATACTTTTGGAAGATATCTAAATTCCAACAACCAAACCAGCTGGGGGCACTAGTCCCTTCTTTGTAGATGCCCACCATTTATAACCTTCCTTAACTTTATACGATCCAGATCGAGAGCCCAACCAAAATAAAGAGTCATTCTCTGGAATGCTAAGGAATTTTTTATCCATGAGAGCCTGTAGAAAGCATTCTTTAGAGAAATCAGAAATATCTAGATCTGCGGGGTCTTTCCAAGAGAGGATGGGTGAACCATCCTTTGCCGGCAAGCCATAATCTGCCACCTTAACACCCCATTGAACCTTTGAAGTTGTCATAGCTTCCTGTAGATTTTGATTCAGAGAAAGAGTCAGGATGACCGTTCCAAGAATCCTCCTAGAAGTTGGCCAAGGAACCATTTCCAATCTTCCATTGTAAAGATTAGAGAAGACTTTCCTACAAGACACAAAAAAAAATCCACATATGGGAGCCATGAGGAACCTCTTGGTTAGAAATCACCAACTCTGACCTTCCACCCCCAAATATTTCTTCCTGAATATGGAATTGACAACTCCATCTAGATTGGAAAGAAGTCCCCCATAGATTTTTAGCTCCTAAAGCCAAATTTTTCCATTTAAGATTCAAAATACCAACCCCTCCTTGAGCTTTAGGAAGGGCAAGTTGATCCCATTTCACTAAATGAATTCTCTTCTCATTGTTGCTACCATTCCACAAAAAATTCCTAAGAAGCTTTTCAATTTTGTTTAAGATTGTTGAAGGCAAGTGCATCACCGTCAACATATAATTCGGAATGGCATTTAACACCGAGTTAATTAGAAAAATCCTTCCGGACAAAGTCAACCATTTTCCTTTCCAACTTTGAATTCGATGCTCAATCGACCTCACCATGTCACTCCATAAAGAGTATTTCCCTGCGCCCACAAAGAGGGGAATTCCTAAGTACTTCTGAGGTAGCAAGACTTTCTCAAAACCCAAAATATTCAAGATTCTCCTCTGCAGCCTGGAGGGAGTATTAGAAACGAAGATCAACGATTTATCCAAACTGATCACTTGCCCCGCCGCTTCCGAATAGATGTCTAGAATCACACAAAATTTATTAGCTTCCTCCACAGACGATCTACCAAAAAGGAATGTATCATCAACAAAATGTTGATGAGTGATTGGATCCAATTCAACAGTAATCTTGAGACCACTGATTTCACCAGATAACCAAGCCACTTTCAAAGCCCGTCTAAGAGCCTCCGCAACCAAGATAAAAAGATAAGATGACAAAGGATCACCTTGACGAATGCCTCTATTATTCCAAAAGAACCATTATGCAGAACCTTTAACTGAAGTCAAGAAACTCAAGGTGGCAATACAAACTATAAACCCAATTACAAAAATTCGAAATGAACCCCAAGAGCTGAAGAGATTTTATCAAGAAATGTCAGTTAATTCTGTCAAAAGCCTTACTGAAGTCTAGTTTAATGAGCATGCCTAGTACCTTATTCCCTGAAAGTGAATGCATCAATTCATGTGAGAGCATGATCCCCTCCATAATGGAGCGACCAGGAAGGAAACCCGTTTTCTCACATGAGATAAGCTTGTTTAACAAAGGCTTTAGGTGACCAAGAATTGTTTTAGAAATTATTTTATACAAAGTATTACAGAGGGAGACTGGTCTAAAAGCATCCATTATTTCCATAGGGAATTTCTTAGGAAATAAAAAAATAAAAGTATGGTTCATTTCTTTATAAAATATTACCCGTTACACATGATTCTTCGACTACTAACCAAACTTCTTCTCTAATGACTTCCCAAAATCCTAAAAAAAATGACAGCTCGGGAACCCATCCGGCCCATGAGCTTTCTCTCTTTCCATAGAGAAAAATATGACTACACACTTCTTCCACAGAAAAAGGATCCATCATCCTTTCCATATCTGCATCGCTGACCACCCTGGGAATTTGATCAAATAACACCTGTTGTTGAAGGAAGGGAGAATGTTCTTCCCCTCTCAATAGGGAAGCAAATAAATCGCAACTGCCTCTTCCCTTATTTCTTTCTACCCAGATAGCCAATCACCCTGCCCATTTTTAATTTTCGAGATATAGTTGGAGCTACGCCTCTGTTTAACAGATTGCATGAAAGAATTTGGAATTTTTGTCTCCTTATTTCAACCACACCTCTCTTGATTTCTAACGCTAGATTAAATCTCTTCCTTTAGAAGTAAATCATTCAGTTCAGCTAAAATCACCTTTTCTAGACAATAATCCTCCTGGTCCATTCCTTCTCTAAACACCCTTTCATTCAAAACCTTCAAAGGAGCCTCTACCCTCGCTTTTTCTTGAAAAATATTCTTAAAAGTAGATTTATTCCAGGCCGAAATTTCTTTTTTTAACAAAGATAATTTTTTAGCCAATATGAACATTCTTTTACCTTTCACTGCAAAGGACAACCACCACTTCTTCACCAGCTCCTTAAAGGAAGGATATTTCATCCACATCGCCTCAAATTTGAAGGGCGAGTTCCTAGGGGCCAAATCAATAGATAAAATAAGCACAATTGGAAAATGATCTGACCCCGACCAAGGAAGAACTACACTCTCCATTAATACATTTTCTTGAAGCCAATGGGAATTTTCCAGGAACCTGTCTAATCTAACCACAATTCTCCCTAGCCCAATCCTTCTGTTGGACCAGGTCAACCATCCTGCTTTTTGGGAGAACATCCAAAAGCTTTCCATCTTCCACAAAAGAGGAAAAGTCTCATTGGGACTATGGATTACTTCTAGTTCCCCCTCTGTATTCAAAATCCATAAGGGTAACATTGAAATCCCCAGCAAGCACCACCGGCTCATCCCCTAAGTTAGCCAAATCTTCAAACAGGGAAGCCCACAAAGCTCTTTTCTAAGTAATATTAGATGGACCATAGACATTACAAAGAAAAAATCTCTTATCAGAGTTCTTTACCACCACTCTGCACCATTGAAAATTAGTCTGAAGATTCCAGGGCAAAAACCTCCACTTTACTAGAAAGCCACATAACCCTAAACCACTCGAAGCCCCATTGGCATCCAAAAAATATCCTTGCCAACCCTTCCACTTCCTAGCCCAACTAGAGAGACAATCAAAACCCAACATTTTAGTTTCATGAATACAACAAATATCAACACCTTGCTCCAAAGTTAAGCACCTAACTAGGCATTGTTTATCAAGGGGCGTTCATGCCACCTGATGTTCCACGAAAAAATCTTCATGTCTTCTTCAGGGGGGACTTGCCTGACCCTACTTACTAGTTTATAAAAAAATTCTAATGTCTTCTGTTTTCTAGACACCACCTCCTGAAGGGTCTTACACTCATTTCTCAGCCTACCCAGCCCAATTTCCTTCCCACATTTTAACAAACCTATAACTGGGGTCTCGGCAATAGAACAAAGGCCTTCGACAACTTCCCAAGCATTAGGAGAGGATACCCCTTCTACTTCCTCTGTCTCCTGTTCCGACGAAACATCCAACACGTGGTCTCTAGTGGAAACCCATCAGATTCAGAACCTCCAAAAGGCTTTGTTCCCCACATCAATCTCTTCCTTTATTAATGAGCACAAATGATTGGATTCTTCCTCTACCTTGGAAGTTTCCAATAAAAGAGACTTCAGAGTAAAATCCTTTTCTTTACCTTTTTCTTGATCCTAGGATATATTTGGGTTGGGAGGAAAGAGTACCTCCTTTGTTCCCATCAACCACCCCATTTCCAGCCTGAGACCCTGTAGGGGGATTCCTACCAGTCTCCTCCACCACCATATGAGATTTACAGTCCCTTCTCAAATGGCCTAGTTGTTGGCATTTGAAGCATCTAAAAAATATCTTCTCATACTCCACCTGCTACACCCAAAGCCCTTCTTGGGTTCTACTGGAAATGGATTTCGACAAAAGATTAGAACAATCCAAAGAAACGTGCAAACCCTAGCATATAGGCTGTTAGGTTCCCTTCCAGAGTCCACGGATCGATCCTAACAACCTTCCCGAGAGACCCACAAATATTAGCAAGGATGCAGGGGTTCCAATACTCAATAGGAAGAGCGCAAATCTTGAATCCAAATTTACAGATCTTCCATTGCCATAGAGTTAGGGTCAAAGTTCGAAGCCCATTTTTGTATATGTAGCCCATGCTCTACAAAGAACCTCTCACGCTGAAGGAGGGTTTCTTCTTGTTAATCCACGCTCCTGAAGAGAACCAAAAACAACCCTTTTCCCATAAACCTAACGAGAAGTCCTCTCCCCCCATTGCTTTTCACACCACCCTGTAATGTCGTCTATGGAACTTTTTTGGCCATAAAAATTTGCCACAACCACTCCTTTTCCATACAGATTGACCTAGGCCAATATTTCATCTTCTTTCCCAAGGAAGAGCAAACACGGGGCTTCATCTGAAGACAACACCTATGGAACTTAATGATTCTTGGATGAACTATCCTCTCCCTAACTGATCTCAGCGCCTCCTCCCAGAAACCCTAGAGCCATTTTTTGTCTCGGCCCTATACTTTAGAAAATATTCGTTTTTACTTAGTTTTTACTTTTATATGTATTTTTATAAATAAAACATATAAATGATTTTTTATAATATTTAGGTTATTTTTTACTTAGTTTTTACTTTTCAGGTGTATTTTATAAAACATATAACTAATTTTTTTATTTTTAATTAAAATTTATAAATATAATTCCATATTTAAAAATAAATACGAAATATATTTAGTTCATAACAAACATTAAAAAGTAAAAATTAAAAATTAAAAATTAATTAAAAGTATAAATATATTTAAAAGCACAACTCAATATTTAAAAATAAATGCAATTTATATTTTCTTCATGACAAATATTAAAAATAAAACATATAAAGTACTTTTTAAAATATATATAATCAAACATTCAAAAATTGTTTTACAAAATTATAAATATAGAAATTAGTCTAATGGTGTGTGTTTAAAATTTATTTCATAATGTTGTTTAAATGTGTTAAATGGCATGTGTGTTTCAAAAGTTTTTTATGATTATTGTATTAATGTGGTTTTAAATGTAATACGATGATTGTTTGATGTACTTTTAAATTTATTGGTGTGTGTTTTAAATGTATTTTATGATTATTGTATATTCGTCCCTTTGAAAGAGGACTTAGCTAAAGGAAAGAAAATGTTAAATTTTATGATAATTTTTTTAAATGATGGTTAAAATATATTTTATAATGATTATTTAAATGTGTTAAATGGTGTGTGTTTTATATCTATTTTATAGCGATTGTTTAAATGTATTTAAATCACAATATGATGATTGTGATAGTTTAAATGTGTTGAACGGTATGTACTTTAAATGTATTTAATAATGCGTATACAATGTAGGTATGGCTCACCCATGGTTGAATTTTGAAAATGAAGAGCACTGAAAAAAACATCTGCCTAACAATATCAAAGACAATGTCCTGAACAAATGACAGAGGAAAAAAGACAACGTAGGAATGTGAATTAAAGATAAAGAAGTGCCAACATAGGGCAGAAAACTCGAGGTGAAGAACTCAAAGCAAAAATGAGACAACATGAAGATGAAATGGTATCATAGTGCGCATGTATATCTCAATATGATAAACATATATTAAGAAAAAAGATTGCAAAGAAACATGCATTTAGATCAATTTACTGAGGAAAAAATACAATAACTACAAATGTAATTGTGAAGCAGTTCAAAGGCATCGTCAAAGTAATTCTAATGTCGATCTTAATTTTGAACTTAACCACTGATCATGTACTAAAGACACCTGATAATAGATAAAATGATGTTGATGTGAGGAATAATATACAAAGTGATCATCAACAACTGGAGGTGACTTCACAACTAGGAAGAGAACAAAATATTGTTGAGATAGATTTCAAAACTATATCATTGTTGTTTCAACGTGATTTGGACAAGCTTTCTTCTCCAAATATTTGTTATTTTTTTCAAGGGAGTTAATATCATGGAATGAAGATGCATCAATCTCTTGAAGGACCTATATGTAAAATATGTAGAAAAGAGGAAGGTATCAACCAATTTTCTAAACCTAATAAAATGGATCCTAGACCCCAACCATGTGAACTTCCAAACTCGACACAAGTGGAAGAGATGGTGATTACCCATGTGAACCCAATTCTACAAATGACCCATGTAACTAGAGGTCAATACAAATACAAAGGTCATACCATTTTTTTTCCACAAGAATTCAAGGAAATTGTAACAATTTTATCGCATCATATTTCAAATCTTCTAATTGTCATAGTATGTGAACAAAACAACAATTTGGAACTACTTACAACTTTACTATTAATAAGGATAGATTATATATTGAAATAATATATAAGATTAAACATAATAAGTTTTATATGGATGTAAAGATTGATGAAACAATGTTAAAAATTCTCCCATCCATTACCTCTATAAATGTATTTGATAAATTGAACTCAGTCCACATAGAGTTCAATAGAGATTTAAATGAATATGCTATTCCAGGGTCAATACTTGAGACAGATCAAGGTAATTTTGTAGATCACACATCTTTTATGGTCACAAAACCACTCAATGCCCCAAGAGAGATGGAATTGATTCATGCTTGGGTAAAGAATCAAAATTTAGTGCTACGCCCTTAACCATATATCTTATATTGGATGTATATAGCTGACTTGTGGCTATCATAACTTCTTATCATTATGTATCTCTTTCATATATGTTGTATTTTCAATAGTGGGTTGGCCTTGATGTTGGCCATAACATAGGAATAGTATATATAGGGGTTAGTAGGTAGTAGTTGATCTTAGTTGAGCATTTGAGTCTTCTTATATGGTTTGGAGGTTGCCCCCTCGAAGTGGAAAAGCTATTATAATTGCATATTGAGATCATTATTCTGAAATATTGTGTTATTTGGTGTTCTATTGCTGCTCAGAATCTAAATTATACTAGTAATTTCATTACAAGTGGTATCAGAGCTTGAACTCAGCCAACACTGTGTCAAAACCTAATTGTGAAGGTTCATCCATATCTCAAAATCAGAAGAAATGGTTTTTTCTTATAAATGTTTCTGAGGTGTGGCAGAAATAAGTCAAGTAAGGTTCCCTCCAAATTTTAAGAATTTTTGACTTGTTTTGCAAAAGGTATAGCGGTTTTATGTTGTTTCATAATTTGGCTACCTAGGGTGTAATTTGTGGAATTTTTCAAATTTGTTTACATTGACAGAAAGAAGATTAAAAATTAGTTAGAGTTTCATTCTTTGAGTTTTATAAAATTTTGTCGAATTCCTATTGAAATTCTGAAACCCTAAATTTCGACTTTGATCCTTAAATCTTACCATTTGGGGCATCATGGCTGGGCCTTCGACAAGAGGCAAAAAGAATCCCATCACTCCGGGTAAAACCCCTGATAAGGATGAGATAATAGTTGTAGGAGTTAGAGTCAGAAGTGGTATCTATAGAGTCCTCAGGGTTAGGGCTTACTTCAACTGACTATAAGGTCAGCTATCTTGAGTTAGAGTTGTGAAACCTTAAAGGTAGAGTGGCCAGCAAAGAAGATGTAGACAAGATTGGAAAGTGATTGGAGGATTTCATTAACCAATTTAGCTACAATATCATGGGTCATCATATCCTTCCTAATCAGCCATAAATCAATCATACTCATATTATCCAAGGTGGATCTTTAGGTCAAAGTAATAGACAAACTAGCCAGGGTGGATCTGCAAACATGACCAATCCAAATACAAACACTCTGCAAAGCCTGTAACATGATTCCAAAAGTGGAAATGCATAAGTTTGATGGAAAGGATCCACTCAATTGGATTAACCAGATGGATAATTTCTTTTATCTTCATCAGATTCCATCGAGACAAAAGGTTATCATGGCATCGTTGTATCTTGAACCTGAAAAATTCATTTGGTATCGATGGTTATGTGCTCAAAGGAAAAAGATTAGCATCAATGTTACATGGAAAATATTCATCGAAGAGTTGTAATTGCACTATAGTTCTAGTGTGTCTGAGAATTATTTCAGCCAATTAGCAAAGCTCAGACAAATAGGAACAATTAAAGATTACATCCATCAATTCCAAAACCTTTCCTTACAGGTGTAAAATATTCCTGAAGATAATTTGAATGACTTATTTCTTGGGGGTCTTAAATAACAAATTGAGACTAAGGCGAGTATGTTTAATCCTCATAAGGTTTTCAGACTCTATGATCATAGTACGTAGGGCAGAGGAAAAATTTCTTTCCAGTAGGAAACAAACTGTCAGTAATATCAGAGATCGTAGCACCCTTCCACCATCATTCTCTTGGCCAGTGAGACTGACACCTCAACAAATTGAAGAAAAGAGAGCCAAAGGGTTATGTTTTAATTGTGACGACAAATTTGGGCCAAGACATAAGTGTGCTGAAAAGAAGTTGTTCTACATTGAGGGACCTACTAAAGAAGAAGAAAATGAAGAAGATGAAGAGGTAGAGCTAGAGGAGGAATTAGGAGATCCCCAACCAACAATATCATGTCATGAAATTTCTAGTATTAGCACTCCCCAAACTCTCAAAGTAGTTGGATTCTTAAAAAAATAGAGGGTAACAATGTTGATTGATTCGGGAAGTACTCAAAATTTCATCAATCATAAGTTGGTGGTACGCTTGAACTGCTTTGTTTATCTAGCTCCAGAATGTCAAGTCATGATTGCTGATGGGAAAACTATTAGTTGTCCAGGAAAATGCCATAGCATTAATCTCGCCATGGGAGATTACTTGCTAACTAGCAATATGTATGCCATTGCCATGGGAGGATCAGACATTGTGTTAGGAGTTTAGTGGCTTACCACCTTGGGAACCATTTAAATGAATTTCCAAGACTTGTTCATGCAATTTCAGTCAGAAGGGAGGACTTTTAAACTAAAAGGACTAAGAACAAAGTCCCCACAGATGGTAAGTTCTCATCAGATGCAAAAATTTCCTAGAAAGGGTGCAGAAGGGTTTATAACACAACTATTTTCATTGGAAGCACATCATTCCAATACATTTATTCCCGCAGATATGCAAGCAGTTATAGATGAGCACTCAGTGGTGTTTGGAGAAATGCCCAAGGGTCTTCCACTGAAAAGAGACCATGACCATGCCATCTAGCTAGTACCAGGGAGTCATCCACCCAACATCAGACCTTATAGGTACCCCTATATGTAAAAGAGTGAGATTGAGAAGATAGTTCAAGATATGTTACAAACGGGACTTATTTGTCATAGTTAAAGTGCTTACTCTTCTCCTGTAGTGATGGTATAAAAAAAAGATGACAATTGGCACATGTGTCCAGATTATAGGGAACTCAATAAGTACACAGTTAAAGATAAGTTTCCTATTCCTGTAATTGATGATTTGCTAGATGAGTTACATGGTGTCTGTTTACTTTACAAAACTTGATCTTCATTCTGGATATCATCAAATTAGAATCAAGGACAAAGATATTCATAAAACAACCTTCATGACAAATGAAGGACACTATGAGTTCTTGGTAATTCCTTTTGGACTAACAAATGCACCCTCTACATTTCAAAGATTGATGAATTACATCTTTAAGCCATTTCTTCGAAAGTTTGTTTTAGTGTTCTTTGATAATATATTAATCTATAGTAAAACATGGGAGGAACACCTGCATCATGTAAATAAGGTGTTGGAAACTCTTGAGCAACATCAACTTTATGCAAAGCCTTCTAAGTGTTCTTTTGGTGTCAAGGGGGTTAAATATCTAGGTCATATTGTCTCTTATGAAGGTGTTAAAGTGGATCCTAACAAGATAAAATCCATGCTTAAATGGAAGGTTCCCAAAACGTGAAATAATATACGAGGATTTTTGGGGCTTATAGGTTATTATCGTAGATTTGTAAGGAATTATGGTAGCATCACAACACTACTCACAAATTTATTGAAGAAGGACTCTTTCCAATGGAATGAGCAAGCTACTATGGCATTTGAGAAGTTGAAGGAGGCCATGTGCACCACTCTAGTTCTAACCACCCCAGATTTTTCAAAAACATTCATTGTTGAATGTGATGCTTCGTGGATATGGTATGGGGGCAGTACTCATGCAAGAAGGGTGACCCATTTCCTTTGAGAGCTGCCAATTCAAAGGTAAGAATATATCTAAACTAGTTTATGAGAAAGAAATGTCAGCAATACTTCATGTAGTGAAGCAATGGAGACCATATCTAATGGGACAACATTTCAAAGTAAAGACAGATCATGATAGTTTGAAATACTTCTTAGAGCAACGTTTATCATCAGAAGAACAATAGAAATTGGTCTCAAAAATGTTGGCATATGATTTTGAGATAATATACAAGAAATGAAAAGAGAATGTAGTTGCTAATGCTTTATCTCAGAAGGATGAATATGCCCAGACATTGTTGTGTTCCATATCTATATTATAGGAGGATTGGATAGAGGATGAAAGGTCTAAATGGAAAAATGAACCCAAGTACACAAAATCTCATTCAAAATCTCCAACAAGATCCAAGCATGTCTAGAAAAATTTGTATGGAAAGGATATGTTTTATGGTATAACGATAGATTATATCTATGTAAGAATACAACCCTTAAAAATAGGGTTCTATCTGAGCTCCATGCTTCTCCAGTAGGGGGTCATTCTGGCTTCTTAAATAATTATCATCGAATTAAGCGTGATTTTTTCTAGGAAGGGATAAAAGGAGATGTCCAAAAGTTTTTGGCAAAATGCATGGTTTGTCAATAAAATAAGGGTGAAACAATTAAGTCCCCAGGTCTTTTACAACCTCTATCTATTCCTAGCCAGAGGTGGGAAGAGGTGTCTATGGACTTCATCACAGGATTGCCTAAATCAGAAGGTAAAAATGTAATCATGGTGGTGGTGGACAGACTCACCAAATATGCCCATTTTTGTTCTTTATCACATCCATTAGTTGCGAGTACGGTAGCAACGACCTTCAGGGATATAATTTAGAAGCTATAGGGGACACCAAAGATTATAGTGAGTGATCGAGACCCTATCTTTACTATTAATTTTTGGACTGACTTGTTCTCATGCTTGGGCACACAAATTTATCTTGTAGTTCCTCTTATCATCCCCAATTTGATGGGCAAACAAAGGTGGTAAACAAGTGCTTGAAGGGATATCTTCATTGTTTTACATCAGATAAGCAAGCGAGATGGGTCCAATGGTTTCTGCTGGCATAGAATTGTGGTATAACACCTCCTTTCATACTTCATCTAAAATGTCTCCTTTCTTGTCATTATATGGGTACCATCCACCATCTATCACTTCATCTTTTAGAGTCCAACCAAAGGTTTGAGCATTTGAAGAACATATTCAACACAAACAAGAGGTGCTTTCTAGTCTCAGGGAGAATTTGGCCATGTCAAAAAATCGCATGAAACAACAAGCAAACCAACATCACAGTGAAAGACATTTTGAAGTCGGTGATTGGGTTTTTGTGCATTTACAACCATATAAGAAAATGTCCTTAAAACAATAGAAAAAGGATAACAAGCTTTCACCTAAGTATTATGGTCCTTATCAAGTGTTACAAAAGATTGGCAATGTAGCATACAAACTGGAACTTCCTTTGGCTACTCAAATTTATCCAGTCTTCCATGTATCTTGCCTAAAGAAGGTAATTGGATAGACAATATCAACCCAGACAGTGTTACCTGAGCTTGATGAAGAGGGTAGAATCATCCTGGAACCAGAATGCATCCTTCAAACATGCACTAAGCGATTGAGGACAAGGGTCATCACTGAGTATTTGATCAAGTGGAACAATCTAGACAATGAAGATGCAACTTGGGAGGATGCAAATTTCCTGCAGCAGCATCCATATCTTCTCAACATTGGGGACAATGTTGCTTCAAAGGGGAGGGGCATGCTACGCCCTTAATCATATATCTTATATTGGATGTATATAGCCGATTTATGGCTATCACAACTTCTTATCGATTATGTATCTCTTTCATATATGTTATATTTTCATTAGTGGGTTGGCCTTGGTGTTGGCCATAGCATAGGAATAATATATATAGGGGTTAGTAGGTAGTAGTTGATCATTAGTTGAGAATTTGAGTCTTCTTATATGGTTTGAAGGTTGCCCCCTCGAAGTGGAAAAGCTATTATAATTACATATTGAGATCATTATTATGAAATATTGTGTTATTTGGTGTTCTATTGCTGCTCATAATCTGAATTATACTAGTAATTTCATTACATTTAGATTCTAACAAAATAATATATTTTCCACAAATTGGAACATCTCCATTGAATGAATATGTGGTAAAAGCTTTACTCAACAAGGCTTTTCTAACTCTTTTCCCTAATGGAAGGTTTTTTTAAAATAACATTTGATATAATCGTTAGACATTATAATCAAGGACATAATGAACCTCCATTGCATATGATAATCCAAGGAATATCGGGAATAGGAAAATCATATCTTATTGGATGGACTAAGTTTACATTTCAAGAGTTATCACAACCACAATGTAGCCCCCTGCTACTACTTGATCCAATTAGAATTGCAAAATTTAACATTGGTGCATCAACAATACATACAACATTGTGAATTTCCTATTTCAGATTTTGAAAAATTATAAGGATCAAGGTTAATGAGATTTCAAAAAGAAATACGACATGTCATCTATATTTTGATTGATGAGACGAGTTCTATAGGTGAAAAGATACTTCAAAATATAGATTCTCAACTATGCCAAGCATTTCCATAAAATGTTGATATGTGCTTTGGTGGAAGGTATATGATTTTTGTTGGTGATTTGGGATAGTTGCCTTCCGGTATTGGATACACCTCAATATGCAAGCACAACATAAGAAAAAATGTTATGGAAAAACTTCATAACTTGTATTACATTAGATAAGGTTTTCAGACAACAAGGGTGAATGTGAAGAACAACAAAGGTTTCGAAAAATTCTAACAAATATAAGAAACACATATCCGACCACTGAAGATTGGAAGTTATTGCTGATAAAAATCGATGTTTCTCTTCAAATAGTTGAAAAAGAGGATTTTAATGAACAAATACATTTGTTTGCAATAAATGAAAATGTGCATCAACATAACAAGAGAAGATTGTATACATTGAATGAAATTGTTGCACAAAGCATTGCAAGTAGAGGAGGAAACAATATTGTTTCTAGATTGGATGATGAACAATTGGAAGTGAAATTATTGATTGCTAAAGGCACGAGGGTGATGCTTACTACAAACTTATGGACAGAAGCAGGTTGTCAATGCTACACTTGGGTATGTTTGAAGCATTTTTTACAAATAAGGAGTAACAACCCCTAAACCTCCTACATATGTAATGGTTTAATTTGATAACTACACATGGATTTATTTTGTTGATGCAAATCCAATAACAGTTCCAATCATCCCTATAGAAAGGGGTCACATGCATTGATTTCCTTTGATATTGGCATGGGGATTGACAGTCCACGAATCACATGGTTTAACACTTAACAAAGACTCAATTGATATAGGAATTACAAAAAATACAATGTCTAACATTTGTTGTTGTATGACGTGCCAAGTCATTAGATGTAACATACAAATCTCACCTCCTTTCGCATATGAATGGTTTGAGAAATTGAAGAGTGGAAGGGGAGTAGAGAGAAGAAAACAAGGAAGCAAAAAGAATTCAATCATTGGAGGAACAAATGTATAGATGATTATTTATTCATCAACTGCAAATATATATATATATATATATATATATATATATATATATATATATATATATATATATATATATATATAAACACATGAATTTTTTACTATATTTATGTTTTAATATAATTTTTACTTAAAATGTATATTTTGAATTATGAAATACTTTTAATAATTGTCCTTTATTGTGATGCATATTATTTGTGCATTTAGATTAAAATTTAATGCTACATGTTTCGATTATTTTAAAAAATCAAGGTTTTACATTTTACATGCAACACTAGCGGGTGCTACTAGCATAGATATCTTAAATACATCTATCTATAAGATACATTGAGCGGTATCAATCTCAAGATTCCTCTCTAACTTATGTGAGAATTCCAATATAGGCACCTTGAGATTGATATCACTTGGTGTCTGTTAGATAGATGCATTTAAGATATCTATTCTAGTTACTTAAGGCGACATCCTTGTATGTATAAATGGGTTAATAAAGAGGCAAAAAATAATAGTTGAACTGGTATGAGCCTAAATAACAAGTGCATTAGGGAAGGAAATGACACCTTCCCATTTAGTCTCTACTATTCAAAAATTGCTCATACCAAAAGTACTATTACATATGTAAAATATTTAAGTATCGACTAGCTCGAACATATCAGCTAGATAGTGGGCTCCATTGAAGTACTTGTTCAAATTGACGATGATTATCCAACCCACAAAATAACACCTCAACATATTTTATCATGTGTATATATGTATGTGTGTGTGTGTGTGTGTGTGTGTGTGTGTGTGTGTGTATGTCATCTATACCAATCCTACCATCCCACTTTTTGATAAACACTATTTTCCATGCTTAGAAAAATAATTAATAAATACACTCTCTAATAACTTGTACCAAAAATATTATATTGAATTGGACTTCAACCTCTCATTTATGAGTACAAACACTTAACCTCCAAATCTACATCAAATTAATAACTACTTCTAACAACTTGTTGAAATTTACATATAAATAAAATTTAGAGGGACCCACGTGACCAACTTAATATGCATAATGAAATCATGTAATATCATGGTACGTGAGTGTAGGTTATAAAAACTTAAATTCCTGAAGTAGTTCAACATTAGTTAGATTCTTTCGTTGGGTCCCTTAATCATAACAACGTTTTGCTTTAGTTTAGTAGAATAAAATTAAAATATAAAACAAATGTAACCTTCATATGGTTTTTATGTAATTCCCTCATATAGGACGACATCAAAACAAGTTTAATCCAGAAACCATGGGCCATACCATTTTATTTGGGCCATAATTTGTAAATATTCACCATTTTTAGTAAGAGAAGAAATTATTGTCGCCAATGTAGTCCAACAACCAAAGGTGCCTTCCGCTACAAAAACTATTCTTTTGCTCCCTTTCACCAACTTTTCTCCCGTCGCTACGACGACAACGACGACAACTTTTGACCCTCGCAAAAACCAATTCCTGCACACAACTACTTCAGCTCACCAAATCCAACGCCAGAAACAGTGTCCGACACGGTAAGCGAAATTATGGCGCTTCTGAAAGCATATAAGAACAACGTTCCTACCGCAATGGCTCTCCAACCACACTGAGATTTCTGCAAGGGAAAAAACAATGGATTCTTTACAGGAAATCATTCATGGCTACAGTAATCACAAAGACGGCGGTCACGTGCTACTTATGCCCAGCAAAAATTTTCGCGTGAACCGCCCTCGATGTGGCGGTCGCGCTTGTGGGTTTTCTCGCATTCCATGTTTTCGTACAGAGAAAGCTGAACCAGAAAATCATCGTGTGGCCTCTGGTGGGCATGCTTCCCTCCCTGGTTCTGCATCTCCAACGACCTCTACGAGTGGTTTTCCGACGCCGTCATACATAACGGCGGCACGTTCCTGTTCAAGGGGCCGGTGTTGAGCAACCTCCAGGGTGGTGGTCACGTGCGCACCCGGCCTAACATAGAGTACATGCTCAAGACCCGCTTCTCTAATTTCCCCAAGGGGCCTTACTTTCAGGAGCGTGGTGCACGACCTGCTGGGCGACGGCATTTTCAACGCCGACGACGAGCTCTGGCGGCGCCAACGGAAAACCTCCAGCATCGAATTCCATTCCGTCGCGTTCAGAGAGATGACGGTGGAGTCGCTGGAGCGGTTGGTCGACGACCGGCTGGTGAAGATTCTGGGCGACGCCGCCAAGCAGCAGGCGGAGGTGGATTTGCAAGACGTGCTGTTGCGCCTCACTTTCGATAACGTGTGCATGATCGCGTTCGGGGTGGATCCCGGGTGTCTGGCGGTGGGGTTACCGGACGCTCCCCTTCGCCCAAGCCTTCGAAGACGCTACCGAGGCGACGGTTTACCGGTTTCGTCAACCCCCACCGCTCTCTGGCGTCTCATGCGCCTTCTTCAACCTCGGCACCGAGAAACGGCTGCGCCGGTCACTCAGCGCCGTCGACGACTTCGCCGGCGCCGTCATCCGGTCCAGACGAAACGAGCTCCGTAATGACTTCGTTCACACCAGTAACCGCCGCAAGGACCTCTTGACCATCTTCATGCAGCTCCGGGACGAGGAGGGGAACCCTTATTCCGAGCGGTTTCTGCGCGACATCTGCATCAATTTCATTCTCGCAGGACGCGACACATCCTCCGTCGCGCTCTCCTGGTTCTTCTGGCTCCTGCATGGCCACCCCCACGTACAAGACAAAATCCTCATGGAAATCAAGACCGTCGTCTACAACTCCAGAAAAGCTGACGTGGACATCGCCGACGTCACTTTCACGCTCGACGAGTTGAAGCAGATGCACTATTTGCAGGCGGCGGTTTCCGAGGCGCTGCGGCTTTAACCCGTCCGTGCCGGTGGACCACAAGGAGGTGACCGAGGACGACCGGTTCCCCGACGGGACGGTTTTGAAGAAGGGCGGAAAGGTTCTGTATCTGATTTACGCGATGGGTCGCATGGAGAGCATATGGGGGAAGGACTGCCGGGAGTTTAGGCCGGAGAGGTGGATGAGAGACGGGAGGTTTATGAGCGAGTCCGCTTATAAATACACGGCGTTTAATGGCGGGCCGAGACTGTGTCTGGGGAAGGAGTTCGCGTATTTTCAGATGAAATGGGTGGCGGCTTCGATAATATCCAGGTTTAGAGTGAGTGTTGTGGCGGGGCATCCAGTTGTGCCCAAGCTTGCTCTCACCCTCTATATGAAGCATGGCCTTCTCGTTACCCTCCATCCCAGGCCTCCTTAACAAATTCCAAAAGGGAGCTTTTATTTATTCATATCGACGGAGTATGTATGTTTTGTTTTATATGATTTTAGCATGCTTGGATTTTGGATACTGGTCTTCAATTACTAGCACCTAATACTGCAGGTGAGAGTTGAATAAAATGATATCAGAGTTCTTCCTTTAAATTCAGCGGGTTCTCCCAATGTAATTAGTAAATCTTTTTCTCATTTTTATTCTCTTCAATAATCTTTTAGCTCATAGGGTTTAGTTAAATGTTCAACAACGTTTGTCAATTCCATGCTTTGAATTGTGGTTGCAAATGGCCGGAACGGTCATGTAATTAGTTGTCTTGATTGTAAATAGTGAAACTATTTTAATTATAATGTGTGCAAAGATATCATATATTATATTTGTTTAATATCACTTACATTGTAATGATGATTTTAAATCAAACAAGTGTTATTAATTGTTCTTCATAACTGAAATCAAAGGTCACTAACCAATTGATTGACATCTTTTTAGTACATATTTTCTTTGCATGTTGTTGTGTTACAATAATTAGCATTATCATTTATAATTTATCATAAAATTGAAAAAAGAATTTATTCAAAGGAACGATCAAATTTCTTTCTTGTCAATTTTCATGAATGTTGAGTATAAATTTCATCTAAGATTGAAAAGATGAAGAATTGATACCCTATAAAATGGTTTAGTAACTCTAAGATTGAAAAGATTATACCAAATTTTTATTAAAAATTGACAAGGAATTTGTCACAATTGGAATAGACACGTGAAAGCAAGAACCCCTCTTCATCAAATATATTAAGATTGACATTGTTATAGATATATTGACATCACTATTTAATAACAAATGTGTAATGCCCACATTTTACACACACACAAAAACAATAGTAAAAATACCAGGATAAGTTTTTTTTGACTTACATTGCTCACTACACAACGCCACATGGGCTCCAAGAAAAGAAAACTAAAAAATACATAAGAAACTTACATAAGTCATCGACTCACATAAGCACATGACAACACCATTATACATGTGTCAATGCCACACTTTCCCCAATGAACAAATACTAGCAATGACCCAACCATAAGAAAGCAATGTTTTATGATTTTCCCAAGCATTTGATTGAGATCATTATTCAATATTTTCTTGTGGAATGCTTCTTTCTACTTCAAAATTGTCTTTAGAAGTGGAATAGTTACTTTTCATCTAAAAATTTCAATTCAATATCAAGGAATAACTAGCCTTATCTAATTCTCTATTCCTCCAATATCCACATATTCTCTCTTTTCTATTCCATCTTTACCAAAACATGGCGACAAGTTTCTTTATCTTTTATTATTCATAATTGATTGTGAATTCTCAATGTTTTCCTATGGCTTAAAAGTTAATGTGTGTAAAAGAAAGATCGAATATTATATTTGTTTAGTATCGTTTACAATGTAACGAAAATTCTTTGAACAAGTGTTATCATTTATTTTGCATAACTGGAATCGATGTCACTCACCAATTGAGTGGCATCTTTTATTGCATGTTTTCTTTGCATGTTTTTGTGTTACAATAAGATGTGATAATAGCATTATCATTTGCAATTCATCTCAAAATTGAAATAAGAATTTATTCAAAGGAACGATCCAATTTCGTTCTTCTCAATTTTCAAGAATGTGGAGAATAGATATCCTCTAATATTGAAAAGACGAAGGATTGATACTCTATAAAATAATTTGGTAACTCTAATATTGAAAATATTATACCAAATTTTATTGAAAACTAACAAGAAATTTGTGATAGTTAAAGTAGACATGTAAAAATGAGAACCCCTCTTCATCAAATATATCAAGCTTGACATTGTTATAGATATATTGCCATCACTATTTGATAAAAAAAATGCATGTACTTGTTGAAATGGGTGAACTTAGGATTTTTACAAAAGCAATGTTTTACAATTTCCCAAGCATTTGATCGAGATAATTTTTTTTTGTTGAATGTTTCTTTTGCTTCATAATTGTGTTTAGAAGTGGAATAGTTACTTTTCATCTAAAAATCTTGATTCAATACTGGGGGAACTCCAACACCTTGAAGTGTTCTCTCTTTTCAATTCCTTCTTTACCAAAACTTGGCGATGAGTTTCTTTATCTTTTATGCCTAATAATTGCACCATTAATTTCAAGAGATATGGTTACGGGTTGTTGATGGAAAACATTATGGCCTGTCCTTGGTTTGGTTATATTTTGTGATGATATAAGTTTTCCAACTACTAAATAAAACATGCATGAGGCTGCCTATAATTGCTTATGTAAGCAACATTATGGTCAAGGCAATTTTACTAGTGGGGAAAAATATGGATGAATATAATGTCATGATTTTGGGAAGAAGTGTTTATTCAGTTTTAGTGAAGGTGAAAAACTCCTCGATCAAGTCATCTAAAATTACAAGAACTGTACCTAAGGAATTGAATGTTGTTGTAAAGAATGAAAAAAAAATTCTGCAATGTAATTTTTTTTGCATGATTTTAAGTGGTAGAGTAATGGTATATAACATCGAACATGTATCTTAGTGTAGGTTTATTTTTCCATTGCATGTGTTTTCATTCAAATGCATGGCTGTTTTTACACATATATATTTAGATTTCTTAGGTTTCATTAGAGTAGATGAGAGTTACACTTCTCCACCTTCTTAGGTGGTAATTACACTTCCCTTCCTATTTATACAACTATTGTAAAGCTATTTTCAAATGCATTCTAAATACAAGAAATCATTTGGCTCATGTTAGGTTCCTCTTTCTTACAAACATTACTCTCTTTGTGCATTCGTATTTTATCAGTACTCGATCTTGGCCCACATTATCACATGGTATTAGAGCTCATTCTGATAATCAAAAGCCATTGTTTTTGTTGTATTTTATTGGAAAATTGAAATATTTTGAGCTTGTTATCACAGATCCTTTAATATATGAGTGTGATATTCTCTTGCATCTTTGGATGATCTAGAGAATAAAAATGAGAAAAGGAAATAGGTTGTTTTGTAGGATAGTTTTTATTTCATATATTTTCTAGAGAAACAGACTGAGTCGTTGATTCTGGGTCGTGCTAAAACCATAAGTTTGAAGTAAACTCGGCCATTCTTCGAAGCAGGCCAGATCTAGGATTATTTAGGTTTTTTGTAGTTATATTTGGGCTATTTGCCGGTATTCCATATTATGCCAAAAGTTGATTTTTCGAGGTTTTCTAGTTTTTTTTGATAAAAATAGTGGGTGCTTTCAGTTTGATAGCTCCATGGGATGAATTCATTGTCAAGGGTATCATTGTACCTGTCCAAGTGCAGTTGTGGGAAGTTGTATCTGTTTGGATCACTATACATATGCATTGATTTTTGGTTCCATCCAATAGTTATGGGTGTTGTTAAACAAATTGTTTGTGGTATTTTCTTACATTTACATGGATTTTTTCAGTGGACTATTCATTTATTAGTGGGCAGTCATACCTTACACGATCAAACTACACAGTTCAGTTGGCATAGTCTAGAGGAGGAGGCAACATTGTTCTCATGTGGCCATACTAGTTTGCAAGAGTTTATTTCTATATGTGGACTCCTTAACCCTAGACACAAAAATTTGAAGGTTGATGCCCTTAACCTTAGGCGCATTGATACTACTTGTCCTATCCTTAGCCATTGGCCATATGGAATGCAGCCCTTAGTCATGCCCAACCCAAGGGCGCTTAACTCATGTGAACTAAACTTTTTTTTCAAGTTCTTAAGTAAGCGTTGAAATTTGTAAGAGGTAAAGGGATGTAATTTTTGTAATGTGGAGGAGGAAGTTCCAGAGTTTGTAATAGTAAATAACTTACAAATCCATAATTTTCTGTTGGCAACTCCATTTGAGGTTTTGTTTGTATTGAAAGTGTGTATTTTTTCAAGTTCTTAGCAATGGTGGTACTCTCAGTTCCTTGTTCATCATGTATTAGACACTTTTAGGCCTTGAATAAAAATATTCACACTAGATTATAACGTTTCATATCTTGGACCTAATGTAATATAAAAACTAAGATCAAGTTTCATTTTGAGGGGTTTCATCATGGGTTTTGGTATTAAATTCCATTCGTTTTATTATCATTATAAATTCATAAAACTATTTGTACTTGAAACAAGGGATTCAAGATCACTACATATTACATGATAAAATAAAATATCTCCTTAGACTCGTTCCTAAACCTAATGACTATAAACAAAAGATTGAGTGTTTGCACAAAACATAAATTATCTATAGATTAATATGTCTCACTGTTCTTGAGGATATTCAAAAACATCTTGTATACAATAGGGGAATTTTCTATTGTACATGTTTCTATTTCAAATTCCATAATCACTTCTATGAGAGCTTTCAATGATTCTTTGCAGTAGAATCATGACATTCCTCTTGTACTTGTTGCTACTTTAGAGTCTAGAGTCACTTCTTTGAGAGATTCCAATGATTCTTTGTAGCAATATTATGACATTTTCCTTGTACGTATTGCTAAATTTTAGATTTTAACATAGCTTCTTTGAGGGATTCTAGTGATTCTTTATAGGTGGATCTTATATGTATTTTAGATTCTCCTCATTGGAACTCATACCAGCTAGACATCACTTCTTTGTTTTTAGAATCCCACATTTCAAATATAGAAGACACAATTGAGGACATTGCTCCCCTCTTCTAGGACATTCCTCCATCACATGTTGTTCATTAGATTTTATATTTTCTTCTTCAAGGGCTTCCAACGATTCTATTTAGTAGGGTTCTTTATGTCTACATGATCCACTTCATTGGGAGGTATACTTACCATAAATATAATATATTTTAGTGGAATCTCAAATTTCATATATTGATACCATTATTCAAGATATTTTTCCTCTCTTTGATGATAACTATGATACATTTTCTTCTTCTACTCTAGATGTATTTATGATTTAATTTAATTTAATCAATTAAATCTAATTGCTGAGTAACTATTGTATGAATAATAAAACATAGAAATTACACACGTAAATTGATTAAACTAAAATGGAATATAATAGTATAATCTGATGTTATAGAAGTAATAAATAACATATAAATAAATACTTAAATACACCCAAGAAACTAAACAAATGAAATGTGAAAATGCTAATATGCAAATAGGTTTAGGAAGGCCTTAGCTGATTCACAGATGTTGTAGGATCATGTCACAGTGGAGACCGGTTGGACTCGAGGAGGAAACCATCACACATGAGCTCGAGAAAATATAGATCTGAGTTGTCTGACTAGACTGGGCACTTGGAAAAGGGATTGGGGCACCCTGGTCTGCAATCGGGGTGCCTTGGTTTGTGGAAAATATCTGTAAACCTCCTCTGAGGTGTCACTAGATGTTCGTCTATGTTTTCCTTTAGTCATGTATATGTCCCTGTGTGATTACCAATATCATTGTAGACCTGCAATAAATAAATCATCTGCAAAACCCTGAAAAAAGCATCAAAACCCTAAAAAAAAATATGCATATAAAGGGGTCAGACTATCCTCAGCTGCCAAATGGATGAACTTATCATTGATCACTACACTACTTCTCATACCCAATGTATTTCTTAGTGTGTGTGTAAAATTCATGCCCTAGGTGCTCTTGTGTCAGTCACACTTTGTGAGTAGCGAGCAATAACTAGATATAGAATGTAAGTAAATAGTGCACGGAATATAATTCACTCCACTCCTATGAAGTGTAATGCAGATGAACCAACCTGTTATCCCTTGTGATAGAGCTATATGGATGCAAATAGAGTAATATAAGCCTTTAATGGATGCAACCTTAGGTGGAGATACTAGTGCTTAGTGCTTGGTCCCTCATTATGGTCTCATAAATTTATATTTATATAATTCTGTTGTTCTAATTTTGTAATTAACCCCAAAAAGGCCGACCACCAAAAAGATAGAAATCTCAAATAGCTAGAAAGTTCACAAAAGTGATAATAAAGTGTAAAGATGATTAGGTCACCCCAGAGGGGATTAGGGCACATGGGGCACCCTAGTCAGAAATAGGAAAGATGTAATATGACAGTACATACTGGGAAAGTACGGGTGTAAGACTGAAATTTCTAAAATAAAACAAAGAAAGATGGCCAAAAACATGGGTTAATTAGTGTACTCCTTTTCACTCAAAAACCATATGAATAGGAGTATGAGGCCATGACTAAATAATTACCCAAAGTTCAATATTTAGTGTCTACATTTGCCCCCACTTTATGTTGGTGATAAGAATTCTTAGTAATATAAAGTAGATTGATATGTGTACCTGATATCCATTTAGAATGATGTAGAAAATGTGTCAAGGGACTAGACAAAGCGTGGAGTGACCAAAAAAGATGGAGTGTGGAGACTGAAGATGTAAAAAGTGTAAAAAGTGATGAGAGTGAACCTGGGATAGAAGCGTGTGTGTAGATGTCGATGTGTGTGATGTACTTGCATGTTAGTATGTTATGTGTGATGTTGTTGTTGTTTTTGAATGTTTTCTTCCCATACAGATGGACATACAAAAGAGAAGATGATCCAGTAGTCAAATATGCATGTATATGTGTAAAAACCATGTAAAGATGCATATGTATATGTAAAAATAATATAGTGAAAAATATGAAAATGAAAAAGGAACATGTGCACTTGATCCATGATGAGAAAAAGGGTGTAGAAAGGATCCTGTAAATGTTGATAAAGTGCGATTTTTTTTTGGCGATGTCACACCACTTTTTGAAGAACTGTATGGAGAAAGATGTGTTATTCTCCAACATGTAATTGCTTCTCTCGAGTGTGAAGAGATCTTTGTACTTCCTAGTTTTTTTGGGAGATCTGACCAATGTATCCTACAGCCTGTAACTGCTCCCTAGAATACTAAGGAAAACTTGTCCTATAAAATCCACTGTGTATGGAGTTATGTAGACTAGTTTAAAACGCACTCATTGTATAACCCACTGTGTCATAGATGAAAAACTAAACAACTGAACTGTATAGATATTGCGTTGTGTAGTGTGTATCCAGTGTGTAGGTTAAAGTAGTGTAGGGAGGAAAGTCCAATGTATCCTCCAGCCTGTAACTTCTCCCTAGAATACTAAGGACAACTTGTCCTACAAAATCCACTGTGTATGGAGTTATGTAGATTAATTTGAACCCACTCGTTGTATAACCCATTGTGTCATAGATGAAAAAATAAACAACTGAATTATACAGATACTGTGTTGTGTAGTGTGTATAAAACCAAATGATGCGCCCTCTTTGGGGGCACAATGCGACATCATAGATAAGAGGATGTGGCCTCAAGAGGACCAACCATGAAAAATGTACCCTATAGGGGAGAGGGAGTGTGCTTGGTAGAAACCAAGGAACATACAAAAAAGTGGCTATAGACAAGTGTTAGTATGAACAAAAATGTATGTAGAAAACAAGTGTAAGCTAGAATGGAGGTAAACATGCAAGAAGCCAATCATAGACCATGAAAATTGGGTTGTAAACATGGGACATCACTCAGAATATCACAAGAAACTCAAAGCCATAGTGGCTGCAGAAAAACAAATAAGTGTGCACACTAAACAAAGGGCATGGCCCACATACAATAGCAAACAATGAAAAACAAGAACAAATAGACAGACATATAGCCTTGGAAGTAAGTACCCCTGCAAAACAAAATTTTGAACATGAAGCACCCGTTAGCATGTTCGAAAGATAATCCATATTCATTATTCTACCATTTTGGGTGATTGCATTTACATATGGTATTCTCTCTTACTGTAACAATTTATCACATCTTACTTTTTGTGAAGAGAATGACAACTCTCACTTTGTGAGAGGTGCGCAAGGAACTGAAAGGCTCGTGATTATAGGTAAAGCACTTTAATGATACTCTTTCTCCCATGGCACATTAGACATTATGATGGATCTCTTATTAAATGTGGCATGGTGTCATGGACGTAGATATGCTACTGTATTCTTGATATGTTTTTGTATTAAAGCGTAATGGATGTAAGACTTTGTATACTTGAAAATTATTGTAAATTGAATACACCAGAATGTAAATATTTAGTTTTGATGGTTACATGCTCTTGTTTAATGAGGAAAAAATAAATGTAGCCATTACATACTTCAATAGAAACTATTGATATCCATTACGTATAATGTATTATTGTATAAATATATTAAAAATTATAAACCTTGTGATATTGTAACACTTGAACATTAATGGATATATACAAATTTGTACTTTTAAATTACTTCTCATAGATTAATTTTATGAAAATGATAAAAACCATGAATTGATTAAATAAATATCCTTATGTTTAAAAAATTAAAGTAATTACATGTGCTTTTAGTCATTGTACTTATCCAATATTGAAAACATAAGTTATGAATAAATAATATGATGCATTTTGAACAAATGAATAAGGAATTTATCATTGTTTTATATTCATGTATTACTCTTTTATATAGTAAATGAATCAATGAATATTTTAAACACATGCTTAGGAATTAAAAATTAATGCATTTTTTAATTGGTCGAATAATTAATATGTGTAATCATATAGGTTCTTGTACTTTTTATTACATGTGTAATTTAATTCCATTTTTTATGTTGAGAATAAAGAATGTATGATAACCTAACTTATTATATTAAACAACTCTAATGAAATCATATTATCATATTATTTTGAATTTATTATTTCATGTGTATGTACATGTTGAATTTCAGGTGTAGGAATAGGAAATTGAGAGACATCAATTTTCATCCTTGGTGGCAAGGGTGATTGGAAATTCTAGTTACAAAAATTTTTATGGTGTGTTTTACAATGTACTACTAGGGGGCTCTACAACATAGCTTTTTAACACTTAAAAAATATGGTTTGAATTTGGATTTTAGTTTATATCATTAGCACACTTATTACCTTCTTCAATATTCACCTCCATAGTTATTTTTTGTTGAAACTTCCAAATATTTTTCATCACAAAGTTTAATATTGGTCTTAAAAATTCCATCCTTCATAAAAAATAGATCATTATTTCCTTAAATGTGGTTAGAACAACTTGAATATTGAAAGAGGGATATGCGAGAACCGATATCGAAATAATGCACCATGACAAAGTTGCACTCCAATGGTAACATCGTATCTCCAACATAATAAGCAAGATTCAAACAATAGAAATAATATGCAAATAAGAAAACAAGTCTGCTCATACTCATAGATCGAAAAAGGAAACATAAATAGGGGTGTTGTGTAACCCCCATGCCTAAACAAGGAAATTAAATCCTATTACGCCACTGACACATATGATGTGACTGATGCATATGACACCACAAAAGGAGGAGTTACAATTCCAAATAAGGAATGTAACTCTTATGATGCACTGACACAAATGAAGATGATGAATTCTATGATAGAATCTGACAGTTTTCATTTGACTCCCTAATACCCATGACTCTCACAAGGTGAGATGACTCACCATGTGATGTGGATGATGACTAGGTAGGTCACACACACCAACACCCCCCTTCATCGAAGCCAAGGTAGAGGTCATGGTAAGCTAGAATAGAAAAGAAAAATCCCCTAGACAACTAAGAAATATGTGTCGATGGGCCCCGGTAACTAAAAGCCTCATAAGGTGTGCATATACAAACAACATCTATTTGGAAGGAAGAAGAGGAGGAGGATAAATATATAGCTTGAAGAAGATGGGAAGTTTTAGCATACCTCACCCTAAGAAGAGACCGCAAGTGAAGAAATTTCACCTCAGTGAAGGGCTTGGTGAATATGTCTGCAACCTAATCAGTTGTCTAAACATATTGTATGTCGATGATGTTTTCATATATCATCTCCCTTATGAAGTGCATGTGAATCTCAATTTGCTTTGTCCGTTGATGTTGAACTAGATTTCTACAAATCGAGGTATATTGCTCATGTTGTCATAGTAGATAATGGTAGGCCACCAAAATTGGATGCCAAACTCTGTTAAGATACCCTGTAACGAAACAAATTTTGTGGCAGCGTTAACTTTTCCTCTATACTCTTTTTCTATCCAATGATATGGAAATGGATGTTATGCTTCTTGCAAGACTAACTAACAAGGACTTGAACCAAGAGTGAAACTATAGCCTGAGGTAGACTTCTAATGATCTAGATCACCAGCCCTGAATCTGAGTCTATAAATTCTAACCAAGTCAATCTCAGTCCCTCCTAAGTAATGAATACCATGTATGTGAGTACCACAGACATAGTGAAGGATCCACATTGTTGCTTTTAAATGCATCTCATGAGGTTCCTGCATAAATCTAGATATGATCCTCGACAACATATGATAGATCTAGCATGAGTGTGAGTAAGGTAGATTGAGTTCCCCACCAACTTTCTGATAAAGGGTGCCATCAATCAAGGGGGAAGAGAAAAACTAGAAACAAAACTTTACCCCAGAAAGAAAAGGAGTAGGTGAGGACTTGCAATCAAACATGTGAAACCGAGAAAGCAAATCAGGAAAGTACTTAGGCCGCAAGATCATAATTCCTAAGTCAGATTGTGAAATTTAGATCCTAAGAAAGTAGTGAATAGCATCCCTAAGTCATACATGGAAAAATTTTTGGGTAAGGATATCCTCACATAATCAATGATAGAGGAAGAGCTACCCATAATCAATAAGTCATCAACATATAGAATAAGAATAAGCATGGAGTTATCCTAGTCACAGAATGTACACATTTGGGTCAAAGTGACACCAAGTGAACCCTGATGTAAGTAAAAAGGATTCCATCTTGGCATACCAATCCCGAGGGGCTTGTTTAATGCTCGTAGAGGGAATTCTTTAACTTGCAAAAAAGGGAGGGATCATGGACATAAACCTGGAGGTTGTTCCATGTAGATCTCTTCCTCTAGGTCCCCATGAAGGAAGAAAGTATTAATGTCCATTTGGTGGACTTCCCATCTGTTAGCGGCAGTGATGGCGAGGGTCAGTCGAATGGAAGACATTTTTGCAAACATGAGCAAAGGTTTCTAAGTAATCAACCCCCGCTACCTAGGATAAACCCTTAGCTACAAGTCACGCTTGATAATTCTTGAATTCTCCATTGGCTCCATACTTTGTTCTGATATACCCACCTACACTGAACCATTTTTCTTCCTTTTGGAAGAGGGGAAAGATCCCAAGTGTCATTCTTTATGAGTGAGGAATACTCCTCATTCATGGCATAATCCCACTAAGGAATCCCAAAAGCTTCTTAGAAAGAATGTGGATAAGAAGCAGAGTTGAAAAGAAAGAGTGGGGTCCAATAAAGTTCTGAGCGAGCACATATCTCATCCAAAGGATCTCCAACTAAATCTCTAGCACTTTACAAAGTTTACCTAGCCCAAAGAGGTTCTCGAAGGATCAAGGTCATATTCGTAATATTCTTAACTTGAGTGAGAAGGGACATAGTCCTCATCATCTCTACTGTCAAAATCAGAAAGACTCTGAAGTTTGAGGATCGGGAGGAGTAGGGAGAGGAGGAACTCGCTCAACAACATCATCATCTGATGAGTAAAAATTTGAATTAGTGGGAAAAATAACCTCAGTGGAAGTAAATTTCAAGGATGACTCATCAAATTTCACACTTCTCTCAATATAAAGTTCACGAGGTTGTAGGGTTCAACAATTGATATACCTTCATGTCATCAGGATACCTAGACAAAGATACAAGGTTTGGATTGTGGATCTAATGCCTTACATTTCTTCTTATGAATCTGAGCTATAGCCTTCGATCTGAAAGACTCAAAATTACTCAACATTAGGCTTGTGTCCAAACTAGGCTTCAAAGGGTGTCATCCCTCTTATTGCCTTGTGTGGAACACAATTTTGAATGTAACAAGAACAATTCACTGCTTCATCCCAATACTGCGGAGGAAGGGACTTTGAGTGAACCATATAAGTAGCCTATCTCCTTCAGAGTTTCAGTTCTTTCTTTCTGTAACTCCATTTCGGGAAGGGCTATAAGCAATTATATGCTGTAAAGAAATCCCCTCAGAAGTGCAGAAATCCTCAAACCTAATTACTCACATACTAGTCTCCATTATCAGTTTGAAGAACCTTGATAGACCATTCCATCTTGTTTCTCAGCAAGAATCCTTAAAGTTCTGAAAATGCTCAAAGACTTCAAACTCAAGCTTAAGAAAATACACCCAAGTATAACACAAAAATTCATCAATGATGGTTAGTATATATAGATCTCTAGTGAAAGAAGGAGATGGAAAAGGGCCAGAAATGTCACTATGAACAAGATCCAAGGGACGAGTAGCTCTCCAGGATTTTCCCTTGTCAAAACTTTCTTAAGGGTGCTTTCCGAGGGTACAATCCTCACAAAGACCCTTAGAAAAATTAACTTGGGGAAACTCTGTTGACCATTTCATTTTGGCTCAATTGTTCAGAGGTAACGATAATTTAGATGCCCAAAACTGCTAATGCTTCATAGCTTGCTAACCTCATCTGCATGAGTGAGAAAGGAATTGGGCATCGAATCAAAATAAAAGTGGGAAAAGGTATACAACCGTGAACAGTGATCCGCCTTTCCCTCAGCCACAGTGCAGTCAGAGTTAAGCTCACGAATGATCACCAAATTAGGACCAAATTCCACTCGCATTCCCTCACCAAGGTGGGTAATTTGGTAAACCGATAGGATATTGGTTGAGATATTGGTAACACTCAACACTTGGTTAAATGTTCCACCTTCTATCCCTACCAATCCACTACTGGAAACTGACACATTAGTGTTATCACCCAACATGATTTGGGACATGCCACATGGTTCAATACTAGAGAATTCAACCTTTGAAGAAGCCACGTGGTGTGAGGCACCAAAATCGATAATCCAAGTTGATGATGGAGTTGATCTAGCTACGAGGGCATTACCTTTCTTATTTTCATTTTTAGACTCCTTTTCTTTAGAAGACTCATCCTTCTGAGCATTTTGTTTGACAAATTTAGGAAAATTTATTTTATTCTTCTCAAGTAATTGAGTTAAGTGATCAATCTTGTTTCTAGAAAGCATTGATGCTCTTCGTGGCTAGGATACTTATAATAGGAGCATTCAAACTTTTGCTTTTTCACTTGAGGCTCAAAATTTGAAGTGTTAGTGTTAGGTTTTAGCTTGGGTTTGGTTGGTCTTGGTTTATTTCTTGAGTTGGTCCTTTTTTTCTTTCTTCTTTTCATTTTTCTTTCCCTTATTCGCCACAAGGGAATTTGACTTGGTCTTTAGAGTCCCCATTTGAATGATTTTTTCCTATTCTTGAATGAGTTGGGATGAAAAGCTATCAAATGAGGGCATCTTCCAAGCACTACCCAAGGCATGACTTTCTGTGGCGTGGAAAGTTGAGACAAAGAAAAAGTATTCATGACCTAACTTAGAAAGAATTGACAAGATCAACTAAGATTCTTACTTCTCCACTTTACATTCCTTTAGAAGTATTCTAGTGTGGAAAAACTTTGAGAAGAATGCCTGTAGGTTTTCAAAGTCACTAGGATTTAACCCTAGTAGTTCGTTTTCCAACTCATGCACTCTCATGTCATCTTGCTTCCCAAACATATGGTCGAGCATTTTCCACGCTTCATCAGGTGTCAAGGAAGTTTCGACGTGGAAGAGAAAGTCGGGAGAGACGGACATACAGAGAATCCCTAAGGCTTCATCACAATAGTTGAACAACTTATATTTTTCGGGTTCATCATCAAGTTCAGTCTCTAATCCCATGGAAACATGGTATAATCCTTTACTTTGCAAAACCAATATAATTTTAAATCTCCATTCGAAGAAATTAAAAGGTGTGAGCACCCGTACTTTAGAGATATCCATAATGAAGAGATAGAACCAAAGAATGCAGAAGGAAGGAGAGATAAAAGAAACAACCACCCCAGAACAATATTACACCCCCCCCGAGTTTGGCACTTTAGTTTTAGTGTGTTGTTACAATTAGGTGCATTCGTACAGTGTGAAATGTTTGGTCACTCACTTGCAATTGGCGTAATAACATGCGCAATTGGAGACCACAATGTGTTTCGACACACACAATTTGAAAAAAAACCATAAACAAGCACAAAATAAGCAAAGGAAGGGGGAGAAAGAGTCTTATGTGAGAAACAACGTCTCACATCGCTTTGACGAGACAATCCTATGCCGCAGGGTTGTGGCAGCCACCCTCACTAACCCGTAGACAAGAGGATCAAGGAAGATTACAATGCAAGAGGGTAATACGTGCAAGCTTGAGGATCTCTAGAAGCACAATCGAGGCAACCTGGAACTCAAAAAAAGGCTATACACTTGAGCAAGGGATTTGTAGAAAAAAGCTCAATCCTACTTAATCAAATTTTTAAAGGAACTTAGTTTTACTTAGATGCCTAATTTAAATAGGTTCCTTAGAAAATAATTTAGATCTAAATTTAAAATACTTGGAAACAAAATTGTTGTTTTAAAAAGAAGTATTTGCCTTTATATAATAAAATGGCAACAACAAAAAAAACGTTTGTTATAACATTTATTTTTAAAGCTTTAGATCATTAAAATTATTTTTACATCTGAAAACTTTAAAAGGAAACATGTTTTTTTAAAAAGGATTTATTTATGCAAACATGTTTTTTGGGTAAAAGTGATAAAACAAAATGTATTTAAGAAAAGTGATAAAATAAAACGTATACCTACAAACATGTTGTTTTAAAGGTGATAAAACAAAACGTATTTTAAGAAGATATTACCTGTGGCAGGCGGATTTGAAAAGGCTACGCTGGCAAGGAGAGGAAGGCCACGTACCAAGAGAGGCAGGTGAAAAAAATGGTCGACTTTGCAATTTGTGATACATTACACAGAATGCATAGAAGGTGGAAAATTCAATGCAGGGTTTAAAGGAGGGGTGATTGTTTGATAGTAGTACTAGAAACCCCACGTGAAGGGGCTAAAACATGGTCTAGAAAATAGAGTATCCTCCCTTGACCGCATAAAGAAGGAGCGCACAAGAAGTGGCTAAAAAGAGACAACACTATGTTAGAAAATGTGTGAGGTATTTGTGGAAGATGTTTATGCAGGAACACCACAAAGCCACTAGAGCACATCCACATAGAGGAAAAACACAGCTCTAGCCGCTGCATAGTGAGTTAAAAAAAACGTCCACACACAGGTAGACCCGAGCCAGCAATGCAAAACCATTAGTTGTAACCAGAACAAATGTAGGTGTTGTAAAATATTATCTACTAGATGGTTTAAAAATGAGCCACCAAGGAAAAGCACGAGCCAGATAAGGAAAAGGACGTCCACAAGCAACCCACAATCATTTCCATGTAGCAACAACATTCAAACACATGCATGCAAGAAGAAGCACTCAAACACGAGATGGAAATAATGGACTCTGTTAGTGCATGAGCAAGGATTGAAGCCCTGAAATCAATGTACTAAACGTATGATTGGAATATCTACCACACTAGCACAAAACAAAATAGAACACTCCAAGAGTAGCTTGTTAAAGAGATTAGCATGATTCTTAAGTAATCATAAAAAAAATTTGCAAGAGGAAATAAGAAGAAACTAGAAGTAATAAGCAACTGATAAATGAAGAGTTCATATTTTACCGAAACCTCACGCTCTGATACCATGAGAGAGGGATATGCGAGAACTGATATCAAAATAATGCACCACGACAAAGTTACACTCAGATCATAATGTTGTAGCTCCAACAAAATAAGCAAGATTCAAACAATGTAAACAATATGCAAATAAGAAAATAGGTATGCTCATCCTCATAGATCAAAAAAGGAAGTACAAATAGGGGTTTTGTGTAACCCCCATGCCTAAATAAGGAAAGTAACTCCTATGATGCTACTGACGTATATGACATGACTGACGTATATGACGCCACTAAAGGAGGAGTTACAATTCCAAATAAGGAATGTAACTCCTATGACGCATTGACTGCAAATGAAAATGATATATTCTATGACAGAATCTGACACTTGTCATTTGATTCCCTAATACCTATGACTCTCACAAGGAAAGATGACCCACTGTGTGATGTGGATGATGACTAGGTAGGTCACACACAACCAACAAATATATGTACCAAACTTCTTTACGACTATTTTTATCCTTTCTTATGATAAGAAAAAAATAATTTCAGAATCCTTCTCATTTGCATCGGCATAATTAGCTCACTTTTTCCTCCTTTACTGGCTTTGAATCTAAATTCTATTTTATAGTTATCATACCTTGTGTAGTCATAAAAATGATTATCTTATCAAATCTACATCTTCCTCTTCCTCTTCCTCTTCCTCTTCCTATTATACTCGAAGCACCTCTTCCTATGTTTCCTCTTGAATGGTTCTTATTTTTTACCTCTACCTTGTCCTTGGTTATTTTTATATCTAGTGCTAACACCTTCATTATTTTTTACCATGAATTTTGAATAAATATATTTCTCATCATTTTATTTCTTTATCTCTTTGTATTTCTTCATGGAACATAAGATATCCAACTAGATGATCAAACTCAAGAGTAACCAAATATTTTCTTTCTTCAATGGTGATGGAAAATTGGTTCCACCTAGGTGTTACAGTTACCAACACATTTTTTCACAACCTCTTTGTCCAAATTTTCTCAAATGGTAGCCATCTTATTGGCATCATCCTTAAATTACTATAATGGAATAATCATTTACTTGTTTATCTCCTTGCATCCTCAAGTTCTCTCTTTGGACTCTCAAACTTGCCCACTTTTTTTCAATTACTACCTTGGTAATCTTCTTGTATAGTCTTGAACAATAATCCTTGGATGAATTTCCACTTGAAATTCATGGAAATAGGCTCGTATCTAGAGATTTTTGGATATGAAAATAATTTTATGAGTTATTCTTTTTGGATTCCTTCTTTTTTATCTATCATTATCTAGAAAAGTGAATCAATTAGCTGGATATTCATAACCTATTTTTATAATCAAAATATTCTCCAATAATCATATTCAATTCCACTAAATGTTGGAATGAGAAGAGGAGTAGAGTTTGACATGATCAATCATTAAAGAGATTTGAAACAAAAACCTTCTTGACCTAGAAAACCTACCCAACTAATTACTTTGATATCAAATGAGATTAAAAAATACTTCTCATTGTTCAACAAAGACAAATTTCAAACAAACTAATATAAAAATTTTCAAAAAAAAGTTGAATTGAACACTGATCCCCCCCCTCAGTGTTCTAGATTCTAATAAAATTCACATGGATTAGTTAAAGGTGAAAATACCTATCAATGGAATGATGCACACACTTGAACCCAAAGTTAAAGCAAAGTATCTAGTCACTAAATATGATGATCCTAAGGCACAAATTATTTTCAAAGATATGGGTTTGGGAACATATTTCATGACTTCAAAATAGAGATATGTTTCCACTTTTTTCATGGAAATAGACTCTAATGAAATATGAACTTTGGAATTCGATGGTAGTTGCTTAACTTCTAGATCTTTTGTTGGTGTAGTGCTCATATCTCCTTAGTATGATATTTTTCCTTTCTTTTTTAATCTACAATTTGATAATAATAATAATAATAATACAACTGAGTATGAGGTATTATTATTAGGTATAAGGATGGTGAAAGACAAAATAATTAAAAACCTCAAAGCCCAAGGAGATGCTAAACTCATTGTCAATCAAATAAAAAATGTTTCTCTAGTGGAAAATGATCTACTAAAATATTAAAGAATAAGTTATGGGACTACGTCAAAGACTTCAAAGCTTTCTCCATCAAGGTAGTATCTAGAGATCACAATAACAAAGTTGACTCCTTTTCTATGTCTGATTTGTTATTGTTGCCTCATCAGAATTCAAACAAGATAATTACACAATTAAGATATTCTATCGGCCATATGTTCCTGACAATTATTCAAACTGGAAAGTAAACAATGATGACCAAAAAATCTTGACTTTTCTTGAAAATCCTAGAAATTTTGGCAAACTCTATTTTGAGGGTTCTAAGTCGACATTCCAAGAATCCACTTTTGATCACATCAAGAAGTTAATGGAGAAGTTATTTAGCTCAAAGGGAAGAAATTCCCAAAAGTATTGGTATCTCTTGATCACCTTCATTTGGAAGAAGCAATAGGCTGAAACCAACTCCTTTACTAAAGTTGAGCAGGTAAATCTAGGATTTGTATAATAACCCACGATCATGAATATTAGAAAATGTTTCTCACCTGAAGAAAAGAGAAGGTTTATTGCACTCTTAAAGTAATATATGGATTTTTTGGCTTGGTCTTGTGTACATTTTAAATCTTTCAAATTAAAATATGTCTACCATAACATACCTCTCGAGTCAGATGCTTATCCCTATAGGAAGAAGCAATGACATTATAACATGAATATCTCATGTACCATTCTTACATAAATTAAAAATATGTTAGATGCGAGAATTTTTTTTCCCATTCATCATTCCATTTGGGTGGCTAATATCATCTCGATGCACAAGAAAAATGGATAAATTTGCATCTTTGTAGATGTTCGTAACCTTAACCAATCTTTACTAAAGGCTAATTATCAACTTCCCATCATGGATCAAGTATTATAAATGGTAACTATATCTAAGATGATTTCCATGTTGGATGGTTTTTCAAGATATAATTAGGTTGAATTTATTACTGAAGAATAACACAAGACAGATTTTACTACTGCTTGGGGCACCTTCACATATCGGGGAATGGCATTCAGGTTGATCAGCACATGAGATACCTTTTAAAGGAAAATGGACATGGCCTTAAGATATTTGATGGGAAAAATTATTGTTGTATACTTTTATGGTGTCACGCTTTTCTCAAAAAATAGACAAGATTGCGGTGATTATTTGGAGAAAATTCTTATAAGGTCTTTACAACATGAGATTTCCTTAAACCCTAAGAAATTCCATGTTTGGAGTCACAGAGGTAAAATTATTGGGACACATTGTAAAGGAAGGAACTAAAATTACTCCTGAGTGGGTCAAAACTATACAAATTTTCACTCTTCCTACAAGTAAAACTTGTGTATACTCATTCTTTGGGAAAGTTAATTTTCTGAGACGGGTTGTCCCTAAATTTTCCAATAAGACTTGCCACATTGTCAAGATGATGAATGGTAAAGTCCCATTTTAATGGAATGCTGATAAAAATATTGTTTTTGATGAAAGAAAATAATCCATCGCACATGCCACAGTCTTAGTTTTCCCATATTTCCAGAAAGGTTTCATGATGTATAGTTAAGTCTTAGCTCACAATGTGTCTGCCATGTTGATAAGAATGGAGTGGAGTCTCTTATTTCCTTCTTTATTTTTTCATTGAACTCTTACGAATTGAAGATGTCTCAAATTAAGAAGCACACCTACTTGGTGGTCTGAAAAGTAAATAATTTAGGTATTACATCCTAAACTCTCATACATTGGTCCTTGTTTCTGACACCGTTTTGAATTCCATTTGAACTTAGCAAGATTTAGATGGTCAGAGAGACCATTGGATTTCAAAGGTATAGGAATATGACCTAGAGATCAAACCTACCATGCTTGTGCATGGGAGAGGTTTTGTGCCAACTTATTGCTAAAAACTACCCATAAGAGGAGGTTGGTGGTATAGAGGATAATGAAGAAGAATTTCTTATGGTTTTTTTTAGTGTGAAAGATGAGTGGTGTTCAGACATTGCATTTTTCCTTACTTATGGGGATTTCCCTAAGCATTTGAGTTCAAAAGAAAAGTGAGCAGTGACATTAAGGTTAGATAAATACATACTATGGGATAATGGCCTATAAAAAAGAGGAATTAATGGATTTTTCCCCATTGCATAGAAAAAAATCAGAAAGATATAATTTTGGAGGCCTATCACAACTTGGCTCGCAAAGGACACTTTTTAGTGTTTCTTACAACTCATAAGATCTTGTGAGAAAGGTATTATTGGACCACCTTATTAAAATATGCATCGAAGTGGGTAGAAAAGTGTGAATCTTTTCATCAATTTGTTGGTTTTCCAAATTTAGTAGTACTTCCCTTAAGGCCAGTGGTAATAGATGATCCATTTTAGTAATGGGGGATTAATTTAATCTACACTTTGAATCCTATGTCTAGTGCTAGACATAGGTATGTCCTAACAGTAACTAATTATTTCACCAAGTGGGTCAAATGAATTCCCATAAAGCCTGTTACCTCTGATTTTTTTTATAAATCATCATGGAGAACATTGTAGTAAGGTTTTTCATTCCTCCTAAGATCATGGCTGACAACGCTTCCAATTTTTCATCATATGAACTCGCTGAGTTTTGTGTTGGCATGTTGTGATTTAAGGTGTTTTCATTGATGTAAAACCCCATTAATAAAAAAGAGGATGATGGATTGGAGTCATAGGATTCTCAGTATGGTGATGACATTGAGACTCATGTATGTTCTTTGTTTTATAAGTTGAATTAGTGAGAATGTCTTGTTCTACCAAGCTCATTCAGGTGACCTAGTTAGCATAGGTGATGGTGAATGATGGTTGGATCTTCATGGTGACTTTAGTATCATGTTTTCATCATGGATAGAATTTTTGGGGAGTTTTTAGGCACTCACATCAATTCCATGGTATAGGTATAGGTCAAAGACCAAGTTTCAGGTGCTCATCTCGATCAAGTCTAGGTGCTAGGAGACATGAGGATGAGTTTTGGAGCCATGTGATCTTATGGATGCATGTATGTAGTAATTTTATGATGTATCATGTATGGTAGGTCATTTTGGAGAAGTTTCATGGTGATTTATGATCTTATTCAGTTGACCCTAGCCTTATCAGTATAAAACACTAAATGCTAACCATGCAAATGAGATGGGATGGAGAGATTACGAGCTATTTATGACATTATGATTATTAAGATGATGCACATAGGTATCTTAAAGTTGTGAACAAAATTTTGAGTCATTCTGAAGAGGAATTTGTAAGTTATGACAGCTTTAGTGAAACAGGGTCCAAGAAAGGGTGTTTTCTAGCTCGAATTGCACCTTCAGATGCTAACCCTTAATTGTTTTCTTTGCATGGTACATTGTGGCTTTCAATGAATTTTATACATTTATTCTATAAGGTTTAACAAAAATAATGAGTTCATTTCATCGTCAAGTTTTATTAATGAATGTTAAGAAGGCAAAGAAACTTTTTGTGTGTTGAAAACCCTAGCTCAAAAATAGTATGAGATAAAATGATCCTAAGTGGAAAAAATTTATTTATATTTCATGGAAGATGATTGTATGATTTATAGTACTCCTCTAGGTTTCCATAAAGGTAGGTAGAGCTTATGGTGATAAGTGGACCCCAATCAAATAGATTAGTTTCTTAAGAAGTTCAGTTTGGGACAAGGTTGTTCGAGCGAGATGTAAAATAATTGGACATTGTTTTTATCATAGGATTTTTTATTGATTTCCATGTTTTTTTAGGTCATTGTGATGCATAAAAATAGAAAAGTGCTCCCTATTTGTGAAGACTAGTCAAAGGGTAGTTTTGGGGAAATTTTAGGTAGTTTGCAGAGATGAACTTGGTTGAAGGCCTTCCACTTGGATTTGGAATGATTTCCAATATGTTATGGAAATTTGATTTAAAATTATTTTCAATGGTGTATATATTGTGTCTTTGTGATTTTATTTGATGGATATTTTAGGTCACTTTGTGAGGAAGAAGGTTTATTGGTTTTTATGACAGGATTGCTTAGGATGAAAGAATGAAGTGAATGAAGCATGAGATGATTGAATTGATGTCTGATACCAACCTTGAAAGTGAAGAGGGATTAATTTGGTTCATATTGAAGGAATTTATATGTATTTTAAGTGGTAGTAAGGGTGAAAACTAGTTAATTTTGCAAAACTAGTTTTTGGGTAGCTTGTTTTTGTGAAGAAGAAAGTAGTTGTGGTTTTAGTGTGTGAATGTTTCATGAGTTATAATTTTCATACAAGTGATGTAAAAGTCTTGGGATTTCCATATAGTGGTCACATGAAATATTTGAGTTAAACTTGAGGGGTCTTGAGGCCCAAAAGGTAAAATCAGGGTCTTGGAAATACTTGTTTTGAGAAGGATATGAGCCAGTGGGCCCATTTAATGATTTATTTGATTGGTCCAAGTAAATTTGAGACCATTTATGATTATTATATGTTTTTTTATTAGATACGGTAAAAACAAGAATCATCTCCCAGGGGCCATTACAAGACGAGGAACAAAAAACAACAAGCAAGAAGGATACGTAAAAGTCCAAGAAAGGAGTTAAACATGCTTAACTCTTACAATTAAGATCCAGACTTTGTATTAAGGTGGGAAAACTAGAGATAAGGAGAAATAGTATCCAAAAAATCATAACAATAGAATTTCATCAAAATTCCACCAACATTCTAGAACCAAAGTTAATTTTTTGGAGATCCCCCATTGCTACCATCATGGCTATCTTTGATCACATCACCCTCAGCACATTTTTCATTAATATCTTCCTCTAGCTCGTCCTCAAAGCTATTGATGTGCAAGTTCAAGTTCCTTCTTTTAGTGCCCTCCTCCATCCCTTCTAGCCTATCGCTTAGCTTTTTGACCTGGTCCTCCAGCTCCAGAAATTTCTTCTTGGACTTCACCTGAGCAGTGAAAATTTTCTTGGAAGCATTGATAACATACATCATTGTTTTGAAACCCTTTGACCAACATTAATTTCTTCCATCACTTGAAGCACCCCTTCTAAGTACTGAAAATTTTTACTCAAATCCTCTAAACCCTTTAAATTTTAGGGAAGAGGACAGAGTAGGTTTCCCATTTTCAAACATCAGAAGAATGATCCCTTCATACAGAGGCATCTCCACTTTCTCCTACTAGAAAGCCATCAAAGAGTTAGTTAGAGACATAAACAAAAAGAAGGGGATGCTCACCATGACCTTATGGCGGAACATGTTCAGAAGGGTCATATGGTGAGTATAGATTTTTCTATATTTTCCCTCCAGAGTGATGTACTTCACGATTTGAAGGCACACCTCTCTTCATATACCCATAATGCATGACCTAGAAATACCATCCGTAAAGAAAGAACATCTTTCCTTGCCAACAAATAATAGCTCAATTTCCTATTCTCTGCAGGTTTTATCCTTAAAAATTTTAAGCTTGTCCATTTTCATGTCTATGGCCAGGGTGATAGTGGACTTAGACACCTCAATTTACATCCCTCTGACTTCAATCTTATCCTCTTTCTAAGCTTTTCCAAAATCCTTAGACAGGGAGAGGTCATGACCATGTAATTTGGAAATGAAATTACTGAAACCCCTAATCCTAAGCTTGTTCCATAGAGGCTGATCGAAAGCTTTAATGCTTTGGCTGGCAGGTTCAACTCTAATCCTATCACCCCATATATTCACCAAACTGATCTTCTTCTGTTTGCTACTAAAATTTAAAAAGGCCTTCTTTTGCACTAGGCAGAAATCTTGGAAAACAAGATATTAAGTAAGTTTTCACCGCCACACAGGACTCACTCATGCCAACATTATAAAACTTACGGCCCTCTATCTCTACTATTGATCTCATTAATGTCCGCAGGTAGTTTATCAACTTTACACCATATCTTATACTCATTACAATTGATTCCATAATTGGCCATCTTATTGGCACATTTGTTCCCTTGATATAAGGTATGATTATAAGAAATGCTATCAAAAAAATTGAAGTTTCCTTTACATCATTGAGGATATTACTAATGGCCCAATTAATGGAACCATGATTATTGAGGGCATTAATTAAGAGGAGAGAGTCACCTTCAGTCTAGATGTCCTTGAAACCTTTTTCTTTAGCCAAAAAACCCCCTAAATAAGAGCTCTAGCTTCCGCCATGTTGTTGGTTTGGTGACCTAAAGGACCCATGTAGGCAAACAACCAATCTCCTTCACTATTCCTTAGAATTCCCCCTCCCCTAGTAGGACCTGGATTCCCTTTTGAGGCTCCATCAAAATTTAACTTAACAACATTTCCCTCAGGCCTATTCCAACTAGAGATCTTTTTAGGAATGTGTAATTCCACCAGACCAAGGGAGAACTTGTCAAGAACTATCTGCTCACTAATTAGGTAGGGTTTCTTGGATTTACCTTTAGATATTTTAATGTTTTCCTTTATGACATTCAATTTTTTTCTTCTAACTTTCAAGAGTAGATCTTTCTAATCTCAGAAGATACCATCATTCCTGGCTTTCCATAAACCCCAAAAAAATGAGATATGGCAATATTCCATGTCCATATCAAGATAGGAAAACGAAAAGGGCTATCCCATTGAAAGCAACAATCTTTAATTGTCGAGGGTAGAATCCATTAGATATTAAACAAATCCAGAATATCAACAAAGACAACATGGGAGAAGGAGCGATGAAGGAGGAGATGGTTTCCATTTTCCTCCTCTTTCTTACAGAGAGAACATCTATTAGGAATCTTCATTCCCCTTTTCTTGAGATTGTCCACAGTCATAATTTTACTCTGGGTAGCCAACCAAAAAAAGATATTAATCTTTGGGGTGAGATCCTTCACCCAGAGTTTACCCCAATAGTCCTTATGCGAATCATTCTTGAAATTTTACATGTAGGTTGATTTAACTGAGAAATTTCTAGATTCTTCTTCTTTCCATTTGATGGAGTCCTCCTTAGTTTGGAACATGGGGATGTGGAAATCCTTAATTTTATTGTTGATAGCTCGGAAAGGTTTGATTTCACCATCAAAATCTAGAGGAGGCTCAATAATTTCCCATCTGACAGAATCTTCCTAGATCCAAAAGTCCCGAATCCAAAATTTTCCAAAATCCTTGTAGTACTAAGCAACTTCTTTCCAGAAATCCAAGTTAGCTAAGGGGGAATCCTCAAGCCAATTATCAAACCAAAAATTGATTCTAGAGCCCTTGCTAATTTCCTAAATCGTACCTTTGGATAAGATTTCTTTAGAGGCCACAAAGGAATTCTAGAAAAAATACTCATCTAGGGAGGTTATTTTGGTTAAAAAAGGGTTCCATTCTTCCTATATTCCACAAATATTTCATCTTTATAATTTGCACCCAAAACCTTCCTCTCTAGCAATCCTCCAGCTAGTATTGGCAATTAATGTCTTATTCATAAGAGAAATATTTTTTTGAGCCCCAAACCTCCACATAGCTTAGGTTTAGTAACATTATCCCAATCCACGCAAGGAAATTTGAAGTTCTCACCAGCTCCCATCTAGAGGAACCTCTTTTGGATTTTCTTTAAGGCCTTCTTAATTCTAAGAGGGAGCATGAAAAGAGACATTACATAAATGGAAATTTCTTGAAGGGAGCTTTGGAGCAGTTGAATAGATGATTTATAATTGATATAAGAAAAAAAAGTTAAATTTTTCATGTAGGAGAATGCAAGCAATGGAATCATAGGAATAAGACAGGCAAGACATGTATAAATAATTTCCTTAAATATTTGTATGGTATAAATAATAAAAATTTATAGTTTACTATGATATGGATCATGACATAATGAGACATAACAAATGACCAATAAAACTAAGCATAGTAGTAAAGTGGCCATAATATATGTAATTAGATTATATTAAATAACATTAAATTCATCTTTATTTTACTTGAAAGATTTATTTTATAAACTATGTTTATGTGTGCAAAATGTTCAATCAAATAATGACATGATCTTAATGTCCTTCACATTTTAGAGTAAAAAAATGACTCGGAGCATGAGTTGCAAGTTTCTTTTCTTATAAATTACGAATGAGGATATTCTTGGACTATTTTATAGTTCTAGCACAACTCTTTGTACTACCTCATAATTCTACATTATAAACTATACCTATCACTTACAAGACTAATGAGGTCCTAATTAATGGGTATTTCTTAGAAGAAAAACAAATATGAGGACAAGGTAGAGAGAAAATAAATGTCTGATGCAACTAAATTTTATGAAGTTGAATAATGGGAATTAAGTATGCACACCCAAATAAACAGATGTATTTAGTCTAATTTACACAAAAATTGACACATGACGGATGCAAAGATTCAAAGGAAATATTAACTATGACTACAATATGTAATTTAACATTCATAAACAAATAAAATAATCATATTTTTACAAACACACATCCATTACAAATTATCGAAATATGAATCCTATTGCACATTCATTAAAATTGAAAAGAGAAATTTAAAGGTCATAATTATGTGCATAAAAAATGATTATAATTCAACAAAAAATAATAAATATCATACATAGGAGGAAATGAAAACTAGATTACTTCAAATTTCCTCCTTTTTATTCAAGATAAAACAATTCCTATGATGTTTCATGCTAAATTAGAGCTTCATTGGTTTAAATCCTTTTCATATTCACTCTTTTCATTGTGTCAGTTCTAAGATTAATTTAAATTTTGATGTGTTTTTCTTCAAGTGTTTCCCAATCTAGTTGCTCCTTATGTGTGACTAGATCTGGTTCTACCTAGTCTTGTTCTTTCCCACGATAAATTGCACTGGTTGAGGGTTCATTTCCCTTTCTCCTTGAAGTTTGTCCTGATTCTTTAGTTGTTATTTCTTCTTCTGAAGAATAAAATTCATATTCCACTAGAGGAGGACCTTTAACATTTACAAGAAATACTTCCTAAACTTTGGAAGTGTTAGTATCAATAGGCCTTGAGGAGGAATTTGGTTACCTTTAACTTTTTGTATTTATTGCTTTATATGAGCTCGTATCTCTCTTCTTGAAGATTCTTTCTTATTAATCCCCTAGGTGGGTGAACTACCCCTGTATTTTTCATGTTTTTTAGACAAAATCATCATCCTCTGGGGTGATCTCTACCCAATCATGACCATCAAGTTCATGATTATATGTACTTATTTCAATTTCCCTCGTCAATGACTCCAAGTTCCTGGCAAGGAAAATTTTAGTGGCTAATATTCGTAATCTAACTAAAATTAGGAATTTTTGGAATATAAATTTGGCTATTTTTACGACCATAGGCAGCGACCCACGTTTCTCCCAAAAATTTCAAAAATAATAATTTGTCCCATATTAATAGCCAATAGATCTCTAATACCAACATATATTTTTTATTGAATCGTCGTGTGATAGTTGGGTCAGGGTTGTAAACCATTTTTGGATCACCAAGAAATCTATGGAGCCTTCATGTTCATTTGGTTTCATTCATCGACATGTTTAGGATTTTTTTTAAAAATCAATTAAATTTGACACATACACACACACACACACACAAATCTAGATTACAAGTTGTTAAACCTTTAGAATATCCGCTAAATTTAAAAGAATCCACTAACTATTTAAGAAGATGCTAAGACTTTTGATAGGCCTCAACACATGAGGAGCATTCAAGTGTCACCCATTCCAGGCACATGAGCATGAAGGTATGCAAAAGGATCCCCAACGCTCGAAATTGAATATCAGGTGGACATGTGGTGGAATTTTGGGCATCCTGGAGGGAAATGCATTCCATGGACTCCAAGCCTGTGGAATGAACTAATTCAATAAAATTTTAGGTTTACATTTAGACGAAGAGGAGTGACAGTCAGGAGAACATGTGGTAGACCTCCATATGGACTTAAAATGCATTATGTGTAATAAATATCTTTCATGCCAATGAATTAACCTTCATTCACCACTCCATATATAATATCCTTCAAAAAATATATTGCATTTCACCAATGACATGAAATCAAATTTTAGATAATTTTCCAACCTAGAAAATTTGGTTCTAACAATATTCGCCATGATTTATATGAGTTTTTTCAGGACAGTTCTTTAAAATTTTCCCTGGTTCCTAGAAAATATGTGATTAGGATAATATTTTCTCAATGTATGCTTAAGAAAACTAAAATAATTCTTATGAGCAGCAGCGGATTTAATATTAGACCATATCGTGAATTATTTGACTCCAATTGTGAGAGGTAATGGAGGATATCGTCTTAGCTTCTTCTCCTTGTATTTGGTAGTTATTCTATTGGTGCCTAATTTGGTCTAATTGAAATGTAGGAATGTTTTTTGGGTTTTCTTGAGTATATTTGAGTATATAGAACATTTCATCATTTTCTCATCAATTTGTGAAGATTTTATTGTGGTTCCATAGGCATTAATTTTGTAATTGTATCATAGGTCAACATTGCTATGTTATTTTATACTAACATATCAACATTCTCTTTTATTTTTGATGTTTTAACGAAGTTGCAAGTTTGATGGCTTGAGTTATATATTTGAATCTCAATATTCTTATCAAACATTCAAATTGGAGATACACATGTGAAGGACTTGGCATCTTTGCAAATTCATAATTTTTCCTTTTTTCAAGTTTGCAAACTTCATCTCTACCCCCAAAAGTGTGAAAAATGTATTATTCAAGGTATCATGGGAAAGTGGCACGGTAAATAAATTTTACATTTATGCAATGGTTTAAGTTGTAAATATAATTACAAGCCCCACAAAATAAATATTCTAGGGATGTTCCTTCACTTAATTATTGTTTAAGAGAAGGTAAAATTTGATGGAAATTACAGGTTGCAAGTTCTTCCCCTCAAATATCTAGTGAATCTGGAAACTATGAAGAAAAATGTAACTTTGTAGTTTTACAGTTTGTAGAGTTGCAGTTGCAATATTACAAACTACATTTTCATCCTCAAATCTTGACAAGGGGGACACATGGTGCAATATTGGAACTGCATAGAAAGAATGTAACTTTGTAATATTGTAGATTTCTAACTTTTCATTTCTGAAAGTTTACACACTAAAAATTCATCCTTGAGGCCCAAAATGGAATATCCAACGAATCTCGGAACCATAGAGTAAAAAGTGCAACTTTATAGTTTGTAAAATATCAGTTACAAAATTTTAAGCTGCATTTTCATCCCTACAACCTGATATGGGGAACATGTGTCATATTCTAGAAATAGTAGATGAAGAAATCAACTCTCTAGATTTGTAGTTGTTGCAAGACTACAAACTATGCTTTTGTTACCTCAACCTGACAAAGTGGAAACATGTCAATATCTTAATAATTTTTAAAAATGAAAGTAGCTTCATATTTTATAGGTTTAGCAATTTGCATTCTCACAAGTTTACAAATTTTTTATGTAACACTAAATCCTAAAAAAGTTGACTAAGTAAAAGTAAGGCCTGCAAAAATGCCACATAGGAGGATTGTAAAGCTTAATCCAATGAGATAATGCCAAAATCATTCAAGTGAAATAAAACGTGTCCAAACTTTCCACTTGTAGGGATGAAATTAAAAATTGAGTTTAAAATATTGACCAAAAATATAGAATCTATGAAAGCATGAGAAATGAAATATATGGCATGAATCCACGAAAATATCTCACTTTTACTCCAATTTTCAATTTTTTGAAGAAATTTGAAGCCCTGAGTTGAGAAGATACCAAATTTACATGTTTGAAATGTGAAAATGTTGTTTTGGAGATTTGAAATCATCCCAGTTGTTGTTCTCATCTCAAAGGCTAATTGTGGTAGTATTTTCATGGGTAAGTGTTTTACCAATGCTTGTGAATAGTTTGTGATATCAAAGTTTGTTGGTAAGCAATGTTGTAGGTGTTGGGTGCATTTGAATTATTTCAAATCCTTATTTTTAGTAGATGTTTTGGCCCTCCACCTTGTAAAAATGAATATTCATTTGTCTAGTGTCCAAACCACCTCTCACCTTATCTCTGAATTAGACAAAAGTCACATACACCAACTTAGAAAATGTGGATCTAGTTGATTATCAACAATGTTGATTTTCGTAGATATAAATTAGACAATGAGGATTGATTAGAGTGGGCTTGCCCTATATTTTTTAGTTTCCCTTTTCTTCTCAACATTTGGAATTGGTATGGGTGTGTGCACAAAACTACAACCTAGTGACTAGGGAACTTAGGGATGGAAACAAGTTTTTGGTCCTATTGTTAACCATTAAAAAAATGTTAGGTCTCCTTGATGCTTCAGAAGTGGCATACATATCCATCGAAAATGCAGAGGAATATTAGAATGTAAAAATTACAATATTTTCCAAGATATTGAACAACAATTGGCTTGAAAATCCAAGAGTCTCTGCCACAAGGATCCCCAAAAAGTTGAACAACGATCGTTTTATTGAAGAAATTGGGGATATTATCACTTTTCTTAATAGGGTTATGGGGAAAGAGTCTACATATCCATATCATGATTAGATGTTTAATTTCATTCAGATAATCCTTATGGGAAAGATACAAATTCAGTGGGGTAAAATTATCAATGATTACATCTACCAACAATTACTTACAATGGAAGTGAAAATAGAGGAAATATTTGTTAATAAATTGTAATTTTATATGATCTCCTACTTGTTGCACAACATTTCTCACCATAGGTCAGTACCCAGACTAGATAGGGTGAAGGACTTTGGTGATTGAAGTTTTTATGATGTGTACTTGTAGACAAACGTAGACAATTACATCTACAATTTCATAATGATGTATGGCACTTTATTTTCTCCCCTCATATGTTTGTTCAAGCATGAATGGGAATATAACATGATATATCCATAAGTAAGGAACTTAATCACTAAATTCAAATGTTACTTCATCTGATTCATAGCTTTCACTTACATTAGGGTAAGTGGTTTTCATGACATCCCTTATATGCTACCAAGGTACTTGGATGACATATGGGAGTTTTTTAGAAGTGTCAAGGTAGTTGGTAGCATTTCAAAAGATGATTGCAGAGAAGCATAAGGCTAATATTAAGTTCCTTATCTTTATTAGGAGGTATGCATGTGATTCCTTCATTGAGGCCAGGATCTTAGAAACATAAATGGGCAGGATCACCTTATAAAAATTTAATCCTAGACCCAATTATGACGTCATATGAATAGTTAAAAGAGATTTAGGTATTTCCATGAACATGAGCCTTACTATGAGGACTATTGGATGGGTTACAAGGATGAGGAGGAGGTAATATTTAGGAATAATTTAAGGATGAACTTTACCTAGATTGTGGACTACAAAATTGTAGTTTTACCTCAAAGGATGGAAGATGGAAAAGACTTGGTAAGAAAGTATTATGTTCACAAGAAAATAGCTTCAAATCCTCTCCCAAGTATGATTACTACACAAATATGTAAGTTACCTCATTGTATGATAGAACTTCTCAGATTATTAAGAGGACTTTAATTCAAATAATTAAAAGGGGAATTGGTTTGACCCTGCAAAAGAGAATAGTCCTAACTTGGGAGTACTGGGAAAGTGGTGTCATAAATATGTACTTCTCCCTTTGAGGAAGGGAATTACAAGATTGGATCCCTTGAAGATAAAATCCACACATATTTCTATCAAGGGCTCAACTTCAAATGCCTTAGAGGAACTAAGTATTCCCAGAAGAAAGACATGTTCTTCTATGTCAAAATTGACACACATGAAAGAAGAGATAATGAAGAAACACATGTAGGATGCTTATATTATTACAACCAAAAGTCTTCAAGTAGTCCTACATCCAACATCAAGACCTAATACATCTATGGAAACTATTGAGACCATCCATGTTGATGTACCTGTTTCTTCCTCAGAGGGTTCATCTAGAAGGATAAAATTTTTATTTAGTAAACACAAGAAAAGGATTGTTCCCCCAAGCCAACCAAATATGGGTCTAGTATTGGAAATAATCCATGAATAGGATCCTATGACTCTAATTTTTTTGAGAACTAAGAGGAAAAATGTGGAAAAACCTACAGTGGAGAAATCCATTGAAACAATAATTGAGGCGGTAAATTCACAAGTCTAGATACTCATTGTAACCCCTCGTGTTCCATAGGTAGTGCTTACTACCCCACCTCCTGTGTACATGAGGTACCTATGAATATGCCTATTTATGAAACTCTAGCCAATGTATCTATTAAATAATCTCATATGCAGGAAACCCAAGGAGATAAAGGGTGGGATATACCAAACCTATCACATAAACAAAAATTCACTAACTTGTTATATGAGCTAGATCAAGATGTGAATATGATATTCTCCAACATAATGAACAAGATACATCAATTACAGAGAAGGAAGGAGTCCTAGTATCACAAGATGTACCTACCATGTAAGGAGTTGTAAGTTATGAGGTAGAGAAGTCCACTCCATGAGAAGGAGTTGTAGCAAGTGAAATAGAGAAACTACTTATTAAAGAGGTTCCATCGGTTTAAGCTAAGTAACCAAAGACCATGGATCCTATTCAATCATCTTTAGGTATAGTGGAAAAAATGATTACAACTCATGAAGTTGTAGGAGAAGATCAAAATCAAGAAGATCCATAAAGTGAACAAGACATGGAGCCTTCTCCATCTAGAGAATAAGAGGTTGAGGCCAAAAAATATTCATATACAAGTATCCAACCATCTTCAACTATGGTTGAGGAAGAAGTAAATAACCATGGGGTATGCGAAGAATAAAAACTAGTGCACTCTATTGAGTCTTATGATAAGATAGAGGTACGGGTTGAGGAATCTGGTCTCACACTCCTTGCACCCAAAGAACAAATGATAATGCCAAGTTATCTCCAACAAAAATAAAAATGGGAAGTAAGTGTTCAAAATAGAATTTGTTTGAGAAAATCCCTCCCAAGGAAGAGAGGGATAAAAGTGTAAGTTGAGGAAGATAATATTCAGAGCATCATCTCCTAAAATCCATCAAGACCTCCAAAGAAAGTAATAATTTTATCAAAAATAGTGGTAGGGGATTAAGGAGAAAGGTTTATAGAGGTGGCTACCCCTCAAGATGATGTATTAAGGGATGAAGCTTCCCCTTTTGATCATCAAATCACCAAAATCCCACTGGGAAAGCAGACCATTGAGGGCTTAAAGCATGATTTTACTATGACAATCACTAGACTCTTCTAAAATATTGACAAGGAAAAGGAAACCAAGGAGCAATTAAGAGAGAAGGTTGATGTCTTATCAACATATGTGAAAACATGGATAAAAGCTCCTCCACGTGGTCAAGAGATGACTCCAACCTTCACCTCAGAAGTGATAAGAATGTTGAAGATTTGAACTATAGGGGGAGGTAATAAATAAGTGGGAGAGTGAACTCTTGACAAAAAGAAGAAATATCATCAAGGACATCATTGAATGTCATAATCAGGTCTCTAAAAAAATTGAAGCAAGGAATAATTGCTTGATTGAGAAATATCAAATAGGGATTGATTATTAGAATGGATTATTACCCAAGCTCGAAACCATAGGATATTTGGGAGATGAAGTGGTGGAAAAGGAAGGTATAGTCTCCTCATATTTTAGAGGAAGACAATATGAATACAAAGGAGCCATCAAATTGAGAATTGAAACCTTGGAGGGATGCGTAAGAAAAATCCAAGACATATATGATAAAATTTAGGGGAGTATGTGGATGATATAGATTCAAAACTAGAAATAATGCTCCCCATAAGATATATATAAACCCTGGGATCGGTAGATGTAGACATAGTTGATAGAAATCCTTCAACAACATATTACAGGAGAGTTGGAGCCTCCTAAAAAAATTGACTATTCTTATTACAAAATTTTATTCATTTAGAAGGGTATATTAATAAATTGGTCCAAGAGAGTTAAAAGGAAGAAATATATTTCCAATGAGTTTGATAACATTTTTTCCAACAGGAAATAATATTCATCTACCATGTAGGGCTAGATGAGGATCCAATTTTGGGTATGTTTGAAATATTATGATATATACATGAATAAACTAGAGGAAGAGTTGAAGGGAAAACAAGTGGACCTCAATCCATCCCCCTAACATTCCTTATTCTTTGTATCCTATTCCTTAATTATTTATTCCTTTTTATATCCATTATTTTCAAAAATGAATCAAATGATTTGATTATAATGTGTAACCAACTCTTTCCTAAAGTGTACAAGGAATGATGAAAATTGTACACAAGAAAACAATACAAAAAATTGTTGACAGAGGAAAGAATATCCTATACTCCTCCACTGGTTTCATCATGAAGACAAAATCATTCTAGCTAAGCAAAATCAAGATGATATCTTTTTTATTTTAGGTTCCTCTCTTCCCATCCAGAAGTACAGATCAACAACAACTAGTGCCCCACATATATATTGTTTTCAGTGTTCCATGGGGTATCTGGGTATATTCCCTTTTGGGAAAATTTTGTATAACAAAGTGAAGGTTTGCCTTCACTTTATAGGTTATAATTTTTAGTTTTTGCTAGGGTGAGTGTGTCTTGTACAGTCACTAACAATAGGATTTGAGAGTGCATTTTACATGTCTCCCTTGTCAATTGAATACACAACCATTTTTTTATGTATAAGTCTAGTATTTCCAAATGTAAATTGAGATAGAATCATGATATGTATTCCTTTCTCTTGTAATTTGTTATCTATCATATCAATCAAATAAAAAGAAGCACATTTTAGATAATTGTATCAGTCTGGTTATTGAATGATTCTAATTTTGTGGTGTAATTTAGTAATATTTGTTTCAAATATTAAATTCCTTTTTGCAATAGCAATCAAGGAGTGAATATTTTCTACCTTCAATGGTATCCTAGGTTTTATCGATCTAGTATGAGTAGATACATGAAGTATTAATCACAAGTGTTTGTGTTAAAAATTTCAAATATCACATGGAAATGTTTGCACAAATTTGGTATCCATGAATGCAAATAACCTCTGATAGTTTATCTTATTTTTATTTAAATATCTAATGAATCATAGGAGTATTAGGATAAGATGGTGAATATTTTTTTTCTCCCCATTATATTCCCACCCATTTTCATCTAAATTTATATCCCACCATATTTTTCTAGCTATATAAACTACATCATCCTCATATGTCCAACATGTTTTCCTAAAAACCACATTACCTTTGCATATTTTAAGTGAGTTTTCATATGGTATTAAATCTTAACATTATGAATGTCATTTAATTTCAATTTTTTAACAACATCCTTTGAATGATGCTAATAAAAATATCCCATTTGTCTTTAGTAGCTTGTATCTGATGCTAAGTATGTGCAGTGTTTGTGTGACAACTCTCTTGAGTGAGCATTACTTTTTTGGGTATACTTTCTTTAGATTGATTTTCCAATATATGCATGGGATATCATATCATAATATCCCTCCCCCCTCAAGCTACCATTTGCGTCCTCTCACCCTAGTTCAAGCAGAGCGAAAAGTAGTAGGATATTAGCCACTTCCTTTATACATGCCTCTGTATAATTTCCATGTATTGGAAATGGAAGAATGTTAGATCTGCCCCCAACTAAAAATGACAAATATTAATCATATATCATTTTTCTTTCCATTCCTTTTGTGAATTGTATCCATCTATGGGGTGTAAAATTGGGAACCAACATATTCCATTAAGGATTAGGAAAATAAGCTCATTCTTTACTAGCTTGTTTGGCACATGATATGATAGTTGTAGAGGAGGATTCAAAATCCCCTCAATCATTATAAATTATTACTTGTGATAAAACCATGCATCTCTTATTTTTCTAACAGACTTCATAAATTCCACTGAAATTTTGGCCATTGGTTTCTCCATAACCATTCTATAGACTCTAGGATAGAAGAAATCACATTTTTTTTTCAAAAAGTTCTCTGAATATGTGTGTGTATAAATCATAATAAGCCTAATTTACTTTACAAGGTCACACAAAAATAAATGAAGTTAAATACTCAATACAAACCAATATTCCACAAGTTGTATCCTTTAAGTATGATGTCATGAAGAACAACTTCTTGTTGACCACATATGCCTCCCTCTGATAAATTAAAATTTGTGATACAATATGCCATGGTTATCATCAATAATCAGTGAAAAAAGAGGAATCCAAAAACCATCCTCTCTAGAAGTGGAATATTTTCCATGTAGATGGTTCATTAGAGCCATTCCAATCCTTACTCCTAGCCTAAACCTTTGAATATGGATGTTATTTAGGTTATCATCATCCATGTTATTGATGGGTTCCTTTGACCAATTTTTCAAAACCATCCTCACTTGATGGGATGTCATCCATGAATCAATGATAATTGAGTTATAGATCATATCAAATTTTGGTATCTTATAATAGACTTTAAAAGAAGTGCCAGAGATGAAGGATACTCTATTATCTTCATTTTTGGTGTATAAGATTCCATTTAATGCATCAGTGATGGTATAATTAGGAGAGAGAAAATAATGACATGGGAATACCTATGGTTTTGATGATATTTAATGTAAAGTGTACCTCTTTATCACCATAGTGTTTTCATCTCATTAAACCTAATCAAGTGTTATTATATCTTCATCCACTTCATCTACTGTTGTCACCTCTTCATGAGTTGTAAAATTTCTTATCTATTCTTGGATTTTTTTGGGTTTGGTGATTGCTAAATACCCTTGTAGAAGTATCCTAAGAAAAATCCTAGTTCTAAAAAGTTAGTCATTTTTCAAAATTTTGAGTTTTGATGCTTTTTCAATCTTTTGCGGGTATTTGGGTTTTTTTTGTCCCTCGTGTCCCAAGTTCATTTGGGTTGTCTGTTCCCCAATTTTATAATTTTTCCTATTCGTCTTCCTTTCCCTTTGGTATTGAATTTTTCGGCTTTGTGTGTCACGACTGTCCCGATGTCCCGATTGCGGTCTGTGTCAAATTTTTCTGACTTATCTGATTTCAATGTATTTCAGTTGTTTCGGATTTTTATGTCCCACTTGTCTTAAGTGTCAGTTGACTGCCATTTCCCTGCAAACCTACCTTTTCTGATTTCCATTCATTGTGGGTATTTCAGCTTTGCACCTCCTATCTATCCTGATATCCCTTGGGAAAGTTGTGCTCTTTTGATCCACCTTCAGATTTTCACTATTTCAGGGTCAGCGCAAGTATTAATTACCCCACTTATTACACCATTGACCTACTTGGGTTTGAAATGATTATAAATATTTTGGTAATTTTTCATTTTGTATCACCTCACTTTGGAATTACTATTTTTTTTCTGTGCTCTTTCTCTCCTCCTGAATTTCTAGTTGTGTTCAAGTCCAGTTCCATTGTTTTTCAAATTTACAGGTGCAAAAAGAAGTTGTGAAACTTCAAGGTGTTGATCAGGAAATTGAGGAATAATTTCTCACAAATAATCTTCTCCTCTAGACACAATATGAAGATCATTTTTAAAGGTCATGAACACATGTCTTCCTTGGAGACGATTGTACCAAACATTGGTGATAGTGAAGTGTAAAACCTGGACTTGGAAGAATTCTGGACACAAATCAATTATCAGAACCCTACTCTGATGGCTCAATTGATTAAATATAGTGAGTTTTCAACATTGATTGGAAAATAAAGGTTCTGGAAGAAGCCATTGGTGAACTTAGAAATATGTTGCAAAAAGGAGAAGCTTTTAAAGCTCGCATCTCTTCTACCTTCTCATATATACACTGTTAAATCTTCAAAGAAAGTTCAAGTGATAAATTCACTATTCAAGAGATCAAATCTCAATTCAATACTTTATCAGAGAAGACTTGTTTAAACAAGATACCATGTCTAAGGAGAAAATGAAAGAGATTTGCACACTGTAGGTTGCCATCATAGATGCCAACAAATAATTCTTGGAAAATGCATAATTCAAGAAAGACATGGAGAAGTGTTTGGGTAGTTGGACTCATGCCACTTCCACTACAACAATTCCTCGAGGAATGGATATAATGGCAGCATTGAAAAGGTTCATAAATGAATTTCTAAAGGCAAAGGGGCCTACAAGTGCTTCTACTAGTGTCTCAACTTCCTATTTCAATATTTTTCTTTCTTATTTTAAAAATATCTAATTAAGGCGACTTTATCCCCTTTAATTCATGTGTTATAAAAGCAAGGGATAAGCCAAGATTGTAATATTTAATTATATATTAGCTTTGGAGATTAAAAAAAAGGAAACTGAAAGTCTCTTTTGCAACCATTTTGTGGGTTATTTAAATAACTTTTCTTATCATTTTAGGGATCAAGATTTTGATATCTAGATGTAAAAAAGAGAACATTGAAATACTCAATATAAGAGAAATTTCACCCTTTCTCATGCTTATTATTTTTCTTTTCTTTGTCTAATTCATATAAGGCTACGTGTGCTTAAAAAGCAAGAACTTTGTGTCTTTCAGTTGATAAATGTATCTGGAACTTTTTGTCTAATACATGCATGTCTTGTGTTTTATATGTAGAGTCTAAATCTTGTTATTTTATTGGAGCATCATTAAGATATCATTCTACAATCTATATATATCTGAGAGTGCCCTTCTATCTCCAATATTTGAATATCAGTCCTGAATTTTTCTATTCTCTTATGTATTAAAAACCTTTAATAAATGCATCTAAAGATATCAAAATCCTCACCAAAATATATTACATATGTTTATACTGTAAATAAGGTTTTTGACTTTCAATAAGGGAGCCCTCTCCCATAAAGAGGAGGAATTGTTGTCCCTTGACTATTGCTTTTTTTCAAAAGATCAAATTCTACAACCAACATCTACAAAATTCCTTTCTCTCTGAATGATTAAGAAAATGATAGAATAATGTGGTAACTTCATTTTTTTAGTGAAGTAATATCTAGGATGATGTCTCTCAACATGATGCAACCTACATAAGTCTACAGAAAAATATCCAAAGTAGATTACCCAGGAGAATGTATTGAATCACTAGTGATTTATTCATACACTGATATTATAGCTACTATAAGCTCAAGACTATGAAAATTTGGGCTTGCAAATGACTTCAATTAATACCTTATTTTTAGACTGAACAATATTATTATTCAAGATTATATGCCTACATTTATGGCATATAACATATGAATTGATGTCTCCCTAATTTAGGAACATTGATTTTTGAAATTTTGGTTTTCAAATATGGACCATATGCTTGTACCGATTAAAATTAAGCATAATCACTAGTATTTAATAACAAGTTAAAATTTTGATGCTACGTGCAAACCATGGGTAAGCCACGTGTCTTATTATGATTTAATCATTATTCTATGGGTGCTGAGGTGTCTTTATATTTAGTTATTTCTTACAAGAAAAGTGTGAGGAAAAAATTCTCACAACTACGAAGTACAAGGAACAAAACATGTTGACTACAAGGAAAATTCAATGATTACTAGTGGAAAACATGTAGCTACGAGGAAAAAATTCTCATATATGTGAAGTGTGAGTAATTCCCAAATATGAGGAAATTACCAAGTGTGAGGAACAAATAAAATTTAAAGTGTGAGTACAAATCAAATGGACTCAGACAAAAAGAAAAGGAAACACTTTTTAAAATAAAGGAAAGTACTATATGTTTCCTACTTTTTCAAATGAAAGTGGGTGCCTATTTTCAAAAAAATATTTTGGAAAATGGGGGATGTGAAGTAATAACAATTTATTGGAGGCTCTATTAGGAAAATACTACATAGTATTTAGAACCCAAAAGATCTGGTTTAAAATTTCAAAGAAAGATCATGAACTCAAGACTTAAAAATATCAAATTAAGAAGGCATCTTGAAATTCAAAACTTAATCACACTTAGTGACATACTAAGTTCAAGCATCAAATGAGAATTATTTTTATGTGTGGTGTGCATTTAATAACATTGTTCTTTTGAAACATGATATTACAACTAGATAAGAATATTATTTTGTTTTATTTTATTCTTTTGGAAAGACTTAAGGGAGGAGAGTGAGTAGGAATTACTTTTTTACCATCTATGTGTTTATATCCCTAACATAGATACCTTTGGTTCCAGTCATAGTCTAGATCCACTACAAATCAAGTGCCCATAGTGTAGACACAAAATCATGCACTTGGGTACATTTCTAGGTCCTAAAAGTATGCTAACATTTACATGATTCTTAAGCAAGAAAACTCAAGGTTGACAACTATCTTTGTTCTCTTTTCTCTATTTATTGATTCCTTTTTGGTCTTACACACCATAAAATCCAGTCACTATTTTACTTATTTATATTTTTTGGCTCTGGACACTAGTGCCTAGACAAGGAAACAGTGCCCAAGCACTATTATCCCCTATGGAACCCCTGAACCTTTCTTATTTTTCTCGATCCTTTTGGGTATATTTTATCTTTTGGGAATATTTTTCACTTATGGGTCAAACTTCAAATTTTCAATTACGAAATTCAAATAAGGAAATCATATAAATACATAGTTATGTGTTTAAAATGAAGGACCAAAACATTAAACATTACTATCATCACCTAAGGTTGCATTCCAAAGGCACTAAAACAATTCAAATGAATCCATCTAACTTCCATAAAAAGGACAAGGGACTCCGTATTCTGCAAACACTGCATAACAAGGGGAAGTTCATTCTATTCCTTACACATATGCTATATATTTCTACATTCTAGATCTAGCCCACTATCGATTGCAAATTTCACTAGGGCATCTTAGGGCACCATTTCTACACACACAACATAACTACATGGAGTCTGAGATGTAGTGTAATGCTCGATTGTAATTTCACACTTAGGGTGACCATAGAGGTCAATCCAAATCCCCATATTGTTCCATCATTTTTATATTTTATGCGGTTTGTGTAGGTGAGATTATGTTTTATAGATTACAGGTGTCATCGGTGATCATCGTGCAAAAAAAATGTGATCAACATGAAGTTATTGTGGTAGCCTTGCAACTTAGAAAAAATAAGATCCCAAACCTCTATGTAGTCACCGACGCCCATAAGAGGTCCCTAACACCCAAGTGCCCATGCCTTATCCCAGGCACCCATGTATGGCTTCATTTCTGCCTATTTGAATTTACACTATGTAGTAATGTCACTCTTTCTAGTTTGTTCATCACTTTTCTTGGTTCAAATCAGTCCCATATTTTACATAAAGCAGCTAAGTCTTCTTTCTCTATATTTTACTTAATGTTATACTTTGCATGCTTATTTTCTTGAGTCACATTGTATCTTAGCATCTTTAAATAAGTATTTTACATCAGTTACTATGCAATATGATCTTATAATAATAAAAATGCATTTTTTCTAAATCAATTAGTAAACTCATCCGATTGAATCCTTCCTTCTAATTCATGTTACATGTAGTGGTCACTTTGGGTCTTTTGAACACATTGAGCTTCCTCCATCTACTCGTAGGGATTCTAAATCAATGGCTGAATCCGATAATCCTTTTTCTAATTCACATAATGTTCCTCTTGAAAACATTAAAACATATAATAGTGAACAATATTATGATGAGGATACCAACATTGATCAAAAGCAATTGGAAAATCTTAGTATTTTCCATCAAGCATTATGTACCAACCCTACATATATTCTGCATATCCTCAATTCTTTAATTTCTTCCAAATTCTCTCAAGATGCTTATTTTGTACCTCTTGTAGGTTCTTCTTTTCCTACCATATCCTCTACCCAACCCCTTCACATTCCTACATCTATTCCTATTTCTATTGCTCCCCCTCCTTCATCCCAATGCTTCTAATACACAACCCGGTTCCTCTTCTGGCACCTAGAACCTAGCTTCACTATATCAGGATATGTAAATTCAAATATGTTAACTAAAACAAGCTACTTCCCACTCCTCGCCATCTTTTGACTCTTCATTTGTCCATCATACCCCTTTCATACCTGTCATTTTTGCTTATGCACTTCCTCCTAACTATGTCATCCCAAAGTTTCCCACTTTTAATGGCCATGGTAACCCTAAAGAGAATTTATAAAATTTTCATGTGGCATGTTTTGATTATACGGATGACCATACATTGCTAGCTAGGATATTTCCTAGAATTCTTCAATATTACATGTCATGCGTTGGTTTTATGATCTACCTGTTTACTCGGAAACATATTTTTATGATCTAGATGGTTCTTTTCTTAAACATTTTTCAATCAATATCGGCACCAAGATCTCTTATGAACAACTAGCTCAAATCAAAAAAGATATAATGAGCATCTAGTAGACTATATATTACGTTATAATAATAATCTAGCTAAGATGATCAATGTACTTGCTGATTCAAAATTACAAGATCTTTTTTTTCAAAGCCTCTTACCACCACTTCAGGAGTGTGTTATCTTTGGGATCTCTCCTTCATTTTATCAATCATTCCATACACTCAAAATGCATGAATTTAAACTTCCATCTATGGGAAAGATCAAATAATATGACAATGCCTCATCTTCCTCCTCTAATCGGTTTCAAATAAAATTTACTTTTAAGGCATCTCCTAAGCCCACTGAATCAAAAGAAACTATCAATGTTGTCTCTCCACCTAAAATTTTTTAATGACAACCTCCTAAGCGTAAATTTACCAAGTTACCTTATGTACGTCACTTCATATTACCATAACTTATTGAGAGAAACCTTATCACTCTTCCTCCACCACAAAATCTTGATCCTTCTCACCCCCATGGATGCAATTACGATGAGAACTCTAAATGTGACTATCATCATTGAATTGGGAATTATACTGATTGAAGATTCAAACTAAAGCATATCATTCAAGATATTATTGATAGAAATGCACTTGATATCCCTGAGCCATCCACTTCTATGCCAGTCAATGATAGTAAAAATATCAAAATCTTTAAAGATGCTCTGCCAATGTATGATACACAATCTCCTAAATCTTCTGATAATCATACATATCGAGTTGTGCCTCATCATTCATCGGGGCCTCTTGATTTCCTCATCACTTCTATTGATGCATTTCCATCATTCATTTAATTATCATATTATAATTATCCTTCTTCATTAACCTCTGACTCATTACATATCAACAATTCTATCGATTCATATTAGTTCAATAACACCATGATCCATCCAACAGCTCCTATTTATGTGTGCTCTATTATACGTCTCATGAATGTCAAATTTCCAATATCTAATATCAGATATCCACTTCCTAATTCTTTCAGATACATCAGACTCCCTGTTATTATTGGGCCTCTTACCATTCTTGTGTCGTTTGGTGTGGCATATTCAATCAAATGTTGTGAGATGCTCTTAAGTATTCCTTGGCTCCATGTCACTTAAGCTATTCCTTCCATGAATAATTTGCATCTAAAATTAATTAAAAATAAAAAATTTAGTACTATTAAAGGTGTTCCACCATGCACACAATTTCCTCTACCTCATCTTGATGACATTCTTTCACCTTCTTCAACATGTAGGCCTCCCAGGCCTTGAAAATCTAAGGCACATTTCGCACATAGGTATCCTATTGGCACATGAACTTATCATCCACATCGGTCCATTATCCCATCTTATTGGCCTTAGTCCCCTACTCGGGCAATACCTTCACATAGGTGTTCACTACCTCCTTCACTAAAAAGGTTTAATTAACATAAGTGTTCTCCACCTCCTTCACTACATAGGTTTCCTTCACATACACATCATCACTCTCATATATCACCGATCTTAGAGCATGGTCACATGTCTTTATCTCCTCGGACACTAGGTAGAGGGAATTTTCCCTTCACTATCATTAGATAGCCTTACATTCTATTCACACGTACTCCCCCTCCTGATACAATTCATTGTCTATCATCTCTACTAATATGCTACATGCTTCATAATTACTATTTATAAGCACTCTTACACACCTTCATAACCATTAATATACACATATTGTCTCATTATTTCCCTATGACACAATCTTATTCTATGGTTCATACTCAACTGTTGAGGGTCTAAATCTGAATTAAACCTCACCATATTTACCTTTTATGATGTATACTTCATGATCTATCTTTCTAGCATACACTTTTAAACCATTTCCTAACAATGTAATCTTATTATATGGTTCATTCTTGATTGTTGAGGGATATTTTATAAATAAACCTCATCTCGTACACATCCGTTGGGGAAACTTTGATCCTACCATCATTCACACACTACATAACACTCCATTCCATTCACTAATTACATTTTCATATCTTGGTTGTACTTATTATTTCTTACTTATACTATGTACATGATGTACTTTTCTTAATATGTTAGCCAAATACTCTGTATGTCATTATATTTATCATATACATATGCATGTTCACTTTCTCTCTAGTTGTGAATGTAAATTTCTTACAGATTTTCACACACTGTAAAGATGCTTAGCATTTTAACTTTTACTAGTCACATGGAGGCTCTTGGGGCATCTACATTTCATACTCTCATACATTACAGGTGTTATTGTTTCCTTTTTTACTATTTCTACTTTGTAGAATACTACTTTCCATCAATACATACATGCTTTGACATACTTTTGATATTTTTCACATACAACTAAAAAAATCTCAAAACTAATTAGGAAATATTGGGACAACATGAACTAAATTGGGATGCACTATCTACACTAGTGATTTAATAAAAATCTGAATATTTTATTAAATTTGAATGTAAATATCTGTTATAACTGATATACAATGAAATACAACTGCTAGGAAATTTTATTTGATTTGGTTATATAAGAAAATGTAAGTGATAGGGTACTTACCTCACTTTCTCTTATCCCAAAGTATTTCTAGACAAGATAATGTGATGGAACAACAAAAGAGACCATCGCAATGAATCTCATAAAATGTAGAGGAGGTAGAAATTCCTAAACACAGGCACCTGGGAAAGAACATGGGATCATATGGGTGCCCAAGACCTCTGTGGGGGTGCTAGAGTCTACAGAAAGGGTTGACACCTAGTTCTGATACTGTTGTTAGGATTTAATACTTGTTCACCTTTGTTCTTCGATATGTCACACTTGCATCACCAAGGTACCTGTAAACTTGCACACAAATATCCTCTTGCAATACCCTTAAAAATACATCAAATCCTAAAAAAGAAAGATGCAAAATGAGGGGTCAAACTACCCCCAGCTATCAACTAGTGAACTTACAACTGAGTGTTGCACTACATCTCAGACCCAATGTAGTTCTATGTGCTTATGTGTGCAATAGTGCTCCTAGTTCACCCTCACGCAAATGATGTCAAGATAGCGAGAAGTAGCTACATAAAATAAAAATATGTTGGATGGAATAGAATAAACTCCCCTTCCTATATAGTGGGTATCTAAAATAATGAACCCAATATGTAGTCCCTTTGATATGTAGATAGATATCCCTTGATAAAATTTCCTACCATTATAATGGTATGTATTTTGTTTTTATATAGGGATATCTTTCTTGAATTTTGACACTAATGGCTTGACATGTTGATTAGTACCTTAGGATATGAGTGGAATGCTTAAAATACCAACCTCAAGTGCCAAAAATAAGATCAAAACATAAAAATGACACAGGTGCCTAGGATGGATAGGAGCATCTGGGTGCTAGTGTCCAGTCCTAGGATTTATTTTATAGAGATAAGTGACAAAAAATGAGTGGAGACTGACTGACAGGGATCCATGTGATTTGACCAGAACTAGGGGTATGAGTGATAAGTGTGAAATATAAAATAATAGAAACAAGGAAGAAAAATAAATAGACTAGAAAGTGGTTCATCAATGAATACTTTTATTATGCAAGATACATATGTAAAACAACATACTTAGTGATATAGTAAATAGTAGTAAGTGCATAATTTTGTGCCTAAATTTTCCCCCCTTTATGCTATTTGAATGAAATTCTAGTGTAAAGAAAGCAGGAACCATACCTGAGAAGAGTCTGGAGAAGCCTTGTTGTGGAAGTACATGTAAATTCTGTAGAAGTACATGTAGAATAAGAACATATATTGTGGTGAACCTTGGATAAACGTGTCAATCCATGTGGCATAATAAGAGATGTGGGACCGTTATGCGGAACACTATGCTAGATTTATGATTTACATATTGACTGATTGGAGATTTTCATTTTTTCGCTGATGGAGATGTGTTGGGGTAAGGAGTGATCAGTTCCCAACTAAATTTTATGTGTGTGAAAAACTAAGGATTTGAGCGTCCTTCCGCCAGAGGAAGAGTGTAGGTACATAGGTCTAGTTTTACTCTCCAACTTTAACTACATCCTTAAAATATATAGCCAGTGCAGATTGACACAGACATGATTTTTTTCATTTGTATCCATTTTGATTTATTTCGATCAAATGTGAACAACCCATATAGGAGTAGTATAAGAAAGGAAATGATGTCTCATTTCCCCATCTCCAAGGGTGTCTCCACAATGTGTATGATATGGCTTCCAGGATAGGTCATCTGGAAGTAATAGAAAATGTAGAATAACTTCCCATGTTAGGTCATCTGGGAAAGTGGTGATATAACTCCCAAGTTAGGTCATTTGTGAGGATAAATGCAGTGTGTTGTGTCGATCGATTGTTATGATTTTGAATAGTAAAATGTTTTTTTTGTCAAGATTTGAATGTGTGTGATTGATTGATCGATTACTCATGGATATATTTTGCACTTGTTTCCCCCATATTAGATCATTAGGGGGAATCATTGGAAAGTGGTGTGAAATATGAGGAAATTTGTGAGAAACATTTTAATAATGAGAAATTTAAAGATGTAAAAGTATCACGTAATGGTGTGAGGTGGGTTATAGGATGCCCCGATTGTATTCCTTCTTCTTTCAGTGAAATGGGGACTGATGATGAGAATGAATGTTGAGACGAAAGTAAGCGTGTGATGATGTAATAGGGAATACATGATAGGTATCACAAAAGTGTGTCTGTATCAATTTGAAATGATGTCAAGGAGGAATATAGTGTTTGTGTAATGTGTATGATATGATAGTAGGTGTAATTCTAAAGAAAATGATGAAAATGAGATAGGATTCAGAATAGTGACTCTCCAAATATGATTGACACTATGTGATGCTGATTAATTCAGAGGGTAGGTGTAAATAATGACAATAGCATGGCAGGTCATCAAAACTTACTATAAATAGTAATATGAAAAAGTGAATAAGAAACACATTTTATTATTTCATGAGTGCGATTTGAAACTATGGGTGTGTGAAGATGCCTCAAGTGATAAAATCGTGATTGTGTTGTCTCAAGATGGTGGTGGCATCTATGGCATCATGTACGACAACTGAGCTAGTAAGTACGATTTTTATCAAAAACTGTGTTAAATTGGGTTATTTTTCATGAAATTTTGGTTTTTAATTTTCTTATTAGTTTTTACCTGACCAAGATCCACAAATGCGTTGATTCTCTTTGGGACACTAGTGGCCAAGGATGGGTGCTAATGACCTGTTTTGGGGTACCCAAGTCTTGTTTATGGCCGCTGGTGACCTAGAAGGCTAGGGTTGAACCCAAAGTGTTATAAATGTGAAAATTGATGCTTATTGATGTTATTATTAGGTTTGTTTTCATATGTATATGATTTTAATTTTTGTTTTGTTTTTGTTTTGTGGTGTGTAGAGGGATATTCATTCGTGAGAGTTCTGTGGTGACTACCATTTGAGTACATTACTGGGGCTATGTTTTTTAGATGATAAGTGGGATGTATTGGATGGTGTTAGGCTATGACACATAGTGCAGATGGGGGATGTGCCCATAATATGTCGATGATCACTATATTGTGCGATAGATGATGTGCATATACTTTCACATTTTGGTTTCCTACAAAGAGATATGATTATGAATTTAGAGGATTATATCACATATTGTGATTACCTATTATTAGTGAGAGGGTTTAAGTGATGGATATAAATGATGCTCATAGACAAATGAGAGTTGATAAGTAGTATTTTATAGGGAATTGAGTACATAATCAAGTCCATATTAGTGTGGATTGTATACTAAGATCAAGGGTTCTGTGATTGCAGAAGTTCATTTCCATTGTGATTGCTTCATCAGTTTCAGTGGAGGGTGGTTGTATTGGCATATTTTATAAGATGCATGATATTTTCCATTAGATAGAGGAGGATGGGACATGATATGTTTGGGCACGATGTGTATTGGCCCACTTGTATAGAGATCTATACAAATTCACACAGGAGGAGCATAGGGGTGGGATTGGAGCTACCACATTGTTACATGTAGGGGATTATGAGCATATTGTTATAATGAGGCCATCTAGTGGACCCCGAGGAGAGTGGGTGAGGCCAGATATATTTTCTAGGAGATGGGTAGGTATTCATAGTAGGAAGATGGACATGGATACCTATAGAGTGATGTTATATCATATGGGGCTAGAGGTTGTGATATGAAGGCCATAGAAAAACTAAAGAGGATGGACAGAGGATGCAATAGAGATAAAATGTATTCAACTGAATATGTGGCTAGAGCATTAATTTCCAAGGGTGATCAAGCTTTTCCAGGTGAAGCATATTTCATGGTATGGCCCAGGGTGTTCCCCCAGAGCCATATATATGGGTGAAGTCCATTAGGGTACTAATGAGGGTTGGAGAAAGACCAGGGCCCATAGGAGTGTAACTAGTACCTCTTATGGTAGAAGAGGAAGATGTAATGATAAAGCCGATAGATGTGGATGACGTGGGGTGTATGGAGGCATACCATGTAGGGTGGGAGTCACATCAATGGGTATTTTTGTTTTTAGTATTTGTAGAAGTAATAGGAGCATCACCAAGAGGAGTAGAGGGACAAGGACATGTCCTTGATAGTGTGGTAGCAACGATAGCAGAGTGTGAGTATATATACTTGTGATTTGTTATTTGGTTGATTAATTATCATTAGTACCTAATGTGTTGATCTATTGATGCTATTGATGCATATTGGTCATTGATTTTGGACACGTATATTCAAATATTGACGTGGAATGTGCCCATTGATGTCCGTATAGGTGAAGGTATGCTAGAGCAGGTAGATGATATTACAAGTGAGCATGCTCATTTATTCGATCCAGTGGTGCTAGCGGAAGAAATATGTATCATGTTATTGAGTAATAAGGATGAGGCACGAGAGAGACACAACAAACTAGAGAGGTTTCATGTGGAGGTCCCCTAGTATAGGATGTATTTTTGAGGTTTGTGAGTTACATGGTCATTTGTGGACTATTAAAAGAAGGTTACATTATTGCATAGGAAGGTAGAGAGATATAGGGGGCATGATCAGTGGTGCAAATGAAAGGTGAAGCATCTAGTTCTAGAGCTCATACAATTGTAGATAGTGATAGTGATGATGAGATATGATATGCAGCGATCTAGTGATGTATGGGGGGTTTCCCCCCAGTGATGGGTTTTTTGTAACTATGATTTTGAATGATTTATATATATGGACTATCAGTGTATTTTCATTATATTTGATGTTTATTAATATGCAATGTGATGATTGGTATTCAGATGATGTGTTGATTATTGTTGTTATATTTGATGTGTGATGTTTGAAGCATTGTTCATATTTTTTTATGTGAATTTACATTGCATAGTTGTTGATGTTGACAAACAGATAATGATAGATTATTGTTATCATGATGAGATAGTGTATGTGATAATAGATATAATATATAACGTGATTATGCCATGTGATATAGAAATGATGAAAAATTGTTGACTGATAGAATATTTATAAAATGAATGAGATGAAAAAGTGTATTGAATCATGTGTGAGTATGATGAAGAAAGGCAAGGGGACTAAATCATGATTCCCCAAACATGTGAATAATGAGGTTCATTTATATAAGACCCCTCAATAGTCAATAATGAACCATAAAGCAAAAGTACATCACTAGGGAGTGATATGATAGTGTACACTAGATAAATATATCGATACAATGTGTAGCATGGAGATATGGTGAGGTTCTTATTGTACCAAATCCCTCAAAATTCATGTAAGAACCATAAGAACATGAGTGCATCATCGGGGAATGATTGGATAGTGTGCAATAGATAGATAAATTGATGAAGCATGTAGCATGACTGTATGAACAAAGCTAAATTCTAAATGAGATGGTGTTGATGATGAGTGATGCAGCAGTGGGAAGTGTAGATGTCAACTTCTTAGGAATACAATGTGTAGTAGGATCAAGATGCATCGGATGAGATGGTGCAACAGTAGATGGATGAGATAGAGAGTGTTCATGAATAATAACCTGTGGTGGAGAATGAATAGTGACCTTAGGAGAAGGTGGAGGAGATAAATAAACTGAACTAGATGCACGTTTACGTGGAATTGGAGGACATAGACCACTCATGAGATCAATATCCAAAGGAAATGACACCCTTGTCTTATAGTTGTTGTAGTCGATTGTGAAGGGCATAAAATTCATTTTCATGATGGAAATTAATGTGATGATAATTCTAATATGGTATATCACGCTGTCATTGTAAGTGATGAGGTAGATGATCCTACTTAGAAGGTAAGTGAATTGTGTTCTTATCAAACAAAGCACACAGTACATCATAAGGCCTAACATCACGAGAAAAGTGTAATGGTTACCGTGGAGGGGATGGATATGCCTTAGGTGGAGAGTGATGCAATGGAGGAGATGTAGTTTTCTTATGCGATGAGGAAGATTGATTTTTCTTGTGAGGTGGAGGAGATGGATACCTAGGAGGAAGCTCAAAAGATAGAAGATGAGAAGATGTAGATGGTGCAGCAGTAAGAGAATTAGGTGAATCTATGGCCTTATAACATAAGAGTGTGAACATTTCACATGTATCATATTGTAAATGTTTTTTAAAGAAAGAATCAAACCATGACAAAATATGAATTGATTTTCTAAGTCAATGGGATGAAAACCTAACTGATGCATGAAAGAATTGAAATGTAAAATGTATTCAATAATGGACTTTGTATTTCCTTGATGTAAGCTAGGTAAATTATCATATGTGACTCTAGGAACATTTTTAAATATTAAGAGTTGAAGGAAGGCCTCTTCCATCTCACAATAGGTACTAATAGATCTAAAGGGTAGACATGTGTACCATTGGAGAGTGTCATCTTTAATATTATGGTGAAAATATTTTAGCAATAAATGATCATTAGAAAAATAAGAGCTAGACTATAATGCTTAAGATGTAAATATGGATTTCCAGTACCAACAAAGCATGAAAATGTAGGAATAATGAAATCCTTAGGGAATGCTGAATTGTGAATATTTTTTAGAATAATACTGCCATGTAAATAATTACTATTAATGGAAGTAAAGTAGGCCTTGATTTCAAGAGTGAGATATTGGACCTAAGATTGTAATTGACCTACAACATGCATAAGTGATAAGATATCATTTGATGAAATATTAGGAGATGTAAATGGGGTATTGAGTGGTTGTATCTTTCCATTATGAGTGATCATAGGAATATTAAAAGAAGTGGAGGATGCTGACGCTGTAATCACTGTAGGTGCAGGTGCAGAAGAAGAAATGGGTGGTGAAGAGCATGGAATATTGATAATATCATTAGGAATATCATTGGAAGTAATGGATGGAGATGATTCAACATGCATGTTACTAGCCACAATCTCATAAGGAGATGAAAGAGGAGCAAAGGATTCACATTCAACAGTATGAAAAGAGGCAGAATCAATACTATCATGTACCTCATCAATATTAGACAAATATTCATATGCAAGGATTTCATTAAGCAGTATGCAAAGAGGCAGAATCGGTACTATCATGTACCTCATCAATATTAGACAAATATTCATATGTAAGGATTTCATTAAGTGTATCATTAACATATAATGAAAGAGGAGGAGAACTAGTATGTGATGCATTTTTAGAAACATTTTCAGAAATGGAAGCAGTATGAGATGTAATAGAATCATCCTTACTAGTATGAGAAACAACATCATGCACATGTTTATTTTCATCTTGTTTTATAGCTAAATCATCATCATCAAGATTAAGCATAAAACTAATAATAAAATCATCTAAAGTCTCAATAGAAGTAGAAGAAGGTGGAGTACGACTAGCTGAATAACAAGTTCTACAACCAGAGAAGATTGACGGGTTAGATATAATGTTGATAGTAGAATGATCAAAGCTAATTGAAACATTACATTCATGAAATAACAATTTCCTTTGAGTATAATCTTGAAGAGTAGCGTTGCGATATAGAGCACTAATTTCAGCCATGATTGCTTCATCATAAATAGGATTAATTCTCACATGAGGCATGACTATCCTAAGAGGAGAAAATATATTCTTAGCCATTAGGGTTTAAGTGGGTCCTAGGGAAAGGATTTATAAGCTATGGGTTCACCAAAATTATTTAATAAAAATATAAATATCTTATTAAATCTAAATGCCAAGATCAGCTATAACTGATATACAATGAAATACAAGTGCTAGAAAATTTTATTTGATTTGATTATACAAGAAAATGAAATGGATAGGGTACTTACCTCAATTTCTCTTATCTTGAACTATTTTTGGATATGAGAATGTGATGGAAAACAACACAAACCATCGTAATGAACCTCAAAAAAATGAAGAGGAAGTAGAAATGCCTCGACACAGGTGTTTGTGCAAGAACAGGGGCACCTGCGGGTGCCCAAGATCTTTGTGGGATCGCTAGAGTCTACAGAAAGAGTCTGAATATTGTCGATATGGTTTCACACTTATTATCCTTTGGTCATATAAATGTCACACTTGGATGACTATGGTACTTGTAAACATGCACACAAATATCCTTATGTAAAAACCTAAAAAAGACATCAAATCCTAAAAAAGAAAGATGCAGAATGAGGGGTCGAACTGTCCTCAGCTATCAACTAGTGAAATTATGACTAAGTGTTGCACTACATATAATACCTAATGTATTTCTATGTGCTTATGTGTGAAATAGTGTTCCTAGGTGGCCATTGCACCAATGAAGCCAATATAGTGGGAAGTAGCTAGATAAAATGAAAATGTTGTTAGGGAATTAAAGGGAATGAATAATTAACGAATTATAAATCCCCAATATAATTACCAGATATTATAGATTACAAAGTGCAGTGATTAAACATAGATTAAGATGTTATATATTACATATTAGAGAACATGAACAAGGAAATAACAATAATATAAATGACAAAGAACACCAGATTTATAGTGGGGAAACCCGAAGGAAAAAACCCCACTCAAAATAAAGAACTTCATTTATTAAGAATTTCATAAATACTTTTACCTAGCACTTCCACTTCACTCCTCGGTCTCAAAAAATAATTGCATAAAATATTCTGGAAATTTTGCAATTCAATGATCATAGCAATTATGATTTCATAATACCATTGATCTGATTGCCAAACCCATGAGGGATCAACATATATATATATATATATATATATATATATATATATATATATATATATATATGATGGTTGAATCAGTCATACCGTTTCACTCTAAACTGTGGAAGAATAACATAAAAAAATTAATAAATGAACATTAAAAAAAAGATCCGTGAAGTGGTGGTCCACCAAAAGATATCCCCACTTGAAATTATTACCCCAACACTCCCGCTTAATGTTAAGTGGAAAAAAAAAACATACAAAATTAAATTTTTCTACAAAAGGAGTTACAGATCTATAAATTATCAACGATGATTCTGGATATCTTGTAAACAAGGAAAATCATACAGATCTTCCCATAAAACAAGGAAAATCATACAAATATTTCCATATCGATATTCTTAGGATAGGTGCTTTACATATGAAGGCTTATATCAGATTATGGAGCCTTTTATAAAACAAGGCATACCCATAACTAATTATTTGATGGGATTTACAAGTAAATTCACATAGTGTGAAAATTTACTTATCACAAAATGGAGGAAGTATTAGAAGTTTAAAACAAGCCATTAAGAGGTGGAATTTTCATGCACACTCCCCCACAATGACAACTTTGATAGGCCCAACAAGGCATGAAACTTGTAAAAATTCACAGCACACAGTTACTTGGTGAAGATATTTGCAACTTGATCTTCAGTCGAACAGAAATTGAGATTAATATCACCATTTAGGACTTTATCTCAAATAAAGTGCATATGAACTTATATATGCTTTGTCCTTTGATGTTGAACTTGATTTTTTGCAAGAGAAATGTAACTCTAGCTATCACATAGAAGAGCAGTGCTTCCTTTGATGCCCATATGTAGTTCATCCAACATTCTTTTCAGCCACATAACTTTCTTTTCTACTTCCAAAGCACCTATATACTTTGCTTCTGTAGAAGAGATATAAGTTGTTGGTTTCTTCTTGTTACTCCAAGTGTTGGCACCTACACCCAACTTAAAAACATATCTAGAATTAGATTTTCTATCTATAGCATCACCAACATGGACAGAATCACAATATCTAAATAACGTTGCATCATCACAACAAGAATACTATAAACTACAATTAACTGTTCCTTTAACATATTTCAAAATTCTTTTTTCCATTTTATAATGATCCTCATAAAGATACCGCATGAATCTAGAAACAAATCCTACAACATATGAAATATTAGGGCTATTAATAGTCAAATAAATTAGACTACTAATTATTTGTCTATACATAGTAGGATCAAATTTAACACATGCAGGTTTAGGATCTAATTTCACACTAACTTCAATAGGAATGGAAACAAGTTTATAGTCAATCATGTTAAATATTCTAAGTAAATTAGTAGTATACTAATATTGAGATGAAAAAATAGATTTATGATCCTGAAATATAACCATTCCAACTAAAAAATGATTTAGAAGACCTAAGTCAGTCATTTAAAAACGTTGTTTTAATATTTCTTTCATTCTAGAAATTAAATTTTTATCACTGGTAGTAATTAAAAGATCATAAACATAGAGAACAATAATGATATTATGATTATTTTCAAATTTAAAAAATAAATCATTATCAAAACAATAGTTAGAGAAACCAAAATCCTAAAATAAACTATTAATTTTATCATACCAAGCTCTAGTAGCTTGCTTAAGACCATACAAATATATATTTTAGATTATAGACATATAATTCCTTACCAACTTCTTCAAAACCTTTAGGTTGATGCATGTAGATTTCTTCTTTTAGGTCACCATTTATAAATTCATTTTTAACATCCATTTGGTGAATCTCCCAACCATATTGGGTAGCCAAAACAAGAAAATTCCTAACAATGCTCATTTTAGCTAAATGAGAAAAAGTTTCAACATATTCAAGAAATTTTTTTTGAGTGAAACCATGAGATGATAACCTTTCCTTAAATTTATCTATTTCTCCTATAGAGTTATACTTGATTTTATACAACCAACTGGATCCTATAATGCTTAGTTTAGAATGAGGAGAGAATAGTTCCCAAGTGTTAGTTTTAATTAAAGCATTTTACTCATCTTTCATAGCCTTGTTCCATCTATCATCTTGATAGGATTCTTAGAAATATTGTGGTTTAACCTCATATAGGGTCATCAAGGCATGATAATTATGCTAACTATGGGTAACCTTTATTAGGCTAATAGGATGAGAATCCGTAACCAAATTTTGAGCTCATTTAGGAATCTTGGGATGTAACACATTTTGAGATGACTCCCCCTCAATCTACATCATATCTAGATTAGGATAATCATCCTCTTGAACTTATATTTACATATTGTTAGGAGAAGGATTATCAGGCTTGATTTCAAGAGAAATAGAGGAGGGTCCATAAGAAGTGTCACAAAAAGTTTTCTTTAAAACATGAACATTCATGTTTTCAACTATATAATGCTTGAAAAGGTCATAGAATCTTAGTTCTTTTATTGTATAACCATAACCAACAAAAATATAAGAATAGGAGGTTGGGTACAACTTCTTCCTTTTAAATTTGAGAATGAAGATAGAAGTAGGACTACTGAATATTCTTAAATGAGAGATTTATGGTTTTTGTTTTATCTATATGTTATGAGGAGTAGTTTGATGAAGAGATTTTGTAGGAACTATATTTAAGATATAGAAAGCATTATTACTTGTTTTTTCCTATTGAAACTTATGCACATTTGTAGAATGAATCATAGTCTTGCACATCTTTAAAATAGTTATATTTTTGCTTTCAGCAATGCCATTTTTCTATGGGGAATATGGAGTACTCAACTCTCTCTAAATCCCACATGACACACAAAAGTTATAAAATCTTATAATAATATACTTACCTACATTATCCGTTCTAATTATTTTTATTTTCATATTAGAAGAATTTTCAACTAAGGATTTAAATTATTTAAATTTAGACAAGACATCATAATTTTTCTTAATGAAATAATACCAAGTCATCCTAGAGAAATATTCAATAAAGAATACAACATACAAAGATACAATGAGAGAAGTAACTTCAAATGGACCTCTCACATCACTATGAATCAACTCTAATAAATGAGAACAATTTGGATCATGATGTTTTTGAAATGGTTCAACAGGTTGCTTACCATGGAAGAAACTTTCAAAAATTTCATGATCAGATTTCAACTTACGTAGACCAATTACAAGATTAAAATGAGGTACTTAATACAAAATTTTTAAATTCACATGTCCTAGTCTTTCATGCCAAAGTTGAAGATCATTTATAGAAGAAGAAAAGAAAGACTCGGAAACAAATCCATCAAATATATATAAACCATTTTCCTATATAGTAGAAGTAATAAAATTATTGAGTTCATATTTTACATACCATTCACCTTGCAGTAATATAAATTTATAGTTTTCTTTATCTAACTAAGAGCATGATAACATTTTCTTTTTCAACTGATGAACATATAAAACATTCCTAATTATTCCATTTTTCAGTTTAACATCTCCACAACTTACATATACGATGATGGAATTATTTCTTAGATATATATGCTCCTCACATTTTACAACATTTGAGAGGATACAAGGAATACAAGGCATGTGCCTAGAGGCACCAATATCTAGGATCCATTCATTGCCATTTAAATATGAGAGATCAGTATACAGGGCAATGGAATGATCAATATTATTTGCATGATTTTGTTTCTGATCTTTCTTGTGACTGTTAAATTTACTATATTTAGTATTTTAACAAATTTTTTAGTTTTTACAAGACAATTAGATTCTTTATGACTAAATTTTCCACATTTGTCACATGTGTTATTGAATTTTACTTTAAAATTGTGACTGTTTCTAACAAAATTAGATTTAGAATTGGGTTTAAATTTTGATCTGATTTTATATTTCTGATTAGGATTGATATTATTCCTATTTTTAAAAGGTTTATGATTCTGAGAGAATAATTCATGAGAGACTGTCTCTTTTGAATCAAAACTCACCATTACATGCTCCTCTTGAATTAACAGATAATATAGAGTGTCCAGATTAGGTAAATCATTCTCATTTTGGTATGTAAAGTTAAGGATGGAGATATAATTTCTAAACTTTACATGTATATTGATCTGAATGATAAAATATAACATTTTATCTTGATATAGTTCATAGTTACATCCATCTAACTGAGATTTAATATTTTTAATTTTATTCAGGTAATTAATAATTTTCTCGTCCCCCTTTGTGGGAGTTGTAAACAATTCCATAATTAGCTTAATTATTTTGGAAAAATGATTGCCTTCATGCATGGTTTCTAATTGTTTCCAAGCATTAGCAGGCGAGTCCATATGACCTATATTCATTAAAAATTCATCTCTAATGCTCTACAATATATTTGATAGGAAATCCAGATATCTTTGGGATGAGTTAAGGTTTTCAAGATTTGTTTGTCTTTTGGTGGTCCGTTTTGTGACACTAGTGACCAAATCCCATATTTTTCTTACCATAAAACAATATTTTAATCTAACATACCAAACATTGTAATTCATTCCATTTACTAAATGATATTTATCCATTGAGAAACTAGTATTTCTGACCATTTTTAATAATAATAGTAGGCACACAAAACAACTATGAAATGAAGATTTTACTAGAAATAAAAAAATTCTAGTGGGAGAACAAAATATATTTGAGGAGATATCTTATCATGAACTATAAACCCAACTTAGCACATAAGACACACAACTTGGTAGAAATCAACTACAACTCACAAGTAAGTCAATTGAGCTTAGACCGAGTCGAGATAAAAAATTTAAAAAATTAAATTAAAAAATAGAAAAAATCTAAGAGATAAAAGGTTGAAGCAGGATATGACACATGTCGAAGATATAAGCATAACAACAGGGCACGTGTCAGCTTTTCATAAAATTTACAAATAGATTTACCCAGTGGACGTGAGGTCCACAAAATTAAACAAAGAGACAATACACGAACAAAGCAAGGGGTGACACACGTCACAAATCGAAGAAACACAAGAGGGCACGTATGGACCTTATGGAAAATTATAAAGCAAATCCTCCTGATGAACATGAAGTCCCCAAAATTTAATCAAAACAAATAACCTTTTGTGTCTGGAGGAGGTTGAAAGGTCAATAAGATATGCAGTCATCAACCAGAGAGAAACTTAGTGCAATATCAAGGGTAAAGAGATGACACGTGATAGAATTCCATAACTTCCTCAAGAAGATGAGTTTGATGGTTGTGAAGTCCCCAGAAATAATAAAATATAAATAACTTTATCAATTTCTTGATAGGGTTTGATAAATCAAATGATACATGATGATCAAATAAGGTGACACATGTCACAGATCAAGACAAAACAATAGGACACATGTCATATTTATGGTGATTCCTTAAGGTGATGTGCCCAACAGATGTGAAGTCCATAGAATAAACTGATGAATAGTTTATCAGGTCCAAAATAGGGTTTGACAAGGTCAAAAGGGTATGTGGAAAAGAAATAAATGAACATGCGGAAAAAGATCAATGGTGGAAAGGGGACACGTGGCAGGATTCCATCATTTTCAAGAAAATACGCTCTCCATGGAACTTGAGTTTACGAAATCAACTAAAAAATTATATCCTTTCGGTTCCGTGACAAAAAAAAAGGATAAAAAGAGGGACCCCCTCACAAACAAACAAATTTAAAGCACATGGCACAAATTCCACGAGTTAGCAAGGAAAGGTATCGCAATTCCATCACTCTTCTAAGGAAAAGGAAACTGCATACCTAAAACCCGTGGAATAAGCCAAAAAGCATCAAAATTTTGAAATCCGCCCAGAAAAAAACAAGCATGAAAAAGGAAAAGTAGACCATAAAATAAAAGAGCTTATTTTATACAAGTCGCACAACTATAATGGCTATAAAAGGTGTGAAATAATTTTAAAACCCTACAGAAGACTGTGAAGAACCAAGAACAAAGAAATAAGGTCACAGAAACATGAATATATGCATATAAAGTGTATAACCAATATTTAATCAACAAATCATCTAATATTCATATAATATTTGGGTGGAAATTGGATTTTTTCACCTGATTATCTTGAATTTGATGGAGGAACAACTAGGGTTTCGTAGATCTAAAAAACTTCAAGTTTTCACTCCTACAAATAAAAAACATCCAAATCTATCTCTACATGAGAATAACCATAAGCTCTGATACCATGTTAGGGAATTTAAGGGAATGAATAATTAACAAATTACAAATCCACAATATAATTTCCAATGATTATAGATTATGAAGTGTAGTGATTAAACATAGATTAATATGTTATTGAAAGAGGGTTTAAAACCCACAAGCAAGGATCATGAGGGATGACGTGCACATCAACATACATGTGAACGATAGTGTGAAGAGATCTTGGGAGGAGCGAGTATTAACCAAATGTGCATTTAAAGATTTGAAACATGGGAAGAACCTGGTTAAGCCATAAACTCTCCTCTATCTCATAGATCAAATGGGGTGTACATATAGGAGGTGCTGAGTAACCCCTAGTGCTGCAATCATGATAACTTGAGTAGAGAGGGGGAGTTACATTCCCAGAATAGAAGTGTAACTCCCAATGACGCATATGATGCACTGATGCATTGATGCACTGATGCACTGATGCATAAGAGAATCTCATAATGAACCCTACATCACACATGGACCTACGATCTCACCTAAGTGAGATGAATCACCTAATGATGTGAAAAATTACACACACCAACACCCCCATTCATCGTAACTTAGGATGAGGCGGCAAGTCAGAAATGAGAAATGGGTTCCGACACAAAGCCTGATGAGGTACCCATGCACAAGAAAAAGGTCCCAAGTAGTGAAGGAAAACCCAGTGGGAAAAACATCCACCACAAGAGAAAAACAAACTCTATAATCTAAGAAAGATGCCAAATATGGGTCCCAACTCTAGATGAGCCTGAAAAGGTACCCATGTACAAAGAGGCAATCTCTCAGAAAGAAGAAGAAGAGAGAAGAAGAGGGAGACAAGAGGGATGTAGAAGATGCCATGGATGGATTTGAACTCTACAGCTCTAGGAAGTCTCCCAAAAGAATGTTGATGACAAGATCCTCTGCCTCTGGATTGAAGAAGAGCCACCCACAATGAACTGTGTGCCTGCCCTTAGGAAGGACATAAATGGAGTGTTGGAAGTCCACCCACTCTACAAAGGAAACCGACGGTAGCAACACGAAGAAATATGAGTCTATTCCACCAAAGTGTTACATAGGTCTAGAGAGTGAGTGCTAAGGAACCGAAGCTAATGCCACATGTGTAGAATTGTCAGAGTGATAAAGAGGAACACCCGTAGAAAGGATGTCCAAGTGATGTGAAGGGAACAAATCATCCTCCACAACAAAAAAGGGATCCACAGCTGAGGGTGGATCAATGAAGGTCTCTAAAAATGTGGAAGTGACAGGATTCTTAGAAGGGGCACTCCCAACAACATAGATGATGAACTCCTGTGAAACACCTATAGATGGATGAGGGACCTGAAGTGCATCATAAGTAGACTTTGTGAAAAGAAAACTAAGGTCAGGCAGATATTCATCCCAATGAGGAGGCTCAACAAATAGAAGGGCGATGTCAGATATGTATGAGTCATCCAATGAAGGTAGAGGAGTGGAAGGGGCCTCGCACACTGGAAGTGGAAAGGAGGTGGGGATGATGAATGTATGAGACTAAGAAGGAGACTGCTCGATATTTGATGAGTTGTGGGGAAGTGTCAACACTCTCTAGAATAGTGAGAGAAAGAGGAGAGAAGTCCTCTGTAGTACTCTTGACATCAAAAGTGGATGCAAAATCCCTATCATCAGAAGTATAACCAAGTGAGCTTATGTCAGTGGAACTACCATCACATGAAGAAGAGGAGACAACTGAATCAGCAGCAGCAACAACGATGACTGTAGTATGTGAAGGGTCTCTATAGAGGGACTGAAGAATGCTCCAGACATGGTGGGGTGGATTTGAGTCTGCCACGTGAAACCAAAGAGAATGAGAGACATGCATCATCATCTGACCAAAGATGTGGTCACAAGTGTCGAGAAACTCCTCTAGATGATGATGATCAGTAGGTGCAGGAACTGGCCCAAGCAAGAAGGGTAAAAGACCCTCGTGGGTGAAGTAACGTTCCATGGAAGCACACCAAGCTGAATAGTTCCCTCTCTTGGTGAGAAGTGGCAGAGCCTGTAAAGTAATCCTATGATGCTCAAGTCTAGAAAGAGTCACTCTCCATGATGAAAAATGCAAGATGCACAAATGTAACATGTCAGACTCGGTCGATAGTGCATCTGCATGTGAAAACCCAAGAGTACTAGTCAACCCCCCCAGAATGCGGCACTTTATAAAGTAGCACGTATACAAAATTGATAATTCCATCACGTAATGTGTGAAAAATCATTCAACTTTGACTAAAGAAGTGCTAAAAAATGAGTAGCGAGTCAAAAGTTATAGCATTAAAACGATTCCAGCAGCTGATGAAAAAAGTCAATAAATGTTGCAAACACATTAAAAAAGTGCCCGAAATGGATGCAAAAGGTATCGTGTGGGTACTCGTTGGAAACAACATCAAATTTTAGGCATATTTTGTTTTTCTTGCGAGGGGGGATTAGTCTCCTACCAACCCCAGACCTCACCCTCTGTCTTTGATGCTCGTAGGAGGGTTGAAATTACAAGCAAAAAACAACCTAAAAATCAATTACATGCCATGAATGTTTTTTTTATCTTAAAACATTAAAAAATAGATTTTGTTTTATCCTCCAAACAAGACTAAAAGGTAAATGGGGGCCCACGTTGAGGTGTCATGTGGCTGTTGTGTTGAGTAGGTTACCACGATGCAAAAAAAATTCTAAGACTGCTGGGAGGGAATGGAAGCCCACGCGGAGAGCCCAATACTGAGTGGTCAGAGTGGTATAGCCATTGTGGAACCAGAGCCACTGAGAGGTTGAAACGCCTCTGGCAGAGTGAGCTATGTGAGCTGTGCATGGCAGAGTGAGCTGTGCATGGTAGGATAAGCTCTGAGTGTTGGAAGCGCAGAGGTAGCGAAGGATCCAATGCCTAGTTTACTGAAAAACCTGTGCCAAGTGATTTTACCATGAAAGAGGGTTGAGAGTGTGAGCCTGTTGGAACACCATGAAAAATGAATACCATGAGCTTCAAAAAACACAAAATCCACAAGAGTAGTGTAGGGAGCTGGGGAGAGTAGCAGCGATGCTAGGAGTGTTTGATTCGACCAGTTCAGATACAAGCCAAGGTTGATTAATGAAAAATAACCACGCAAGTGTAAGACCTGAGTAGGCACGCCAAGCAATGAGGCAAGGGCTCATTCAATGCAATGAGGAATGTGAATGGTTGAGTGTGGGTGTTGACTACAGGGAATAACCAAACCAATAACTTGAACCAGTCCAAATGAGCCTGTAGAAGTGTAAAAAACACGTAAAAGACCAAAGCTGAATTGAGTGGAAGAAACGGTTTGAAGAACAGAACGGGAATCCAAAACTGAGCAAAAGGCATGAGTGGTGCAAGAGAATAAAAACCAAACAAAGGTAGCAGCATCCATGTTAAAAAATGGTCAAGATAGAGTCTACTTAGGTGACCAACAAGCCAACACCAATCAAACCCAACAAGGATGCCACAAAACCCATGCAAAAAAAAATGATGCAAACACTAATGATGAAAACACTATGATTTGCAGAGGTAGAAAGAGTTATAGTCGAGTTGAGATGTTACCTGAGGGTGGCGAGTTGGGCCCAGGGAGCACTTCAATAACCCCATAAACACAAACACCCATCATGTAGTATGGAACTGAAACCCTTGAAACTACATCCAAAAGCTGGAATCAGTGTAAATAGAGCACAGTCATAATATCCATTACGGACACACGCAACAAGATTTGGATATCATGTCAGAAGCTAGAAAATATGCATAGAAACACCGAGTAGTGCACGGATCCACAAGATTTACTCTGATACCATGAAAAAGGGTTTAAAACCCACAAGCAAGGATCACAAGGGATGACATGCACATCAATGGATGTGCGAACAACATCATGAAGAGATCTCGGGAGGAGCGAGCATCAACCGAATGTGCATGCAAAGATTTGAAACATGGGAAAAACCTGGTTAAGCCATAAAACTCTCCTCTATCGCATAGATCAAATGGGGTGTACATATAGGAGGTGATGAGTAACCCCCAGTGCTGCAATCATGACAACTCGAGTAGAGAGGGGGAGTTACATTCCTAGAATAGAAGTGTAACTCCCAATGATGCATATGATGCACTGGCGTGCTGATGCACTAACATGTAAGAGAATATCATAATGACCCCTAAATGACCCATGGACCTACAATCTCACTAATGATTGTGGAAAATAACACACACCAATAGTTATATATTGCATATTACAGATAATGAACAAGGAAATAACAGAAATATAAATGACATAGAACACCATATTTTTAGTGGGGAAAACCCAAAGGAAAAAGCCCCACCTAGAATAAAGAACTGTCTTTATTAATAATTTCATGAATAATTTTACCCAATAGTTCCACTTCACTCCTCGGTCTAATAGAACAATTACCGAATAACTTTTTTGAAATTTTACAATTCAATGATCATTAAAATTATGATTTCATAATACCAATATGATTGGAAATCCCGCGAGGGATCACCTTATATATAGGATGTTTAAATCGGTCATACTATTTCACTTGAAACTGTGGAAGAATGACATAATAAAGTTTAATAAATAAACTTTAAAAAAAGTGGTCGTGAAGTGATGGTCCACCAAAAGGTATCCCCAACTTGACATTATTACCCTAACAAATGTGTGGGATGGAATAGAATGAACTCCCCTTCCTATGCAGTGTGAATGTAGAATAATGAGCCCATTATGCATTCCCTTTGATCTGTAGATAGATAGCCCATTGATAAATATTTCCCACCATTATAATGGTATGTATGTTGTGTTTATATAGGGATCTCTTACTTGAATTTCGACACTAATGACCTGACATGCTGACTAGTACCTTAGGATATGAGTGGGAAATCTGAAAATAATGATGTTAAGTGCCAAAAATAAGATCAAAACATAAAAAGAAAGTAGGTGCACATAATGGATAGGAACGTCTGGGAGCTAGTGTAAAGAGACATGTGATTACAAATGAGTGGAGAATGAATGACATGGATCCCTATGATCTGACTAAAACTAGGTGTATGAGTGGCAAGTGTGAAAGATAAAATAATAAAAACAAGGAAGACAAACAAACATACTGTAAATTGGGCCATATGTGAATACTTTTCTTATGCAAGATTCATTTATAAAACAACATAATTCACAGTATAGTAAATAGTAGCAAGTGCATGATTTTATGTCTACACGTAGATTCATAGATGGAGGGTAACACTAGACCTCTCTCACCAACACTTGATCTTTGGTGCAAGATCACAAAAAATATTTGTATTTGGCGTGAGATATCCTAAAAAAAATTCACTTGGAGTGAGATAATCCCCAAAATACTTTCTATTGGAGTGATATCACCCAAAAATGTGCTCTACACATCATTTTAGAACAATTTTATATTCTTTTACACTCTTTTACATCAGGTGCACATTTTCATTTATAGAATTTTACATAATTATGCACATTTTTTCTTTGATTTATCATATATAGTACTTTGACTACATTATTTCTCTTATTTTTTAGGTCTATCCTTAATACGTAACAAGAAACAACAAGCAAAAGCACAACAACAGATACAATGCCAACACATACACTTCACCCCTAGGATCACTTTCCTTTCCTAGTCTTCATGCTTCACTTTACACATCATTCTATGATTCACTTGTCCACTTGACACACATTTATCTGGACACTCTACATGGTAATCAAGTACAAATCTCTTATCTACTTTATGTTATCAAGTATTCACTTAACAATAGAATGTGGGGGAAAATGTAGATGTTGACCTTAAGCCTCAACAATAGTGTGAGGGTTAAGTAGTCCGTTTTACCCAACTAGAGCTAAACATTAAACTAAAGGGTAAATCTCTCTCTTATAATATAATTATTTATCTTTTATTAAACATGAATAAACATATTACTCAACACATAAATGGTTTGAACCGTCAATATCACACATATATTGGTCATAATTACATAAAATTGAACATTATATGTTCGGATTTATTATATTCATATACCTCACTTTTACATTGATTTTTATCTTTATTATTCATGTGTATATCATATCTTCTCACTCATTTTTGTGATATTCTCTTTGCCCCTCATTTTACATCATTATATAGCCCTTAAAAGGAAAAATGTATGTATTTTCACTCATAATGACTCATGGCAAGCATTGGTTAACTCTTATTTACATTATTAACTATTGATTAGTGGATATATATATATATATATATATCATGGTTTTTATGTATTTTCCTTGTGTAAAATATTACATATTCTTCATTATTACAATTTTAATATGTTTCTATCTTTCACAGTATAAAATAATGCTCATATAAATCCTAAAACATCATAAAACAAATTCATAATACGAACAACTTTTTCATGCCTCTATCAACTTCTACCTTACTATGTTTCTATCTTTCTTTTGATCCCCAGCTTTTATGCCAATTTCCGCAAATTTCTCCTATGTACAATGACTTCTTATGTTTATTGCGGCTTCCTACATATTCAATGGATTTATTCCTTTTTTCCACAACTTACTAGAATCTTTTGGCATCTTTCTTTCTTTATCTACAGATTTCTACAATCTTTGGTGGCTTTATTAATTTATCCATGACTCCTTAGTCTTCACGGGTTTTCCTTTATTTTACAGATTGTTCCAAAAGTTTATAAAGAACCTCTGTCAATAGTAGATACAAAAGCACATAATTGGGTACATATCTAGGTCCTAAAAGATAAAAACATTCTAGCATTTACATGATTCTTAAGCAAGAAAAATAGTGGTTGACAACTATCTTTGTCCTCTTTTCTTTGTTTCTTACTTCCTTTCTAGTCTTACACACCCTATAAACTAGTAAATATTTCATTTATTTATCTTTTATGGCTTGAGACACCAACACCCAACCAAGACAGTAACACTCAGGTGCTCATGTCCCCTCTAGGTGCCCCTGACCATTTCTTAATTTAATCACTCCTTTTGGGTCTCTTTTATCTTTTAGGCATATTGTTCACTTATGGTTTAGCCTTCCAGTTGTCAATCATAAAATTCAAATAAGGGAATTATATAAATACATATTTATCTGTTCTAAATGAAGGACCAAGAACTAATCATTAATATCATCACCTAAGCTTGCATTCCAAAGGCACTAAAGCACTTCAAAGGAATCTATCTAACATCCATTCAAGTCACAAGGGAATACATATTCTACATACACTACATAGGAAGGGTAAGTTCATTCTATTCCTTACATACATGTTATACATTTCTACATTTTATATCTAGGCCCCTATTGAGTGCAACTCTAACTAAGGCATCCTATGACACCATTTCTACACACACACTAGAACTATGTGGAGTATGAGATGTAGTGCAACACTTGGTTGCATGTTAACTCTCGGGGTGACCACCGAGGTCAGTATAACTCCCTATATTGCATCTTTATTTCTTATATTTGATGTGGTTTCTAGGTTTTTGTAGGTGATCTTCTATTTTGTAGATTACAGGTGTCATCGGTGATCATAGTGTGAACAACAAGTGATCAACAAGAAGTAATTGTGATAGCCTTGTGACATATCAGAAACTAGATTTTGTGCCTCCATGTAGTCATCGATGCCAAAAAGAGTTCCTTAGAGCCTAGGCATTTGTGCCCTATCCTAGGCACCCATGTCTCACTTCATTCCTTCCTGTTAGAATTTAAAAACTACAATAATGATGGTCTTCTTAGTCTATGCATCACTTTTAACACTTCAGAATAGTCCCAAATTTCACATAAATCTGCTAAGTCTTATTTCTCTATCTCTTGCTTATGGTTTCTACTTTGTATGCTTATTTTCTTGAGAGGTTGAGTCACATTGTATCTTAGCATCTGTACATCAGTTACATTGTAATATGGTTTAATAATAATTAAAATATATTTTTGTTAAATCACATAGCCCTAATGGAGATTACCTGAATCACCTTACTAGAAAAAATTCTTTGTTTACACTTATTGAATATTTTATTTACATTCCTGTTAAAGGTTAGAATCCATAGTAGCAATGTTCAAGGATTTTTCAAAGAAAACTCATTTGGGAACTCCTTTTGGTAGTAATTCATGATCAAATATAATAATTTATTAATGTGTTCTAAATGTAACTCAACCCTTTTAAATGATAAAACTATTCTAAAATTAACCTTTGTATTTTTGGCATTCATTGTCTTAATGAAAACATTATTCATAAGAATTTAATACCACTTTCAAGTTCATTCACTGAGACTCACTACCAATTATTTTAAGTTATTGTATACAATGAAATTCTTCCCATAAAATAAAACAATATGTTCTCAAATGAATTCTTATTCAAGCCCAAAAAAAAACCTATAAATACCCCAAAGTGACAGAACAAACATAAAAGAAACTATTCAAAGAAACTACAAAATGTAGAAATGAAACTATTCTATTCCATATCATAACCATTTTGGTGGTACTTGAGATATGGTTGTGGAGAAGTAATGCTTCAAGAATTTTTCATTAATTGGCAACATCATATCCTTCATTGTAGATCTTTCAATATGATGGCGTTCTGGCCCAATATTTTAGCAATATGATATGGTCCAATCCATAAAGGTGTGATTTTTTTATTTTGGCCCTTCTTCTTATAGGCTTTGTCCCATAATAGTAAAATATCTAAAATATTGAATGTATTTACTCTAGATTTATTTTCAAACCATCTCTTAACAATATCTTGATGTTTATTGAAATTTTGAAGTGTTATGTCTTGTGCCTCCTCCACCTGAAGAATTTCCAAGATTATAGTTTGAATTTGACTATCTCCCTCCATATATTATTGCATTAACTCATATGTAGGAGATATAAGAGTGATTTGAAACACTTGTTGTTGTGCATATACCATCAAGAAAGGACAAACTTTTAAGGCTTGCTTAAATCTAGTTCTTTCAGCCCATAAAGCATACTTCAAAAGAGAATGTCATTTTCTGGATTTCTGGTCTGTAGAATTTTTTATGGCATTAATAAGATTTGTATTTATAGATTCAGCTATATCATTTTCTTATGGATATTAGTATGATGAAAACTTTATAACTACCTTATTATCATATGTCCATTCCATAAATTCAACATAATAAATTTTTGGTCCATTATCATATATTAGAGAGAATGGATAACCAGACCTTCTTATGATATGTTCTTCAAGAAATTGTATGACATCGGTTGTTTTTTAATTCTTGGTGGTTACTACTTCAATACACCTTGTGCAATAATCATTTTCATTCAATAAGAATTTATGTCCCAGTGATGAATTTTGGTTAATGACTCCAATGAAATCAAGACCCCTTATGCAAAAGGTCTTCCTTCAATCACTAGTTTGATTGGCATAGCTAGGTGTATTTTTGTTTTTGTAAACATATGACATTGATGGAAACTTCTTACATGAGCATGAGCATCCTCAAAGACTATTATCCAATAATAATCAAATCTTAAAAATTTTTAAGTAGTGGCCCTTCCAGATGGCTGACCACTTCCCAACTACTCATGAAAATTATGAATTATATCATCAGCTTCTTATTTAGAAATACATATTAAGTAAATTACTTCATAGTTATTCCTATACTAGATGCCTTTCTTGATCATAAAATGAGAGGATTTCAACCTCATATCTATCCTTTTTTCTCTATTCAATTCAAGTGGGAAAACATCATTCAAAAAATAATGAATAATGTCATTGCATCATCCATTACCCTGAATTTGTTTCTCATCCACCCACATGACTTCAATACTTGGATCTACTTTTGTTATGAGTTGTACTAAGCCTTGACCTCTAACCAAGTTAGTATAATTAATCTCTAGATAAAATTCTTGTAGTTTATCCATCTACTTTCCTATTCATTCTCCTATCCCATTATTTCCTAACATTATTTTTACATTATAGCTAGTTTTATAACAATAACATGAACCTTGTTTCTAAGGATATAATACCTAAATTTCTTGATTTCTTTAATCGATTCAAAATCTTGGTTTTTCTATCATAGAGTAATTGAGATGTGCATCTTCGAGATGGATTATCATGAAATAAACATGATTATCATGATCTCCTCTCTTCTATGTGAGTACAACTGCAACACTATTCTCAGAAGTACATGATTATCTATAAAACTCTTTAGTAAAATTAGGACTAGCAAGAACTAGTGCCCAAAGTATTACTTATTTGATGTCTGTGAAAGACCTCTTTTCCCCAAGAGTCCACTAAAATTTAGCACATTTCTTTATCATAGTATTCAAGGGTTTAGTAATATCTACAAATCTAGAAATAAATTTCGTTACAAAATTAATTTTGTCAAAGAAATATTTTAAATCTTTTTTACTATTGGATGACCAACCTTGGAAAGGTTGTGTATTCTCTCAGGGTTAATGGATATACCTTATTTCATGATTACATGGCCAAGTAATTTACCTTTTATTACAAAAAAATATGCTCTTGTTTGGGTTCAAAGAAATGTCATGAATTTTGCATCTTACAAAAATCTTTTATAGGTAGCCAACATGATTAGACTTGTCTTTTGAGAATACAGTTAAGTCATCCATATAAATTATTATACATTTACTAGCTAAGCCTTAGAAATCATGATCCATGGCTCTTTGAAAAGTTTCTTCAGTGTTGTATAGAATAAATGGAATCCTTTTGTAAGAAAAAGTTCCCCACTTTGTAGTGAAATTTGTCTTCATCATGTCATCTTTATCAACCAAAACCTGGTTATATTGTGAAAATCCATCAAGTAAAGACATCATTTTAGAACCACTTACTTTTTAGATTACTTCATCTAGAGAAGGGAGAGGATAATTATCCTTTTTAGAGGCTTTGTTCAAATTTGTAAGTCATTGCATACCCTGATTTCTACATTCTTCTTACGAAATAGAACCAAATCAACCACCCAAGTTGAGTGTCTAATAGGGAAAAAATTATGGAAGAATGTACAATTTTAAATTATTTATAAATCAAAGGCTCTAATACTAGATTCACTAGCATTTTCCTTTTTCTAAAGGGTTTAAGGTTTTCTACTAATGGTATGGTGTGAGTAATGCCTTTAGGATGATATACTTTTAAATTCTCATAAGACCAAGTTATGACATATTTATAATTTCTTAAGAGGTTTTTCACCTTGTCTCCGTCACTATTTGAATGATATAGAACAACATTAACCAATTGAGGTTATTCTTGGGTCCATATGTTTACTTGGGTATAATCTTTCCCATTGAGTTTGGGCCTTTTGATGCTCTCAGTTTTTTTTATGTGTCAAATATTCTTTCCAATGATATCATTCCCTTGGGAATTCTATTCTCCTTAAGATGTAAAATAATATCCCTATGTAACTCATCTTCATTTCTCTCATCAATAATTTGAGACTCAAATACACCTACATTATTCATGAATTGAATGATCTGATAGTTATCATCAAATACTTATAAATGATTAACATTGTCTAACATAGAAGGGATGTGAATTATTTAGACTAACATATTTTCTATCTTTAATTCCTTAATAGGTGTGAGATAAAAAACTGAAGATGTTAAAGTGTCAACTTCTCAATTTTGTTTCCTAGGGATAAACACAATATTAAGGCCATAAAAATATTAAATAATATCTCATACCCTATGTTTGTATCTCTTAAGATACTAATTTTTACACTGATACTTGTTTCTTGCTTAGTTCACTATGACCTCTTAATATCCAAAGAACATTAGTTCTTTGAACCTATGTTTGATATAAAATTGTAGTTCTAAAACTAAGGATTCATATTCAGCAAAATTATTGGTGCGTGGGAATTATAATTTGTAGCAAGTAAAATGTTGTTGATTTTTAGGACCTTTTAAAACAAATCCTACTCTAGAAGCTTGTTTGGAACAAGATTCATCAAAATATAGAGTCAATAAACCTAGACCATTCAAAATATTATTGGGAAATTATATTTCTCATATGTCAAAAGTGTATACACCAATGTTAGATGAACAAATTTTGACCTCTTCATTCTTGGCATTGTATTTATTGATCATGTACTTCATTTTGGGATCTGTTTATACAATTATCTGGTTTGGAATAAATATTTATGGTAACCATATGTGTGAATTTATTAGTGTACATATACCTATTTAAATATATATCTCAATCGTGGCTAAAAAACATACCATAAGCCTAAGGAATCTCTACTGATTTTATGTCTATAAATTATCAGATTCTTGGTTCAAAAGCCAATTACATGTGCACATTGAGGATTTATCCTATCAATTCTACTTTGGATTTATCTAATTGAACCACCACCCTATCTGATTTGATCAAGGCTAAGATTAGTATCTTGTAAATGCTTGAAAATGTGATATTAACAGAGGCTCTAGAGTATACCAAACAATTTTGTAAGTTCTTCCCAAAGATCCTAACCATAAGTAAGAAAGGTGGGACTGCAATCTTACTTTTGTATCAAGATACATTTACATGGGTAGATTTTTTGGATCTTTTGTGGCTCTACTAGTCAAATATTTTAATAATAGATCCCTTTGTTTTGTAATTTGTGTAAACCCATGCAAATCAATATTTTCCTTAATTTTATTCATGCATTCTACAATATTATATCAAATTTTGTTATTACCTATAAAATTTTCCAATGTAGGAGACTTACTTCCTTTAGGAGGCAGTGGATCATTTTTGGCCTGTGGATCAAGTAGTATTTTGTTGTTATTTGGGGAGTTGAAGTGGTATTATGTGTTTAGTTTCTCAGTGTGTAATTTTCATTTTGATACTACTACTATACATGCACCTCATTTGTAATATGTTATGGTTCATTATATTCTTGAAATGGGAAACTATAGGTATCTACCATCATAGAAATGTTGGGTAACATCACATTGTCATATGAGTTAGATGAACTACAAATATTAGTAGTATTTGAGACTATTTCATAATTGCCTAGTTCATTTTAAAACACCTCAAAATCATGATAAAAATCAACACAATACAACTCACCATGTTTAGGTGTATTATGTACTCAACATGAATTAAGTAATGCAATTTCACAAACATTTATTTCTGGTAGCTTATTATAGGAAGATTATGCTTGATTGTTATTGTTCTTGTTAAAGGGTATATTATTATACTTGTGATAAGTGTAATTTCTATTCAAAATCCCTTCTCTTACATTTCCCACTTTTCATCACAAATTCAAGAATTCATTTCCTATTTTTTAGACTATTCTTTGGATAGAATCTAGTTCTCCTTGCATACTTTCCAAATGAGTCATTTGCACATTGGTATTATTGACTAGAACTAAATCTTGACTATCATTTACTTATTGATCAATGAGAGGTGAATGATTAACATATTTTGGCTATTGGTTTGGAGTGATATAGTTAAAAGGAAAAGTATTTAATACTAGTTTATGCATGGGGTTAGGTATATTTTGATTAACTTGAGGAAGAAAATTTAGATTTACATGTTGTAAAGGGAATGTAACATACCTTTAATAGTGCATTTGTTTGTCAATTTTAATTAATTCTGCATAAGTAGCAGCCAGGGTGTTAATATTTTATGATCTTCTATAAAAAAAATGTAGTCATAGGATCCAACGCATTTTTGTAAATCTTAAGTACTAAATTGGCTTCATGTTTTATAGATCAATAGTTAAACTATAAATTTTATAAAATCTTGCATTAAAGGATCTAATGGGTTCTTTGGTATCTCTTTTTAGGGTGATGAACTGTTGGCAAGTGAATCTTGGGCTAGTAATCCTTCCAAATCGTGTAACAAATATATTATTGAATTATTTTTAATTTTTAATCGAATCGTCAAGAAAATTTAGAAACTAGTCATAAGTAGAATTACAAAGTGTAAATTGGAAAAACCTAAAGGATATGTTTTCATGTATGTCATCCAAGAGTCTTAAAGATGACTTAAATGTTCTAATGTATTCTTTAGTAGAGATGCTCCTTGAAGGGTCAAACATGGAAAGGTAGTTCTTAGGATTTCTATGTAAATCATGGATACGACTAGGGATATTGATAGAATATCTGACTAACCATGTCATTGTTCATAAAAGGTGAAATATGGATTACCTAAAATTGGTGAATCAGGTTGTGTTTTTGAGATTTTTGAAATCCCTTTATTAGATAAAGGATTCTTATGAAAACCTAATGATACATGGGACAACCTTGAATCGGAACGAGACCGCATGATATTTTTTATTTAATCTAGTGTATACAACAACAATTATTATCCAATATTATAAAAATACACATGTGAAAAAAATCTTGAGGAGATATGCTTTTTGTTTGAAAGATCGGCCATCCTTCTAGTACCACCCTTATATTGATGTGTGTAAAATACTTAGTCAAATAATGACAAGATCTTATTGTCTTTTTTTTTAGAGTTAAAAATGACTCAAAGCATGAGTTGTAGGTTTCTAGTCTTATAAATGACCAATGAGGATATTTTTGGATAGTTTTATAGTCCTTCTAACACCACTCTTTCTGCTACCTCACTATTATATAAGCTAAACTATACCTATCACTTACAAGACTAATGGGTATTAATTAACGGGTATTTCTTAGAATAAAAACAAAAAGCAGGATAAGAAGAGAGAAAAGAAACATCTGATAAACTAAATTTAATGAAGTTAAGTATGCACACCCAAATAACTAGATGCATTCAGTCTAGTTTGCACACAAACTGATACACGACTAGTGCAAATGTTAAAATGAAGTAATAGCTAATGACTCTAATATGTAATTGAGCATTCATAAAGAAAATAAATTATTAGATTGTTAAATGCACATCCATTATAACTTATCAAGATATAAATCCTATTACATATTCATTAAGCTTGCAGAGCATAATTTAAAGGTCATAATCATGGGTATGAAAATGATTATAATTTAACAACAATTCATAAATATCATACTAAGGAGGAAATGAAAACTAGATTACTTCAACTTTTAGGAATTATTGAAACGAACTTGGATTATAATATTTGAATTCACCTATTTTTAAAAGGAAGGTTACATGTGTACTTATACCAATTAAAACCAAAAGGTTTATTGCCTATATAATGCAAAATAGATAATTTCAAAAACTACTAATGAGGCATGTAAAATATTGAGAGGGAATTTTTAAAAATATCCTATTGATTCATATAAGATTTTACATTAATCACATGGGCTTATTATATCCAAGGATATTTCTATAGTACATTTTATAATCACCTACTTCTTGTCCTTCACCAATAGTCCTTCATAAGTCCCTAGGGCTTGTTGTGAGGGCCCTATTTTGGATGCTACCAATACATCCTTTCATAACTTATAATCCCCATAAATTTTACTAAGATAAATGATGGGATTCCTAAAGATATTAGGATTTTTGTACATAATATTGTTTTGACAAGCCATTATTTTGTCTAAAATACCCTTGAGAATTTATACCTTTGAAGATTTTTCTTGACATGAGATACCATTTCAATAACCTTGGAAGATTCTACCTAATTTTCCTAGAAAATGTTCTTGCTAGAGTAAACTATCAATTTTATAAGTTTCCCTGAGAATTCATCCATGGTCACCAAATATTTGTTCTCTGTGAACACCCTAGTGATAGCTACATCAGACAATACTTGACTACCCTTGGAGATGCTATCATCTCACTTTGGGAGAATTATACCCTTTTTTCCTCCAAATCCTCCCAAGTAGCCTTTGTATAAGTGATGTAGGTTATAAAAAGGCCAATATATTATGAATTTAGCACAACATGATCCTAACACACTCCCTCATCAATGACCTTAATGATAACCTAAAGTATTTGTTGAAGTACAAACACTTTATTCAAAACTATGTGGAAATTTTTAGAAAAGGATTATCCCTTCCTCTTGGCATCAAGGCTCTGCTTCAGAATGTTTAAGAGAGATATTAAAGTTTGATCAACTTGGTTTTCAAGGTCATCTAGGAAAATGGCGTTTCCTTATGTTTCTAGTGTTTTTTATTTTCTGTGGAATCTATTAACCACATGTATTGCCAACTCAAATGATGCTCTAATGAAGGACACCCAATCTTCTGTATATTCCAAATTTTGGGATCCCTTAATTTTCCTCTTTTTTTGAGATAAAAGAAGTCCTCTGATGTTTCATGCTAAATTAGATCTTCATTGGTTGATATCATTTTCTTAGTCACTCTTTTCATTATTCTAGTTCTAGGATTAAAATTAATTTTGATCTATGGGTCTTCAAGTCTTCCCCAATCTAGTTTTTCCTTTTGTGTGACTAGATCCTTTTATGGTCATTCTTATTCTTTCCTATGAAAAAATTCACTAGTGAAGGGTTCCTTTCCCTTTCTTCTTAAAATTTTATTGATTCTCAAGTTGTTATTTCTTCTTCTAAATAATACAATTCACATGACACTATAGGAGGATCTTGTACTTCTTTAGGAACTACTTCCTTAACTTTGTAAGTGTCATGATCAACACACCCTAGGGATAAATTTAGCGACCTTTCACTTTGTTAGATTTATTGATATGTATGAGCTCGTGTCTCTCTTCTCAAAGAGTATATTTTGATTACTACCCTAGGTAGGAGAACTACCCTTGTATTATTCATGTTTTCTTGTACAACATCATCATCCTCTTGTGTGATCCATACCTAATCATGAGGATCGAGTTCATGATTATATACTTTTTTCAATTTCCCATTCAATGCTCTAAGTACTTGGCAAATTTTTACTTAGGATCTTAGTTTTATTGATGTATGCTAAGGAAAGATGAAAGAATTCATATGATCAATAAAAAATTTAATGGTAGGCCATCTATTGAATTTTTATACTCTAATTGTGAGAGCTAGTAGGTGATATGGCCTTAGCTTATTCACTTTTCATTTTATACCTATGTCATTGAGGATTTGAAAAGAAACCTCTTGATTCATTAGATTTTCTGGCACATGACATGATAGCTATAGAGGTGGATTCAAATTTCCCTCAATCATTATAAATTTTTACTTAGGATAGAACCATGCAAATACCATTTGTCTAGTGGAGTTTTGAACTTCTACTAAAATCCTAGCCATTAGTCTCTCCATAACCAATATACATAGATTATAGGATAGAATAAATTACATATTTCTTCAACATGTACTCTAAATATGTGTGTGTATAAATCATAATAAGCCTCATTTATTTCACGAGGTCATTTAGGGCTATATGGAGGGAAAATATCAAGACAAACCAATATTCCACATATTGCATCCATTAAGTATGATTCCATGAATAATGAATTATTTTTTTCCATGTAGACCTCCCTTTGGGAAATCAAAATTTGTGATACAATATGCCCTAGGGCAGAAATATTATTATCATCAATAATAAATGATAAAAAATGAATCCACGAAACATCCACTCTGGAAGTGGAAGAGTTGTCATATATACAGTTCATTAAATCAATTCTAATCCTTAATACTAGCCTAAAACTCTAAATATGGATGTTATTTAGGTTTTCATCATCCATGTTATTGATGGGGTCTGTCGTCCAATTCTGAAAAACCATCCTCACTTGATGGGTTTTCATCCACGACTTGATTATACTTGAATTATACATCATATCATCTTCTAGTATCTTAATATATAATTTAAAAGGAACACCAAAGATGAAGGCTACTCTATTATCTTAATTTTTGATTTATAACATTACATTTCACGCACAAGTGAGGAACGACATATAAGAGATAAAATTAGGTCATGGGAATACCTCTAGTTTTTATTTTATTTGATGTTATCTAGACCTCTTTATTTCCCTAATGTTTTTATCTCTTTGAACCTAGTTAGGTGTCATTGTATCTTCATCCATTGCATCTACATAGTTCCTTTCTCTCTAAATGGTTGATAAAATGGCATGATAATGTGGGAAATCATTATGCAGTGAAGAAAGATCTAGGATGGTATCTCTCAACACTCTCTACTATGTATAAGTATATAGGAAAGTATCCACACTAGATTGCCCATGAAAATACACTAAATCACTAGCCATTGCTTCAAATGTTTATAGTGTAGCTACTAAAATCTCAGGACTATGAAAACTTAGGCCTATCGATGAATTTGGTTAATGTATTAGTTTTACAATGAAAAATCTTCTTATTCAATCTGGTATGCCAACATTTATGGTGTATAACATATGAATTTATTTTTCCTTGATTTAGGAACGTTGATTTTTAAAATTTCATCTTTCAAATATGGACCATACACTTGTACCAAATAAAATTAAGCATAATCACTATTCATCATTAGTAACATGACATTTGAATGATACATGTGCAAACCATGGTTAATCCACATGTTCCATTATGATTGAATCACAATTCCTTGAGTGTCGAGGTCTCTTTATCTTTAGGTATTTCTTGAAAGTGAAGTACAAGGAAAAAACTCTCACAAATACGAAGTGTGAGAAAAAAAACATGTTAAGTGCGAGGAAAATTCATATATTGCTAGTGAAAAACCTTTGAATATGAGAAATAAATTATCATAGATGTGAAATGTGAGGAGAAAAATCTTGAAACTTCAAAGTTTGAGGAATTCCCAAATACAATGAAATTTCCAAGTGTGACAAAAAAACAAATTTAAAGATATAGTACTAAGAAACTAGACTCAAGAAAAAATATAAGGAAACACTTTTAAAAATAAAGGAAAGTATTATGTGTTCCCAAATATTTTAAATTAAAGTGGGTCCCCTATTTTAAAAAAGGATTTTGTAAAATGTGGGGTGTTAAGTAATAACAAACTCACTATAAAATACAATAGTGAAGTTATTTTTTTAAGAACATGTCATCCATAACCTTATCTCCTCACCAACAAGAAGAGTGTAAACTGTATAAAGGTGGATTTTAAAGAGTGAATGAAATAAAAAATGTGCCTTTAAATATATATAGAATGAATTAATACATATGAGCTTCAAAGAAGTAATGAAAAATTGTATCGTGTAGTAACATTAGTTTTGTACAATGGATGTGGAAAAAAAAAATTGTACCTTCCATGAATTAGCATATATTTAACTCTTTTACACAGATTTCCCATTTTGATAGCCCTTACATCACCTTAGTCACCTTCTTCTACCCATTTTATTACATAGAACTATTTTCATTATGCTTAGGACTCCTAGTATACCTCTATGTGATAGGAAAACAACGCTGTTCCCTTAATCTATCTATTATAAATATAAATAATTTATAATTAATAAACGAAATTCCTAAGAAAATCCTAAATTATTGAAAATATTGAATATTAAATATTACACTGACTAGAATTTTAAAAATTACAGTTAGGGTTAGAGAGAGGAACAAATATACACATCAAGGAGGTATGATAGTGTGTTTATATGATGTGTAGAGGTGAGTCATAGTTTCTTAAAGTTACTCAAAAAATATTAGTACTTGTAAGTATTATTTATATGGGTCATAAGTAGTTAGAAATTAATGTTTCCAAACCTCTCCCAAGGACTACAAACGTGTCCTCTAGTGTTTTTTACATTTTTATCGTTATTTGCATATTCACATATGTTTTTATACCTACTTTGTACATCTAGAATGTTTTGATGACTCTCTAAATTGTATATGGCTTATTCTCTATTCAAACCCTAGCTTTGTGTTATTTAATTGATAAAATGGTTAGTATTTTTGAGATAAAATGACTAGCCACACCCATGTGATGTATACCACTAATTTGAAGAGGGACTGGGAAACATTTAGTTATATTAAAGCTATGATGAGATGTAGTAAAATATATAATATAAAATGATTGCTTGATTTTTCCCTCCTATTTGGTAGCATGCACTTGTAGTTCATATTTAGCCCAAAACTTGATCTAGGGCAATAGTATATATTCCTTCAAATCTAAAAATTATTTTTGTGGTGATGGTATCTAAGGAATATAATGTTTCAATATTTCTCTTGACCTTCTTAGAAAGCTCATAAATTATTTTCAAGAGAGTAATAACTACCTTAATATGTAAGGGTGTGTTTGTATTTATTTGTGGCTTTTTATTATATTTTTCACTCAAGAAAATGTAAAATATTTCCTAGGTTGACTGATCTAAGGAAAAATTTAGAAATTATAACCATTAGATCACAAGAGGATATGTTCATGATACTTAAATAGTATATGAGATAGTATTATCCAAGACTGAAAAACCTATCTTGGGAGAGAAAAAATATAGAATGAGACATGGAGAGTTTATATAGATGTTCAATGGAATATTAGCTGTTTTTTGGTAATTTAATTGAAGAATGATTTTTGTCAATTGTTTTAAAGAGTATGAGAATAGTAAAAATATGCCTAAAATTAATCAACTATGTCGAAATGGGATATATTGTAATAATTTCAAGAAGTTTCATTACCAAGCGTCTGGAAATTTTTAGGGTACTACATATTAACCCCAATCAAACTAGTATTGACAAATGTTTGATTATAAGAAAATAAAAACCTTTGGAATCTCAATAATAGACATAATGGTGAAAAAAATCTCCAATTTTTGTGACAATCCATGTAAAACATACAGTCACATGAAAGATATGTGAAGGTAAATACTCTATGATAATGTATATAAAGTTACAAATTAAACATGAAAATATGTATTATAGTTTCTAGTAAAGTGAAAATGTGCACAAAAAAGACTACACTTGATTTTTCATGCTGACATATACCCCAAGCTTATTGAATTTTAAGAATTCCATGGTACTTTCCCCATATGAAGCAAGTTCTTAAATTTGTTTAACTTAATAACATCGTAAGTAGCCTACAAACATGTTAAATTAATAGCCTTATCAGTAGCATAAAACAATTTTATAGCTTAATAGTCTTTCCAATAACATATAATAAATTTCCCACTTAATAACCTTATCAATAACATACAAAAATTTGGTAACTTAGTATCCTTTCTAGTAGCATATAATAAATTTCTCACTTACTAATCTTGTCACTATCATGACATGTTGGAGAAGATAAATTTTTGGGTTGTTGAGGCCAACTACATATATATATATATATATATATATATATATATATATATATATATATATATATCTGTGTGTGTGTGATGAAAAATTCTAAGCATATGTCAAAAATGAATAGGATATGATCCAAAACTACATCAAATGTTTCTACACTATCTTAATCTGTGATCTCAATTGAAATTTATGTGAAATTCTAAAAAATCCCACAATATTCATCCCTTTTGAGGTGATAAATTCTCCCTTGTATTACTCATCTCGAAATAAAAGAGGTTAAAAATATTGTGTAAAATGAAATAACAATTTAAATCATGAAACTAAACATGATTGGAAAATTCTATATAAATTATGATATAGTCATTATAGAACCATCATATAGTTTTTTATCTAAAGGATAAACATATGTGTAATAATATATATTCATTCAAATAATCAATCCAAGCATAATAGTGAGGCTCATAGAAGTATGCTAACAATATCACATGAAAAAACGATCACTAAATACACATGACATGATGGGGGACATGACAAGATATTTTACCAACTTGATAAATTTGATGAAATATAAAGTAAATGACATGTTGATTCAATAATACAATATCATTAACAATCAAACAAGAAAAATATAACATGCAAGAATCATATATAGAAACATAGAGCAAGAAAAATAATTATATAGTCATGCATAAATGCATATAATAATCAAGAATATTATGGTCACTCATAGATGTATAGAGAAATAAAAAATCATATTGTCATATATAAAAGCACATAACACTAAATAATCATATAGTCATGCATATAAACATATATAAATCAACAAGCATACATTCACACATAAAAGCATAGAAAGTCATGAATAGATTCACAAAGAAATAAAAAATGATACAACCACACATAAAATCATAAATAAAGAATGTGTTATTTAATTAATAGTGGAATATAGAGCATACAAGTGTCATACATAATATATATTAGTCAATCAACATGAAATGATACTAGAGAAATTAGTATAAAATCACATAATAATACATGTGATAAGTCAATATAGTGTATCATATATCATAATCAATAACTAATCTGCTACTATGAATGGGACAAGAAATTTCATCACATATAAGCAATTCAAATTGTCAATGAGTAAAATACTCTATTTGTAGTAAATTACAAGGCATAATGTATAAGCTGGTACAAGGTATATTGTAAGTATATTTTTACCACTAATGAAATAGAATGAATGAAAGATATAACCTAAAAAGTATATTTTATTTTCAATAAGTGTAAGAATTCCCTCAATATGAAATTTTTTCCCTTGGGTGTTGGACTAAAGAATCATGAAACATGTGTGTGTGTGTGTGTGTGTGTGTGTGTGTGTGTGTGTGTGTGTGTGTGTGTGTGTGTGTGTGTGTGTGTGTGTGTGTGTGGAAATATTATTATTTATTCTTGTAACTAGCTTGAATGTATAAAATATATGGAGAGTTATTATAGGAGTAGATATGTAAACTGATAAATCACGATAAGAACAATATCTAAGTCTATACAATAACAAAGCAGGTCAGATGTAGGTCCTTGTTTTCAATTTTTGTAATATTTGAATTTTTTCATGTTCTGAGTAATTTTACATATGATAAAGATATTGAATAAAAAATGAAAGAGGAAAAGGGGTATATGATGTAACAAAATAAAAAATGTATGTGGGTGGGAGAGGGGGAGTGTGTTCTAAGAAATTATGAGTCTCTAAATAATCTCATTTAACCCATATATGAGACAAATTATCAAGTGAAATGTAGTTTTTACCTCAAACTAGGTGAGGGAATAATGATTCATGAAAATATCAATGTCCAAATAGAATAATGTAAACAAGATATCAAGAGAAAAAGAAACAAAGTGCAAGTATCTTCATATTCAACTCAAGTAAAATCTTAGTGGCGAATATTTGTTAATTCACGAATATTCTGGTTTTTGAAATTTGAAATTGTAAAATATTTAGGGTAGGAATTTGGACCGGGTTACAAATTGTTTTTTGGTAAAATTAATTTTAGGGGTCAATTGGACATTCCCACAAAAATAAATTCACGATATTTACCTTTATGTTGTTGGCCAGTAGCATTTTTATTCTATCAGCCGACAACATAATATACATTGTCAGTCAGTAGCATAAATTATGCTACCAGCCGATAGATTTTTTTAATTCTACTGGATGGTAATATTATTTATGCTACTGTCTGACAACATATATTATGGTGTCAGCTAGTAGCATAAAACTGCTACCAGCAAGTAGCATATTTTATGCTACTTGTTGGTAGCATTAAAAAAAGAGCATGGGATTTTTTATAATTATGCCATATTTTTAGAGGAATGGTTTCTCATTGAGATGACCATTTTAACTATTAACATAATTTTAAAGAAAAAAATTACCATAAAAATTATAAAAATATGTATTTTTTTCACAAAAATCCACTTTGTTGCGCCATATTTTATGAGGAAAAATTTCTCATTGATCCGATCATCGTAACTTATATTGTAAAAAAATGATTTTTCAAAAAATTACATATAGTTTTTTTCAACATCATATACTATCAGTCAATAATATAATATATGTTGTCGGTCGGTAGCATAAACAATGCTACCGACTGACAACATTTTTGCATTTTCTTCATATTTGCCATTAGCGCAAAAGTCAATTTTCACATATTCACCAATGAATTTATCTAAACTTTTTTTATGTGGGTATTAAAATTTTCCTTGATTAAAGTTGGAGTAGGAGGAGAATACAAAATTATCATTCTATAATCTCATCAATTGGATCCTTATGTAGAGATCCTAGATCACAATATATGTCATATTGTAAGGAAATTACTTGGATAAATCTGAATATCAGCAACAATAGAACACCAAAGAACACCAATTTTTAGATAAATGATTGAAATATGCAAGTATAATAGCTTATCCACTTCAAGGGGGAAACCTCCAAACCATACAATGAGACTCAAGTGCTTAATATCTGATGAACTACTACTTACTAAATTCTTTATATACTATTCGTATGTTATGGCCATCACCAAGGCTGACCCAATAATGATAATATAACACATATGAAAGAGATAGATCATGATAAGAAGTTATGATAGCCATAAGTTGGCCATACACATATAATGTAAGATATGTGATTAAGGGTGTAGCATTCCCCTCCCCTTCGAAGAAAAAATTTCCCCAATGTTGAGGAGCTATGGATTCTTCTACAGGAATGTTGCATCCTCCCAAGTTATGTCTTCATTTTCTAGCTTCTTCCACTTGATCAAATACTCAGTGATGACCCTTTTCCTCAATCATTTAGTGAATTTTTGAAGGATGCATTCTAGATCCAAGTGGATTATTCCCTCCTCATCAAGCTCTGATAACACTATTTGGGATGATACCTTATGTCCAATTACCTTCTTCAGGAAAGAAACATGGAATACTGGATGTATTCGAGTAGTCAGAGGAAGTTCATGTTTGTATGCTACATTACCATTATTCTGTGATACTTGATAAGGGTCATAATACTTAGGTGAAATCTTGTTATCCTTCTTCTATTATTTTAAGGAATTTTTCTTAGATGGTTGTAAATGTACAAAAACACAATCACTGTCTTCAAAATGTCTTTCACTGTGATGTTGATTTACCTGCTACTTCATGTGGTTTTGTGCCATGGAAAAGTTCTCCCTGATACTATAAAGTACCTCTTATTAGTGTTGAATATGTTCTTCAACTTCTCAAACCCTTGTTTGGACTCTCAAATATGAGGTGATGGATTGTGGATGGTACCCGTATTATTCCAAGAAATTAGAATTTTTAAATGAAGTATGAAAGGAGGTGTTATACTACCATTTTTCTAGTGGTAACCATTGGACCCATCTCGTTTGCTTATCTAAGGTACAAAAAGGAATATATACCTCCAAGAACTTGTTTACCACCTTTGTTTTCCCATTAGACTGGGGATGATAAGATGAACTATGAGCTAACTGTGTACCTAAACATAAGAAAAATTCATTCCAAAATTATGAGTAAAGATAGGGTCTCGATCACTTACTATAATTTTTGGTGTCCCATGTAGCTTCTGAATTGTATTCATGAAGGTTGTTACTATTTTAATTGTAACAAATGGGTGTGATAAGGCACAAAAATGGGCATATTTGGTGATTCTATCCACCACCACCATGATTATATTTTTCCCTTATGATTTATGTAATTCTGTGATAAAGTTCATGGAAACCTCTTCCCACCTCTGGTTAGCAATATATATAGGTTGTAAAAGACCTGGGGACTTAATTGGTTCACCCTTATTTTATTGAAAAACAATGTATTCTACCAAAAAAAATTAGACATCCCCTTTTAGAAATTCCCATAATAAATCATACTTGATTCGATGATAAGTCTTTAAGAAGCCAAAATGCCCCCTACTGGAAAAACATAGAGCTCAGATAGAACCCTATTTTAAAGGGTTGAGTTCTTACATAGGTATAATCTATCTTTGTAGCATAAAGCATATCCTTTCTATACAAATTTTTATGACATGTTTGGATCATGTTGGAGATTATGAATGAGATTTTATATACCTGGTTCATTTTTCCATTCACACCTTGCTTATTTTATCCAATCTTCCTATACTAAAAATATGGCACATAATAATGCCTCAGTTGATTCATCCTTTCGAGATAGAGCATAAATGACTACATTCTCCTTCCTTTTCTTGTAGATTATCTCAAAATCATACCCCAAAATTTTTTAGAACCTCTTTTATTTTTCTTTAGATGATAAATGTTTATCTAAGAAGTATTTCAGACTATCATGATCTGTCTTTACTTTAAAATGTCTACCCAGTAGATATGGTCTCCATTACTTCATTGCATGAAGTATGGATAGAATTTACTTCTCATTAAATGGTTTTGATATATTCTTACCTTTGAATTTGTGGCTCTCAAAGGAAATTGGATGACCTTATTACATGATTACTAACCCCATACCATACCCTGAAGCATCAGATTTAAAATGGAATGCTTTGGAAAATTTCTTGATGGCTAGAACTAGAGTGGTGTACATGGCCTCCTTAATATTCTAAAATGACATAGTATCTTCCTCATTCAAATGGAAATAGTCCTGATATAAATATTTGAGTGGTTTTTTATGCTACCATAATTCCTTACAAATCTACGATAATAACCTGTAAACCCCAAAAAAACTCAGAGATTCTTTAGGGTTTTGGGAATATTCCATTCAAGCATGGAGTTTATCTTATTAGGATCCATTTTAAAACCTTCATAAGAGATTATGTGACCCAAATATTCAGACTCCTTGACTCCAAAAGAACACTAAGAGGGATTTGCATAAATTTGATGTTGTTCAATAGTTTTGAACACCTTATTTACGTGATATAAGTGTTCTTCCCATGTTTTACTACAGATTAGTATATCATCAACGAACACTAAAAAACTTCCACAAAAATGGCTTAAATATAGAATTCATCAAACTTTGAAATGTATATTGTTCATTTGGTTAGTCCAAAAGGCATTACCAAGAACTCATAATGGCCTTCATGTGTCCTATGGGATATTTTATGAACATCATCATCCCTAATTATAATATGATGACTTCTAGAAAAAATATCAAGTTTTGCAACACTATGCAACTCATCTAGAAAATCATCAATTATAGGAATAGGAAACTTATCTTTGACTATGTATTTTTTGTGTTCCCTATAATCTGGACACATGCGCCAATTTCTAAATGTTTTTTGCACCATCACTACAATATTATAGTAAGCACTCAGATTATGATGAATAATTCCTGCTCCTAACATCTCTTGTAATATTATCTCAATCTCAGTATTTTGTTTATATGGGTACCTATAAGGTATGATGTTATGCTATTGAAACCCTGGTGATTGTCTCTTTTTGGAGGTAAACCTTTTGGCATATCTCTAAACACAACTAAGTTCTGATCTATAATGTCTTGCATATATGATGGTATAAATGTATTTGAATGATGTGCTTCCAATGAAAATAGTTGTGATACAAACTCCTCTGCACCTTTTAAAAGGAAAATTTTCATCTGGTGAGAGATCACAAACTGTGGTGACTTTTCTCTTAATCCTTTTAGTTTAAAATTCCCCCCTTCTGACTGAAAATGCATGAACAAATATCAGAAGTTTATTTTAATGGTTCCTAAGATGGTAAGCCATTGAACCCCTAACACAATGTTTGATCCTCCCATGACAATGGAATACATAGAGCTATTTATAAATTAATCCCCCATGGTGAGATTAATTTTATGGAATTTTCCTGAATAATTAACAATGATCTATAAAATTCTACTTTGGAAACTTATAAGACCACAAAATTTTTGTTCCTGCTATAGACACTAAAATTAGGTCACACTCCCCTTTGGTCCCTCGACAAATAAGTACCCTTCATCACATTCACCTAGCCATGGCCCGCTTCACCTCGCTAATATTAGTTTAATTAATTTAATTTAATTAATTCATTATCCTCACCATATTTATTATTTAAATATCTTAATTTAAAAAATATCCACACATACACTTCACCTAGACACCTCATCAAGTTAACTCACCCTAAGACCTGTTCTTAGTAAGTTGTCATAACTAACTAAGACTTTCCCAAACCCTAAAAATCAATGCCTACATTCCCTCTAACAACATTCTTGCATGCTCACAAGAAGCTTCCAGTTTAATCTGCGGGTTAGCAACTCAAAATTCAAGAAAATCAAGAGGATCTCCTTAGTTTAGTAAGGGGGGGGGGGGGGAACTAGGGGGGGAAAATCCCACCTTGACCAACATCGGTTACCCCTAACCATCACCGGTTAAACTGGAACCACCATCGGTTACCATTTTAACCCCCAAAATAACCTTATTTTCAAGGTTGGCAAACATTGAGATCTTCCTGAGAGATATCGCATCTTCTAAGATCGAATTCCAGCGAGAACACACATGCAAGGAAGGATATCAAGCATTTTCTCCTGCATAGCCACCCCATCAATGATATGATCTATCAAAGAAAAGAGGAATGCACATGTAGCCCATGCAGAAGCTCTCCTATGACTGGTGATCATCTGTAGCCTTCAGCTTCTTACCAAGACCTCCGTCCCTCACTCACAGTCATCCAAGATTAGAATCCAAGTAAGTAACACGTTATACTTCTCTGCTTCATTTCATTTTGTCATTATATTATCACCTATTGCTTACCCTAGCCACCCATTGACCTCCTTCAACACTCACCCCTCTATATACCCATTAAAAACCTCACCAAACCCTACCCAAATCCCCAATACCTCATACTAACCAACAAAAATCCCTAGTGCAATCAAAGAAGAGACCTTAAAACTCATTCTGTGGCATTCCCATTTTTCCACAGTAACTGGCACCCGGTTACACCTAATTGCTGTCAGTCACTGTTAACCGGCATTGGTCTCTGTATTTTCCCATACAACTTAGAACAATGATCTATCCCCCTAATTCCACCTCACCCTTATTTACCTGTGATCTACCTGAGACCTCTGTCAGACCTGTAGAGAACCAGAACCAACTATTTGACCTTTGGATCCTATTCTAACCTAGCCTGTTAGATTATATCTTTCTTTTCTTTAAGTGAGATACCTAAATCATTTAAAATTACAATAGGGTTTACTTTATTTCCCACAGTAAATTTTTTAAAACAGTGGATTGACAGTCATCTAGGAAGTATCACACTTCCTGGATCTAGCACACGCCTAGGTAGTTCACTACACATATTGTTTAACTCTTTCTGGTGGTCTTGATTTTCATTACAGGTAGTTCCTCCTAGCCAAAAGGAAGCTCTCATGATCAAATGTGGATTCAAAAGTCATACGTGCGCAAAAACCTATCAACCTACATTTGAACAGGTATTCCTCCTATGCCCATTACCCTTTTTGTTTCGTTAATACTTCAAAGAAATGTCTAAGAATTAGGTGAAATATTTTGGCATGCCCGGTGGGACCCATCCAGGGTTCCTTGCATTTATTTCATTCCTAGGTAAATTTGTGCGTTTGTTTCCCTTCTGAAAAGCATACACATTAATTTTCTTCCTTGGTAACCCACCTTTTTTTTTTCTATTTGCTCTAAAGGAAACCTTTCTTTTGGTGTAATTAAAAAGAACCATTTCTTCATGTTTTTTGCTTTGTAGTTTAAGAGCATCCCTCTTCCTCTTCATCTATTTGTGTCATCCAACTTCACATTTTGACTTGGGCTTAAAAATAAGTGCCTTGCATTCTAATTTTTCACATTAGCTCACATTAATTGAGGGAAACCTATACGGTGGAAGTCATGACCAGCTGACGGTTGACAAATGAACCGTAGAAAAAACATCTCTCTCTCTCTCTCTGAGTCTTGCCAAATTACACAAATTCAAAACAAATACATATTCTTAAACAACATCTTTCCTTGGAACACCTGCTAATGATCGTACTGATCTGAGGATTAGCAGGTACTCCCCAGCTCGGTGCTCTATCGAGTCATACTTCAGAGAAAATCCTGCCCCCACCATAACATACCTGAAACCTCACCTTTTAGATATCCTTCTTCATAAGAAGCCATCCTCACCAAAAAATTCTATTTCATAGTTCATGTGTCAGTCCTTAAATAACATAAGCTAAACAAACATAATAGAAAAGGCACTCCTAGGATCACATTTTTCTTAGTGTTTCTACTTGGCTTGCATTTTGAGGTGAGAGATCACATTCTTCATTTTTCTTATTCATCCTTGCACACTCCTCATCACATTTGGTGTATTCCAGCTTCACCTAAGTGTTCCTGGACCATATTATCATCATTCTCATAATTCTGGGTCTGATTCCACATCAAATTTTAATTCACAACCACTATTCTTTCAGCACTGTTTCAATTTCACAGTAACCGTCGTTGAATCTAGGTCCTTTTGTTAACCTACCCAAAAGGACATTTTCATTCATCTTCTTCCACTTTTCACAGTCCCTATCACTACCATCATTCCCAGTGATGCTGTAAAACACCATCAGATTCACTTGTTCCTATTGTTTTTTTGTGTCATTTACAGAGAAGCAGCTCTACCTAATCAGTATTGGTTCATATGGTGCTGACCCAAAACAAGCAAGTGCACTCGTATTTCACACCAGTTGTCAACCCCTCCCACCTAGTCCTTCATAACCTTCCATTTTATCACCATCCATAGATCCCATCCAACTTATCACTATCGCTATTGGAGATGAGGAGTTTACATGACTCCTTGACCAAAAACCCTACCGCTTTATAGTTTTACCTTTCCCACTCGTCCACTCGAGATGCCTTGGGTCAGTTGATATATGGAATGCCCGTATCTATCCCCCCGAATCTCACTCCCACTCTTGCATCAGCCCCATCTTGCTCTGTGCTGCCCACATCTACTTTACCCCTAGTCGTTTTGTAGCTAGGTCCTATACCCGCTATGACTTCCGCATCTGCCACCTCCCTGGCACCACCTGCCACATCCACCATACCCTCGACAACTATCCAAAATGATCCTCATCCACCCCTAATGTCTCACACATACCCCTAGCTACACTACCACCTCTGGATTCAGTGACCCCTACCCCTTTTTGAAACATGGTCCTTTCCGTTCCATAATCATTAGCCCCCATTACCACTAGGGTCACCATGACCCTTCCACCTCCATATACATACTATCAACCACCTCTTGTTTCATATATTATTCACTCCAGGTACATACCCCCTGTTTCATTTCCTTCTTCTCAATCAGTCTACATGGCAGCACCATACACTGGAGTACACCCCCGTTATATGCCCAAAATCAACCCTCACACACGACAAGAGGCCCCTAATCATCGCAACCTACTAACAACTTAATCAAATTGATAATGGACAAGATGTAAACATTAGAGGCATCGGTTTCTGGCTCCCACAACACTCTCACCTACAATGATATTTTTAATGAGCCCATCCACCCATACATTCCTATCCGCTCATACCCCATACATTGGGAGATGCCTAAATTAAATCATTTCAATAGCAAAGAAGACCTACAATAGCACTTGTGGTCATTCAAACATGGGTGTTATTTGATCTCTCACGATGATGCCTTGCTCTTGAGAACCTTTCCCATGTCTTTGACTGGACCTGCATTAGATTGGTATAGTGGGTTACTTAGACACTCTATATTATCATTCAATCAGGTAGCCCAAGCCTTCTTGGATCATTTTTCTATCAATATCATCAAGAAGGTTACCATGACTGATTTGTACTCCATGTGTCAGTATGAAGACGAATCTATCATAGATTTTGTCGCTCACTATTGTAGCCTGATCAATCAACTCACCTTCCAACTGCCACAAATAGAACTCATCGAGCTCTTCACATGGGCTTGTGCTAGACATATCTCACTGACCTTGTAGGTCTAAACCTTCTAAACATTTGGTGAAGCATTCACTATGGCATGAAAGTTAGAGATTCGGGCCATCGAAGAGAAGAAAATCCAACTACACAATAAGAATTTAGCATTCAAGTTGAATGATACCTCTTCTTCTTCAAAACTATAAAAAATAATTCAAAAGTTAAGGGAACCACTAAGGCAGTTGTACTCAAGGCTAACCCATCTCATCCATCAAATCAGGCTACCCCCTCATCTAATCTCTCACCCATCTAGACTTTTCAATTCCGGGGAGAGCAACAGAAATACACCCCAATCGGGGGAACCTTACTCTTCTGTCTTAGAAAAGTTTATCAAAGTAGGAGCCATCACCCTTCCACCTATAAAACCATACATTGGTTTTGACCCTGCTCACCCCATGCCCGCATGGTATACAGAACATGACTTCTATAACTATCATTGAGTAAAGGGTCATAATGACGGCAATTGCATCACTTTCAAAAATATTGTCCAAGAAATGCTCGAGAAAGGCAATTTAACCATGGATAATCCTAATGCACTTGCCAATCAAAACCTACACATCTTCATAAAACCATTTCCCAACCATGCCCCTTCATTTGATCAAACCGATGAGACCTCAACTCATGATACCCATACCTGCGAGGTCTACGCTATCTTTAATGATTTACTTGTCACCTCCCAATTACCTCACGTTCCTTCCATTGAGGAAATCCTATCCTAAAATCCTCCTTCCATGTTGGAACCGACCACACCTACTCCTCCACCCATAGAGGATCACCTTTCATCTCCTTCATCACCTACGGAGGAGTCTTCGACTAACATCAAGACCATTTCACCTTTGGCTTCTCCACTTAGAAAACCGATACCCAAACTACCTCCTCCACCCATAGAGGAGTACCCATCATCTCCTCCACCCATCATAGACCCAGTCAATATACCTTTGCCTCATGGTAGCATTCTCCATCAGCTACCCAAAATCTTACAGACCTACTTTCGGCTCTCTTACCCACGAAAGCTGAAGCTCACCAATTTCCCATCTCTAAGACACATTTTATGGGAATTTCCATTAGGTCCTCATCAACTCCACCTATAGACGTGTTGTTCTCATGTTTGGTTGATCACCTAGATTATGTGGATAGAGCCTTATTGTGGGGGCGTCTTCTACTTATAGTCTCAACATAGATGCAAATTTCACTTACTGATACTTCCACTATCTACCCAAAAATAAGCTGACCAATCGAACCAAATACAACCACCTCTATCACCATTCCTTCCACGACACCCATCATAACTCAACATACACCCTTACCCATAACCCAAACTACATCTAAACCCAAACCCGCACCTACAAAATTTTCCTCAACTAAACCCATTACCACCTTAGGGGTCACCCCAACCACTAGCCTTACTCATCCACCTTTCAAACTAGATTTAGCTACATCCTCCAAAGTCAACACCCCACCTACTTTGACACCCAAACAAAAGTACCAAACCCATAAAGCCCATACCCTGGCTGCGCTAATCACACCTTCACTTGTCTCATATGACTTAAGACCTTAGCTTACCAACATGGTCAAGCAACCTCCACCCATTAATAAACCAAAAGCACAACAACCCATTTTTTCCTCACAAACCTCTAACCTACCCAGATGCCCAACATGACTTACACCTACACCTATAGCATCTTTATCACCCATACCTCTAATACCTTCAACAATTCCTTCACTACCCACTACACTTCAATATTTGTCCCTCACACCCCATGCACGACCTAAGTCATCTACCTTCACAACACCCTCATTATCCTTGTGGGTAACTTTCCCTCTTCCCCCATCTACCTTTCCTTCTAGACCTTGTACACCAATATCACCTTTACCCAAGAAGATGCAACCCAAAAACAAAACTCCACTACCCGCCAACACGGTAATCAAAACAACCACACACCCTCCTACCCCTCCATCTACTATGCCCCTACCTAAACAAACACGACTAACACCCAAAACCATGCTAACACCCAAAACCATAGCTTGATCCACTCCTCCTCTTCCAAAGACCGTTCCTCAACAATCAACCACACCTACACCCAAACCCACATTCACTTCTCACTGTGATCCACTAGCGGGGTCCTATGCCAAAATTTTAACCAACCTCCTTGACACTTCTGTCATCACATTACCACCACTCAGACCTTACGACCCCCTCAAACCCAAGCCAAAAGGGTTTTATGATACTAAAATTTACACTTACCATCATGTTCTAGGGCATGATGTGGAGAACTGTAAGGCCTTGAAAACTATCCTGATCTAGTTGTGTCCTCCAGAAACCAACTTTGATGATGATGACCTTCTCGACAAGGACCCTACTTCACTGACACCCATTCCTGCACTGCCCACTCAATAACCATAACCTCCACCCTCACAGCTCCTAGAGCCACCCCCAAGATTTGAAATTAACATGGTTTGCATCAGAGAACTTACCATGCCACCACTCAAATGTCATTGCACCCAGCTCACTTCAAAAGGTTTTTCTCCTGCAATAGGTTTTTTCCTGTCATGTTGTTATACCACTAATCGTAGACCTTCTATGTTTTCTAGATCCCCTCAGATCAACATGATACATGTCACTACATGTGCTCAGAAGGATAAAGGTAAAGAAAAGGCAACCAACCCACAAACCAATCCTATACCCAACATACCATTTGCACCCATACCTAAAATCACTGTCTGCGGCCCCACATACCCCATTTCTAATGGTGTCACACATCGTCAAGATCTCATGGAGGTTCTTCAATCTATTGAGGTTTTACCTAAGGACCCTACACCCATAGCCTCCATTATCACACCCCATCATGTAGCCTCTCTTACTAAATTACCACATTCATCTTCACCCCACCCTATTCACCAAGTAGCCTCCCTTAGCTTCTCATAGGAAGAGATCGCATTGCACCAAACCAATGACCCAGACCTATCCCTCTTCATCTCTATCCACATCAATGACATATGGGTATGTCATGTGATAATTGATGGTGGCACTAGCATTAACATCATTTCATCCCATGCATTCACTCAAATGCGCATACCTGACAATTACATGCATAAACATCCTGTCATGTTGCGTTCATTCAATGATGCTATCACCTCTACACTAGGCACCATCATCCTCCACGTTTGCATGGGCCCCTACACTATTCCAGAATTATTTTATGTCTTGGAGGGGGAATTCCAGTATAACTTGTTGTTTGGTAGACCCTAGATTCGTGTCATGGGTTGCGTTCCTTCCACTTTGCATCGTTATGTAAAGTTTGACCATGAAGGACACACCTATACTATCCTATGATCCATCATCTTTCAAAACATGTAACATGCTTTACTGACCTAATGATGTGCTTATACCTATTAAAGCATCTACCTCCATGACCACCACCACTTCACCTACACGTCTGCTTACTAGTACAGTCGCTATCTTAACCACACATACCTCCTCCATTCCTACCACTGTCGCAACCTCCATGACTGACCCATCAGCCTCCCAATCTGTTAACTCCACCTCCACATGGCCTTCTAACAGCTCATCCATTCCAGCTACCTACATACCAACCACTGATCCCTTGGAAGGTGTTATTCAATGCCTCAACCCGGGGGAGTACTGCCTATATAGTGTCAACACATTACTTACTCCACAAGAGTATGGAAGCCTTCACTAACACCCACATTATGATCACCACATAGGAGAATGCCTCCTTTATGGTCCTCCTCACCTTCGTACCAATCTCACCAATGGGGGACTTTATACTACCACTTACACACCAGAACCACTATCACAAACCCACCCATTTTCCATTGACTTCCAATCACTTACCAATCACCATTTCACCCATACCTTCCTACACAGATGTGCATGGAAGGGTTTTGGTTTTGGATTTTACGAGTAAGGCCGCCATACTGTCGTTCCATGTACCACCCATAAATATAACGATCGTAGTGGTATCGGATTTCCTGAACCACCAACCAAACAGGCCCACATTGAACTCATTAAGGACACTAGCCCTTCTCCACCTTCTTTACCCGCTCCACCTTCATCACCACCCTCATTAATGGAGTCGATGGATCTTGAATCTATCCCTCCTAATTTTTTATTTTTTTTCATAAACACCATTTCCTTGGGGTCTTTTACTTATCAACCTGAGGGTGAGGCCCCTTCCACTCTTCCCTTCCTGTATCCTGAAATGATCGATGATGATACACCTTCAATTAATGTCGTTCAATGTCAGGATGATGAATCTATACTCACCTACCTTAGTAAAGAAGACTCATATATTCATCAGTCATTACCCTCTGAGATACAAACCATGTTGAATGAATTGACTATCGAGATCAACATTCATACCCAGGATGACCCACACATCCTAAAGATTGGTTAATCTTTAGATGCTCTTGAACAGGAAGCCATCACTTCTTTCCTAAAATATCATAACCACACATTCGCTTGGTCTTACACAGACATGCCCGATATTGAACCCACCACAGTGGTCCACAATATCGTTACCATTCCCGATGCTAAACCCATCAAACAAAAGCTGAGGAAAATTCACCCTCGCATTACCCTTCTCCTCAAAGATGAATTTCAGCACCTTCTTTTTGTTTCTTTCATCTTACCCATTGATTATCCTCATTGAATTTCTAACATTGTCCATGTCACTAAGGCGACAGGGGGACTCTACATTTACACAAACTTCCGTGACCTCAACCTAACATGTCCAAAAGATGACTTTCCCTTTCCCAATATTGACCAACTAGTTGACCTTACCGCTGGTCATGAGATTCTATCACTCATGGAAGGCTTCTCGGGTTATAACCAATTCCTGCTTGTGCCAGAGGATCAACACAAAACATCGTTCATCACCCCTTGGGGGACCTTCTACTATCGAGTCATGCCTTTCAGCCTTAAAAATTCTGGCACCACATATCAGTGGGCTATGACTTACATCTTCTATGACACCATGCATCACATATTGGAAGATTACGTGGATGATCTCTTGGCCAAATCTAAGCACCGATCCGAACACCTTGTCGTCCTCAAAACCATTTTTGACCGCCTCATTAAATATTACATATTCCTTCAGCCTAAGAAGTGTGTCTTCATGGTTCTCTCAGGAAAGCTCCTGGAATTTATCATTTCCCTATGTGTTATAGAAGTTGACCCTGCTAAATTCAAGGCCATTCTGGAAATTCCTCCACCTACTAACCTTAAACAACTCCGTAGCCTTCAAGGTAAATTGTAGTCTATTCACCATTTCATTTCATAATTATCTAATCAATGTCAACCATTTCATCATCTTCTCAAGAAGGATGTCTCCTTTCAATGGGATGATGACTCCCATAAATCTTTTGAGGCCCTAAAACACTAACTTCTCCAGCCACCCATACTCATTCCACCTAAAGACGATCAACCTTTTTACCTATACATCTCAGCTACTGATCACTCATTAGGAGCCATGCTCACTCATCACGATGAACAACACAGAGAGCATGTGGTTTATTACATAAGTCATACTCTTTTGGACTATGAAACCCAATACACCCACCCTGAAATTTTTTTCTTAGCCTTAGTTTTTGTTTCCACCAAACTCTGTCATTACCTACTCGACCACAAAACTTAGGTTGTGACCAACATTGACCCCTTACACTTCATGTATGCCAAACCTTATCAAAATCAGCATGCCATACAATGGCTTATGCTTTTAGCTGATCTTGACCTTGAATTCATCCATAAAAAGTCCATCAAGGGCCAAGCAATCGCTAACCAATTGGCCGATGCACCTGTTTCCGGGGATCAACCCTCTAATTTTGTCTTTCCAGATGAGCCAATCACTACCCTTTCCCTAGACGAACCCCCTTACCACATGACACTATTCTTTGATGGTTCCAAGTGTCAGCGTGGGGGTGGGGTTGGTGTTATCCTCATTCCTCTTGCTGGTGAGCCCATGGCTTTGTCTTTCAAACTAGATTTTTAATGTACCAACAACATTGCTAAATACGAAGCACTCATACTAAGTCTCCAAGTTGCCTATGTCCTAGATGTCAAATCAATCAACATCTTTGGTTATTCTCAATTGGTCATAAACCAAGTCAATGGTATATACCAATGTTGTAACGAGATACTTCAAAAATATAAACATCATGTAGATGTAATTTTTACCACCTTTAACCGTTACACCCTTCAAACCATCCCATGTTCAACCAACAAAATTACAGATACTATGGCCTTCTTAGCTTCCCAAACACCCACTTCACCTACCGATTCTAAAATCTTTGTCACCGTACAATGACTCTAATCACCTTCTTATTTACCTAATGATGTTTACTCAATCAGAACCACTACCCCTGACTTGAGTGACCTTTGGTATAAACAACACTTTTACTACCTTTCTCTCTCCATCTTACCTCCTGATCTCACCCGTAACGGACAATGCACCTTCCTTAAAAAGGTCTCTCATTACGTTATCATGGGGGGCCTCCTCTATAAGCATGACTTTGATAGTATTCTCTTACGATGTCTCACAAGTTCTGAAATTCCTTATACCATTAAGGAAGTTCATGACAACATATGTGGAGGTGACTTCAGTGGCCTTGCTGTTGCTAAGCATATTCTTCACCTAGGCTGTTACTGGCCGACCCTTAATCATGATTGTTGCAACTATGTCAAATGTTGTGTAAAATGCCAACAACATGCCAATCTTCATCATACACCCAGTCACGTGTTACAGGTTGCTCGTAACCTTTGGCCATTCTCTCAATGGGATTTGGATTTTGTCGAAGAAATCAATCCCCATTCTTCCCAATGCCATCAATGGATCATCACTGCTACTGAATACTATACCAACTGGGTGGAAACCATACCACTCATCTCCATGAAAGCTGAGAAAATATGTGAGTTCATTAACCACCACATCATTTTTCGCTTTGGTGTTCCTCATCACCTCATCACTGATAATGGAAAACAATTCAAAAACAAAACATTTCAAAAACTTTGTGACGCCTTTGGCATTTAGCTTAGTTTCTCATCACCTTATTACCCACAAACCAATGGCCAAGCCGAATCCACTAACAAAACCCTCAACAAAATTCTTATAAAAGTGGTTAATGATACTGGGAAGGATTGGCTTACGCACATTCCTTTTCCCTGTGGGCATATCGCACTAGTATTTGCACTTCCATTGCCGACACACCTTTTTCTTTGGTCTATGGTACAAAGGCAGTCTTGCCTCTCGAAGTCTAGATTCCCTCACTCTACATTTCTCTCCATGACATGCTCACTGATGATGAATTTCTTCAAGACCATTTAACATAGTTAGAGTTACTAGATGAACATCATCTTAAAGCTTTGGGTCACCTTCAAGTTTACCAAAAATGTATCAAACGTGCCTACGATAAATGTGTCCATGAACGGACCTTCCAAGTTGGTGACCTTGTCCTGAAAGAAAATAAAAATGTAACCAAAGTAGAAAAAAGTAAACGGGGAAAATTTTCTCCTAATTGGCTTGGACCATACATTGTGACCCATACTTATGGATCAGGTGCTTATCATTTATCTTCACTCGATGTTAAATCCGAACTTGAGCCCCTTAATGCCTTGTATTTTTGACCATTCTATTGTTGACTTTTAGACCTACCTCACCTTTTTCCTCTTTCCATGCTCGTCCCTTGAGTGCTATCCACTTCATACACCTCACCAATGATTAAACAAGAATCATGTGAGTACCAATCACTTGTTATCTTCTCTTGAATATGTGTACCACGACGCTAAACATAGAATGATTCTCATGGATACTTTTCATCTACCTTTAGATGAGATACCGTGGTTGTTTCACCTTGCCTTTTGAAAAAGAGTCCTATCCTCCACCTTGGTCTTGTCCATGACTTCAAAGCACACACATGGGATATAACTCCTTGAGTCAAACTTCCACTCAAAAGATGACTCCCTCAAAAGGCCATCTTCCTCTTGACAATTTCTGCTATAAATAGACTACTCCCTTGAAGGATAGCTATGTAAGGATCTTAAAAAAAATGAGAGAAACTGAAGCTTCCCACATCGACCAGCTTCACGAAGACCTCAAGGAGTTAAATTTTCTTCATCCCATATAGAATTCCTGCATTGATCAGTCTATCCTAACTATAAGTCAAAACAACAAAACTTTTAGTCATGGACTTACCCATTGTGACCTTGAATATCTTGCCCAAAGAGCATGCAACCTCATACCATATAACAATTAACTACCTTTCACCCTTCTTACTATCCCCACCCCCATTTCCTATTGCCTCAAGGGACTTATTGGAACTTAGACATTTGGTTATCATGTGACTAATTTTCACCATAGAAAAATCAATCATGTAATGTCTTTAGGGTCTTATGTTCATCACCTCCTCCAAGATATGATCTACTCGGTATGATCCTACCCAATCAGGTGGCTTTATTGCCCCCTCTTATCTTTTGAACCATCTTTGTTTTCGTTTTAATTACCTTATACAAGAATTGGTCCTCAACACTTTCCTTTGGGGGTAAACTTCTTCTTTCACCACAATCAACCTCACCTACATCACTCTACCTCTAACCCACCCACACCAAGCTAAAAACTTACTAACTCATTTTCATACCTCCTCATATTCTTCCCTAGCTAATGGGAGAACTACATTGGCCCGAGGTCCCTTTTCACCAAGACTATGTAGGCAAAACTCCGAAGGAATGGGGCCCTTGGAGGTTAGCTCGGCCATTCTCTACCCTAAACAATTCATCTTCCATGTTCATCACATTACATCACACCTCACTTAGTTTCCCTTTTATACCCAAAATTTAAAATTAACCCAAATACACAACAAATTGCTTAATAGTTTTATCATCATCACAACATACTACCATTTCTATACCATCATCATGAATATATTATAAATATGACCCATATCACCATTCATTGCACAAATTAATAAATCACAAATTCACCAACTTTGAACTCAATCATGCCTAACAAACCCGACTCAATCCATGTCTAACAAAGCTGACTCGATCCATGCCTAAACCAACATGACTCAACCATGCCTATAACCTGACTTGATCCATGCCTATAACCCAACCCAATCCATGCCTAAATCGACCTGACTCAATGCATGCCTAACAAACCTGACTTGATTCATGCCTAACAAACCTGAATCGATCCATTCCTAAACCAACCTGACTCCATCATGCCTAACTCACCTACTTTCCATCCATATCAAAATAACAAATGAAAATCTCATCAACACATCAACAAATCAAATAATACCATGTATCTCATCCTATAAATAGATCAATGTGTATCTCAAATATACATGGCTATCGCATCATGTCCATCATCTCTAAATCATCAGCACATAGGCTGATATACAATACAAAAAGTCATCAGTCCGTAGGTCAGTCTCATATATATAACAAAATAATGAAATAATACAAAATCTCTTTGGCACACAGGCCGGTATATGCTCAAAATAGACAAAATATCTTGTACATCCTCACTGTATTTGGCACGTAAGCTAGTATGTGATAAAAAATACACCTATCTCTCAACACGCAGGCCAGTATAAATCACAAAAAGACTATCATATATCAAAAACTAGGTGACCACATATCACGCATCTTGGCAGATGTCCTCCATCTTTGTATCGCCTGTGCCCTTGGCCTCTTGGGTCCCTACTGGTGCCTCAACTAGAGTGGCTCTCCATGTGCTGGTAGCCTTTGCCTTATTAGGCCGTGGAACTCATTGACCCCCTATGCTCTCCACACTATGAGTGCGGGATCTTGTCCTCTCACTGGACGCCTACTATGCCCTGTACTCGGCATAGGATATGAAGTATATCTTGGCCGCCATCAGCTGGTCCTGATAATATCTAGCCTAACCTAGGGCATCCCGTAACCTAGATATAGGCACGATTTGTGGTGATCCCATAGGTCTCGGCCCCTATACCTATCCTGTGGGACCCTGCCCCGCTCCTGCCTATGAACTAGGACCCGGTGCCGGTGCCTATGATGGTGGTACATGTGGTGGTTCCCTTTGCCCCTGTGCCTATATATGGGCCTGTAAGACCCCAATCTATTCCTGGGATGTGGCCAGCTAGCCATGTAAACCTGCCACCTAAGCATGCAAGGCTGCCACCTGATCATCCCCCTCCTCTCCCTCTCTATCTCCTCCACCAGCCATTTGGGCCTGCAGACTAGCCACCTATACTTGTAGCTCTGCTACCTCCACCTCAGAGCCCTCTAGCTATATCTATAGTATACCCAACAGAGTAATGAGAGTAGCCACCTACCCCTGTAGGGAATCTCTCTACATCGTGATGGTGGCTAGATCTGGCTACCCCGGTCTGGGTGGTATGGCTCGTAAATGAGCCGCCCACCACTATTAATACCTGTTTATACACCCAACGTCATCTATCCACGGGTCCACTACCTACTCCTCCTTCCCTATGGGCATTGTAGACTATGGTAGAGGTAAGGGCCTCTCCACATCGTCTCTCTAGTATTGTGGGAAAGACTGAGGTATGTCCTATACTAGCCCAAACCGCAGCCAGACTCTATCTACCAGGATCATCTCATACTCCTTGGCATAGTGACCTTATATCCATCTCTCTAGTTGGAGCTCAGCTGGCTCCTCATGCATATGCCTATATGAGGGGAATCCCACATATGGCCTCTAGATAATGTCCACTCTGGACAACCCTTCCAGTAACTGTTGGAAATAGGCCACATCATGTGTGGGCCTCTCAGATCACCACTCTCCAATAACTAGAACCCATTTCCTATACCCCACCCGCAAAAATATCACTGGGAATGCATCTACTTGGGGCATCCCTATAGGCCACACATAAACTATGTGCTTGTAAACCCAGCAGTGCAGTAAAAATGTACAACATAGGCTAAACCTACGCAACCACCCATATGCCCACAACTCCATGTACAACTGCACCAAGAATGCTGGTGCCCAGGAAAAGTGGGTCTCATCCACCATCATGTCATGGAGAAACCCTATTAGTGATCAGCAAAACCATCCACCCTCTGCATCTGGTAGTGCATAGTAGCACATTGCCTCCATCAACATAACCACTAGCCTCGTCTCCTCTGGATGAGATAGGTACATCTCTCCATAGCTCAAGCTAGCGCTATGAAATCTTAGGTCGTCCATCCCCTCTCTAAACATAGTCATGATCATCTCCTCTGAGGCCTCAGAGGAGACATAGTAGACCCATGCACCCAATATGGGTAACCAAAGAATCTGGAACACGTCCTCTAGGGTGATAGTAATCTCACCCGTTGGCAAGTGGAATGTGTTGCTCACGGAATCGCATCTATCAATGAGCGTGACCATCAAACTAGGTTGTCGAACTACATGTCGATAGTGATGAAACCCACTCAAGCCCACTACCTCCACATGCTATAGCTCCTCCGGGGTCACTACGCCGCACACTGTCACAAGCAGAGGCGGAACCCTGTCCCGCATATGTAGCTGTGCTCTCCCCTGTATCCATACAAACAAAATATTAATCTACATTTATCATATCCATATTTACCAATTATCATTTTCCCACACCCTACCCATCTCAACCACCTAGCCCACATCACTTTTGGACCCTTGTTTCCAATAACCTGACTAGTACCAGTTCACCCTTACCGACCCCGATCACCCCTTAACTGACATCAGTCACCTATTTGGTGATCAATACCAGTTCACCCTTACCAACCCTGATCACCCCTTAACTAGCATCGATCACCTTTTTGGTGACTGATACCGGTTCACCCTTACTGACACCGGCCAAACTTGACTGATGTTGATCACTATCGCGGTAAACCCACACTTTCCAAAAACCCCCCTTTTAAAAAAAAAACCCCCCTTGCCCCCTTTTCCCCACTTAAAATGACCTAAACTACCCTTATACCTCAACCCACCCTACCTATACCATTTATTCCCCTCACCATTCATCTTTTTACCTAATATTCCCCCCATTTCCAAATTTAACCCATTCCCACCCACACAAACAAAAACAACCAAAATCTACAAAAAAACAATATGCTAATCCTATAACCTATCTAATCCAATATAAGTAGAGTAGGGCGCTTACCTTATCGCGCTTCCATCATATCAGTGGCACATTTGGCCACTACACCAGTGGCCCACCTGATCCGTCTCTGGCCTCCGCCATCCCTAAATCACTACCCATAACCTCTACCCAATCAAATCACACCCACCGATCCTATGGACTGCTTCTCACCAACCGCTCACTCATCGTTCACACCGCCAACTTAGTGCTCTATTCCATCTAAGCACTTTTCTCTCTTTTCCCTCTCTTTTATCATTTTCTCGATTAGCTAAAAGACAAATGAATAACAAAAAATGTGGATTTTTTGTTTTTATAACAAATCCGACCTAACCGACGTCGGTTACCCTTGAACGACATCGGTCACGTGCCCTACCTAACCATCATTGGTTGACCTATACCGACATTGGTTATGCTTTACTGGCATTGGTCACCCTCACCTACACATCGCCCTATATTTTACCCCTTTACCCTACCCCTACCTCCTTTCTTGCCTCACCCAACCTTCACCTTGCTCATTTACCTCACGCCACCTTTACCCAAACCATTTACTTCCCCTTCTTGACCTAATCATTTACTCCCTCCCTTTTTCCTCCTTTGGGGACTTGTTATTTTACCCCTACCTTGGCCTTAGTTGTTCCGTGACCTAGATATTTGGACCTAGACCATCGCTAGTGACCTTTGACCTCATGTGTTTGTTATACCTTGCGGCACTATTACCTGTGTTGTTGACCTAATACCCTTACCTAGCCTATTTCCATGACCGTTTATCCTGACCCTACCTTTGGTGTACTGGAACATACCTAAACATTCCTACACCTAACCTACGTTGTGTTTCCTGACCAAATCTTATACCTTGGATATCGGAATCACTTCAACCTTGTTTGGATAAACCTATCGACCTTAAACGATTTAAGTTTAATTTCTCTTCAACCCAATAACATGCTACATTTTATACATGTGCATGTGTTTGAATGTTACTACCTTTTACCCTGACCCATTACCTAGCTTACCCAACTAGACCTTGCTCCTTTTTCCCCTGTTACCCACCTTTCTTTTCATCACATTTACCTTTTATCAAACCACTCCCCGATTCTGCCTTCTACCTCGTCAATTCCTGGTTTGAGGGGGATCACCTTCACCCACATATGGGACAACCACATCTTATTTTTGTTAGTGTTGCTTACCAATACAAGCTATGCAACAAAAAGGGGAAAAATGTAGACACTAAAATTAGGTCACAATCCCCTTTGGTCCCTCGACAAATAAGTACCCTTCATCACATTCACCTAGCCATGGCCTCCTTCACCTCACTAATATTGATTTAATTAAATTAATTCATTATCCTCACCATATTTATTATTTAAATATGTTAATTTAAATAATATCCACACATACACTTCACCTAGATACCTCATCAAGTTAACTCACCCTAAGACATATTCTAAGTAATTTACCATAACTAACTAAGACTTACCCAAATACTAAAAATCAATGCCTACATTCCCTCTAACAACATTCCCGCATGCTCATAAGAAGCTTCCAGTTTAATTCGAGGGTTAACGACATGAGATCCGAGAAAATCAAGAGGATCTCCTTAGTTTAGTAAACCTAAGAAATCCCACCTTGACCGACGTCAGTTACCCCTAACTGTCATCGGTTAAAGTGGAACCACCGTCGGTTACCCTTTTAACCCCCAAAAAAACTTTATTTTCAAGGTTGGAAAACATTGAGATCTTCCTAAGAGATATCACATCCTTTGAGATCAAATTCCAATGATAACATGCATGCAAGGAATAAGATCAAGCATTTTCTCCTGCACAACCATCCCAACAATGATCTGATCTAGCCAAGCAAAGAGGAATGCACATGCAGCCCATGCAGAAGCTCTCCTATGATTGGTGATCACTTGCAGCCTTCAACTTCTTATCAGCACCTCCATCCCTCACTCACAGTCATCCAGGATCAGAATCCAAGTAAGTAAAATGTTATACTTCTCTGGTTCATTTCATTTTTTCATTATATTATCACCTATTGCTTACCTAGCCACCCATTGACCTCCTTCAACACTCACCCCTCCATATACTCGTTAAAAACCTCACCAAACCCTACCCAAATCCCCCAATACCTCATCCAGAACAACCAAAATACTTGGTGTAATCACAAAGGAGACCCCAAAACTCATTTTGTGGAATTCCCAGTTTTCCATAGTAACCGGCACCGGTTACGCCTAACTGCCGTCGGTCACCCTTAATCAGCATCGATCTCTATATTTTCCCAGACAACTTAGAATAGTGACCTATCCCCCTAATTCCACTTCACCCTTATTTACCTATGATCTACCTCAGACCTCTGTCAGACCTGCAGAGAACCAGAACCAACTATTTGACCTTCAGATCCTATTTTAACCTAGCCTGTTAGATTAGATCTTTCTTATTGTGTTTTAAGTGAGAAACCTAAATCATTTCAAATTACAATAGGATTTACTTTATTTCCCACAGTAAATTGTTTAAAACAGTGGACTGACAGCCATCTAGGAATTATCACACTTCATTGATCTAGCACATGCTAGGTAGTTCACTACACATTGTTTAACTCTTTCTAGTGGTCTTGCTTTTCATTACAGGTAGTTCCTCCTAGCCAAAAGGAAGTTCTCATGATCAGCCATGGATTCAAAAGTCATACACGCACGAAAACCTATCAACCTACATTTGAATAGGTATTCCTCCTACACCCGTTACCCTATCTATTTCATCAATACTTCAAAGAAACGTCTAAGAATCAGGTGAAACACCTACTTCTAATTTACTTGAAAATGATAGTTTACCAAAATTTAGTGAATGGATTCTAGTGCTTAGAATTACTTGCATAAAATAACATGAATATTTCAACACATAACATAATATGTTTATCTTGGGAACCCCCCAGATTGAGGGAAAAACTTGTTGATAAGGGAAATTACTCTTTATTTCCAGTATTATATTGGCCAAATAAAGAGATTATGGATTACAAGAAGTTGAAGCAAGACAACAATGTTACTTCCACCCTCTCTACTTACTTGCTCTATTCATACACCTTTCTTCTATAAATTATTTCCAACACCAATGGTTTTTTGCTCACTTATCCCATTAAAGAATACCCAATTCAACATGCTCCAATTTTATTTATAACTTTATTCTTATGTCCTCCCGTGTACTAGAGAATAGGAAGTTTCATCTAAGGAAGAGACACATCCTAGACGTTCTAAATCTGTGATTGTTTGTGGATAGTTTTTTTTTTTCTACCGTGACAAGGCTATTAGTGGATGCAAAGGGGTGGTTACACAACCGACAATGTCTATAGAGGGGTGGTTACCCAATCCACCACTCTACAAAAAGTGACGATTCAGTAACTTAACTTCTTTCTCCTACTGCTTAATTTTCTTCAATATTCTGGTTAATCCAATGAAGTGGTATTTTTCTAGATCCCTATGGATCACACCTCTCCTTCTCAAGAGGATTTTGGTCTCACAAAATCTTAATGGGGGAGTAGATGAGGAAATAATTCCATCACTTTCTCCTTCGAGTACCAATGAGTCTACCTTGGTGTCTTCCCATTGAGTCTAACCTGTCAAGACTCTTGTGGACCTCTCCTTGTGTCCTTGACCTTATACTATAGAACTACATCCTCCTTAGACTCGCCTTGTGAATCTAAGCCACAATCCTCTATGGAAGGTAGAAATTTACATTATTATTCTTCATCAAGCATAGATGGCTCATATAGGTGTAGTTATCACAATTTACTACTGAGTACATCCACATGAACTGTGGAAAATCAAGTATAAAATCATTTTCTCCAACCTACACAAGTATGATGAAGGGTCCATACCATAGTGGCTTGAGTTTCCTTGCTTGACCTTGTAGTCTTTCCTTTATCAATTACAACCAAACCTTATCTCTAATATGAATTTTTTCCTCTCTACGATGTTGATTTATTCTAGCTTTGTAATTGGCTTGAGACTTCTCTAATTATTCTTTCAACTTGAGATGGATTTTTTGGATCCTCTAAATGAACTTTTATGCTCTAATCACTTCAGAATCATGTATCTCTCCTTATTCCTTCTTTCCAACTGCAATATCTAGTGGATTAGTAGGTAAATACCCCAAGCATGTATCAAAATGTGACTACATAGTAGATGTATGTACCACCCTATTATAGGAATGTTGCATGTAGGATAAGGACTCATACCTATTCCATGGATATTTGCTATTATACCCTCTAATTAGTTGTACCAAAGTCATATTCACCACCTCCATTTTCCCATCCATTTGGGGATGGAAGTTTGTGCTTATCTATAACCTAGTGCCCATCTTGTCCCAAAAACTAGTCCAAAACTTTGCCAAGAACCTATAATCTTCATCAGAAATAATAGACTTTAGGAAACAAAAATGAACCCATACATTAGAAAATAAAATTTCAGTTTCCTCATGTCCTTCTAATGTATTTTTAAATACCATAAGAAAACAAATTTTCTAAATCTATCTATAACTACATATAGATAATCATGGCCATCTTTAGACATAGGTACTTTTATCCCAAATGTACCTCCAGTTTAATTTAGATAACTCATTAAAATGGAATTAGCCATTTTTATAGGTTTGGGAAATTCAAACGACTGTCAATTTCCACCTCTCAAATGCACCAACCATTGGCATTAAAAAAACCCATGGGAGAATTATCTAATTCGTTAACAGGTTAGTTTAAAAAGGTGTGTGGTGTTCATTTTTCTGTTAATTTTAATAGTCAAACACAAGACATTAGGCCATGTGGTAGGATTCCGAATCTCTTCAAATATTTTGGTTTGGTGTACCTCATGTCCATAGAATTAATGGCATTTCATAGTCTATTAGTTTTGGGCTTAAGTCAACAAGGTGAAAGGATGCACGGTGGGTGAAGGCAGTGACACATGGTGGAAAATTAATGGCTGGTGGTAGACACATGTCACCATTTTAGTAATTTCTTAGGTGATGGGCTCATCCAAACTTCAAACCCTGAAATGAGCTAGAGAAGATAACGTTTCAATTCTGCCTCAACCCCATAACCAATGAAAGGAAGACACATGGTGACACTTCTATGAAGTAAAAATTTTCTAAGTCCATCCAAGAGACAGAAAATTGTGAATTCCAAAGATACATGGAGCCTTCCTATTGACCTACCTTTCACAATCTAACATCATGAAGAGATAGAAAAGGGTCTGACATCATGAAAGGCATGGAGATTCCCCATTGGCTTATGTTTTGTAGTGGTCAGGGGAGGAAAATCATAGGCTAAAAAGCCTGAAGTGCGTGGAACTTTCCTATTGGCATGTTCTTCATAGTTTTCAATCAAGAGATAAGGACAGTCTAACACTCTGAAGGTACTTGGCATCATTTTAGTTACTCGTATTTCATAAAGCTAAGAAGGAAAAGGAAAAGGAAAATAAAATGAAGTAAAGCCCACTCCCATGACCCAAAGGGAGACCGACACATGGAAAAAGAAAATAAATGCACACGTTAGCAGAGGCTGATCTCTGAACCAATCAAATGCTACCACGTGTTAAGTTCTTGTGCTCCCCAAAATTAAAATATTCAAAAGGCCATATATTTCTACTTCGAGCTCCAAATATTGAAAAAGAAATATCACTGGAAAGTTCCCCTCCAACCCTTAAATTTGGCATGATCAGATTTATATTTTAATGAGGTTTGGTTGGTCAAAATGGTAAACATAACTTTAGAGCGAGAAAAGAGAAATCATGAGCATGTAATACATCAAATTAGACAGCTTAACCACTAAATTTGATGAAGTATGGTTTCATTTCCTTCTCCAAGATGAAATAGACATAGTAGTGGCTTTACAGGGTGCCCATGTGTTTTGTAGGTGAATGTAATGCATGAATATGGTGGTTGAAGTCTGAAAAGTCATGTTGTAATTAAATACAGAGATATTCATTAATAATAAGATCAAATTTGATATATTTCCCTCTCTTTTCTCTCTTATCTTTCTTATTTGAGCTATATATTGTAAAATATTTTCATTATTGAAGGGATAGATTTTCAAAAGTTGTAAAAGAACTATGTAAAAATGGTTCTTGAGCAGTTGCAAGCTGTCAAACCACCATTTAGGGCTTGGAAATGTGTTCTTGTGCCTTCCTCTATAATTGTAATGGTTTGTGCATACTTCAATTACAATAAAGCTTATTTTGTGGTGTTTTCTCAACCCCGACTTGTGTTTTTTTTTATTATTGGCAAATAGTTTTTTGAAAGGGACTATACCCTTGAATACAAAAGAAGGCCTGAGAGCTGGAATAAGAGTGAGAAACAGAGAGAATGGATCAAGATCCAAGTGTTACAATGAAGCTCTAAGTAGCTCAGAAACAACTACTCAAGCGAGACAAAACAACAAAACAACAACAAAAAAATAGTAAACCGACCGCAGAGAAACAACAAAAAACAACTAAAAGCAGCAGAAGCATCCAAAACTACTTCTTGGTAGCTTTATCGATACTAATCTTGACTCTCTTCCAGGCATGAAACATACTCAAAGCAGTCATATGGGCAGCATCAGTCTTATCAAGCTCCTCAATGGTTCTTTTGCTTTCTTTTTCGTTGCCCCAAAGTACAGCCGGGACACCGCTGAGGTTGGAAACACTTTTGGCATGACCCTCGATGAACTCCTCAATCGCCCTAAAGGTGGAAATGTTGTAATCATGTCTAGTCTTGGCCTTCCCTAAGCGGGAGTTTAAGGAGGTCAGCTTCTTGTATATGTCATCAATCTGACTGCTGTCAATGTTCCCCTCCCCCTCCATGCTTTTCTTGCCTTTCTGTTTAGCTAGGTTCTTGACCTCATCCTTCAGTAATTTCATCTCAGCCTCTAAGGCCTCCAACCTCTTAGAAGAGCTATCCATCTGCACTTCCTGGGGACTGGCACTACTGATATTCAGCAGGTCATGTGTAATCTCAAGTTCAAAAGGCTCCGTCTCCACAGCAAGAGTCTCAAGGTTGAGCCTCCTAGAAGCCCTGGTGACTAGTATTTTAGAGGTAGAGGCGAGGTGGGTGACAGGAGCAGTAGCAGGGGGAATGGAAGGAGAATTTTGTGCAGCTGGTATGGGGGTGGCAGCAACGGTGGTGGGGGTAGCAACAGGGGTAGCAGGAGAAACAGGGTTGGCAGCAGTAGAGCCCATCAAAGGGGGAGCCGGGCTAGGAGAGGAAGGAAGACCAGGGTACTTAAGAAGGCAGCATTTATGAATCAATAAAATAAGTCCTTGATGAAAGGGAACCACCCGGGTGTGCTTCTGAAACTCCAAAATGGAGCGTTCAAGGGAGTTCAGCAGATAATGGGGGAAGCAAACCAATCGATTCCTACAGAAGTGGTTTAAAAAGATAAGATGTTTAGCATGGACAGTGACAAACCTACCTTCCAGGGAGATGAATCGAATCATCATGTGAGTGACCTCATCATAGGGTGGTGGAATTGAGCTAACAAGTAGGCCCGCTGTGCCAAATGTGAGCTTCTCAGTTCCCTCCACAAATCTTCTTTCTTCAGCATCTCTGTCAACCCTTTTGTTGAAGAAGCGGTATCCCTCCAAACTAAGGTTGGTCGCTTCAGCAATAAGATCTTCATTGACTAATATCTTCTGTCCCCCATAGTCGACAGTCTGCTCTTTCCACTCCTTAGCAAAGCGTACAGAAATGCTTTGGTCATGCCCCTACACCTTATCAATGAAGTTAGTGAAGCCTCCTTTGCTGAGAGTGCTCCAAAGCTCTGTATTTTCCTTCTAGTCGGGGTCCGCGCATGGTTCAATTTGGCAGGGAGGTCCTCCCATCTTCTCTGTGATATCCTGGTTACAACAATTTCTCAAATGTCTGTGAGCATAGAGACCTGTCCGCTTCTTGCTGTTGAAGGCCCCACAAAACTGGGAACTATAGCCATTGCTCTTCTCACGAACGGCTGCGTAACTGCTGAACTGAGCCTGCGGGAAGTCACGCGTGAGAGTAACCCTTTCCCTGTCAAAAATCACATTACATCTATCATCAGTTTCCGAGGAGCTATGAATCTGGATATCAACAGCTGTAGTACATCCCGCATGCGTGATTTTCAAATCTAGATAACTCCACTTGAAGTTCCCCAAATAATTCTTACTATTATGTATATTTGATATTATTTGCCTCATCATATTCATTAAAGTAACACGTGTGAGAGTGTTATTGATGCTGATCTTCCTCCAAAGATTAAGACTCATCTCTAGGGATTGCTTGCATATGAAGGTCCGCATGAATGCTGTTGTGTAACTGATTAGGGATAGTGTTATTATCCCAGATGGTGAAATTTATATTAATGCCATAATTGGCTAGTGCATCCGCCAATTTATTGCCCTCCCTGTAAGTATGCATGATTCTAATGCTATTGAAGGTTTGACTGATGCTTATGGATTCAGAGATAAAATCCTTAATACTCCAACTAGGAGATGAGGACTGATTAAGAAGTTTAATGATAGTTAGGGAGTCCCCTTCAACAACAAGGTTCTGAATATTTTGAGCCCGTGCAACTCTCAAGCCCTAGAGAGCAGATAATGCTTCGGCAAAATGATTGGTTTGAATTCCCATTTTTCCAGCATATGCAGCAATCAAATTACCTTTGTGGTCCCGTATTGCTCCTCCTCCTGCTGTTGTCCCAGGGTTTCCCTTAGAGGCCCCATCAAAGTTCAGCTTGTACCAATTAGAATCAGGAGGATGCCATTTGATCGAAGATCTATCTATACTATTCCCAGGATTACTCCAATTTCCAATCTTCCAATTGGATAAGATGTACTCTTCATTCTCATGATAACTCTTGTTCTTAGGAGGTTTAAATCTGGGAATATCCTCTTTGATACGTTTAGAAATTTTGCCAATACTGAGTTTATAATTCTGTTTCTTATTTCTGAAAATGATATCATTTCTATCCTTCCAAATCCTCCAGATTAAATGTGGGATAGCCAATTTCCAGATCCTTTGGATAACACAATGCCTGAAGGGTGGGTTCCATTGATTCCATAGCTGATTAAGATCCTTCGGCAACACCCAGAGAGCTTCGAATTTAGAAAGGACAAAGTTCCAAATTCTATTGGCATAATCACAATGTATGAACAGGTGACTGATATCTTCATAGTCATTCCTAAAAAGATGGCACCAATTAGGAATTATAAATCCTCTTCTCATCAAATTGTCAGTGGTGAGAATTCTACCTCTGATGGCTAGCCAAAGAAAGAAATTTATTTTGGGAGTTAATTTAGGCATCCAAATCTTGTTCCAATTAAAATTAGATTGATTACTATGAAAAAGATTGATATAACCAGATTTGATCGAGTATTTCCCATCATGGGAATTATTCCAAACCAGCTCATCCTTGGAATCCAGCTGACTTAAAGGAAGGATATCTAAAAGATCCTGAAGGGAGGAAGTAATTTGACTCGTGTTATTTGCAAGCTTGACTCTCTTTTACATGATGTATTTTTTATATGCATGTATTTCTCACTGTAATTTCATTTTACTATGTTTCATGTGAGAACATATAGTGAATGAATATTTGGGTCTGTCTCACTTATATTTGGCCTCTCCCTTCTCCATTTCCTTCTCTTTCTCCCTCACTAGAGTGTCTCTCACCCTGTTTCTGGTGCTATCACCACATTGTAGCTTAGGATTTCATTTCCATAAATATTTCTAAACATTCTCTCTCTCCCTGGATCCTTAGAATTGTTAGTTTAGGATTAGTTAGCTACATTTCCTTCCTTAGGAGTAGTTTTAGCATTAGATTAGGTAGAGAAAGCCAGCCTTCTTCAAAATTCCATCTCAAGTAGAAAGGCCCACAACATGAGATATGGTCCCATGTTATTGAAAAACATTGATTTCTCATCCACAGTTCATGGCATATCAGAGGGTGATAATGTTTGGTGATAACAATTTTGGCATACCTAGTGGGACAAGTTTGAAGACCTATAAAACTTTGTACTAGCAAGGTTGATGTGTTCTTAATGTTAATCAGCCTTTGGAGGCATGATCTAAGCATATCTAGTGACTCCACTATTCCAAACAACCCATTATATCATTTACATACCTTTCCATCAATCTTTTCATTTTCCTCTTATTCATGAAGTTATACAAACATGACTTCATTACCTCATTAGAATACTCATTTATAAGAGCATTATCATCCCACTCAACCTCCATGTTTCTAAAATCCTCCTCTAAATTAGTCTTATGAGCCCTATCATGATGAACCTGTATATAACTCAACCCCAACTGATCCATATGGTTATTTTTCTAACCAAAATGTTTATGAAGAACAGGGTAATGTAGATGATGACATTAACTTCATGGAAGATGTTGATTTCCTGAGGAAGATTCAAAGGATAGATGAAAACATGGTGATAATTGGGGCAACATGCCATATAAAGGCATGTAAAATTGGTTTTAGGGTCCCTTATCTATAGATTGGCCCTATGTCAAACTGGTTCAACCCTCAACAGAAGCTTAACTTTATGGTTGAGATGATGCCTTGGATTGCAAAGTGGGTCGAGTTAATAAAGGATCAAAAACCTAGTGGTAGGAAACCTATCAATGGGGTAATCCTACACTACCACCTTATAGCCCTCCCATTTCTTCTCCTAAACCTACACCACCTCATCCCACTTTCAAATTTTATAGATTTTTGTTACTCCTCCAGAGGATCCTAATTATCCATATTCTTTCCTTCCATCCCATCTTCATTTCTCTACCATTTCCCCTCTAAAACATCCATCTCATTCACAAGAAATCATTCCACCTCATCCACCATTTAAACCTTTTCCAAATTAGCAAAGGGATAAATCCTTTCCCCACTTCAAAAAATCATATCTACATCTTCCATACCTTCATCAAGAATAAGTTGTATATCATGAAGTAATGGAGCTTAACCAATAGACTAAGGGCCTAATTTATTTGTTACCTGTGGATCCATTCCTAACTAAACAAGATCTTTAATCTTTCATAGTAAAAAGGGTTGAGATTCCTTCTCTTGAACAACAAGATGCACAGTAGACCAAGAGGGGAGGTTCAAAATGAGCCAAAAAAAGTAAATCAGATTCAGATCTTCAAGGATTAGAGCCATGAATTTGAATCCAAAGGGGTTCATTACTAAAAACATGATAGTCAACCTTCTCCAATTTCTATAAAATTAGCGGCGGTGAGCTCCATTCTAAAAAATCATGAAATACTTGTAGAAGAATAGACTAACTCTGAGAGCATAATAGATGAAGAATTTATCCAACCCCTTGTAAAAATTCCTCCTATTTTGATTGAAAATTATGAATTCAAGGAGGTTGAAACCATAGAGCTGAAAGCAGAGGAAGAGAAGCTTCCAAGTGAGAAAGATGTTTTATTTGAATGTAGTGACCCCCATTATCCTACATGTTTAGAACTTGCAACACTTCTGAAAGATTATATTTTCCCACAAAGAATATCTTTATATGCTTCAACTAGTCATGAAGATATTCATGCTATGGAGGAAGAAAAACTAGATTCATAATTTTTGAGTGATTAAGAGATCACAGAAATTTTCTTTCTTTCTTTTGATGATAAAATTATAGATATTTCTTCCCTTTCATCCTCACATGAATCTCGTTTTGAGGATGATTTTGATATCTATAAATTTTTGTTTGAAGATGAGGATAGCCATGATGAATCAATTGAAAAATGATAAATCATCATGTAGGAGGCAGATTCCTATGCTCATTTGTTTATAGAGGAGAAGAAGAGTTTATATTAGCTTGCAAACAACTATATTCAAGAAAGTTTGTAGGATGAATCCATTCATGGAGTTGAGCTTCAAGATAATGGAAAAATCACAAGGATCAACCCATTGGTTCCCAAATCCTCTTTCCCAATCAGATATTTGGATAGTCTAGATCCAAATAAGGAGTTGCAACCAGTCTTTCTTATTTCAGAGCATTAGGATGATCATCAAAGCGTGAAAGGTCAACACAATTGCCTTCCAAATCCAAATTTAGAGAAACTAAAGGAGGTGTTTGTTTTATTTTTTTTTGATACTTTGAAATGGGTGGAATTCCATCTTAAAATCATTTTTTCACTCTTACTTAATTCCATATCCATTACCAAATTAATTACATGGCCACATTTATTGAGGAAAGGATGTTATTTCTCATAACCCGTTTCAGGTTTTGTTTAGCTTCTCTTATTTTGGTTAGAATAAATTAGGTAGGTTTTCTTTAAGTAAAAGAAGTGAATTGTGTAAAATATACATGTTACCAATTGGAGCATGTATGATTTCTTATTTTTTGCATAGATTTTGTGGGATTTTGTTCTATTTGCACATTTCAGCTCACTTCAAAGAAATGTCTATGCCTAAATCAGATATGGGGTATTTTTAAATGCTAAATCATTCAAATCCCAAGATAATTTCATTTCAAGCCTCCCCGTTCCTCTTCCTTGGATAAAAATTCAATGTTTTGCGATAGTTTGCAAAATAAATTAAAAAATATCTCAAAAAATCATCTTTAAGAGCAAGACCAAGGTTGTTTTCAATTCACCTTAAGGCAAAGCAGGTTTAATGGTGGAATCAGATAGTTGGAACGGTCTCAAAGTTTCATTTAGAGCTCCAAAGATCAACTTTAGGTTGTTCTAGATACTTCTAAGTCCATTCATGCTTCATACGGATCAGGGGTAAGAAAATTTCAAAGTTCAAATCAGTTTTTTAAAAAGTTTCGAGCTTAACTCCATGCCTAATAGATTGTAAAATGCCACTGATCTAATCTTGCAATTAAATTACCCTATGAGTCACCAATTGTTATCCCAAATTTACCCCTAAGTTAATTTGGATAACTCATTACAAATGGACTTAACCATTTTTATAGTTCTGGGACGTTCAAATGACCATTGATTTTCACCTCTCAAAAACACTAGCCGATGGCATTTAAAAAAACCGTGAGAGACTTATCTAATTCATTAGAGGGTTATTTTAAAACGGCACATGATGTTAATTTGTCCATCAAATTTAATAGCTGAACGTTAGACAAAATTCCACGTCGTAATATTTTGGATCTCCTCAAATATTTCGGGCTAGGGAGACTTCAAGTCTGCAGAATTAATTGCATTCCATTATCTATCGGGTCCAAGATTAAGTCAACAAGGTCAAATAATGTGCATTAGGTGAAGGTAATGAAACATGGTGAAGAATCAATGATCAATTGTAGACATGTATCACCATTATAGAAATTTCTAAGGCGATGAGCTCATCTGGACTTCAAACCCTGGAATGAGTCAGAGAAGGTAATGTTTGAGGTCTTCCTGACCCCCATAACCAATGAAAGGAGGAAACATGGTGACAATTCTACAAAGCCAAAAGTTTCTAAGTCTTCCCAAGAGATCTTGAAAACTACGAAGTTTGAAGCTACAATGATCCTTCTTATTGGCCCATCTTTTACAGTATAACATCATGAATATTTGAATAAGGGTTTGACATCATGAAGAGCTAGAAAGGGCTTCCCCATTAGCTAATGCTTCATAGCATTTAGGGGAGGAAAATCAGAGACTGACAAACCTAAATTACATGGTAATTTCCTATTGGCCCATTTTTCCTAGTTGTTAGTCAAGAGCTAAGGATAGTCTAACACTGTGAAGGTACATGGTGTTGTTTTATTGACTTGTATTTCATTAAGCTAAGAAGGAAAAGGAAAAGAAAATGAAGTAAAGCCCACTCCCATGACCCAATGGGAGACTGACACATGGAAAAATCAAAACAATGTACATGTTGGTAGAGCATGATCCTTAAATTAATCAAATGTTGTCACCTATCAAGTTCTTGTGCTCCCTGACATGTAAATCTTCATAAGGCCATATCTTTCAACTTCGAGCTCAAAATTTTGCAAAATTTATATCATTGGAAAGGTATCCTTGAGCCCTTTAATTTGGCATGATTAAATTCATATTTTAATGGCTTTTGATGGGTAAAAACAGAAAACATGAATTTATAGGGAGAAAAGAGAAATCCTGAGCATGTAAAAGATCAAATCAGGCAGCTCAACCACTAAAATTGATGAAGTATGACTTTGTTTTCTTTTACATGATGAAATAGATATAGTAATGACCTTTTAGGGTGCTCATGTATTTTTCTAGTGAATTAAATGAATGAAGATGATGGTTGAAGTCTGAAAATTCATGTTACAGGGAAATAAATTTATCTTCAATAATGAAAAGATCAAGTCCGATATCTTTCCCTAAAAGGATGTAAATTCAAAAAATGAAAAAGAACTATGTCAAAGTGGTTCATGAGCAGTTGTGAGTTGTCGAATCTCCATTTTGGGCTTGGAAAATGTGTTCTTGTGCCTTCCTCTACAATTGTAATGGTTTGTGCATACTTCTATTAAAATAAATATTATTGTGTGGTGTTTTCTCAACCATGACTCATGTTATTTAAAACATTTCCTCTCATTTACATGATGTATTATGTGGCACATGCATTTCTCCTTGCAAGTTCATTTTGTTGTGTTTCATTTCAAAATAGATGGTGAATGAATATTTGGGTCAGTGTCACTTATTTCTAGCCTATCCCTTCTCTTTCTCCCTCACTAGATTGTCTCTCACCCATTTTTCATTGACATCACCACCTTTTAGCTTAGGAGTTCATTTGAATTCATATTTTTAACCCTTATCTACCTCCCTGGTCCCTTGGAATTATTAGTTTAGGATTAGTTAGCTGAATTTCATTCCTTAGGAGTAATTTTAGCATTATATTAGGTAGAGGAAGTTGGCCTTCTCTGGAGGTCCATCTCAAGTAGTAAGTCCAAAAAATTGAGATATGGTCCCATGTTACCCAAAAATAGTTATTACTCATCCTCATTTCATGACATATTAGAGGGTGTTGTTTTTTTATGATAACATGTAGTCCTCCTAAAAAATCTATAGAGATATCCTTCGAAGGTTGAGTAGGGACTGGTAAAGGAATATAAAAACCTTCCTTCTTGATTTTAGGATTTCTAGTAAAAAAATTTTTACATCCTCTTATGAATATAGATACTCCTTCTTGCATATTGGGCTAATATACATACCTTTGCAAGTGGACCATGGTCTTGCCAACACTAAACTTTCTTGCTACTTTTGAGGTATGTGTTTCCCTCATAAATAAAATTATATCTTCTTTTGACACACAAAGCTACCACCATCAGTATAATAGCCCATATTTGAGATAAAAATCTTCAATACCCATCTTTTCAACCCCTTTGGACTGTAACCATTGATATGTCACCCAAAATATTAGTCTTGAGCATATACCTCTATGTAAGCTTCCTTTGTGAAGGGCTAAACATGAGAGATATTAGCCAAACTAGATATTTTCTCCTATGTGGGTGGCATAGACAACATGTCTTCCACAAAAATTGTGTTACCTTTCTTGTATTTGATCACCAAATGGAACAGTTGACGAAACCCCATCCATTTCTAGAGTATTTCCTACTACAATTTAGATTGTGCTTGTAAATATTAGAGAGGTTTGTGTATAGTGTGCACAATAGTTTCTTTACCCAATAAATAATGTTTCCACTTCTTTATTTCCTGAACTAGTTCATACATCTATTTATCATATATTTAGTATCCCTTAATTACAGAAGTGAAAGTTTCAAAATGATAGCATAAAGACTTACCTCCCTATAATAACACTTCTCCTTTAACATAATCATTGACACTCATCTCTGCTTCAAAGGGTTGTTATAAATTAGGAAGAGAAATTACTAGAGCATGGCTAATTTTGTATTTTAATAACTCAAAAGGCTAATATTGTTCCTTACCCTAGCTAAAACCCTTACTCTTTACAGTCATTGTGTGTAGAGGTTTTGCGATAGCAGAGAATCCTAAAATGAAATTCCTCGTGTGTTGTACTACTCCCACAAAAATCCTAGTCTCTATGGGTATCATTGGTGTTGGCCAACTAGTGATGACTTCCACCTTATTTGAATCCACCCATAGCCCTCCTCCTCTAACCACGTGCCCAAGATAGTCAAGTAAATGTTTGGAAAATTCACATTTCATGTTGTATAAAAGTTATTTACCCTTGAGAACTTGTAAGACTTGCTGAAAATGTTTTAGATGTTTATCCCATGTGGCACTAAAAATCAGAATATCATCCAAATATTCAATGACACATGTATCTATGAATTCCCACAATACATCATCCATTAATCTCATAAATGTATCAAGTGTATTACATAAACCAAATGGAAGCACTAACTACTCTTACAAACCATTTTTTTTGGAAGAATTCCATATATCCTCCTTCATCCTAAATTGGTGATAACAAGACTTGAGATCCAAAGTTATGGATAATTTTTTGTGTTGAAGTTGGTCTAAGAGATCATCTATACATGGGAGTGCATATCTGTTCTTAATGGTAATATTATTCAAAGAACTTGATATTTGATGCACATTCTCCAAGAACCATCATTCTTTAGAACCATTACAATAGGTAAACCACATGGTGATGTACTTGGGCATATCACCCCTTGGTCTAATAGCTCTTGGAGTTTATTCTTTAACGATTTACTCTCCAGCAAGGATTTTCGATACAACTCGATATTTGGTGGAGGGGACTCTGGAAACAGCTAAATCTCATGCTCTATTTCTCATTTTGGTGGTAACCCATTGAGAGTTTGGAACACTTCCTGAAAATAATGAATTATGTTATCCAAATCCTTCAACCCTTAGAAACATGTTAAATTTATAACCCATATTTCTTATATTTCAATAAAAGTAAACAAAACTGATTATGATTTTCCTGAATTAGTCTCTTTACTTATATAGCACTTACCATATAAATTTTTGACTTACGCTGATGTGGACAGATATTGTAACTAAATCCATCCCTTACCCATTCTTATCAGCTCTCCCTTATCATGAATATAACATCCCTGATATATAAGTAAGGACTACTGAAAACAATATCGAATACATCAATTGTAATTACATCATCTTCTAATACATCTAAATATTAAGAATTGATCCCAAACTTGAACTTACATCTTCATATTAATTGATTTTCCACACCCTTCTTTACCCATCCCAAAGGATAAGGATGTGGATGCTCATAAGTTTCAAGACCAAGATTTTGTACAAACACATAAGAAATAATATTAGATTGAGAACCAATATCAACCAAAGCATTTACCTTAGTCCTCTTAATATAGATTTTTATTTGAAATAGCTTACTCATTTCTTCCTCTTGCTCGTGGCTATCCATGTTGGTGGATGTGTACCCCAGTCACTTTTATACATTAAAATCATCCTCTATTTCTACCTCCCCATCTATCTTTACAACTGTCATGGACTTCTTGGAGTCCTTGATTTGGTTTTTTGGATGCAACTTCCAACATGTAACATCAATATGACCATTGATATCACAATTCTTGCAAACATTCTTAGGATCTTTATAATTATTCAAGGTGGTAGTGGTATTTTTACCTTTCCATTTACCTTTGTGAATTGGTTTTCCCTTCTCTTTCTTTGGTTGATTTATTGACTAATTTTTTCTTAACTTCGCTTCTCCTTGATTTTTCTCATCATCTATGTAGTATGATTTCACAAATGCCTCATTGATATCCTTGGGTTTTTTGGAGATGACCTTCATTCGAAGGTGAGTGTGAAGTCCTCCAAATACTTAGTAAGCATATCCCCATCCTCCAAGTCCATATTAAGAAACATGGCTTACCTCTGAAACTCCATATTGTAATAATACATACTTTGACCATTTACTTTTCTAAAATACTACCATTTAATCATCTGGTTAGTCTTATGGACAACAGGATAATTTTTTTCCCTTAGAAATTCTTTAAAACCCTCCTAAGAACTTACAATAGGATGCTTTTTATTTTCACAAGTGGCTAGATGGGTTTCTCACCAAACTAGAGTATGTCCTTCCACCTTGAGATTTGAAAAGGTCATCCTTTGTGCCTCAGTGATATTATACACACTAACATAGACCTCCAATTATTTTAACCATTTATCTAGCAATTTTGCATCTACTTTTCCTTCAAATATTTTAATATAAACTTTAGTTTTAACTTTAAAAGGAGCATGATTAAATTTTACCTTTCTATTTTCAATAGGAGTTTCCTCTTCCCACTCTTCCACGTATTCCTCATCGTGGCTCTTTTCTATGCAAATTTCTCATCCAAATCTCAAACCAATGATTCTATGGAGTCTTTCTTAACCATTGTTCTCCTTTGTTGATATGAGATTTCCCTTTTGTGTTGAGACACCCAATCCAAAATGATTTTCAACATCTCAAATCTACAGAACAAGTTCACTTCTTACATTTTTTCTAAAATCCTTTGTTTCTACTTTTTCATAGCTATCTCTAGATTGCAAGATATCAACTCTTCTCCTTAGAAATTTTCACTGTCATACAAATCACACAAGAATGAATACCACAGTCCTTTGGATATTATAATCAACTCTAAAACTAAAATTATTTGTAAAATTTGAATTTGGAAACTTACAAGACCACACAACTATTGTTCCTACTTCCAATTTACTTGAACATGACATTTTTACTGAAAGTTAGTGAATGGATTCTAGTGCTTATAAATACTTGTAGAAAATAAAAAGAATAATTCAACACATAACACAATATTTTTATCTTGGAAACCCCCATATTGAGGGTAAAACCATTTGGGAAGGGAAATTTATTGTTCCTCCTAGTATTATATTCATAAAATAAAGAGATTTCATATTAAAAGAAGTTAAAGGAAGACAAAAATGTTATTTCCACCCTCAAAACACACCTTGTTTTTATAAAACAAGTCCAGCATAAATGTTTCTTGCTCACTTCTCCCATCAAATAATTCCCAAGTCCACATGCTCTATTTGTATTTATAGTTCTCTTCCCATGTCCTCCCTTGCATTAGAGGATAGGAAGAGTCATCTAAGGAAGAGACACAACCCAGATGTTTGAAATCTGTGATTGTTTTTGGGTATATATTGTTTATTTTATATCATGATAGGACTGTCAATGGACATAGAGGGGTGATTACACAACTACCTGTGTCTACAGAGGGGCGGTTACGTAACCAATTCTCTGTAGAAAGTGATGATTATGTAACTTAACCTCTTTCTCCTACTTCTGCTTAATTTTATTCCTAATTTTAGTTATTCTGATGAATTGGTGTTTTTATATATCCCTATGGATCAAATAGCTTACACATTAGTGATCATTACTTGACATTCTAGATCTAGATAAACAAATCATTTCAAATTCCCCATCAACTTATGCTTGATGAATTTGTGATTACTTCACTAGTTAATCAACATTGTTGCCTTATATTTTTTAAAGAATCCAATAAGTTTGAGGGTTTAAGGAGTGCTAATACCTGAAATTTCATGACATGATATTGTTGGTTGGGGATCTCCTAACTCCTCCTCTAGCTTGAACATGACCTCTACCTCTCTATATTATTCCTTATCTTCTTATTCATTAAGCCCCACAAAATAGAACAACTTATTTTCAGCACATTTATTTCCTAGTTCATATTTACTTTCAAAATTAAAACATAACCCTTTTGTCCTCTTTTCTTCAATTTGTTGAGGTGCCTATCTAACTGACAGAGGGAATGATGGTGTCAAGGTGCTACTATCTCTGTTATTAGTGATAGTTTGTCTTCTGTTGGTAAATAATTTATCCTCTACTCTTTGTGCCATGATAATATACTGAAAAACCTTATGAGGATTAGACATATGCACCTCATTCTCAGTTTGTTCTTTAAGAACCCCAAGAAATAGGTCATAGATTCTCTTCAGTAATATTTTCCACCTATAAGGATAGATTTTGGAATTGATGGACATAATCCTTGACTAATCTTGTTTGTATTAACTTTGCTAATTGGATGAAAAAATTCTCTTACACACTATAACTATAGTGCAATCGCAACTCTTCGATAAAGATTTTCCATGTAACATTGAGACCATTTGTTTCCTTTTGAGCACATAACCATCGATACCAAACAATATTGGTCAGGTTCAAGATACAAGGATGTCATGGTAACCTTTTTTCGCGATGTGAATCTGATGTAGATCGAAGAAATTCTTCATTTGGTTAATCTCAATTGAGTTGAATACATTTCCATCAAACTTACACATTTCCAACTTTCAGAATCATGTTACGGGATTACAAAATGTTTGTATTTGGATTGGGCATTATCGATGATCTACCCTAGCTAGTTGTGTCTATTACTTTGCACCTAAAGATGCACCTTGGTTGATATAAGTATGATCGAGTTGTGGCTAATTAGGAAGTAGATGATGACACCGTTAGATTTGAACTGAATTGGTGACATGAAATCCTCCAATCGTTATCCAATGTTTTCTACATCTTTTATTTTGTCCATTCTAAACTCGAGGTTTCGTAGACTCAAACTCAAGTTGTACTTACTTTATGGTTCGTCGAGAGTAAACCCCAGCCCTGATGGAATCCTGTAGTTATTCCTTATGACTTTATCTCCTCAACTATTATCTCATCCTTGTTTGGAGGTTTACCTGAAGTGATGGGATTATTTTTTCCTCTTATGGAAGATCCCCGCCATGTTGCCCCAAAATGTGTTGGATTTGGGGATCAAGGTCAAAATTTACGGTTTGGAATTTCGATAATGAATTTGGCCAAATATGAAAAAATTTAAAGAACATAACTCAAACTAATTTTTTATCCTCTTTCTAGAAATGTTTAAAGAAAATTGGAAAAATTCCATAATTTGCAATAGACTTAGAGAGTGAATTTAGTCAAATACCCTAAAATTGATGTAACTATTTGTAAAACAAGTCAAAATATCCTAAAATTTGGAGAGTATGCTTACTTAATTGATTTTGCAGCACTCCCAAAAAAATTGCTGAAAAAATAGCTACCAAATTATGGAGATATAGTCGAATCCTTTGATAATTAGGTTTTTGAAGCAATTCAGGCCGAAATCAAGCTGTGATACCACTTGTAAGGAAATTACTTGGATAAATAAGAATACCAACAGCAAGAGAACACCAAATAACACGATATTGCAGAAAAATGATTACAATATGCAAGTAGAATAGCTTAGCCACTTTGAGGGGGCAACCTCCAAACCATACAATAAGACTCAAATGCTCAATATGATGATGAACTACTACCTACTAACCTCTATAATATACTACTCGTATGTTATGGCCATCACCAAGGTCAACAATCCACAAATGATAATATAACACATACGAAAGAGATAAATCACGATAAGAAGTTATGATAGCCACAAGTCGGTCTATATACATCCAATGTAAGATATATGATTAAGGGCATAACATCTTCCTTTTGGATAAAAGTGACATGATCACCCATTCATATCATATTAGTGGTCATCTTTTTCAACTTTACATTGTGCCTCAGGTCAAATCCTTAGATTTACCCATGGTAGTTTGGAGACATATACTCACTTATTCCATTCTCATTGCACTCTTTCTAGTTCAACAATGTTTGTTTTACTATCACATAATACTGTAAGAGGTAACTCCTGTTGAGACAAAGTCACACTTCGTAGTTCATCTGTGTGCCAACTTTTCAGGCTAATTCATAAGTGAAACGGTCAAGCAATTGAGTCCAGGTAACACGTGGTATGTGGACAATGCATGTAGGCTGATCTAAGGAAATTTCGATGAAAGTTGTGAATAAAAGATGATGGAACTTGAACTATTTTGTTAATGTAGAGTATTTTTCATAATATTCCAGCTATCAATGTTGTTGCCCATATTGATTTTATAAGGTAGGTAGCCTCAACAATTACATGTGTACATTGCACCATGATAGTGATGTAATTTTTAGTAATATTGAAATTTTTATTAATCATGTATGTTTTGATAAATAAGTGGGAAGTAACCACATGGTAGATAGTAGATTTGTTAGAATCAAAATGAGACCTAATTCGTCGCCCTAAGGTCCTATTTATAATATCGATAGTAATCTATTAGGACTCACACACTTTTATCAAGGTTATATAATTATGTGGAAAAATAGAAAATAAGGGTATGAGTGGATAATATAGGACAAATAGTGGAAATGAAGTATGTAAATTTTTATTGTACAACATGGCTTCGTACAAATGTTGTAAGCCTACAATGTATACCAACAGTGGGTTGTACTACTTCAACATAATTGGTGTAAATGATGTAAAGTGTAGAAGCTTTACGTACAAGGATTTCACTAGAACTAGTCATCCAATCTAGACTTCGATAATTTACAATTTAGTGTGCAAACTTTTTTGTTAGCTTTTTTTGTGTAATTCCTAGATTTCAACATGAGATTTACAAAAGAGGTCTTCCCTATGTGTATCTACAACCACATTACCTTCAAGTGCTTGATTTAATCATCCATGTTAAAACAAAGACTACACTATTGAGGCAAGATTTGATGAGGCAGTCCATGGGATATGTTACAAAAAATAGTTCCATGGGGGCAATGAGATCCTGAAAATTCTAAGAGGGCAACTAGAACATTCCAGAGACATACAAGCAAATATGGTTCATTAGTAGAAATAGCAAAAGAAAAGGTTATCTCATGGAAGAAGTAACATTTAGTATGGGAATCAAAGCCCTCATTAAAATAGTAGAAGAAAACACTCAAATGGATCACTTGTTTTGAAGGAACTCTGGTGTGACAAACCTATGTAACTACTATTGACGTAAGATTAGCTACCAAGGAAACTCCAATCGTCTAATGATAGTTGTAACATGGTGGGAGAAAACTAGTAATTCAAGTGGGATGAATAGAAGCTCATTGAAGTTGTCCACTTTCTTGTTGCCTAGTGTACTAGATTTAGTAGATTGATTAACTATCGACATTCTATATATGTTCAAAGATGAGTCTTATTTTTAAAATCATCTAACTCTTTTACTCTATAATATGAGCCTATTAGAGGAAACATTTGATTTTCTTAATGAGAGTAACTGCCAAATACTTCACAAGGATTTCTTATTGTGGCCACAAGGCCTTGGTTCACAATATCCCATTTATTTGGAGATACCAACCTTTATTTTGAAGCATATTGACATGCTCCTAGACGCAGGTGGATCAAGAGTACAAGATACATGAATAAATAGGACTTTTTTTAGGTCTATGTAGGATTTAAAGGAGTCAAATCTATCTAAATGTGTATTTCCATTGTCTCCTTTCAGACAATTGTTACCAAATCAATGAAACATATTAAATAAGCAGTAATTATCTTTATGGGGGGACTTCTAATTTTGGAGACGAGTAGAGGTAGAGCAAGTTCTATTTTTATAATATAGGGGGATTTAAATTGACCTATAATTAAATACTAAATGGATATGATGAGATTACAATTGAATTCAATAATTCATTTATTTTCACTTGAATATAATGGGCCATAATGGGAAGTTAGGTGAAGATATGCAAGGTGACATGAAGCACTCATAAACTTTAATTCTTTTAAATTAAATAAATAATTTAGAAATTGTGCATACATTTAGTTTAGGAATAAGTTGAGTATATAAGTGTTATAACTACCAGCGCTACTTAAATTAGAATATGTAATATGTGGAGAAAAACTTTCAGAGTTAAGCCTTATGAATCTAGAAGGTTCATTCTTACAAGATACACTTATGAGTGGTCCCCTTCATTCTAGGAAGTATATCCCATCATATAGCTTCAAGAGTAGTTTTTGAAGCATGTTTTGAATATCAAGATAGGCACACTCGCACTCACCATAATCTTGGGACACTGTATTTTGTTGACATTACAAATATAGGACTACTATTTAATGAAAGGATATCTTTCAATTACAGTATTCATATACTGAATGCAAGTGTATTTTTATATAGTTCAGTAAAATACTTTAAGCATAAAAGAATATGCATGTTAAGATTAACATTTATTTTCTCATTGAAATTATTATTAAATACCATTTCTCTAATTTACCCTGAATTTTAATTTTAAGGTTGACAATATTTTTAAATAAGTAATATTTATGATTGATTTTGTAATCATGAAAGGCCGAATTAGTTACCCATAAAAGGCTTTCGTAACAAAGATTCATATTTTCCTAAACTCAACAATGTCAAACTATAACAATGTAGAAAATAGGTTATTGGTTGATGGCCATATGGAAAAACTAATGATCAATTACTGGTAGGAATATACTTCACACGTGATAGAATTTGAGACCCCTTTTTTATGCGAAAGTTTTTTTTGTCACTTTCAACAAGAAATATGAAGAGAATTCTAATAAAATCATTAATGGCCAACTAAAGTCTATTGGAATCTAAGATAAGGGAACTCTAGAGATAGATCATTCTAGGCGCCATTTTTTAAATAGATGTATCTGAATGATGGATTTGTACTAGTTAGTAACTCTAGTATCATATGGCCTCACGCCCTTCAATGACTCCCTCTCTCCATAATTCCATGAGGATATTGTTCTCTTTTTCCCAATATATCTGCTCAGTCAAAGGCTTTAGTTCATATACAAATTGGGTCTTTTAATCTAATTGTATAAAGGATGTCTAAGATGGATCCAGTAACTCCTGGAGGTTCATAAAAGTTCACATGTATGGATAAAATGACTCAATATATCAATGAGATTAAGTAGAATGTTGGAGTTTAATCTTTAGTTGGGTATATTAAATAATTTAGTAGTGTGTATTAATATTATCATGTGAATCTTTCACATTAGGTCTGATAAAATAACATCTTTGAGGATGAGCAAGAAAGAAGGATCTCTGAGAGGGAAAGAAGGATCTTCGAAACTAGTTGAGCGGGAAAGTGATGGAAGGGAAATTCCACATAGATTAGAGGATCTTGTGGTACAAGAAGGTGAGATTAATTAACATGATGATCAACTAGAAAGGAGTTCCCCATTTAATCCCCTGGATTCCTAGTCAAATAAAGTTAGAAATGGTGGATATGTGTTTAAAAACCCAAAAGTTATTCCTCCTCAAGTGGTTAAAGAGGCTTCTGGAAGTGTTCTTGAAATACTCGGATTCACTACTCAAGATGATCTATGGATAACCTAAACCAAGCCTTGGTGGGGAAACTAGTGGGTGGAAGACCCAATATCGATGCTATTAGAAGATGGGCCAAACTAAAATGGATTCCAAAATGTCATATGGAGGTAAGTTCTCTCACTAATGGTATTTTCCTTTTTAAATTAATTAGCTATGAAGATATGTAGATGGTCTTGGAAGAAGGTCCCTGGTTCTGGGGAAAATCTGGCTGGTATATGAGGAAATGGGAATCCAACTTTTAACTCGAAAAAGGAAAATCTGAATTAGTTTCCGGTTTGGATATGCCTTCTAAACCTACCTTTTGAATTATGGCATGAAGATATTGTAAAAGGCATAGCGAACTCTCTGGGATCTTAATTTATAATAGATAATGCCACAAGGAATATGACAAGACTTATCTGCGCTAGATTTTGCATCTATATAATAGCTGATAAGGAGATCCCTAGCAGTATTAAGCTAAAATCTAGACTAGGGATATGGGAGAAAAATATTGAAATGGAAATTACTCAAAAAAAATGCACCAAATGTAATGGGTGGGATCACATGAGCCATAATTGTAAGTTCAAAGTTTCAAAAAAAAATATTGTTATGTTAGGGAATGAAGGAAAAGGGGAGAAAAGAAAAGGTATAATGCAAAGTGTCGATGATCATAGGAAATATTTTTTAAAAAATATCTTGGAAGGTATTAACCCCTTGAAAATTCAAGATAAGAATGGGACTGAAATCCCTCCATTAAAAGATGCTCCAGAAAAGGATGAAGAAGGTATTACCTTGGTGGTCAATAGAAGAAAGTATGAGAATCAGGTTTAGTCGGATTTAAAGGTAAAGGAAAAAGTGAAAGATCTTGTAAAATATCCCCATAATAGGTAGAAAGATGGAATTATTTCCATTATAAGGTGAAAAAGGTAATCTAAAGCAACAAGTAAATATAGAGAAAATTCCACAGAAGGACTTAATGCTGGTTAATAGTGTTCTGCAGGAAACAGTGGAGAAACAAAGTAAAGTTGAGAGTATCCAGGTATCGGAGGAAAGTTTGGACACTTTTGTGAAAGAAGGGATGACAGTTGAAAATATGTTTAACCTCCCCATGGAAAAATTAATGGATGCTCAACTATCCTGAAATAAGGAGATGGAAGGAAAGAAAGATATGTTAATGCCTGGAAATAAAAGGATCAGTAAGGAAACAACTCCTCGAGGAAAAAGAAAAGTAGAACTAAATGTTAAAAAGGGTGAATCCTTTAATATTTCCACTCCTAATTAGGAGTGTTTGAACCCTATAACTATGGATCTTTCCAACAACAAACAAGGTAGACCAAGCAAATTTGAATCCAGGAAAAAAACTACTCAGAAGGATATAAACTCAGGGAAACAACTATGTTTAGACCAAAAGGTTTTTAAAAAGAACAAACCCAATCTTAGGAAATGAATTTCATCTCATGGAATGGACGAAGGATTAATAGCCCTGTGAAATGGAGGATTCTGAAAGATATGATTAAAGGACATAAAATTTATGTTTTAGCTATGCAAGAAACTAAAATGAAAGAAGACATTTTCTTAAACTCTTGCAAGTCCTTTTGGATAAATTCCAAAGCTTTTGTTATTACTTCAAAAGGGGCATCAGGAGGACTAGTTGTGGTTTGGAATCCTACCCACTTTGAAGGGAATTTTTTGGTGAAAAGAGATCATCATATGGTTGTGATGATAAAAAATCTTGAAAATAGAAAAATTTGAGTCTTATCTACTGTATATGCCCCTACCCTTCATAAAGAGAGGAAGAATCTTTGGCTTCATCTTATTTTGTTTAATTGATCTATCAAAGGATTTAAATGAATAGTGATGGGGGATTTCAAGAACCCTTTGTCTCTGGGGGAAAAAAAAGGAGGATCCAAGGAGTTCACTATTGGCATGGACGATTTTAAGAAATTTCTTTCTGCCTCCCAACTTCATGATATTGACCTTAAAGGTACTAGTTTTACATGGTCTAACTGAAGAGCTGGTGCCCATCATATTTAGGTAAAATTGGATAAAGTCTTAGTCTTGGAAGAGTGGTTATCCTAGGACATCTTTCTTTTCTCTCTTCCCCACATTAGGTTTGATCATATGCCTATCCTTCTACAAACCAAGAACCCTGCAAAGAAAAAAACCTCTTCCATTTTGAGAAGATGTGGATTCATAATGAGGAACTGAAAGATCTCCTAACTGATTGGTGGAAACTTATGGTTAAGGGATCTGTTATGTATAGATTAACCAAGAAACTTCAAAATGTCAAAAATCATCTTAAAGATTGGAATAAGAAGAGTTTTGGTAATATTTTCCAAAAGAAAATGGAAACCAGAACTGAATTACAGAACCTCCAAAGACATATTGAAAGTAGGGATCTTGAAGAAATGGAAATACCCCTATTAGAAAAGTACCATAATATTTTGAGAAAAGAGGAAATCTTCTTGAGATAGACATCTCGTATTACTTAGCTTAAGGAAGGGGACAAAAATACTAGGTTCTTCAATTTTTCTACTCTAAAACGCAAATTTTTTAATAGAATTAGTAGAATCAGAAAAGAAGATGGTTATCTTGTGGAAGAGAAAGACGAAATAAATAAAGAGTCTATTTATTTCTTTCAAAATCTGCTAACTAATCAAGGTACCCCAAATTTGGCCAAAGAGCAAGATTTTATAAGCTACATTCCTTCCTTGGTCTTTAAGGAGGATAATCCAATGCTCTCTTCGATCTTATCAAAAGAGGAATTGGAATTCATGGTGAAACATCTTAACCTAGATAAGGCACATGGTCTGGATGGTTTTCAATCCTTTTTCTTTCAGCACTTTAAGGACATTTAAAAAAAAGATGTGTACAATACTGTGAAATAATTATTCATCCAAAAAAATATGCTAAAGGATATGAATTGTACGTTCCTGAATTTGGTTCTGAAATGTGGTAATGCCATGGAATTCAAAGATTTTAGACCTATAAGTATTTGCAACAACACTCATAAAATTTGTACTATAATCTTGACCCTCTATTTGCAAGTGATTCTCCCCTCTATCATATCTGATCAGCAAGGGGGATTTGTTATTAAACACTAAATTCAAGATGGGATCATCACAATAAAAAATTCTATTCATTCAGCTAAACACAGTAAGAAGGAAGATTTGTTTTTTAAATTAGACATGGCTAAAGCCTATGAGAGGTTCTCTTGGAGTTTTCTTGATAAAATCCCTGAGAGGTTTGGCTTTGATTTTTCCCTTCAAAGCTTGGTTAAGGCTTGTATTTCAAGTTCTTGCTTTTCCATTCTCATTAATGGGATCTCTTTTGGTTTTTTTTCTAGCTCTTAAGGTTTAAGGCAAGGGGATCCTCTCTCCCCTTTCCTTTTCATTATCATGGCTAAAGCTCTAAGTAGAAGATTGAATGTTGAGACTAGGAAAGGTTACATCAAATGGATTTCTTCGGCAAAGGATTTTTGCGGATGACACTTTCCTTATGAGAGAAGCTACTATTCAAGAAGCTAAGAAGCTTAAACATCTTCTAGATGACTACATGGAAGTTTCTGGCCAGATGGTGAACTATAGAAAAAACTCTCTTTTCTTCATTCATACCTTGGAGAGTCGTCGTAAGAATATTGCTGAAATTATGGATTGTTCCTATAAGTCCTTTCCTATTGTCTATCTAGGAATCCCTCTTGGGGATAAGAGACCCTCTAGTTTAGAGTGGGACTTTCTGATTGAAAGGTTTGATAAAACACTTGTAGGGTGGAAAGCTAATTTGTTATATTAGGCTGGAAAAATTACTTTTCTTTCTAGCTCACTCCAGAGTCTTCTTGTTTATGTCATGTCTCTTTACCAATTTTCTGGGAGCAAAGGGGGAAAACTGGTAAAGATCAAACAAATTCTTCTTATGGAATGGAACTGAAAGTAAGGAAAGAATCCCACTTGTGGCATGGAATAGAGTTTGTAAACCCAAAAACTTTGGGGGTTTTGGTCTTAGAGACTGGACTAAAATGAATAAATCCCTTTTAGCTAAAATTGGCTAGAGGTTAACGAAAGAAAATAATGTGTGGACCAGAATTCTTAAGAGAAAATATTGGATGGATGCAAATGAAAAAATATGGATTTTCAAACAGGCTTCTTTCAATGGTTCAAGCATTTCGAAAAGCTATAAATTGGGCTAAGGAAATTGTTGTTAGGGGTAGTACATGGAAAATAGGTAAAGGAAATGAGATATGTATCTGGAATGATAAATGGGCTGGGAATTTTACCCTAAAAGAAAATTTTCCCCAAATTACAAGGTTGATTGAGGAGAAGTATGGGGAAAAATTATCAATTATATGGAAGATGAAGACAACTTTCAGACATGGAAATTTATAGAACTGGACAATCATGAATTCAAAGAACACTTGGTTTCTCTCAATTATTTTCTAAAAAATTATGTGTCTTCTAATAGCAAGGATCTAGATAGAATTGTGTGGGACAAAGAAACAAAATGGTAATTTCTCTGTAAAATATGCCTACTCTCTATTCTTTGAAGGGGAAATCTCTATTCTTTGAAGGGGAAACTAGAGATGAAGATTTAATGGTTGGAAAAATATGGAACAAGAACATATCTCCTAAAGTCAATGTATTCAACTGGTTTGTTAGGATAAAAAAGATTCTAACAGTGGATAACCTGAATAAAAGAGTATTCCAAATGGTCAATATATGTGTTCTTTGTGAAAAGAAAATGGAAATGGTGAACCATTTGTTCTTAGAAATCCCATTCACTCTCCAGATGCTATCTTCTATTTTGGCTTGCTTTTCAGTTCTTTGGGTAAACCTTAATGAAATTCAAGATGCATGGATTCAATGGAAATTCCATTTCATCAGTCAAGGGCTTAAAAATCTTTGGATAATGAGACTAAGTCACATATGGTGGGAAATATGGAAAGAAAGAAATAGGAGCATCTTCAAAAATAAAAAACTTCTTAGTAGGCTATTAATAAATAATTTCCTTCAGGCTGTTAGAAATGATTTTTCTATCCTCAAGAAAAAAAGAAGTTGAAGTTCTTGAATGCGAACAACATATCATTAGCAATTGGAATTTAATTTATGACCCCTCAACCTAGGATTCCCAACCCTCATGAGGGGGTTAAGTGGACTCCTCCTAGAGGTGGCTTTCTTAAACTCAAATTTGATGGAGCTACTAAAGGGAATCTTGGGAAAGTAGGAGGAGGAGGTGTTTTTCGTGATGATCAAGGGAAGTTTCTTTTTGCCTATTTTTTTAATCTAGGTATGCAATCAAACAATGTTGTAGAGGTTGTTGCTTTGTTCTGGGGAGTGAAGTTGGTAGAAGAGAAAGGGGTTATGGAAGGGGAATCTTTGTATATTTTCTCTTGTGTGAAGGGAGTGTCTCAGGCCTCTATTTCTATAGTTCACTTTTATACATAAATCTAAGGGTAAAATTATCCTCCTTCGAAACTATATCCTTTCAACATGTGTTTCGTGAAGGGAAACAAACTAGCTGATATTTTGGCTAATATGGGTGTGGATGCTAAGGAATTAAAGGTGGTCAAGGATCTTAAAGAGATGGATGCTAATTTCATAGAACCCTTGAAAAGGGAAAGAATCCTTAATAGCACACCTTTCGATGAGGATGTAATTATTCCTTTGGTTTGATGTCTCATGATTTCATGTATCTCAACATCATTCAATTTTTTTTTTTCATATCTTCACAAAGGCATGGCAAATATTTGTGTGTTGTGGAATCTCACCATCAAGTCTAGTATAGACGTTCATCCTTAGAAGAAGAAGAAGAATAGCATAAAGCATAATGGGAGGGGATTTAGCACGTACTGAACCAAGCAAGGTCCCAATGCATGTCAAAAGAGGCCGAGGTATTTGCTCAAAAATCTAGGTTTGTTACATTTATTTAGCATTTTCGATGGGCATGATGAATAAGTTGTAGCAAAAACCTGGAAGAAAGGCCACGTCCATGTCGGAAATTTCTCTTTCACCATTTCCCCTAATCTTTTTACTAAATTTTTTGGTCTGTCCATGGAAGGAAGAAGCATTTTCAAACCTAAGTTAGACTATTACTAGGAGATTGACTACTTCATGCAAGGTAAGGGTGTTCCCATCTCTCTCCATAATGGTTATCCTAGAGGTAATTTTTCCCCCATCTTTATGGGGAAATTGCTTGGTTAATTATGGCCTATATTACTCTTGAAGGGTGTTACAAAGTGATCTATGGGTACCACTTTCCCATGTTGAACCATGTTAGAAACAACAAGCCCCACAATTTCCCATATTTCTTGTTCTCCTCCTTGTCGAAATTTATATCTTAGGTTGATAAGGTACTTTTTTTTTTACCATTGCATCAAGGTATCATTAAAACCTATGCTAAGGCTGGGAACTACTCTCATTGTAAAAAATGAAAAATTGGGGGCCTCTACGAGCCTAAAGAACAATTCTTCATAAAGGAATTCTGAAAGCCTAGACGTCAAGGAGGTTATTGGTAGTGAGGCTTTGCCTTCTAGGCATGTGAAAAATGAACCTAGATCCCACCAAGAAAATGTCCAGCCTCAAGAAGCAACATAGGGAGGAGAAGGTTTCAGCTTCAGCTATGAAGGTGGAAGTTATGTTGGAGTCGGAAGAGAATCAGAAAGGTAAGTCTGATCATTTTGCTTCCAGTGAAAGTTAAGAGGAAGAGGACATGGAAGGGGATCACAGCGAGGAGATGGAAAGTGGGAAAGAATCCTAAAAGCATCTAAGGGAAAGAGATAAAATAACTCAGAGGAGGCTATAGAGATATTGCATGCTCTCAAAAAAACCCAAAATAAACTCTTTAATGCTCAATATTGTGTAGTCAACATCCAATGTTTTTATTAGGGAATTTGAGAATTGCAGGTTAGACACTAACATTAACAGACATAAGATAAGTATGGTGTCTATGGAATTTAGGGAATTGAATGAAAAAGTGGAGAATTTGTCTTCTATTGTTATGAGTGAACAATTAAAAAATTCTAATGAAAGAATCCTGACTATGGAAAATGAAATGCTGAAGATGAAGGAAATAATTATTCAGATAAGAGATGTTCACATTCTCAATGTTGAAAGTACCATTCATCACCTTAAAATACTTGTTGAGATGATCCATTCTATAGAATTAGCTAAGGATAAAGAAAAAGAATGAAATGCCCCCAAAGTACAGATAACTTAACTGAACTACAAGTTCTGGAAGTCTAATGTAGTTAGCTTAGTCCAAGAATGGAATGGATGCATGCGTATTATGGGGAAATTGGTAAAATAAGGATGAAGGGGTCTGATCTCTTGGATTATGTTTTCTTATTTTCTTTTTAATACTCTGTTACTTCATAAGTTTTATGCTATTAGTTACTCTTCCATGGGTTATTTTATTTAGTTTCTTTTTGATGGTTTGAACTATTGCTCTTGTGGTTTTGTATGGTATTCAATAGTTAACCCCTTGGCCCTCATGTTTATATGGTTGTAATATTTTTACGGGGGTGGGGCCCCCTCAACCCTCTTTTACCTCTAATAAAAAAAAATTATCTTGTGAATTATTAATCCACATAATCCATATAATGTGAGGTGGCATTTAGTCTTGACCTCTTTTTCCGTATTAGAGATATTCCTCATTATAAGGAATATTGGAGTTATATTTTAAATGTAACTTATTTTCCACTTTGTACCCACTTATCTTCACTTCATGGTAAATAATGACACTAGGCACACACTTAGAAGGTTGGCTAATGCAATTATTGGAGTTACTTTGTAACTCGTGTTTCTCTCTTCACTCTATTTCAAGATCATTTGAGCCTCTTCCTTATCTCTTCTTCAATTATTCAATATCTTGTTTTTAGAGAGCTTCTTAATTATTATTTTAGTCTATTTTTGATATTTTCTCTCTCTTAATTTTATTATTTCTTAGAATAACTTATATGCACATCTGTGCTATCTTGTAAATTCTTTGAGCCATCTTTTAGTAACACATGAGATTTTCTTCAAAGTACTTATTTCCCCACTTGAAAAATCTTGTATCAACTCTTTTATGGTATGTTTTATACCTCCATATAATTTAATTGCATTTTATTTACTTATGATTCAATATTTTAGTAATTGGTCTTCAAATTATTTGTTACATAATATCAAATATATACTACTAAACCTTGTTCCTAAGTGTGTAGATTTTTTAGTGGAGAAATAAAAACATTTATTGGTTTATTTGACACGTCTTTTTGCAAGGGCTCATACCCTTACAAATATTTTTTAAGTTTTTTAATGACCATATATTATAATTATTATAGCTTTTTCTTGCAATCTAACATTTTATAGGGATTTATCTCATTATGCAAGTTCCTTGGAGGCTCTTTTCAATCAATTAAAATCCAATATTCTACGGTATTTGTTATTTTTTTGTTTTATGTTTATTTGCAGAAATAAAAACATGAATCCAATTTTAATTCATGAGCTTATTTTGATTACTATTTTAGAGCTTCTTAGATCTCTAATGTTTTGGTTATCTTTATATGTTTGCTTTTTATTTAAAAAAGAAGAAATATTTTGTTTGGGCTCATTTTTACTCTTAAATTTTTTAATGAATCCCTTATTAAAAATAGACCATAAATTTTCATTGATATTTTGAATATCTTATATTTCGAATAGGTTTTTATTTTCTATGTTGGGAAAAAATTGTTAAAATTTCATCCTAACCCATATTACATTTTAAGATATAAATGTAAATTAATAAATTATTGTAAATAGTTCATACTCAAATTGTTTTATAAATCTCCTCTAGAAAATAGCTCATAAATTTTAATTTAAAATCTGGGTTTCTTATTATTTTATTGGGTTTGTTTCCTGATATGTTAGGAAAAAAATTTCAAATTTATAGCCTACCCCAGATTAAATTTTATGAGATAAACGTCCTTAAAACCATCAAACAAAAATTTTAGTCATGCATACACATGTAATGTGTTTTATTTGGCTTCATTATCTTTTTAATAAATCATTTCCCCCCAATTTCCTCTTAAAGGTTTTTTTGAAAATATGCATTTTTAAAACATGTTTCCAATTATAATCATTTTGTTAAGTGTTGTTTTTGACATTATTTATACTTAATGGTATGTTTTTAATATCTATATTTATTGTAATGATTTATATAATGACACTAGTTTTAACTTTTAAAACATAAAGCAATTTTTTTTCTATCTTGAGATAGCAAAATTATATTCTCTCAAATACCAACTTGAATGTTAAAATAAGACTATTAATGGATTACAAAACTCTTTTGCTATGAAAATAATAGACATGCATACTTTTGTTGACACACTAACTGTTAAAATTACATATTTAGAAAAATATGTTTCTAATTTTGATATTGATAGAAATCATTTTACCCTTTAAATAATGAATTCTTATCTATTAAAAAATATATTTATAACCCTCGTCTAAAAATAATAAAATTGATGGGTTAAAATGGAGGTGGTCTTGGTAAAGATGAAAATGCAATTGTAGAGCCACTTTCTTTTAAACTTACTTCCAACTTTAAAGGACGTAGATTTAAATCAACCTGACATTAATATAAATTCTTATTGTCCTCCTCATCATGGGAGTTTTTACCTTGGTTCTTCTAGACTAAGAGTCAATATAAACAAAAATGTGATACTATCTTAGTTAAAAACGTAAAAAATTGTGAATATTGTGGTAGAGATAGGTATGATATTGCTAAATGTTAGAAAGTACATGCTTGTAAAACTTTTGGTAGAACAAATCATACCTCATTTTATCTTTAGAAAAAAATTAAACCCACCTAAACTCAATGTTAAAAAAAATTGATCCTGAAAGTTTTTGTATCGTAAAAGGAGAATAGTGTTCCTTTTTCTTAGTATTCAAGTGAAATATATAAGACATATTTTGTGAAAGGTAACACATGTGTTTGTGTAATTTCTTCACTTAGTATATGCATAATATTTTTACATTTTTAGGATAAATTTTATTATGTTATTAAACATATCTATGATGTTTTATAAACTTCTTGTTCCTTAATTATTTGGAGTTTTTTTATGCATGGCTACAACTGTCTTCCTTTCTTTTGTACTTACCTTTTTTTAATGTAATTTTTTTGGTAGATGCATGAAGATGGGCTACAAAAAAAGGATATTAAGTGGACATGATTTCTTAAAAAATTGAGAAACTTGTACTTTCATTGATTATTTACTTATACACAAAATTTGAACATGGTATAACAAAAAATTAATTATTGCATTTAGAGTCTAGTTTTGAAGTCATTATTTAAAAAAATGAATTAGAGGTGGTAGAAATTGATAAAATGTAAATTATTCATGATATTATAGATAAACCATAGTTGATAGTTGACCGTTCGCCCCCTCAATTGTTTTACAATCATTTAGTATTTCTTAAATCCTTCTGTAAAAATATAGATAAGGTTATCTAGTATGTTACAAATATTTTTTTAAATTGTAAATATTTTTTTAATGAATTTTACCAATAATCAGGTCCTAAATTTAGTTTTTAAAAATATGGTTGAGCATTCACCCCAAAAATACCTCAAAATTAATTGAAAGTGAGAATTTTTTTAATGTACATTAAATTAGTTATAGGATCTTATAGTATAATTATTTTTGAATTCAAATGCATACAAAAAATTACATGTATAAATTTAGACATGTTTTTATTTCAATATAATGGCATATGCAGATATATTTACAAATATTTATCATTAGTGTCCTTACAATTGTCAAAAAAAAATAAAAAAATCACTAGAAAGAGGACACTTTGCTTTTCCTCGTAGTCATGAGTTGATGATATTTGTGTATGAAATCCATAATGTTTTCGATTCTCAAATTTTTAAATTTGAGATGGAAAATATTTCACATGGGAAAATGAAAAGTCCATACCTCTGGCTTAGAAATCTGAGGAATTTCTGAGCATGGAGGGTTGCTTTGGGAAGTAGATTAAAAATTACATGTATGTGTTATATAGTGCACACTATTAAAACCCAAATAAGATCAATGTCTATTTTCAATTGTTTCCAACATTCTAATCCCACTCTATTTTTATTGTATTGTACATCACGAAAATATATTTTGACACATTCTTTATAATTTGATTACATCACTTTTTTTTTGTCTCCACCATTTAGACCCCACTTTTGATTAGTTCTCTTTTATTTTTAGCAAACATTTTTGACCCTAATTATGATTAAATCTCTTTTGTTTTATCTCCAACATTTGGAAAGTAGTCTATTTAAATCTCTTTTGTTTTGACCAATTGATTTTATGTTATACTAAAATTTCTTATATGTATATTTTTCAATTATAAATCATGGGTAGTGTATCTCATAGTAGTAAGAGGAAGATATTAAAATAGGAAAATAATTGAATAAAAATAAATAGATAATGAAAATGTAAAAAATAAATGCAAAGAGTTCGATATTCCACATGTACACTAGATATATCCCTAACAATTGTGTTGAAATCAACTCTACATCACTAGAAGTAATGATTAATGGTAATGAAGGTTCTCCTACAATTTTAAGTCAAAATTAAATTCAGGATGTCACATCAAAGTCTATTACAAGTCCACATGCAAACTTTGAAGCTTTTAATTTTGATATTATTTAAGATATGTAAGTTAATTTATCCCATAACATACATAATGAACAATACTATAGTAAAGAATTTTCAATAGAAAAAAACCGAAGGAAATAAAAATGAAGATCATACAATCGAACAATAAAATGAATTAAGTACAAATGAATATGATTCAATGGAAACATCAAATGAAGAAATAGATGAAGAAAATAATACTAAATCACAACAATGAACAAGGTTTACCACAAAGAACACCTTGTAGGATTATGCATAGAGAAACCCAAATTTTTAACTAAAATTGATGAAAACATTTTACCACCATTACTTGATAAAAAAATTTATACGTAATTTGAGAATAAATGTTAATAGAATATGGAATATATTTATTTAATTAAATGACACTCAAAAATGTCAATTGTTTGTTATGATAATGAAATTAAGGAAAATGACACCTACTATGAAAACCCTTGCACTAAGAACGTCTAATATTGATAGTAAAAATGATGATATGATAATAAATTTACAAAATGCATACCACTTTGTAGGTTTAAAGAAATGCACCAAAGATAGTAATGTTGTACGATGCATAATTACATTGATTTTAGTAAGCAACAAAACAACAATAAATGTTTATCAAGGGAAACAATTATAACACTAAACATAAGTAAAAAAAAAACTTGGAAAAATGGTTTGTACGACGTGAAAAAATTGATGACCCCAGAAACAATGATTGATGGGAATTCTATGGCAGAGTCCCATGGAAAGGTAAAGTTTTAGTTGATGCACTAAATATTTAATTCAACCATTTTTGAAATATAACACTCGTGGTCACCTAATCAAAGTTATGTACTTAGAAGAAGACATAGTTCATGTAACCATGAGACACCATCCAAAACATTTATATATATATGATGCATTTATACTACGTTTAACAAGTTTTTAGAGAAATATATACTTATTAAGATTTTTCAAATATATTTAAAGATATATAAACATTTCTATGTTAAAATAATCTCTCTCTCTCTCTCTCACCATTTATTCAACATGGGCATGCCTTTAGGGTTTTCATCTATTTAAGATGTGATGGTTAAGACAATTTATCATCTAGATGGATGGTTTGCAAGTTTCTACAATAAATAGGAACTTTTTCTTGTTTTGTAGTTTTGGCAATGTGAGAAACTGTGTTGTCATATTTGCATGATGTTAATTTTGTGAGTGAGCTACTAGGAATCATTATATGCCTCCCATATGAAACTAATAAAGTAGATGACACATATCTATCCCTCTTGGATAGAGTGCAATGACTTCCTGAAGTTTTACTTGTTTGTCCTCTAGAGAAGGTTTATTTTCTCTTAAGTACTGCGTATAAACATTACCAATTTACAATTTTGATTTCCAATAACAATAGAACAATGAAATTCTTTATGGTTTCATACATTTAAAATGTGATGGAAAATATAACTTTTCATCTAAATGGATGGTTTGAAAGTTGCTAAAATAACTAACTTTTTCTTGTTCTATAAGTTTTGGTCTCATGAGAAACCTTTTCATCATCTTCAAGTGATTCTAAATTTGTGAGAGATATAATAGGAATAATTATAAGGATTCCACATGTAATTAATGAAATCTATGGAACATCTCCAGCTCTCCAAGATAGCATGCAATGGTGTCCCAAAGTTTGACTTGTTTGTCCTCTCAAGAACGTTCATTTTCTCTTAAGGAACACATCCAACTGGTACGAACCTCCCACTCTAGTGGCCAATAAAAATAGAATTAGTACATTCCTTATATTTTTTCCATTCTATGTGTGATGGTGAAGGTGATTAATTATCTAGGAAGATGTTTTACATGTTTTTTTATTATTGGTAAATGGTTTTTTGGGAGGGACCATACCCCAATTAAAATAAGGTTCATAAACCAGATAATCAAAGTTAAAACAATCGTATTTTGAAAAATGGGGACCACACCATGATAAAAAGGGCCTCGAATAAAAAAAGGAGTTAAGAACAAACAACAACCCAACCATCCTGCCAGAATTAAGCAAGAAAAAAACAACAAGTAGCACATTGCAGCCTCAAAATTGCAAGAAAATAGAAAAAACATAGAACAAAGTAGAAACCTTGAACCTCCTTCACTTGAGCACCTTTTTAAAAAAAATTACCTCCTCTATAGCATTAGATAAATTGAGGGAGTGGTTTTTGAGGGTTCATTCTATATTTAGGTGGAAGTAGTAAGTTTATTATCTTTTCCGCCTTTCCATATTCTAGGTGAGTATTGCTAAGGTTGCACACATGTTTGACTTGAATTTAAATGAAATCTTGGAATGCCTTGTATATGACAAATGATAAATTTTATTATTTATAATGTGCCTAATAGACTCCTAAAAAAAACCATCTTATTAGAAAATTCACCAACTTTGGCCTAAAAAAAAAGAGAACTGTCAAGATGTTTTTTACCCTCTGGGACCTTCCTTGTATAATGAGCAACATACTTCCTTAGTTCCCTGATCTATTCGCCAGTGTTTTCATAATTAGTTCCGTTCAGTCTAGATGGGATAACGAGGTCATGAGAAGGGTGAACAATGGAATAAGACTCTCACAAATAGATAATTCCTTCCCCTTATCATTGATATGGAGGATGTACTTAGCCAATGGGAGGATATCTGCGGGTTTTCAGAGCTTTGATATTGACTCGTTGTTTTCACCTTATGCTGAATAGGGAGTTAGAGGTGAGAGATAGAGTGGGTGGAATGTTGGCCAAGTGATTGGAGCAGTACGGGTGAAGCAGAAGAAGAATGAAATCTTGATGTAAAGGGAGGCCACACTGGTGGGTATGAAGGTATTGAAATAATTTTTCTAGGGACTGAATAATATAGTATGGAATTATTAACCCTAGGTCGTTCTGTGAAAATGGTTTGGGAGAACCTATGGTTGATGCAGGAGGGTGTGAGAGTTATGAAATGAAACCCTGTAAGAATAGTATAGAGGAACACCATGAGAATACTTATCATATGGGGCGAGGATGGGTAGGGAATAAAACCAGAACAAATTTGAAATGTAGGGAGGGAAAGGGTTAATGGTTGGTGGTGCAACAAATTTGGTCTTGGGGGTTCATCACACAGTTTGTAAATTTATATCTATAAAATGTTGATTCCCTTCATACCAAGGCAATTTACAAAAAGAAATGATATTCTTGATGATGGTGTAGTTATTGCCTTTATATGTAACTACCCTTTCTTTCAAATTCTTGGTAAAAGAGATCAAATGTGTTTGTTGTTTCCTTGGAAAAAGAGATGGTTTATAAGTTGATACAACTGAGAAACATTTTTCTTGTTCTGTAAATTTTAGCTACTTGAGAAACCTGTTGTCATCTTTGTGTACTTTTAATTTCATGAGTGAGTTATGGGAATCATATAGGAATACCACACATAAAATAATGGATTGACATCATGTTTTTATCCCTCCCAATAGTATACAATGTTTCCTGAAGTTGAGTTTTTGTCCTCTTGAGAATGTTTCATTTTCTCTAAGGAATGCATCTAACTAGGTCTTCAATTCTCACTATGGTGGATATCATAATGGAAGGATAATGTTAATTTAATTTTTATGCCATTAAAATAGTGATGAAAAAGGGTGTTTCATCTTCAAGATGATATGGTTTTTCATGTTGCTAAAACAATTGAGCTACTTTTTTCTTTTTTTATAATTTTGGTTGTGTAACACCTTGTTGTCCCTCTCTCTTCATTTCTTGAGTTCATGAGAGAAATTCCTACAAATAATTTAAAGGGATTCACACTACATACCTCTATCCACTCGCATATATGTGAAATTATTTTTTGATGTTTGACTTTTTGTCCTCCTTGATACTGTCATGTTCTCTCTTGAAAACGATGACTATACAAACTTTCCCATTCTTTGGATGATCACAAAGAATGAGGAGCGTGCCTTATGTTTTTTTAGTCATTCATCTTTGAATGTAAATGTGTTTTTTTGCATCTATATAGGGTCTGAAAGTTGCTATAAAAACTGAGTATTCACCTTTTCTTTCTCTAATAAGTTTTTTTTGGCTACGTGAATATAGGGCTCTCATAATCTTTATGTACTTAGGGGGCATATTTTATGTACTTTTGATTTCGTGAGTGATCTCCTATAATAATTATATGTCTCCCACATACAACCAATGGAGAAATTATCACATCTCTATCCACTCTGAATAGTGTGAAATGAATTCTTGAAGTTTGACTTGTTTTTCCTCTTTAGAACATTCATTTTCTCTTAAAGAACACTTCGATAGTTCCAACTTCCCACTATAGTAGCTGATCA